>CM067325.1:81357500-82557500 GCA_034376525.1 Nicotiana benthamiana | reverse complement strand
ACTCTACTCTTAGAAGCTAGCAGTACTTACATTGTTTCCCCTCTTATGGAACGATTGATGTGATGCTGCTTCTCTTATTCTTATGTTATCAATGTTGTTGGTATTTCCTAATTCTTATAAGATTCATAGTGAAGAGTTAGTCCTAATAACGTGTACAAAGGATACCGACCTTACGTCACTCCAAAAGGTCTAGAACATGTTTCTATAAGTCGAGCATGCATTATATATATATTTATCTATTTTACTCTACCGAGCCGTGCTATAGTCGGCCGGGTACGGCACCTATTTTTCAACCACTTATCACTTGGGTTTTACTGAACTCCACGTGGCCGGGTACAATTCTACCGAGAGATAAGATGGCCGGGTACGTTTTTACCGAGCCTATTACGGCTGGTTACGATATGATGATTATGATGCCCACAGAAGTGCATGTTTAAAAGTTTATGTATTTATACATATGTATCATGCATTTCATGTCAGTAGCTCTCAGAGGTACTCAGAGGTTACAGGTTGTATATTCTATATATGCTTACATTCCTATTCGTATTTATGGTTCCCTATCTTACATAGTCAGTACTTTATTTGTACTCATGTTCTTTTGTTTGTGGACATTGCATGTCGTGTTGCAGGTCCTGAAAGACAGGCAGGTGCAACTTCCCCACCGTAGTAGGGTGTCTAGTTCAGTGGTGATTGGCGAGATCCCTTTTCCGGACTTGCCATGGTCTTGGTATGCATTTTTGTTATAGACATTATGGGTATATCGGGGCCTTGCTCCGGCTATGTTGCAGCACTTATATTCCTTTAGAGGCTCATAGACCGGTGTCGACTCATGTATAGTTTGGTATGCCATGTCGGCTGGTTTTTGTTGTATAGTCTTTCATGGTAGTGTGGTAGCTGTACCTTATATATAGTTTCTTGATTATCTGGCTACCCCATGTTATGTATGTTTATGCCATCATTTTTATGGTTGGTTGTCCGTGATCCATGGATACCATTTTTATTGATCTTGTTCGCCCTAAAAGATAATAAAGAAAGTTAGGTAAAATGTACGATGGTGCGCTGCAACTATGGCCGGGTGCTAGTCATGGACCTCCTGTTTGGATCGTGACAAACTAAGTTTTTTTGGTCCAAACACTTTAAGTTTAAAGTAAACAAGAAATAAAATGAACACAACGATTTACGTAGAAATCACCCGGCTCAAAAGGTGCAAAACCCACGACCTATCACGTAGGATTTTCAGCTCCAATTTCACTAAAACACTGAGCCAAAATGTGTCAATTACCGGACTGTAACTAAATACTTTCTAATGCTCCTTCTACTACCGTTTGATTCACAAGTTAATATAACTTGTAAAATAAAATACTCACTCCTACTCATTAATTATTTATGACACTTGATTACAGCTCAATTACCTAAAACTCCTTCACTAGACTGACCTGGGAAGAATACAATACAAGTACTCAACACAAGTAAACAACTTATGATGCTTTAATTGACGTGCAAAAGAATAGTTTAGAAGTCCAATGTCAATCCTATCTAAACACGAGTTGAGATCTTCTAGGAGTCCTATTCAAAATGAACTTCCGCTTTGATTGGGTTCCTATTGTTTCAAGGATTCCACATGCTTTAAGATTTTAGTCTCTGACTGAATTATCCATATCTTTTTAGAAACGACTTTTATCATTTATAGTAGCCATCGACTACCAAATTCTGACCTAGATAATTTTGAGATAAAGTTACTGTCTTTTACAAACGTACAAGTATCATTCAGGAGGAGCTAATTCCTTTTTCTGAGGAGAAGGTTCTTCAGAAGAGTTAAGCACCTATGTTGAGGAACTAGTTCTTTGAATATTTACCCATATTTTGTTAATCATCAAACTTCAATATCCAACATTTTTAAACATAAATGATGTGACTCTTTATGGGACAAATTTAGAAGAAAAGTTTTTCACATTAACTGGGACTAGGGAATTTTATCATTTTTATACCCGAGACTACATGGGCATATGGACATAAGCAAATCTAACCTTTTTATCATACGTTCAAAGATTCATAATTAGGCTACAGTTATGACAATATTAGTGAGATTGTTTCATACTGTTGTTCGATAACATGTTTTGGTTGTACTTAGGGTGGTGCTGTCGACAGTGAACTTGGACATAAATGATGAAACTGAGATGAAATGGATGATCTTTTCTTGGCATCAGGAATATTGCATTTGGATCATGAAAAAAATGGAGGATTTGATCACAGCAGTAGTGAGCGAAAAATATATAGGAATATATGTCAAAACAATCTCAATGCATTTATAATATATTCATATTGCATCACAATATCCACCCTGAAGCAAAATTCATAAATTGTTGGCGTTTTTCTTCTACACTTACCACAATAGCTATAGAAGGCTTAAATAACTGGAAATCGTAATTATAAAAGCAAAAATTAAATTGTTGCATAAATTGAAACAGGAAAAGCAAGTGCCGTAGCGAACAAGTAAAGATGAGATTGCGAGTCTTCGTGATCGAAATGAACTTGTTCGATATAGAATCCATGCCAAAGATTTTGTGGTCTCAAATGCAAATTGCAACTTGAAATTACTGATAAAGATGCTTCTCAGTTGAAATGGAGTAAAGCACATGGAGAACGTGTATGAAGCAAGTTGATTGGATATTAATTGTTGAGACCGCTTATATCTACCTAACTCTAGTTAGTTTAAGTAGGTAATGTTATTAGTGATTAAGCAACTAGTCAGCTAGTGTATGTAATATATATAAATAGAATAGTAAAAGGAGAGTTAATTTGTGCAGTAGATTTCAATCAAATAACAGAATCTATTATTTTCTCTGTTCTCAACTGTCTTCTCTAAGCTTATTCTCCTTCTTCCATAGCCATGGAAGTTAATATGGTACCAGATCTTGCATCGTCGATCTAAGCGCAGTCTTCTGCTCACTCGATCTCTGTGTCACCTCAATTCAAACACACGGTGTCGGAATCGCAAAAGTAATAGAGAATTCAAGCTAGATTTTCTTTGACATGACTCAAAATCGAGTTGAATTGAACTTGAAGAAGCTGAAGATGGAAATTACAGATGACGAGAATAATCACTCACCTACAAATGACTCTCCGACGACCAATGCGACAAGATTCACCACAATCGATCACAATCATCCTCTTTAGCTATAACCTACAAATACTCCAGGTAGTCTTTGATCTCTCTTCAATTGACTGGCTCTGACAACTACGCTATATGGAGTAGATGTATGCGAATGGGTTTGTTAGGTAAAAGCAAATTAGGTTTTGTTAATGGAAGGTATCGTAAGTCTAAATTTGAACCTGACTACATGATCTATGGGGAAATGTGAATGCAGTAGTTTTGTCATGGATTAATGAATGCAGTATGACCAGGATTGCTAAGTAGTGTTGTATATGCATCCAATGCTCACATGGTCCGGTAATATTTGAAGGAAAGGTTTGACAAAGTTAATGTCGCTAGAGTGCTTCATCTCCATAGGAGGTTCATACCCTTACTTAGGGAACAATGACTGTTGGTGATTGCTTCTCTAAGCTCACAGATGTGTGGGATGAATTTGATGCACTCATGCTTTTCCCTATGTGTCCATCTCCAGAATCTAAGAAGTATGCTGATCACGTTGAATATCATCGACTTCTATAGTTCTTTATGGCCCTAAATGTTTCCCACTCAATAGATAGGAGTCAGATTATGATGATGTGTCAAGTTCCTAACATCAACAAAGCCTACCCTTTACTTGTTGATATTGAGAGTCAAAGGCGTCTAACAAATTTAAACGAGTTGCAAAAATTGTTGAAGGCAATCAATGTTTAGAAGCAGAGGTCCAGGAGCTGTAAAGGGAAATCCCAGGCCTTAGAAGAAGATCGCACTGTGTGAGTACTACCATTGCAAAGGACATACAAAGGAGAACTTTTCTAAGTTAGTTAGCTACCCGTAAGATTTCAAGTCTATGAAAAATGGAGGTAGTCCTGGAGTCTATGAAAACTATGCAAGTCCAGCAACATGTCATGTCTCTGGTGATGCCTGCAAATTCACAAAAAATGATCCTCAAATGCAAGTAAGAAGTTCGCCAATCCTTCGTCTGATGCCTCCCATTCATTCTTTGGTATGCATAATCAACAAAGCCTTCAAGTACCTCAGCAACCTATTCTATAACTTACTCCTTACTTTACACATGAATCATATCAACAACAAAAATCAATGCTTCAGAAATCTATTCAGCAACCTTCCCCCTTCTTCAGATAGGAGAAGTATCAGCAAATTATTAAATTGCTCAACAAAGGCATAGATGAAGGCATTTCTTGCAGGACTGTAGCAACAGGTACTTTGATTGCTATGGTATCTCAATATGTTAAGAATAGATGGATAATAGATACTGGAACCTCCAACCATATAACATCTATGCTGCAGTTGTTAAATCATGCCAGCTTGATCCAGAGTCTGAAAGAAATAAACTACATTTACCTACTGGAGATATATCATTAGTCACACATACACAAGGAAATCATTTGTGTTTACTAATCAGGACATCAGTGATGTTCTATATATACCTGATTTCAAGTACAATCTTCTTTCAGTATCTTAACCAAGGAGTTGCAGTGTTTAGTGGAATTTTTCCCTGACTTTTGTATATTTCAGGATCTCTACAGTGGTCACGTGAAGGGGATTGGTAAGGAGGAACTGGGACTCTACATACTGCAAGGAAATTCATTGCAAGGAAGTTCATTACCTACTCAAGCTAAGTCTTCAACTAATGTAGTTAATCCAGTCAATAAAAAATTTGTGTTACAATTGATAGTAGCAACATCAATACTGCCAGTGTTTCTAATTGTGGAAACAACAATAGTACTATTGTCTCTAATTCTTGCTCATTATGGCATATGATATTAGGCCATGCCCCAATTGAGGTGATTAGAAATCATGAGTTTCTCACCACATCGTTTTCCTCATTTCTGCTTCTATTTGCCTTAATTATTGGATTTATATGTGATCGGGTTGGTTGGCTAGAGTTTGGAAAGGTTTTGAGATGGATTGAGACACTTAGTCTCTTTTTAAGAAGGCTTAAGTTAGAAAAGTAACTGAATGTTGACTTATGCGTTAGAGGGCTCCAATGTGAATTCCGATGGTTTGAATAGCTTCAAGAGATGATTTGGGACTTAGGAGTGTGATCAGAATGTGTTTTGTACGTTTAGAGTAGATTTCGGCTTGAATTGGAAAAGTTGATATTTTGATAATTTCCGGTTGGTGGGTGAGATTTTGATTTAGGGGTCGGAATGGAATTTTGAGAGTTTCAGTAGCTTCGTTATTTCATTTGGGATGTGTGAGAAAAATTTCACATTAGGACATGGTTTGGTTGGGTTTTTTATCAAACGCGTAATGCAGAAGATTTTAGAACCTTAGGCTTGAATTCAATGTGTTTTGGTGATTTTAATATTGTTTGAGGTGTTTTGGTAATTGGTACAAGTTTGAATAAGGTATTGGAAAATGTTAGTGACTTTGGTTGAGGTCCCGAGGGCCTCGCGTGAGTTTCGGGTGGTCAATTCGAACATTTCATGTTGTTAAGAATTGGCAGAAAAAATTGTATGTGTTGTAGAGAATTTGATCTTCGCGTTCACAAGTAGGTCCTCGCGTTTGTGAAGGGTTAACTGGTGAAGGCTAAGGTTTTGTACTTCACGTTCGCCATAGATGTTCCATTCACAAAAGGCCAAGTGATTAGGCATCACGTTTGCGAGGAGTGGAGCGCGTTCAAGTAAAAAAAGTTGGGCCACTGAGTTTCAGGAGGTTGTTATTCGCGTTCGCGAGAGAAGGAGCGCGATCGCGAAAGGTCAAGCTGAGGAGCCATCGCATTTGCAAGTGGCTGGTCACGATTCCGTAAGAGGAAATATTGGTCAAGTGATTTTGTGCTTTGCGAATGCGAGGCTTTGATCGCATTCATGAAGAAGGATTTTAAGGCGTGGACAGAGTGTATTAAAAAGGCTATTCCACGACTTTGACCCCTTTTTACACCATTTTTTAACGGGAAAAGAGCTTTATGGCGATTCTGAAGAGAGGAAATTATTCTTCTTCATTGTGGTAGGAAGTTTGGACCTTAAAACTCGATTATTTTTAATTAAGGAATAAAATATCAGTGTCTAATTCGTGAAAATTAGTAGAAAAAGGTGGAGTTTGGGCTTGAGATTATGAGACCTTCTAGGGATAATTTGAGGGGTCAAATAAACTCCGATTCTTGAGTTCTTTATATGTACTGACTCGTGAGATGCTGAAGAACATTTTGCTGTAAAGCTTGTCAAGTTTTGTGATGTAGGTATGGGGGTTGGGTTTTGTCTGATTTCGGGTTTTGTGCTTCAAAATCGATATTTTTCAATTGGAATTCATTCGTCTAGCATAATTTAATATTAAAAATCTGAAGTTTGTAGATTTGGACCACTTGAAGTTGTTTTGAAGGGCAAGTGCATTACAAGTTAGATTTCGGGCCGAATTGAGGTTAGTAATGATTATAAATGCTGTCTTGAGGGTATGAACTCCAAAATTTCACAATGTACTGCTATGTTGAGGTAACTTACACGCTATATGACGAGCGTAGGGTAGAGAACCATTAGGGATTGTGACTTAGTCCATCCCGAATGATTATTATACAGCGTATTTGATATTTAATTATTTAATATTACTATACTTTGGGCTAAATGCCATATGTGGGCTTCGTGCCAATTTTTTGAACCATTAACAGGATTTTTAAATGATATTTTCCTCACTGATTGACTTCATACTGGTGCTCAGGCATACTATATTTTAATATTTTAAAGACTCAGCTGTATTATACTGTTTTAAACATACTAAAAGGTATTTTCAAAGGTGTTTAAGCTGAGCTTCATATTTTACTATGGCCCGAGGGTCTTATGAGATTCAAAATGAGTAAGGCCGAGGGCCTGTGTTATGAGGATACATTTGGGTTGGGCTGGACGCCGCAGCAGTGATACATTAATTATGATAATGAGGTCGAGGGCCTGAGATTGTTCTTCACAAGGTGGCTTGAGATTTTATATGAGGTCGAGAGCCTGGTTTTATGCAGTGAGATGGCTTGATTATGCGCTTGGACCATAATGAGCCTCTCCCGGAGTCTGTACAGCCCCAGTGAGCGCGTGTACCCATTGTTATTTGAGAAATAGCCTGAGGAGCAGGTGCTTATTTTGTTGTTATTGTGCATGAGGGGCAGTTATTATGTGTTTACTTTTAGTTATTTTTCTGTATATTGTTAACTGTTTCAGAGATGTTTATAAAATTTCATTGTTTAATTATATTTACTGATTGTTTATGCCTTTTGTAGCTTAATATTGTGCCTTATGTTGTTTTATGTTACTCAGTCTTCATTTATTTTTACTACTTACTGAGTTGGAGTACTTACTTTACTCCCTACACCGCTGTGTGCAGATTCGGGCGCTACAGGTCCTACTCCTAAGGGTTGATAGTTTCAGCAGTTCTTGGGAGATTTACTTGGTAGCTGTTTGGCGATTTGCAGCCCAATGCATTCTCCCTCTATATTAGTTTTCTTTTGATTCAGTTATGTAGTAGTGGATTAGACTCGAGACTTTTAGTATTGTTTTAGATGATCATGACTGGTGACACTCTGATGTCGGGCTGTGTTGGTTTACTTTTTTTCTGCAACTTATTTTTTTAGTTTTTGGATTTTTTATATTAAAGACCTTGGTTTTTTTAGTTTAACTGCTTAAGGTTAATTGGAAGTGTGTCGACTGGCCTTGTCTTCATGAGAGGTACCATCACGACTAGGTTTGGGTTTAGAGTCGTGACAAGTCAGTAAGCTGAAACCCTATGATCAAGCACACCATACTCTTCGCCCTTTGGCCAAACAAACAAAATTACCTTTTCAATTGAGCACTACTGTTTCAAAAGCTGCATTTGAATTAATGCATTGTAATGTTTGGGGACCCTACAGAGTACCAAATCATATGATGGAAAAAGGTTCTTTGTTACAATTGTAGATGATTTTATCAGATATACTTGGATCTGTCAAATTATTTCTAGGTTAGACACCATAGTTGTGCTAAGAGACTTTCTGAATAAAGTGAAGAATGTATTCTATAGTTCAGTTAAGACTAATAATGGACAATGAATGTCACGATCTAAAATCAATTAAAGGCCATGATGGCCTCAAACACCCCTGTTAGAAAATCCTACACTAAATTGTTAATTAAATTGTCATTTTAATATTTTTTGAAATCATTATTTTCCTTCAACTTAACTAGTAAAAAGTAATCTTTACTAGGAAATAAAATAAAATACAATAACTTTCCAGAATACAAATTTGGACAGAAAAAAATACAAGTACTCTGAAGGAGACTATGTTGGCTTCTAATCGACTCATAAGATGCATCTCACCTAAGTCCCGTATCAACCACGTCGTTCTTCCCACAAGGACAATAGACATACATTTACTACAAAATGTACAAAAAGTGTAGTATAAGTGCGAAAACAACGCGTACCCTGTGAGTATCCAGTCTAATCGCGAAGAAGTAGTGACGAGAGGTTGACTCCTACACTTACTATGGCCAACAATAATATGCCGATAATATGATAAATTATAGATTTTAAGGCAACTGTAAACTCAATAACATGAAGCAGGTAATCAATTCGTTTGTTAACAAGGAATTTCTAAATATATTTTATCTTTTAAAAATTTGTATCTCCGCTCAATTAGGCCACATCAATTATCAATAATTCCAAAACAATCAGTTAAGTCATGCGCAAATCATGCCAATATCGTACGGCCCGATCCACTATAATATTAAACTGTGTAATGCCGAAGGGTCGAAAAACACAATTTATAGATGAATCTATTTAGTTTGTCGAGGTGTTCCGCCCGTTCCATAAAAGATAAACACACTCAAACAACCAAATAAAGGAATTATTCAGGTTTGATGTTCAAAGAAATATCAATTTTTATTAACAGTCAAGTGACCCGCCCAAAATCCAAGTAGGTGAAGTTAAACCTTTTGAAATTCCTTTATCGAGTTCCAATATATTTTAAACGGTTAAATTAACAAGTAGGATGCAAGCATCGCAAATATGACATGATATGGATCCTAGACTACCCGGACATAAGCATAATAGTAGCTACGCATGGACTCTTGTCACCTCGTGCGTATGTAGCCCCCACAAGTAGAAGCATATATTGAATTATTTCACCTATAGGGTAAATGTCACAACCCCAAACCTGACCCGGTCGTGATGGTGCCTCTCATGACAAGACCAACCGATACAATTTTCAAATTCAATTTTTTTAACAGTTTAATAAATCAATTCATGTCATATATAAGAATAGATCCCCAATAAGTACAGATTTAACGAAATACAACGAGTGCGGAAATTAATACAGCCCAATATCGGTGTATCGCAAGTCACGAGCATCTACTAAGGTTTAAAATACGACGACAGTTTGGAAAATATTCTAGAATAATCTAATGACATCATGAGGGAGTAAAGTTGTGCTATGGACGTGGGGCAGATACCTCGCTAAAACTCCTATAACTCTGCCTGAGCTCAGCCAATACCCGCTATCGGGTGTTGAAATACCTAAATCTGCACACAAGGTGCAGGGAGTAAAGTGAGTAGCATAACTCAGTGAGTAATAATCATAACTAAAGTCTGAATGGTAAGAAATCACAAAATGTGCACCAACATGCTATATAGAAGCAATTCAAAACTAGTAAGAAAGTAATGAAGTTGTAAAATCATTTAAAACATCTTAGCTTAGTTTAATGTTCTTTGAAAATGACTTTTTTAATAGGTACACAAATGAATGCAGAACAACTAGTGCAGATAAGCACAAAAATCCGCCACTCCGGCACAAATATACAATTAAGTAGGTAAATGACAAGTAAATATGAAAGTTTAACACATAAAGGTTCGCCTCTCGAGCATAATGTCAACAACTTCGCCCGTCGAGCACTATCTCAGAACAAAACCAGCCCCTCGGGCATCACATAGAATAATACCAGCCCCTCGGGCTATCAAATAGAACAACATCAGCCTCTCGAGAAATCACATAGAGCATTACCATCCCTTCGAGCAATCACACAGAATAATACCAGCCCCTCGTACTATCACATAGAAAAATATTAGACCATCAGGATATATCTCACATCACAATAGGCACCCGTGGTCACTAGGGGTATGCAGACTCCGAGAGGGTCCCCTTACATCCAAAGCGCAATATCAAGCCTCCTCGTGACATCATAAACAGCCTCTCGGCCTCATATCAATATCAACAAGCCACCTCGTGGCGTACATATCTTAGGCCCTTAGTCTCATAATCATATTAGTGTATCACCACAGCGATGTGCATCCTGATCCAAAAGATATCCTCAGAAGACAGGCCATCAACCTTATTCAGTAAAAACTCACATAAGCCTCTTGGGCTATAGTAAAATAGTGTTTCTCAACGAAAAGCATCATTAAACTATCATTTGAGTACTAAAACTAAGTGAACATGGTTGGGTTTTGAAAACAGTAGGAAATAACATGACCGAGTTCAAGAATAAAGTCAAAACAATGAGGAAATATCAACAAAAACCTCGAAGGGTTTAAATAGTTTGCACAAAGCCCAAATATGGTATTCAGCCCAAATATTAATGATAACAAATAGATTTAAGTCACATATGCAGTATAATCATCAAATAGGATAGACCAAGTCACAATTCCCAATAGTGCATGACCCCATGCTCATCATCAAGCGTGTGCCTCATCTCAATATAGCACTACAACGTACAATCCGGAATTTCAACCCTCAAAACATCATTTACGATCATTACTCACCTTGATACAATCAAACTCTACACGCGGTTCCTCACCCGCATGAATCGACCTCCAGATGTTCCAAATCTAGCCACGATAAGTACATAATCATTAAAATATGCCACGGAATGAAGCCCACTTGAAAGTATTCAATTTACGTCAAAATTCTGAAATTTGCTCAAACCCGGCCCCCGGGCCCTCGTCTTGGAATCTGATGAAATTAACATGGAAACCTCGTCCTCTCCAAATTCATGAACATAAAAATCTAACCTCAAATAAAACCTCAAATGACCCCTCAAATCCCAAATTACACTCTCCAAATTCAAGCCCTAATTCCTCAATTTTAATTCCATAATTAATTAGGTGGAATTCACACAAGAATCGAGTTTTGAGTTCAAAAATCGTACCTCCAAGTAATTCCCTTCATTTCCCTCTTCAAATCCTTCTCAAAAGCTCTAAGGACTGATCAATAATGGAGAAAATAGACCAAAAATCATGGAACCCATCTTTTACTTATTCTACTAGATAAAATCACCTTTTTCGCAAACGCGGTCCAGGTCTCGCGTTCGCGAACTACAAAAAAATTGACGACCAAAATTTCACCTACACGAACGCGTATTCAAGACTACGAATACGAAGCGTCCGCTTTCAAACCCATCGCAAATGCGTCCATCCTCACGCGAACGTGAAGCACAAAAAAGGTTGGGACCCCTATCTGATCCACTAACTCTATACGAACGCGGAACAGGCCTCGCGTACGTGGAGAATCGAACATCACAACATCATAATCGCGACCATCGAAACGTGAACGAGAAAACAAAAAATCCACACCTCAGGAGATTACCCTTCGTCAACGCGGGACCCTCACCGCGAATGTGAAGAACAAATTGTCTGCAACACTTCAGTTGGTTTTCTGCAATTTCAAATAGCATGAAATGGTCCGATTTACCACCCGAAACTCACCCTAGGCCCTCGAGACCTAAATAAAACATGCCAACATATCACATCGAGAAGCTCAAAACAACATCAAAACACCAAAATCACATCGGATTCTAGCCTAAGAATTTCAAGAACTTCCAAATTCCATTTTTGATTAAAAACCCATTGAAACCACGTCCGAATGACTTGAAATTTTTCACACACGTAAAAAATGATACAATGAAGCTACTGCAACTTCCGGAGTTTCATTCCGACCCCTATATCAAAATCTCATCTATCAACCGAAAAATGCCAAAATCTTAATTTAGCCAATTCAAGCTTAAACCTTCCACATACTTGTAAAATGCATTTCGATCACGCTCCTAAGTCCTAAATCTCCTAATGGAGCAAATTAAATTATAAAAATTTCGATCCGAGATCGTATACCAATAAGTCAAATCTTGCTGAAACCTTTCAAATTTTCAAGCTTCAAAGTGAGAGCTGTACTTCTAATTTCATTTCGATTGTCCTGAAAACCAAAATAAAGGATTTACATAAGTCATAATACATCATGTGGGGCAAGTCATGCCTAATAACTGGCGAGAAAAAGTGCAAAAGTTCAAAACGATCGGCCGGGTCATTACTTTAATTCCCTCTTACAAGGTTAGAAAGCAGACTTACCTAGATACGAAGTTCCATATTCGGCTCCCAAGTCTGCCCGATGACTCAAACTAATGCTCAACACTCCAACACTAGACAATAATTGTGCAAACCATAAATATATACACAAATACAAGTTATAATCCAGTTTATGACAATTTATAACCCTAATCGAAAAGTAAATAAAAATCAAACTCAAGCCCACGTGGCCGAATTTCAAAATTTTTTGAAGATTAACATAACCCATAACATTACGTACTCAAATATATTATTTATTCTCAATTCTATGCCCAAATTCATGGTCAAAAGTTAAAAAAAAAAAACAATTTTTTTAGGTTTTCTACCAAAACCCCAAATTTCCCCTAATGTTTCATGAATTTCTATGTTAAAATCTATATATAATCCATGTATTTAACTTGCAATAGGTGGGAATCACTTACCTTGACATAGATGATGAAGATGGGCCTCGAAAATCTATCCTAGGTCATTTCCCATAGACGAAATGAGATGAAATGAGCCAAACCCATTTTGGCAAACTTATAAACTTCTAGGAAACCCTTCCTCGCATTCGCGAGACTCCCATTGCGTTCGCGATGAAAAACATTCTCGAAAGCCATTTCCAAACTTTTTTTTCAGATAGCATCTAGTCTAATGGTCATAATGTTTTTTACAAAACTCCAAGTGACAAATGGTTTAACTTTCTAAAACTTCGACACCAAGATCTACATCTTTCATGTTTTGGTCATCTCCCAATTTCTTAAACATTTAGTGATATAAGCTGCCAAAGTTAGCCTTGTGCAACATAAATTTCTTGTTCATCTTCTCGGATAGCCTATTGTGTACCATCCATAACTTTTGGTACATAAATCCTAATGCTAAATGGTTTCATTTTTTGAAAACTAGACAAAAAGACTACAACTTTTAATGTTATATCGTTTTCATATTCCATATAGATTGCAAGATATGAGCCTACGAGGTCAGACCTGCACAATAAAAATTTCCTTCTTCGCGTTCCCAGAAGCGAAATCCTTCTTCCTGAACGTGAGAGGATCCTTGTGAACGCGAATAACAACACTAGATATCAGTAAATCAGCATCCAAAGTATCCAAAAATGACCCAAAAACACGCTAGGCCCCGGGGATCCCATCCAACCGCATGAACATGTCCCGAACACGACACGAACTTGCTCGAGGCCTCAAATCACATCAAACAACATTGAAATGATGAATTTCACCCCAATTAAAGCTTAATGAACTTCTATATTCGTGCGAAAACCTATCAAATCACGTCCAAATGATCTCAAATTTTGCACACAAGTCCCTATCGACATTGCGGACCTACTCCAACTTCCGAAATGAAAATCCAACCCCGATATCAAAAGGTCCACTCCTGGTCAAAATTCTAAAAACATTCAAATTTCAAACTTTTGGAAAAAGTGTCCAAATGACATACGAACCTCCAAATCCAAATCCGGACGTGTTCCCAATATCAAAATCACCATACAGAGCTATTCCCAAACTTGGAATCCCAAACGGACATCAATAACATTGAAATGCATTTCAACCTAAATATATGAATTTTTTTTCAAAATGCCAACTTCTGTTAGATCCAATTTTAATGATGAAAATAATTTATTTGCTCTTTGTCTAGGAACTCTTGAATAGCTTTCAAGATTGGCAAAATCAATCAGCAATGGTCAAGAAACGTATGGATTAATATGCACGATTGATAGAATATATTAGAAGACATCAAGGAAAAGAGGTGCAATTTAAGGAAGAAACAATCAATCATGAAGATACTGATGGGATCAATCAAGGATAAACTAAAGGAATCAAATAAATCAAGATCTAGCAAAATATTAAATGAAGTGTCTAATTATGAAGGATCAATATTTCGGGTTCAATAGAGCCGTTGAAGAACATATTTTTTCTTGGAAAGAATCAATCTCTTTCTAATGATCAAATCTCTTGGGTTGGTAAATCTTTCCAGAATTCTAGCCTCTCTCAAAGTATTTAAGCATGTAATCATATTTTAGCAAAACATATTTTGATCGAACTAAAACACCCTCTCTTTGTTCTACTTGAAACAGATATTGTAGCTCTCTAAGACTTGTTGTGTAACAAGTTAGAGAAGAAAGAGAGAACAAAACTGGTGAGACAATGTATCAAAAGATACGAGTGATATAGGAACTGAGCTATCATATCATTCTCCTTGTACTCGAAAAAACTCATTCACTAAAGAGAACTCCCTTGAAACCCAAAGGGACTAGACTAGGATTCACATTGAATCCGAACTAGTATAAATATTTTGGTGGTCTTTAATTCCTACATTTAATTTCAGCATCTTATATTTTGTTGTTACTACTACCAGTTTATTATATCTAGTCGACTAATTGAAAAACTAGTCAACTAATATAGATTAAGTTTAAAAATAAATAATTCACCCCCCTTGTACTTTCAATTGGTATCGGAGCAAGGCTCACATTTTATTTTGATTAACATCTCATGAGAAAAGATCATTGCGAATCACGTTATCGTAGGATCTCTCTTCCAGGAAGGAACTTCACAAGTTAGCACACCATAATTCGATGGATAACATTTTTCCCACTGGAAAGCGCGTATGGAGATATATGCCAATGCATACTGCGTTTAAGTTTGAATTGTCATAAAAAATTGGGATTTATCCCCTACCAGCTGCAGCTCAACCACTTGTTGATCTTAAAGATATCGATTAATCTATAAACGAGAAAATTACAGTAGTACAATAAAACAATAAAGAAAGAAACCTGCTTTATAATGCCATAACTAGTGAGGAGTATAAGAAAACCTCAAGCTGTGACGCAACCAAAGAGATATAGGACAAACTTGAAGTTACTACTAACTATTTTCAATGAATGAAGAAGAGTCTATGGAAGATATGTTTTCTAGATTCAGCAAAATTATTAGCAATCTAAAACCCTTCATCGAACCATATACGAGTGGTGATCAAGTTATAAAAATTCTCAAAAGCCTACAAACTACTTGGCAGACCAAAGTAGTCACACTTGAATCTTAATATCTAAATAAGTTATCCTATGATGAACTACGAGAAGAACCCATAGCCTTTGAAAAGACAAATCTCAAGAAGACAAAACAAGAAGAAAAAAAGAAAACAATCGCATTCAAGGCTTCAACTGAAGTAGCTGAATGATATCAATGATGATCCTGAAGCGCTTCAAGAAGATATTGCTATGCTACTACAAAATATGGATGGTTTAATGAGAAGATTCAGGAATGCGAGGAGAGGAAGAACACCACCTAGGTAATCTAGGAAACACACCGAACAAGATAAGAATGATGGAGAATGCGATGAGTGTGGAAGATTTGGACACATTCAAGCTAAGTGCCCAGATCAAAAAAGAAAAATTTCCAGAGGCTTTAACAAGGACAAATGTTTTGGAAGTTGGAGCGATGAAGACAGTTAGGAACATGAAAAGATAGCAAATATTTTCTTAATGACAATTTTGGAAAACGAGATGAACAAATCCTCAGGATGTTGGGCGGACGAGGACACTTCAAATGACGAATGCAACGATAACAATGAGAATTGTTTCATGGCACGAGGCAAAACAAACGTGGTAAGATCTTGTAACTATGAAAGATGAAACGGATTGTAGGATATTCTTGATTTATCTTTGAAAGAGTCCAAAAAATGATGAATGAACTTAAGAGACTAAATAAAGAAGAAAAAGATTGGAAGATAAAAAATGAAGTATGTGAAATTTAAAAGGAAGTACTTGAAGAAGAGTTGGAGGAATTGCAAATGCAACTCAATAGCATGCGCAAATCCACCAGTCATAGTTCTGTTAGGTCAAACTAGGTTACTTACAAGTCAACTAGAAAAGGACCTGTTAGAACAAAATCCCCTAATACTAACACTAATGAAAGACCTACAAATGGGTCAGGAGTTACGTGTCACCACTGCAACAAAAGTGGACATAATTATTCTTTTTACCGCTTTCATAAAGCAAATGTTTCAGGATGGGTTTGTAAACCTAAAAACAATTATGAACCTAGTAATACTTACTCCTCAGGACCCAAGCAAGCTTGGGTACCTAAAAGAATGTAATTACTATGTTTTGCAGGAACACCACAGAGTAAGCCGCGAAGGAAAATGGTACTTAGACAATGCGTGTTCCAGTTACGTGACAGGTGATAAAAAAATGTTCAAAGAAGCTACAAAAATTGATGGAGGAAGCGTTAAGTTTGGAGATGACTCAAAAGTAAAGATAATCAACACTGGAACAATTCCCTTTAATAGCAACTGCGATCTCACTAAAGTTTATCTCGTTGATAGACTCAACTACAATCTCTTGAGCATAAGTCAACTATGTGACTCAGGATATGAGGTAAATTTTAATAAAAGAGGTTATGCTATTGAAGATGCAACAGGTAAAATTGTCCTCTCCGGTAAAAGGTATGGAATGTTTATATTCTTGATGGTTTTCAAACTATAGATGGTCACATTCTTAACATCCATGTCTGATGATCAATGGTTATGAAATAAGAAAATTGGTCATACAAGCTTCATTTGATAGAAAAATTGTCCAAGCATGAGTTAGTTATTGGTCTACCCAAATTGCATTTTTCTAGAACCCATTTGTGATGCCTGTCCAATAGGAAAACAAAGTAGAAACTCTTTAAAAAATAAAGATATTGTATTTTCATCTAAACCTTTGCAATTTCTTCATATAGACTTATTTGGGCCGACTAGAACTGCTAGTATAGGAGGAAAAAGATATGCTTTGTTATAGTTGATGATTATTCATGCTTCACCTGGGTGATTTTCTTATCTCATAAAGATAGGGCATTGAAAATTTTGAGATCTTCTGCAAAAAGGTTGAAAGATAAAAGGGATATCTGATTACAACAATTCAGAGTAATCATGGAGGAGAATTTGAAAGCACAACATTTGAAGACTTCTGTAAAGATTAATGGTATAGTCATAACTTCTCTACACCACGTTCATAACAACAAAATGGAGTTTTAGAAGTTGGATACAGAACCCTCCAAGACATGGCAAGAACCATGTTCCTAGATCATTCACTGTCAACTTACTCCTGGTAAGAAGGTGTAAGTACAACATGTCACATTCTCAACCGATGTCTCATAAGGCCCATTCGGAAGAAGACTCCTTATGAACTATGGAAAGGTAAAGGTCCTAGTATTAGTTACTTTCATCCCTTCATAAGTAAGTGTTTAATTCACAATAACAGTAAGGACAATCGTGGAAAATTTGATCCAAGAAGTGATGAAGGTATTTTTCTGGGCTACTCATTAAATAGTTGATGCTTTAGAGTCTATAATAAATGCTCATTATGTACTAAAGAATCTGTACATGTTATATTCGATGAAAATAAGCGCTCGGGCGAGAAAGGAATTAATGCAGGTAATGAAGATCAAGCTCAAGAAATTCAGGAGATAAGCAAATCTCAAGAGTCAATTGATAAACATGATGCTATGATAGAGTCAACAAATGAAGACAATAGTAGTGTAGCAGATCATCCGAAGGAGTCGACTACTAATGTAGTTCGTCCAAATGAATGGAGAAGCGAAACTGAGTATCCTAAAAAATTTATCATAGTGGATCCAAATAAAGTAATGAATACCAGGAGAGCTCTCAAAAAGAAAGCAAACATAGAATTAATCTCTCAGGTTGAACCAAAAAATATAGAGGAAGCTCTTAAATACTCAAATTGGGAACAAGCAATATAGGAAGAGTTAGATCAATTCGGCAAAAATCAAGTGTGGAAACTGATACCTAAACCTGAAAATGTTTCTGTAATTAGAAAAAAGAGGGTTTTCAGAAATAAATTGAATGAGGATGGAAAAGTTGTAAGCAATAAAGTCAGATTAGTTACTCAGGGATATTCTCAACAGGAAGGAGTCGACTGTGTCTAAACTATCACTCCAGTATCTCCTTTGGATTATATATCAATTCCTCTGGCATATGCATCATTTAAGGGATTTAGGCTGTTTCAAATGGACGTCAAAGTGATTTCTTGAATGGATTTATTGAGGAAGAAGTATACGTGAAGCAACCTCCAAGGTTTGTGGATTCAAAGTTTCCCTACCATGTATATAAGCTCACCAATGCACTATATGGAGAAAAGCAAGCTCCACAAGCGTGACATGATAGAATTAGTTCATTTCTTATTGTTCATGGCTTTTCAAGAGGTAAAGCAGAAACAACCCTGTTGATTAAAAGATCATCAGAAGGTAATCTCATTATTCAGATTTATATTGATGATGTTATATTTTGGTAGTGCTAACCTTCTATATGCAAGGAATTTTCAAACCTTATGCAAAGTGAATTCGAAATGAGCATGATGAAGAGAGCTAGTATTTTTCCTTGGACTTCAAATCCAACAATCTGAAGAAGGAACGTTTGTATGTCTAACCTTATACACAAAGGAACTGATTCAATATTTTGGCATGAGAAATGCAAATGCCTTTGGCAAACCAATGAGTCCTTCAACGAGCCTAGATACAGATGAACAAGGAATCCATGTTGATGAAACTAAGTATCGTGGAATGATTGGCTCACTGCTTTATCAAACTACAAGTCAATCATATATTATGTTTAGTGTTTGTAAATGTGCTAGGTTTCAGTCAGCTCCTAAGGAGTCACATTTGACAGTAGTAAAGAGAATCATTCGATATCTCATTGGAACTGTCTCTCATGGACTAAGGTATCCATGCTCTAACTGTTTTAGATTAGAAGGTTTTTAGATGATGGTCTTGTAGGTGATAAGGAAGATAGAACAAAGCACAAGTGGTACATGTCAATTATTTGGGAAGGCATTGATATCCTGGAATAGTAAAAAACAAGCATCAGTTGCATTATCTACTACTGAAGCTGAATACATCGCTATTGGACAATGTTGTGCACAGTTACTGTGGATGTCCCATCAACTTGTCCCATCTTCTCTTTTCACATCAGTAACAGAGTTCACAAAAGGAAAACCAATCATTGTGTCTAATCAACTTATGCATTTTCATTTTCTGTACTCAACCGTCAGAAAACCCCTTTTTATGTTGTCTTCTCTTATCAATCCCCATTGTCTCTATCGCCTTCATAATCTTCTCTGAAATCTTGCTCAATCACCAACATACTACAATGGCTAAACAATCCAAAAGTCAATCTGCCTCCACTAGAATGAGCACCCGCTCCAAAGGAAAACCCCCTTTTTAGCCCCCTGGACAGGCAGAACTAGGGTCTGACCACTTTGAGGGGTTTGCCTCTTCTTAGGCGAATTTCTCTGATTATTCCCAACCCGTAGGAGAAAAGGTTCTGGGTAAAAGACCCACGGAATAACTCCATGTCTCCTCAACTCTAAAGAAATCAAAAGCTGTCCTTTCCAGTTCTTTTGAGTCATAACTCAATTTCTCGGATTCTCCTAGTAGGAACTTATTTCTTGTCCTAAAAGACAAGCCTATTTCTCAGGGAGGGTAGTCGACCTTAATGACATGGAAGCCCAAATTGTAGGGTAAAGGACCTTTTCGTTTATCAAGGGTGGTAAAAGTTCTTTTCTGTTCCCCCCGCCTAAAGTCTATGAAACCCTACTGAGAATGCTCTATGCGAATGTTCTTTTAGTAGGTCTAATAAGTAAAAGTACTTAGTACTAGGAAAGCGTATTGTTCTTGACTGTTCCATGTTTAGTTCGATATTTCTGTGGAAGTGTTCTGGTTTTCCTATGCTCTTTATATATTCCTGGCCCGATGATTTTAAAATTTCCTTTTATCAAGCCAAAAAATATAATGTTGAGTGTCCATCTAATTCCCTTCCAAACTAGCTAGGCCCTAGTGATGTTAGCTTTGAAACTCGAGTTCTCGCCCACATTGTGGCAACTACTCTGCTTCCTTGTACTGGCTCTTTTTCCACCTTCTTACTACGAGGCACTTTTTGGTATATTTCCTTGTGACCAAAATCAAAGTCAAGCTGTCCTCCTGGATTATAAATTTCATGATTGAAATAACAAAAGATCCCATTAGTGTACCCAATGGAATGGCCATCACCCACATTCTGGAAGCTCATAATATTTTCATCTATGCATACTCCTTCACCATTACTTCAAAATAATATAAATCCGGAGCCTTTGCAAGTATATGGTATGTCTGTGTAAAGGGTTCATGGGTCAAGAAACAAGAAAGTGATGTCAAGACTGCTCATACAGACTCCAAGGCCAAACCTTCTGCTTCACATCCTAGCCTTAGTGACTCTGACCTTGCTGAGAAAATTAGCTCCATTGGGAATCAGATCTCTACTATAAAGGATCTTCTCATTACCACCTAGTCCATTGTTGGCACCATCATGATATCTCCAAGGAAACATAGTTTAATGTCTCTAAGATACGGATTGCAGTTCTCAGAGCAAGGGAAAACACTATCAAGACTTTCAAGGAGGTACATGACAGGCTTGATGAAATAAGCGTCTCAGCCAACGCCAGCTTTGATTGACTAAAGAAGTCCATCTGCAACACTCTTACCTATTTTCTACGTCGTTAGTGTGGAAGTTTAAGACAATATGTTTTTGTCGTGATATTTTTGGACTGCAATGTCAATTTGTTTTTTTGTTTTGTTTGTTTTTGTTATGTTCTTACTCTACCAATACATTCTGTTATCGATTATGTTTATGCGTGCTGTTTTTTTATTCCCACTTTGATGATGTAAAAACGGGGAGAAAGGATATATGTATTTTGTGCAGGTACATAAGAAGTCGACTACATACGCCTGAAGCTACTTACTGCTCCTGTTGAGGGGGGGGGGGCAAGTTTTCCAAAAAAAGTTTACTACATGTGCGTCTAGCTACTTACTGCTCCTATTGAGGGGGAGCAAATTATAGAGAAGTCAAATGATGATTATACATATATTATTTTATCATCATCAAAAAAGGGAAGATTGTTAGATCTAATTTTAATGATGAAAATAATATATTTCTCTTTGTATAGGAACTCTTAGATAGTAGTCAAGATTGGCGAAATCAATCAGCAATGATCAAGGAACGTATGGATTGATATACAAGATTGATGGAATATATCAAAAGACATCAAGGAAAAGATACGCGATTCAAGGAAGAAGAAATCAATCATGAAAATACCGACGGGATCAATAAAGGCTAAACTAAAGGAATCAAATAAATCAAGATGTCACTAACTATTTGTGAGCATATGATTTTACCCGGTTGAAAAGACTCCTACAGAACTCTCAAAATTTAGGATTTTCTTTAAATTTAATTTTAATTTTTTTTAGAATTTGATCGTGTGCCAGTGCGTGTTTGTTAATGCATGTTTAAAATTGTTTAGGATTTAATTGTTGAATAAGTTTGTTTTACAAATTAAAATACAAAAAAATATATTTCTGGTATTTGTTATTATTTTTGTGTAATTTCAACTTATTGCAGTTTTAATTGTGATAATTAGGGTTTTTGGGTTTTAAAAAAAGATAGAAATTAATTAAATTAAAAAGAAAGGACGAAAAAGATATATATACACAACCACTCAGGCCGGCCACAATTGGGCCAAACCTCAGTGGCCCAAACATTTTCCCCTTCTAAAAAAATACACAGCCCCAGCCCAAACCACTGACCCCGGTTCAGTCCACACAATACCAAACCAAACGACACTGTTTAAGAGCTCAGCCATCACGACCATTGATCTCACATCATCCAACGGTCAACAAACCTCCCCCAAAATGATATACATATGTCAAAATGTCTCTAATACACTCAGAGACCAAACTCCCCCCTTACTCGTACCATTTTCTCCGACATAACACCACCCTCGACCACCTTTTGACCACCCCTTGACCACCAGTCTACCATCTTAACACCGCCGCCAGAAATCGCCTCACGGCGGTGACCGGTAACCAAATCTCCCTAATTTATACCATTAACTGTCACAAACCTCCTCTTTCCCACATTGTTGTTAGTTCCCATCGAATAACCCCCCCTCCCCCCCCCCCCCCCCCGTCTCAAATATTTGGAAACAAGGTCGTCGAAACCACCGTCTTCGGCGACCCAGTTCCGAGACCCTCCAAACATACACCCCTGAGGCAGCTTGATCTCCTATTTCCAACGATGTGTGTCACCTCTTTCGAATATGCCTGAAACCCTTCGAATATCGATTCAAAGCCTGATCCTAAAACTCAAAACCCGTTGGAAATGGGTCAAATTTCTCCTAGGAAATCCTTGGCCCTTCATTTCCCCAACCATGCTACCCGTGATCCCCAGACAACGCTAGTCACTAAAGAAACTTAGATCTAAGACCTCACTGGTGTCTCAGAATCACAAAACCCTTTCCTCAACTCTAAGCCAGTTATACATCATTTCCAGTTGTCCTAGGAGGTTAAACACCTCTACAAAAGGTCAAAGAATGATAAAGTAATCTCAAGCGGAGTTGCATGTGTAAAAACGCTAAGTATTTTGTCTCTTCAATATATATTTAGCTAGGTATTTTGTCTCTTCTGTATATATTTGCTTAAGTATTTTTTCTATTCTGTATATATTTTCCTAAGTAGTTTATCTTTTTTCTGTATATATTTTCTTCATTTCTATTAGCTCTTAGATGTTTGACTTCTTTTAAATAATTGTTTGTTTGTCCACAGTCTTGCCTGAAGTAGGTCTAAATGATCATATGCTTTTGCTTGTCAATAATCTGAAATTTCTTTGTCTCTTAAGTAGTTGTGATATCATTTTATTCATTAGCCTTCTGATCCGGAAAGCTTGGCTTGCTAATCCTTCAGTAGTATCATTTCTATGGTTGTTGACCTTCATCTCATGATCCTCATGTGTTTTGCTCTCTGATGTTCTGACTTGTTTAATTAGTTTGTTTATGCTACTGAGTGCCTGATTCTCATCTCACAATAACTTTGATCTTCATTACGTATGCATAATTAAGCTATAATTTCTCATTGAACCTTAAAAAATCTGATAATAATCTCCAGAACCTTCTAGTAAGGGGCTAAAAGACAATTGTTGCCTCAAACTTGAGGCACAAGTCAGGAAATGAAGGACCATTTAGGAAAAGTGCAAATCTGAAGCAAGGACTAAAAGAAAAACAAGAGAAAAGTTGATGCCCTAAGGCTCTACTATAAAAGAAAACACATGAGCACATTTTAACGGATCCGGGATACTTTCCTTCAAATTCTAAAGATAAAAATACATCTTAGCTCTTCTTATATCTGTGAACAACTATTAGTGCTGTTTGGATCATTTTAGAGATTTAATTATCTTAAAAACTCTGCTGAAAATCCTAGCTGTGCTGGTTTATTGGCTGTTGTATTGCTTGTGGCTTGATTTTCTCTTACTCATAGGCTATAGTCCTTTGCTGAACTACAGATACCTTTCAATACTTATTAGTGTATGAATCTCAAGTGAGATATATTTCTGAATATGAAGACCTACTGCTCTTATTTTGTTTCGAATCCCCCTTTGTTTACCCTTTCCTTTATCGTAATACACTTAAATATTTTGTAGTAGTTAAATATTCGAATCATTCATTTGTAATAACTAGACTTTAGAGACTGATTTATCTTGTAATATCAGGACATTCGGATTATTATTTTAAGCATGCATAACTAATAGTATAGTTAGCTAGTGATGTAGTTGTTTTAAGTGTTTATTACCTACTTTGTCTAGAAATGTTAGATTCATAAAATACCAGCCTGGTAATTATTCAAAAATTGAAACATTTGTGTAGTGTTTTAGTTGGTTTGAATTTCCATACGCTTAGCAATAACTTGTTAAGATTTACTTAACACTTTACAACAAGGATCGTAATTGAATTTTGAAAGTTAGATTCATATACTCTGACTGACGAGTATATGAATGATTTGGTTCGAAAACTGCTATAAAATGATCGTTAGTATCCGCTTTTGTGAATATGTGGATAGTTGACTTTGGGAAATAATTTCAGAACAAAGAAACACTGCTGAGAGTTGTTCGTAATAGACTCTTTCGTCTTAATCAAAACTGGTTCCGAGTGAGAGGCCCAGTACGCACCAAGAAACTGTAACACAACGTGTGTCTGGGCTGAGTGATTAAAGGACCCGAGCCAGCCACAATAGCTGCCATTCTCAGCCTAATCAATATGTGCTCCTGGGCTGGGACAAACTTGAATCAGTGTATGCAATTAGCCATAAATGAGGCTAAGATGCACGTATTGTTTTCCCAGATAGATTGCCTATGTAAATGATCAGTGCTTTTAAACACAACAATAATGAAGAACGTAGGATACACTAGAATGTCCTTATAAAAATAAGTGAGCCACATTATCTAATCAAATACCAAGCGATGGCTCTTTAATTCATTAAAACACATAGAAAAATAGGAAGTGTCGTTTAGCGAATTTAACGGCCTTCCTATGAATCTCGAAGGCATAGCTGGTATAGGCGCGTGTTTAATAAAAATGCTTTCCTAAATCCGGGTGCGCATTTATGTGACCCAAATCCCATTCTTAATGGAATTAAAATATGTCTAAAATTGCGGGTGCATTTATGTGACATGATGCGTGACGTGTTTTAATAACGTTGCAAATTTCTTAAAATATATCTTAAAAGCGGTTAATAACTTAAAATTACATTATATGTTTAAACATGTATAGCACATCAGATCTCTAGCCACTTATAATAAGTTTGAGCGACCGTGGTAGAACCACGGGATTCGAAGGTGTCTAACACCTTCCCTCGGGTCAACAGAGTTCCTTGCTCATAAATTTCTGGTTCGCAGACTCCAATCGGGCAGTCGAAATTTCCTCGATTTGGGATTTAAAATAAACCAGTGACTTGGGACACCAAAATCCAAACCTATCCCAAGTGGCGACTCTTGAAATAGATAATTAATCCCATCTCGAATAATGTCACTTCAATTGGAGAAACTCCCATACACGTGTCATCTTTCGGGAAAACCGCATGTATGCGAAAAAAGGAGGTGTGACAGCTCTGGTGACTCTGCTGGGGATAAGAACCCTGAATCTCTAGTTCAGGGTTCAAGAATTCGAGCTTACAATAACTGTTATATTTGTCTACTTTTGATTTGCTTACCTGTTCTATGCTAAATGCCACATGTTTTACCGCTTTGATATTATCTGAACGGCATATATAAACTGTTACGAAACCCTTCAATTCTCACCTCCGGGGATGTGCTTACTGGTTGAGACTCCCTATTCTATTAGTGTCATACCCTGAAATAAGAAAGAGGCCGGACAAGTTACAAAGCCGGGCGATCTCGCGGGTCCCCGGTATGTAGCCCCCTCCTCAACTCGAGTTGTCCACTCGGGAACACAGTCTAGACCCTACACCAAGGCTCTCGACTTAGTATAAAATACTTCATGTCGGATCCCTAGTAGGAATGTTTATTTGCATCATGCATTTTGACTTAGGGGACCCAACACCAGGGTTGAGTCTGTCTAGGACAGGTGCCGTGAAATAAAAGACCACCCTGATGCATTTTTACGTGCTACTTGTGAATTTGTTTGCCTTGGATTCGCATGTTGACTTGCCTCTAAACAAAGAGAATAAATTGAAAAAAATAGCAGTGCTAGGGTAGTCAATTTTACAACCAATGCTCAAAATAACGCCGAAATGCTGTTAGATTTTTCAAAAAGAGAAAAAGAAAACAACAAACACCAAATTCTGGAATTTTTTAATAACGTCCGAGAGTTTCAATGAAATATTTTTGGCCACGGCCCACCCCTTTTTCAGAACTGTCAAAAAAATGCCCGAGTTTATTTTCTTGCTCTGAAATAAGTCGGATGGTGCCATTATTGCGATAATAGATGAATGTTGCTACAAGGGACGCTGAAAGGCTGATATTGCGCGAATGGCTACCTCTGAATTTTGTTCGGGCTGGTAAGCAAGCACAGCCTAAAAAACCTTCTCACCGAAGTGTTAAAAGGCCGTATTTGCAAAGCTGGTCGCTATTTTAAAATAAAATGTCAGTTTTAATGTTTTGAGAATACTAATTCGCCCTAATAAATGTGCAGAATAAGCACGATAATGAAAAAAATTTCCTTTGGAGCTGCGACTATGTGGGAATGACCTCGGGGAAGCAGGACAACAAAAGGTCAACGCACATCTTAGAGGCCTCACTAGTTTATTGAAAATCAGCCCCCAGGGGAGACATCATAAAGGCCTTTATCACTTTCTGGGACCCGACCCACAATGTCTTTCACTTCTCGGGCTTCGAACTAACCCTGACCTTAGAGGAAATGACCGGATATATCGGAACTCATGCAATCCCTTTGAGACATCAATACATGATCGCACCCAGAGCCCTCGTTGTGCACGAATTTCTGGGTGTTTTGAAAATTAGTTGAAAGATTCACAACCCTGACTTGTCGGCTGATTTTGCACCCTGCATTTTATATACCAGAGGTATGGCCACATCGGAGGATTCAACAACTATGAAAACGTCATTTGTCGCAAGGGTAATCGGATCAAGTGGGGGAACATCGATGATTCACGTTCATGGTATCTTTCTTGGGTCTTTTAGTATTCCCTCGAACGGACAGGAACATCGACATACAGATAGCAGGGGTCGTTAGTACATTGATGACTTAGGCAAAGAGTACTCTTGCTCCAATAATCCTGTCTGATTGAGCATATATGTCACATGCCTCGGTTCATGAATTGTGGGCTGCCAACAAAAGGTTACATAGAAGAAATGGAAAACAGGGTGAATGGGTTTAAACTACCAGAGGGTGCCGCAGGGTGGATGTCGCGTCTCCGGGTTATTTCCGCAAATCAAATACAATGGAAACAAAGGGTAACAATAATACCAACAGAATATTGCACAATGAAACAGTTGCTACAGCTTCTATTTTGCCAAAGATGGATTCTACACTTCATTTGCAAAGTCTTGCTGATCGAGCTATATCTACGAGTGATGATGCTGTCATTCAAATAACAGCAAGTCATACAGTTGATGATATTTCGCAAAACTCATTTCGACAAGATACCTCTCACAAGCCAGAGAAGGTTCAACAAGGAAGTATAACCATTTCAATACCTACAGCAGCTGCAAATGTCTCTAATACTACCTTGTCTCAAGGGGAGCATGATCTACAGCATTCTTATGATACACAAGAAACAATGGCAACTGGACAACATTCTGCAAGGAACAATTGGTCACCCAGGTCCAATAGAAAAGAAAATCAGAAAAACAAAAAAAAGAAGCAGATCGTAGAAAAGAGTCCATCATTACTAACAAGTTCTAACTCATTTGCTGCACTTGTGGATCTTTCAATCTCCAATGGAAAGAACAAACAACTAATTTTAGCTAACATGAGGGACATGGTCATTAAATCAAAACTCTGGATAGACCAACGAGAATTGATGATGACGAGGGCTGGGGAGAAGGTTTTACTGGTTTCTCATCTGCAGAAGAACATCAAGAGGATGATTGCGATAGTACAGGAGAGGATAGTGAGGCTCCAGTCAAGCCAAAATATCAAGGGAAAACTGCAACTATCAATTGTAATGCAAAACTGCCATTTGCAGCAAATACAAACAGTCACTTGAACCATAACGCTCCAGTTTATATTACAAGAAATACTAAAACATTAGGTACTTCAAATAAAGCAACAGCAAAGATCGACCAAATCCAATTCTTGGGCGAAACATCAGCTGCGGGAAACCAAACAGCAATGCCAACGTTTGGACAGAATCAGGTTATACCAACAGAATCATCCACTACTGTGGAGGAGATGCAACTAATGGTGGCAATGAAGCACCCTGTACACACAAGACAGCGACAACAAATGAATGAAATTACACAAATGAAATGTCCTTCTGATGATAGCAAATCAGTGGCATTTCCACAGGCGGGGCAACACCAGCATGTATCTTATGCTCTGCTAATCTCTCCAGAGCAAAGACAACTCCTTAATGCTATGGAAGAAAGACATACATATGAAGAAGGAGAGGAAGAGGATATCTTATCGCAATGACGAAAAGATGCTTCAAGAAAAGGTGATTTGTCACCAATGCACAGTAAAACAAGCAAAAAGTGTCGTCAAAGGGATAGAAGCTGCTACGTAGGGTGAGTGAAGACGCATTCATAAGGAGGCTTGACAATGAGAACTGCAAAACAAAAACAGGTCACTCAAACAACTCTTACAAAGTCCAATCGAACGAAGACCAAAGCATGAATTTTGAAGATTTTTTGAGAATAATTGTGGACGAAGACAATAAACCTCATTTATAATTCCTCACAAATTTGGAGAAAGGACAGCATCTTCATGGCTTCCTCATATATTTATTTTACCGTCTCAGTATCTTCATTTGTAATTTTGTGACAGACTATGTTATATACTCTGTGATGATCATAGCCTATTTGGTCCTCTCAAGTTCTTTTTTCTTACATGTTTGCAAGAATCGAGGTTTTGAAACCTCAATAGGATTAGTACGGTAAAGCTAGCCCGGTTTTTGTTATATGGGTAACAACTCCGGTGCTATTGTCTTACTAGTATTTCTCCTAATTGTTGTAAATTTCTTTTATGTTATTAATAAAAATCTAACCCAAGGCTCTGCCTAGGGGATTGCAAAAAAAAAAGTTGGCTCTCCGTGGACGAAGTTGTGTATATGTCCGCAACAGAATCGCATTTTCTCTTGATGGGCCTTAGAATCATCCAGCCGTACACCCCACATCGGGTCTTGGGACAACTCGAAAAATGACAGATAGTGCCAAAAGACGAAGATCTCAGCATCCGGGTAGTCGAAATTGGGCCTGGTAATCAGTTCCCCGGAGCAACGGTCCACAAAATCTAGAATGAACGCCAATACCAAACCGCTGACACTCGTGTA
This sequence comes from Nicotiana benthamiana, assembly GCA_034376525.1. Lineage (NCBI taxonomy): Eukaryota > Viridiplantae > Streptophyta > Magnoliopsida > Solanales > Solanaceae > Nicotiana > Nicotiana benthamiana. Next base: position 82,528,241 of record CM067325.1, on the reverse strand, counting down.
TAGGATCCTGCTAAATGTTAAGTGTCACCGGGATACCACGCCTGGAACAAGAGAGAAATTGAGCATGAAAGACCACCCAAAAAGCCTCACCTCTAAGAGTTCGCTGGAACATCACAAGAACAGTGGGATTGGTTAGCAAAAAAAAAATAAATACCGTGCTACTATAGGAAGGCTAGAAAAGAAAATTCAAGAATTAATATTTGAAAAGAGCCTACAAACTGCAACCAGCAAGGGAGAAAAGAAGGTATTGGATAAAGAAAATGAAGCCTTGCCATCCTAGATTCAGAAAATGAAAACAGTCGCAGAAAATCCTCCGAGGAGTACAAAGGATTAAAAGCTCATATAGAACCTGTGTCGAAAAGTAACTCAATACGGTTTCGACCTGAATAAGGCAGAAGGTGAATTTTCTGGAGCAGTTAAAAGACGGAAGCGGCAATGAGAGCGCTGATTTAAAATTGAGGGTTGTCATGGATGAATACAAAATGGCCAAACAAGCTAGAGATTTTAAGCATAAGAGGGAGCATTGCTATGCGGCAATAGCATGGTTGGAAATAGATTTGCGGCAGTTTCAAAGGCTAAATCAGGCAGCAGAACGGACATTAGAAGCACAGACCGAACAAATAGGGCGTATGCTACAAGAAAAAAGGGTTATTAGAGAAAAGGTGCGGGCAATTGCAGACTATATTACAGCTAAATGCAATAACTGTGAGGGCATGACAAAATCCATGTTTTTCGCTGCTGCTACGACATTTGTCCGACAAGTAATGGAAGATCTCCACTATCTCCAGGGAAGCCTAGCGCGCGAACCTGCGGCAAGGCCAAACGATGCCCCGACAAAGGTATTTGAAGTTTTAATGTACTCATAGAGTTGTATTTTTCCAAAAAAGAGTCTAATAGAGTTGTTAGAAACGAGGCTCACTTGAGAGGCCCGGTAAGCCCTACGAAATTATACTATGGAAATGCTTCTGAAGTTGGAGGACTAAAAAGGTTGGGCCAGCCATGAATCAGGCCCAATAGACCTTAGTCAACGCAAGCACTGCATGTTTTGGGCTGGCCCAGATCTGAGTCCATGCACACGATTGGCCATGAATTAGGCTAAGTGTAAATACTACTCCTCCAAATACACAACATGTACATAACTCAATTAGTGCATTTAAGCGTTCACAAGAGTAGAAATTCGAGAATCTCAGGTTCAGGGTTCAAGAATTCGAGCTTTCAATAACTGTTATATTTGGCTTCTTGTGATTTGCTTACCTGTTCTTTGCTAAATGCCGCATGTTTTACCGCTTTGATATTATCTGAACTGTATATAAACTGTTATGCAAACCCTTCACTTCTGACCTCTAGGGATGTGCTTACTGGTCGAGACTCCCTATTCTGTTATTGTCTTACCCTGAATTATGAAAGAGGCCGGACAAGTTACAAAGCCAGACGATCTCGTCGCTCCCCGGTACGTTGCCCCCTCCTTGACTATGCCGAGGTTCTCAACTTAGTATAGCAAAACTTCATGCCGGATCCCTAGTAGGAACATTTATTTGCATCATGCATTTTGACTTAGGGGACTCAACATAGTTGTTGGATCCGTCCAGGACAGGTGCCCTGAAGTAAAAGACCATCCTGATGCATTTTTACATGCTACTTGCACATTTACTTGCCTTGGATTCACATGTTGACCGACCTTTGATAAAGGAAACAACTGAGAGAAAATAAACAGTGCTAGGGTAGTCGCTTTTTAAAACTAATGCTCAAATAGCGCCGAAATGTTGCCAGATATTTCAAAAAAAAAGAAAAAAAAAGAAAACAAAGCGCAAAAACCACAAAAAAAAGCACCAAATTCTGGAATTTTTCAATAATGTCTGCGGGTTTTGATAAATCATTTTGACCGGGTCCAACCCTTTTTGCAAAAAATATCAAGAAATGCCCGAGTTTATTTTTCTTACTTCAAGATGAGTCGGATGGTACCATGATTGCGATAATAGCTGAATGATGCTACAGGGGACGCCTGAGGGTTGATCTTGCGTAATTGGCTGCCCCTGGATTTTATTCGGGCCGGAAAGCAAGCACGGCCTGAAAAACCTTCTAGCCGAAGTGTTGAGAGGCCGTATTTGCAAAGCTGATCCCTGTTTTGAAAATAAATTTCATATATATCAGTTTTAATGTTTTGAGACTACTAATTCGCTCTAATAAATGTGCAGAATGAGAACAATAATCAACAAAATTCCTTTGGAGCTGCGGCTGTGGTGGGATGACCTCGGAGAAGCCGGACAGGAAAAGGTCAATGCGCATCTGGGGGGCCTCACTAGTTTGCTGAAAATCACCCCTAGGGGAGATATCATAAAGGCCCTAATAACATTCTGGGACCCTCCCCACAACGTCTTCCACTTCTCAGATTTTGAGCTGACCCCGACTCTGGAACAAATGACCGGATACATCGGGACCCACACAATCCCGCTAAGACACCAATACTTGATAGCACCCAGGGCCCTCGCCGTTCCCAAATTTCTGGATATTTTAAAAATTAGTAGAAAAATTCAATAACCTAGCTTGTCAGCTGGATTTTGCACCCTTCAGGTTATATACCAAATATATGGCCACGTCGGAGGATTCAACAACCCTGAAAACCTTATCTGTAGAAAGGGCAATCATATCAAATGGGAGGAGAACCGATGATTCACGTTTATGGTATCCTTTTTGGGTTTTTTGGTATTCCCACGAAAGGATGGGAACATTGATATACGGATTTTAGGGGTCGTTAGTACCTTGCTGGCTCAGGCAAAGAGCAGTCTTGCTCGAATGATCCTGTCGGATATCTTCCGAGCCCTTACCACTTGCAAAGAAGGATGGGATTTCTTCGAAGGTTGTAACTTGCTATTACAAATCTGGATGATTGAGAATCTGTGTCACATGCCTTGGTTCATGGATTGTGGGTTTCCAACGAAAGGTTGCATAGAAGAAGTGGACAAAAGGGTTAATGGGCTTAAATTTCCAGAGGATTTCGCAGAGTGGGTGTCACATCTCCAGTCTATTTCTGCAAGCCAAATACAATGAATGCTCAGTTGGCTCTCCGTGGATGAAACTGTGCATATGCCCGCAACAGAACCACATTTTCTTTTAATGGTTCTTAGAAGCATCCAGCCTTACGCCCCGCATCGGGTCTTGAGACAACTCGAAAGATGCCAGATAGGGCCAAAAGAAGAATATCTTAGCATCCGAGTAGTCTAAATTGGGCCCGATAGTCAGTTCCCCGAAAAAATGGTTCGCAAAAGTTGGATGAATGCCAATACCTAACCGCTGACACTTGTGTACAAGATCTGGCCCGAGGTGATGTCTCTCCGTGGTAGCTTGCTTGGTGTATGAGCGAAATTGAGCATGAAAGACCATCTAAAAAGCCTCACCTCCGAGTACGGTTTTGACCTAAATAAGGCAGAGGCTGAATTGTCTAGAGCTCGGAGACAATTAGCTAAAAGTGCTGAAGAAAGGGCCCACATATTGGAGCAGCTAACAAAAGGGAGCGACAATGAAAACGCATGTCTAAAATAGAAGGTTATCATAGTTGAAAGAAAAATGCCAAGTAGGCTAAGGATTTCAAAGCCAAGAGCGAGAGAATTTCTATCCGGTAATAGCAGGGTTGGAAAGGGATTTGCGGCAGTATCAAAAGCTAAATCAGGCACCTGAACGGACTTTGGAAGCACGGGATGAATAAATAGGGCGTCTGCTACAAGAAAAAGGGTTATCCGGAAAAAAGGTGCGGGCAATTGTAGACTATATTACCACTAAATGCAGTCACTGAAAGACATGACAAATCTATGTTTTTCTCCGCTTCTATGACCTTCGTCCGGCAAGTAATGGAAGATCTCCACTATGTCCAAGAAAGTCTACCGCGCAAACCCGCAACAAGGCCGAATGATGCCCCGCAAGCTCCAAAGGTGTTAGAAGTATTGATGTACTCATAGACTTGTATTTTCTAAAAAGAGTCTGACTATTGTATTTTCATGTCTATAAGGATTATAAGTCATTGTCTGGTAGTTTCTTTTAGCCATTGTAATCAAAGTTTGTATCTTTATCAAATCGAAAATTCAAAATATTTGTGTTGTGTACTTAACTATTCATTTCCATGAACTACGCTCGTTCAGATTCATGCAAAGTCATGATACGTAGGCAATCTCTATAGGCTTCGACTGTATTCTTTAAAAGCTAAAATGTATATAGAATAAAAAACAACAAGAAGAGAGAGAGGAAAATAAAAGGGAGGAAACAAAAGGAAATTGAAAATAAAGGACGGGATAACACATGCGGCAGTGGCAAGCATGGAGAAACCCATTATCTTCATAGTTGCATCATGCTAAATGTGTGATTTCCTGCTTATCATCTATCCCGAAACTAACTACGTTTTCTAGAAAAACTGTTCAGGTGTTTAGAACAATGGTTGGTTTTGCGGTAAACTGGCGTCACACGGATACTTCACTCGTCCAAAAAAGAAATATAGAAATGTAAACTGAGATGACTCAAGTCAGCCTCCCTATTCCAGAAAACAGTCCAATCACAGGGGTACCGGCTTTTGAATCAGCAGCGGCCTAATAAAACAGGATCCCGCGGCTCCGGGTCATGGATATGTGGGACCCATGGACCAATGGAAAGGAACCTCCCAGCGCCATTCCAGGATTTCCCGAGCTATTTCCACGGTCGGGGGGCACCTCTACTATTCCTATCAGTCACCGGAACATTTTCCTGGGGCAGCCAACTATTTCTACCAATTTTGCTGGGGCACTCTCTGAAGCCCACCCTCCAATGTTTGCATCCGGGCCAGTTCCGAATATCTTTACAGCCCCTTCGTGCGCAGCTACAACACAGGCTGCAATACCAAAGCCTATGTTTGACCCCACAACCTTTACCTTCCAAACTCCAAATTACCAAAATGATCCTCCTCCGTACCCTACATACAGCTACCCTCAACCCACATTTGAACTCACACCTGAATCAGACAAAACTTCCAAATCACCCGAGCAAGACGAGATCACAAGGTGAATAAAGAGTCTTGAGCAAAGCCGGAAGAATATTCAAGGGCTGAGCGGAGAGAAAAGTATAGCCTATTCAGAACTGTGCATGTTCCCCTATGTCCATCTTCCTTTGGGGTTTAAAGTGCCACAATTTGAGAAATAGGATGGCCATGGTGACCCTATTGCCTATCTGAAAAAATATAGTAATCAGTTACGGGGAGCAGGTAGAAAGGAATAGCTCCTGATGGCATACTTTGGGGAAAACTTAGTAGGGATTGCTTCCGAATGGTATATAGACCAAGACATCATCCGGTGGCACATATGGGATGATCTTGCCTGGGACTTTGTGAAACAATTCCAGTACAATCTCGATATCACCCCGAATAGGAGTTCCCTATCCATCCGGAAGAAGAAACCTGCCGAAAGCTTCAGGGAATACATTATCAAATGGCGATAGGAAGCATCAAGGATGAATCCTCCTATGGATGAAATGGAAATGGTCACCGTCTTTTTGCAGGAATAGGAGGCAGACTATTTTCAGAACATGATGTCCGCAATGGGCAATCCATTCGCCGAAGCAATAAATATTGGAGAAATGGTGGAACCTGGCCTCAAAATAGGGAGGATTCTAATCCAATCCGCAATCAGAGCAACCTCCCAAGCCATACAAGGAGGAGCGGGAGGAATTCCTAGGAACAAGAAAAGAGAAGAGGCATCCATGGCAGCCTCCGGGGCGAGCAAACAACATACCCAAAAACATGCATTCTCTAACAGAGCACCTCAACATTACTATCCTCACAGAGACATGCATTATGCCCCTCAACCCTATGCGATTATGAATGCACAGCCCTTTCCTCGACCTCAACAGCAGAATAACAGAAATCAAGCTCCGAGGAATCAACTCCCTCATAATTATTACAATCCCTGCCTTCGGCAAAACAACTACCATCCCCGGGAGCCACCCCGGAACAGAACTTCAACCCAGTTGGAGAATCCTACACCAGTCTGTTCCCAAAGCTACTTCACCTGGGTCTTTTGCAATCTGTACCCCCAAAGAGACAGAATCCAGAATCACCATCTTACCAAAGGGTGTACAATGTGCCTACCACTCAGGAGCCGAAGGCCATGATACTGAAAATTGTTTGGCCTTAAAACGAGCGGTGGAAGACTTGATTGATCAAAATAAATTAGTTCTCAGAGTTGATGAAGTCCCAAATGTAACTGACAACCCGTTACCGGCTCACAACAACGGGCCGATCATTGGAATGATCTGCGAGGACAAAGAGTTTGATCCCGCTCTCAAGGCCATCATAGCCATCACCGAGGCCAATAGGAAGCCAAAGGTCACCCCAAAGAAGGTGGATGAAAAGAAAAGAAATGAAGCCAAATGCCCCGAGATAGAGAAGGAGGCTGAGGTCATAGCTGAGACATCCCCCGCCAAAGAAACAATAATCTATATTTCCCGGGGAAGCAAAGAAAAGCGGCCAACTTTAAGACCTCCCAAAAGATTTCAGCTGAACTGAGCCCTGAACATACAAATGAAGGCCTATGTGGTACTGGGATCAATCAAACCACCGGTGCTGAATGAGCCCGTGGTTATTGGTCGCGTGCCACAAAAGCCCAAGACCAATCCTTCAGCTATGCCCTGGATTTATAAGGAAACCATTGTTACGCACAAGGGAAAATAAGTCCCGAGAGAATCCCCAAAGGGTTGTCCCTCAAAGAAATACTTGAATGTGGAAGAAGTAAATGCCGCTACCAACGGCGATTCCCGCCAATGAAGCTAGTGAATGCCGAGAAAGCAAAAACCTTTTTCCAAAAAATGAAACTGCAGGAGTATGAAGTGGTAGATCAACTCCGAAAATCCCCTTAAAGATTTCTCTACTGTCACTCTTAATGAAATCCCGAGCATCAACAAGTGTTGGCCAAAACATTAAACGAAGCTTATGTGCCAGCTGAGACCTCGGTAGAACAGTTAGAGTAAATTGCGGAGAGATTCTTCGCGATCAATCAAGTATTGTTCAGTAAGAATGACCTACCCCCAGAGGGAGTTGCTCATAATAAGGCTTTGCATCTCACTGTCAAATGTGAGGGATATTATGTTAAGAGAGTGATGGTTGATGGAGGCTCCGGAGTAGACGTATGTCAACTCTCCACCTTGTAGAGAATGGAGATCGGGACAGCGAGGATCCGTCCTAATATCGTCTGTGTCCGAGCCTTTTATGGTATAAAAAGGGATACCATAACTATAATCGACTTGGTGATCACCATTGGTCCAGTCTACTTCGAAGTAGCCTTCTAGGTGTTGGACATGGAAACCTCCAATAACCACCTCCTGGAAAGGTCGTGGATTCATGCAGCAGGGGCAGTGCCTTTAACCTTGCACCACATGCTGAAATTTGAGTATGAAAATCAGGAGATTGTAGTTCATTGAGAGGACGAGCCATCAATTTACCGAGACCCCTCTGTCCCCTATCTAGAAGCCAAGGAAGGCAGTGAACACATAATCTATCAAGCTTTTGAAGTCATAGTAGCTGACGAGCGTGAAGAGAGCAAGCCTCTTCCTCAGCCTTTTCTGTCAAATGCTTCAATTATGGTAGCAAAGGAAACGACGCGCCAAGGCTTCAAGCCAGGGAAGGGACTCGGAAGCTCCCTACAAGGCATAACCGAGCCAGTCGCCTTGCCTGCTACAAAAAAGTTCTTTGGACTGGGATTTCAAATAGGCGTAAGAAAAAGCTACCTGAAAAAAAGCAAGGTGCACCTTGAATTGAACTCGACGTTCATCCAACCTTAGAAGATATCGCTAATCGCAGAAAGCTCCAAGGATGGACCTTACCACGACCCCTGCCTCACTTTTACAAAACCTTTATAAAACCAATGTATAGTGAAGTGGAGGAAGAAGAAACTTTCACACAAGAAGAAATTGATGAAATCTGCGGGGCTATGAGAGAGCTGCTCTATGATATAAACATGGTCCAACCGGGGGAAGGTTCAAGCGCTGTTGAAGTGCTGTATATGGGGCTGGATGCCAAACATCAAAATTGGAAGGCCATACCCTTTCTGGTCAGGCGGGAGACCCGGTAGTCTCGCCTTGCTACCTTTTCCCACCTCACGAGCTATTTCAGGGCATAGCTCTTTGTTTGTTTTCCTTTTAGAACTTTAAATCTCAAATTGTAAATCAAATTTATTTTTGAAGTTCAAAGACTTAAATTCAATATTTTTCATTTCTCTGCTTTTATTTGATTTTTGTCTTTCTTTATTTTTCATCTTTTGTTTCAGTCCCACTTATGCGGCTTTAAATAAAACGACATGCTCGCGTACTTCTTGCCACGACCCAAATCCGCTGCCTGTCTGTGAAATAACAAACCAGGAACTGGAATGCAATGAAGAAGAGGCTTTTAGGGAAATCACGCGAGAATTGAAACACTTCGAGAACAAACCTAATCCTAATTTAAATGATACTCAACTAGTTAACCTAGGCGGTCTTGATGAAATCAAAGAAACTAAAATAAGCATCCACGTAAATAAAGAGAAACGGGGTTCATTGGTTTTACTCCTGATGGAATTCACGGACGTGTTTTCATGGTCCTATGATGATATGCCTGGTCTGAGTATGGATTTGGTGGTTCATAAGTTGCCTACATACCCCGAATGTCCTCCAATACAGCAAAAGCAAAGAAAGTTCAAGCCGGATGTCAGTGAAAAAATCAAAGAGGAAATTATAAAAAAGCTTGAAGCAAGGGTGATCCGGGTAGTGCGGTACACCACATGGCTAGCTAATGTGGTCCCAGTGCCGAAGAAGGAAGGGAAGACCTGAGTGTGTGTGGATTATAGAGATCTGAATAAGGGGAGTCCCAAAGATAATCTCCCTCTGCCCAACATCCATATCCTTGTCGATAATTGTTGTCAAGCATGAGATTCAATCCTTTGTAGACTGTTATGCGGGATATCATCAAGTGCTGATAGATGAAAAAGATGCTGTGAAAACAGCATTCACCACACATTGGGGAACATATTGTTATAGAGTTATGCCTTTTGGATTGAAAAATGTTGGGGCAACCTAGATGAGGGCTATGACCACCATCTTCCACGAAAAGATGCATAGAGAAATAGAGCAGTACGTAGATGACGTGATTATGAAATCTAAAACTCAGGGCGATAATGTAAAGGATTTCAAAAACCAATGCCCATATGGCGACTGGACAAATGGCAGATCTTGCTCACCGAGTTCGACATCATTTATGTCAATGGTACAGCAATGAAAGCTTAGGAACTGGCAGATCATCTAGCAGAAAACCCCGTTGATGACGATTGTTGGCATTTAATTACTTATTTCCCTACGAATAAGTGAACTCATTGCAAATAGCAACTAAGGATACCCGCGTCTGGAAAATGTTTTTTGACGGAGCGGCAAACGCTAAGGGCGTATGGATCGGAGCAATCCTAATCTCACCAACAAGCCAACATTATCCTGCTACAGCCAGACTTAGGTTCTTTTGCACCAATAATGCAGCTGAATATGAGGTTTGCATTATGGGAATGAACATGGCTATCAACCAAGACGTCAAAGAGTTGCTAATCATGGGGGACTCCAATTTAATCATCCTACAAGCTCAAGGAGAATGGGAGACAAGGGACATTAAGCTCATGCTGTACAGACAGCATGTCGAAGATCCAAGCAAATGGTTTAGGTCGGTACAGTTCAGGTACATTCCCCGTTGCCACAACGAGTTAGAAGATGCACTTGCAACCTTGGCTTCCATGCTGCCATACCCCGGGAATGCCTATGTGGATCCTTTACAAATCCAAATCAAAGAAATACATTTATATTGTAATGTAACTAAAGCAGAGCCTAGCCCACAACCTTGTTATTACGACATCTTGAGGTTCCTATAAACATAGCAGTACCCCGAGCACGCCACAGGAGAACAAAAGAAGACCACGGCATGCAAGCAATTTCTTCTTGAGTAGTGACACTCTATATAAAAGGACTCTGGATCTTAATTTTTGAGATGTGTTAATGCCGAAGAAGGTGGGAGGATTATGTACGAAGTACATGTGGGTGTATCTGGCCCCAAATGAATGGCTATGTATTGGCAAAGAAGATACTCTGAGCTGGTTATTATTGGATGACCATGTAAAAAGACTACTTCAGCTTTGTGCGGAAATGTCATTAATGCCAAGTGCACGGTGATCTGATTCATGCACCCCAAAATGAACTGCATCCTATGCCAGCACCGTGGCTGTTTGCCGCTTGGGGAATGGACGTCATTGGGCCGATCGAGCAAAAGGCCTCAAATGGGCATAAGTTTATATTGGTCGCCATTGATTTCCTCCTGGCAAGAATTAGGGAAATGATCGACATCGTCAAGTACGCTTGGCCAATCCTAGTTGATCATGACAGTTAAATGTCCCAAAATGAAGAAATAAAGGAAAGGAAATTCAAAGTCAAAAGGAATGAAATTCAAGCACATTCGAGGGGTTTCAAGCCAAACAGGGTGACGATTCTTATCAAAAGTCCCAAAAGCAAATGCAAAAGCGGGACAAAACTCATAACCCAACGCCCGAGAATAAAAACCCAATCCGAAATGAGGACCCCCTGGCTAACTAAGCAAGGATGGAAAGCCGAGGGTTCGTTTTTGAATACAAAGGAAGCCGGAATCAAGCGTCACAAGGCCGCAAAATCAATCACTGTTCAAATTAACAGTTTGTTTTGTTTCTAAATTAAATAGATGCAGGCGCAACTTAGAAAAACAAAAGGAACATGGAGGCAATAACAACCAACGGATAGGCACAAGTGCCGAAGGTGTTGATGTGTTAATGACTAAAGGGATGTTTTCTATCCATTTTTCAGCAAACTCGTTAATGAGCATGACAACATGAGATTCCAATCCCTAGTTCCCCCTGCATAGCTTGTGGACATCCTAGGCATTACCTAAGGATCGCATGCCACTCCCTCCAACATAAATCAAGGAGATTTCCCTCCACATCCCCAGCATAACCTTAGGATTCTCTCCCTACTCTTCTCACTCCCCAGCATAGTTTTGGACTTAATACTCCCCTACCCTTAGCATAACCTAAGAGTTATTCTTTTCCTCATCTGTTCCCAGCACAATCAAAGGATCTCTTTTCATCCCAGTATAACCCGCGGATCCCCATAGCATAACCTAGGATTTTTCATTCATCCCGGCATAACCCGTGGATTCCCATGAAATAACTCAAGACCTCATTTTCATCCCGGCAAAGGATTCCCGTAGCGTAACCTAGGATTTTTTCATTCATCCCGACATAACCCTTGGATTCCCCTAACATAACTCAGCACCTCATTTTCATCCCGGCATAACTTCTGGATTCCCCTAGCATAACCTAGGATATTTCATTCATCCCGGCATAACCCACTGATCCCCCTGGCATAACCTAGGATTTTTCATTCATCTCGCCATAACCCGTGGATGTTTCCTTTCATCCCCAGCAGGAACTCATCACCTTCATCCCGACATAACCCGTGGATTCCCCTTGCATAATTCAGGACTTCATTTTCATCCCGGCATAAACCGTGGGTTCCCCTAGCATAATCTAGGATTTTTCCTTCATCCTGGCATAACCCGTGGATTTCCCTTGACATAACTCAGGACCTCATTTTCATCTCGGCATAACTCGCAGATCCCCCTAGCATAACCTAGGATCTTCATTCATCCGGGCATAGCCCGTGGATTCCCCTGACATAACTCAGGACCAAGCATAACCTTTGGATTTTCATTCACCCCGGCATAACCCCGTGGATGTTTCCTTTCATCCCCAACACGGACTCCTTATTTTTGTCCCGACGTAACCCATGGATTTTCCTAGCATAAACTAGGATTTTTCATTCATCCTGGCATAACCCGCGGATGTTTCCTTTCATCCCCAGCAGAACTCCTCACCTTCATCTCGGCATAACCCGTGGATTCCACTGACATAACTCGGGATTTCTTTTCATCCCGGCATAACCCGTGGATTCTCCTAGCATAACCTAGGATTTTTCATTCAACCCGGCATAACCCGTGGGTTTCCCCTGACATAACTCAGGACATCATTTTAATCCTGCCATAACCCGCGGATTCCCCTAGCATAACCTAGGATCCTCATTCATCCCGTCATAACCTCTGGATTCCCCTAACATAACTCAGGACCTTATTTTTGTCCCGGCATAACCACTTAAATCCTCTAGCATAACCAAGGATTTTTCATTCATCCCCGCATAACCCGTGGATATTTCCTTTCATCCCCAGCAGGGACTCTTCATTTTCGTCCTGGCATAACCTACGGATTCCCCTACCATAACCTAGGATTTTTTTCATTTATCCCGGCATAACCCGTGGATTCCCTAGGCATAACCTAGGATTTTTCATTCATCCCGGCATAACCCGCGGATTCACCGGGCATAGGGAATTGTTTAATAACCCATCCTCAGCAGGAATTTTCACATCCCGGCATAACCCGCGGATCTTTTCTTTCTTTTACGACAAAGACTTTTTCATTCCTATACCGGTATTACCCGCGGATTCTCATCTTATTCCCTAGTAGGAACCATTTCTCATCTCCAGCATAACCTGGTAATCATTCCAAAGGATACACAATTCCGTTCCTTTTTGTTCAAAAAAGAGTAGCATAGATGCGCGTTATGAATAACTTACAAAATTTTCTAGTGAAAACTGGGTCAGAAAATTTTGTTCGTTTGTTTGTTTTGCTGTCAAAGCGGGTATCACCTCAAGCCACAAGATTCCACATATGTGAAAGCATGAGTGTCAATTCAGAACAGAAGAAAAGAAAAGAGACAAAAGGTGAACTCAAAATAATGAGGCGGACAGAGACGCGGACTGCTCAAAATTAATTGAAGTCACAACCTCAGCACATCCTGTATTGTATCTAGATTAAAGATTGAGTTACAAGCTACAATTAACGAGCATCAAGATTCGGATCGAAGTTTATCGTTAAAGATAGTCGAGACTCAAGATTAAGCTTCAAAAGACACATATATTGGAATCTTGTAACTTGTAGTTGATAGGTTTAGCTAGCTTAGTTTTTGATTTCCTTTCGGTGTAACAAGGAGCTTAGTGAGCAAAAATAGCAGCAGCAGCAGCCAATCAAAGTCTCTCGGTAGTCCCAGCGACCAAAACTTCCAAAACTACACTGACCTGATTCCTCTATTGCCGAGGATATGTAGGCAACCTTTGATGCAAGGTTCGGATAGAAAAATTTCAAAATGCTTCACATGGAGTATTCAATCGTACGGAAACCACTCATATTTGCTCACTTGTCTTTGCACGAAAACCCTTCATGTTCCCGCGTAAAGAGGGTCAGCTATGAGCATATGATTTTTGACCGGTGGAAACAAACTCCTACAGGACTCTTAAAGTTAAGGATTTTTTTTCTATTAAAATGTTAGGATTTTAATTTTTGGATTTAATTGCATGTGCATGTTCATTACTGTGTGTTTAGGATTAATTAGGATTTGATTGTTAAATAAACTTGTTTTACAAATTAAAATACAAAAATATTTGTACATTTCTGGCATTTGAAATTATTGTTTGTAGGGGTGTTCATCGGGCGGATTGGGCGGTTTTTGGTCGTAACGGTTTGGCTTAACGGTTATCGGCTTTTAAATGTATTCATCCGTTAGTCACCCGATAAGATATCGGGTGGATTGGTATCGGGTTAGCTCTTATCGGGCGGTTACCGGGCGGTTTATCGGTTTAATACCTATGGGGGTTATCGAAAAGCTTATACCGAATTACAATACTTGTACAATACAAAAAGTCTAAAAAGGAGAAGACATTTCTATAGCATCTTGCAGACTAGACCATTTCTTGAATTTTTTCTTTTTGTACCTTTCTTTCACTTGTGCGTTCTCTATGAATCTGTTAAATTTCTTCATATTGTTTCATTTGAAGTCAAAATGAATCTCACTACATTATCTGGACAAGAACAATATGGCGATGTGTAACAGCGTGAAACCTACAATGCAAATATTATACTTGCTGGAATCGAATCATTATATTTTATTCGAATTGGTCGAGAAAGCAAGTTGTACACACAAACTCTCGCATGTACCCATGCTAACCTTAAAATTTTGCAAAATTCTCCAAATATATAAAAATTTACCAATCATACAGCTCTCTGTCTCACTCAGTCAGAACAAACGGTGGGGGGTGGTTTGTTTTTGTAATTTATTTTTGTCATACACTTATACTTATTCATTTTTAAGGTTTTTTGTTTTTATATTTAATATATATAATTATATAAGTAAAAATAAATTTTATATATATTATATATTTATATTCTTAACGGGTTAACGGATTCACCGTTAAGAAAATTGAATAATCCACCCCCAAACCGATAAGCCATTAATAAAAAAAATTCAATCCGTTCTCCGTCCGTTAAGCCGTTACCATTAAGCCATTAAGCTTCGGTTCGGTTTGGTTTTTGGTTTTGGATCGGTTTTGAACACCCCTAATTGTTTGGCTTAATTTTTTAACTTGGTTTTCTTTTAATTAGGAATTTCTGCTAAAGTCAGAAATTATTTTTGTTAATTAAATTAAAAGAAAAAGATAAAAATACAATACACGTATATATATATATATATATATATATATATATATATATATATATATATAGGAAGCCAATCAGGCTGGTTACAATTGGGCCATACTTGAGTGGCTTAACTTGTTTCCTTCTCTAAATCCATACACACCCAGTCCAAACGACCAACCAGTCCATGTAGACACCCACTAGACCAAACAACACCATTCACCCCCCCCCCCATCATCACAGCCGTTGATTTCGCCCCTATCCAACGGCAACTAAACCCCGTCCTAAACAATACAATATGTCCTAATGCCTCTAAAACATGCTAGAGACCAAACCCCCCTCCACGTACCGTCTTCCTCGTACCGTACCGCTGCCCATTTGACAACCCCGTTGCCGCCCTTGACAACCGGCCTACCTCCCTACTGCCGCAGTCAGAAATCGTCTCACGGCGGCGGCCGACTACCAAACTACCCCAAAATTACACCCATCAACCGTCATGACTTCCTCTACCCCGTCCCATAGCCAGTTACCCTCGAGTATATCCCCTGCGTCTCGAATACTCACTAAAAGGTCGCCAAAAACCCTACCTCTGGTGACCTCGTTCCAAAGCCGTCCAAATCTACACCACTAAGGCACCTCACCCTCCCCGTTCCAACTAGGTATATTACCCTCTCAAATCACCCTTAAACCCCTTGAATATTAATTCGAACGCCAACCATAAAAGCGCAAACATGCAGGAAATGTTCCAAACCTCCCCCATGTAGTCCTTGACCCATATGGACACTAACCATGCCACCCTTGAGTCTCAAACAACCCCCAACCGCTCAAAATTCCAAATCTGAGACCTATTGAGGTCTCAGAACTTGAAAAAACCCTCCCCCGAGCTTTGAAGTTGATTTAACACCATCCTAGGAGGTTTAGAACCCCTTTGAAAGAACAAAAGTCCAGTTGAATTGCTTTTAATGCGAACAAGAATAAAAGCAAAGTTTTCATGCCTATTTTCCACTTTTCTTTAGCTTTGAATGGTGGATTTCTTTTAATGACACATTAGTAATTTCATGTTTAATAATTTGAGTTTCTTTTAGGTGATTTTCTTTTGATTGTTTGTCTTGATTATCCACAAGTTCTTCTGAAAAATTGTTCAATGTTCATATGTTTGTTTGTTTTTCACTACCGTCGAAACTTCCTCGTCTCTGAAATAGTTCAAACATCCTGTTAAAAATAGCTTTTGAGCAATATGATCCTCATAATTTGATGAATTTTATTGATTCACTGATTGTTCTGATTAGTTTGATTATTTGATTGTGCTACTGAATGCCTGAGATTTATGTCATGCTAGTTTTGGTCCTCAGTGCTGATAAATGTATTCACTTTTCTGGTCTTTTGTGTGTTAATCCTATATAATGCATGAAGAAGTCTGTTAATTTTGGATAAGGGAACTTTAATGAGCTTATTAGTGACCCAAGATGATTGACCAAGGTCAATTATGACTGAATTAGGGTCAAAGAACTAACCAAGGTCAATTGTAAATGAACTAGGGTCAAAATTCTTGGGTAGGTAATTTAGTAAAGCTAGTGAGGGCACAAAAGGAATTGGAGTCTTGTAAAAATCTGATAGGAACATTTTAGAACTTTCTAGCAAGGACTAATGCATAATTTCAGCCTCAAACTTGAGGCACAAGTCAGAAATTGAAGGACTACTTAGGAAAAAATACAGCTTGGGTTAAGGACGAAAGAGAAAACAAGGTAAAATCTGACGCCCTAACAGTTTTATTATAAAATGAATCATTTGGGACATTGGATAGGGATCCGGAAATTTTCTCTTCAATACTAGAGCTAAAATACTTATTTCATATCTGAAAAAATGCTATCAGTGGTTGAAACTGATCCTTTTTAGCTTAAATTTCTCACAATCCTGTTGAAACCTTGGGCATACTGTTTGATTGGTTAGCTGTTTGCTTGACTGACTCCTCACACTTTACTCATAGGCTCCTATTTTTGCTAAATTACAGGTACCTCTCTTTATCCATTTGATACATTGAAGCTTAAACATGAAACTTTTCTCAAGTGTGCAATCCAAACCCCCGAGTTTTTCCCCCTTTTTAGTTCGTTTATATGTAATGATAAGGTGGCTATATTATTGTAATTAAATTTCTGAACTGGTTTCATGTCGTAACAACTAAACTCTAGGGACTGACTTTGTTTGTATAATTTGGACATTTTGGACTGTCTTATTTGTAATAACTGGACATTTAATCCATTTTGGCATGAACTATTGATAGTATTGATAGTGAATGAACGACTGTCCTACATGGTTGCTTCATGTTGTTTAGAACTTAGAAGAACATGACATATAGGTTCAGAAATTATTGAAATCCAGCTTTTATGAACGGTGAATAGTGCTCGAACTTCAATATATTAGTAGTGTTTGTTTCAGATATATAAACTGTAGTTGAAGTCAGAATCGAATTTTGAACATTTGGATTCATATACTCTGACTGATGAGCATATGAATCAGTTAATTCGGATCTAATGATAAAATTTGACTCATAAAAATGATTGGTAATATTTTCTATGAGCTAGGAGATATCTAAGCTTGCGTATAATTCCAAAGAAACTGATTGTTAGCAACTGGGCTCACTCGAGAGGCCAAGTAAGCCCTACAAAATTATACTATCGAAATGCTTCTGATGTTGGAGGACTAAAAGGGTTGGTCCAGCCATGTATCAGGCCAAATCGATCTTAGTCAAAGCAAGCACTGCATGTTTGGGCTGGCCCATATCTGAGTCCATGCACATGATTGGCCATGAATGAGGCTAAGTGTAAATACTACTCCTCCAAATACACAACCTATACATAAAATCAATTAGTGCATTTAAGCGTTCAGAAGAGTAGAAATTTAGCATGGATTAGGATGTCCCAAAAAATCTAATGTGAGCCGCGTTAATTCAAGAATATACCATGCGATGGCTCCTTAATTCATTAAAACACCTAGAAGAATAGGACGTGTCGTTTAGCAAATTTCACTGCCTTCCCATAAATGCCAAAGACGTAGTTGCTATAGGCGCGTGCTAATAAAATACCTTCTTAAAATTCAGGTGCGCATTTATGTTACCCAAATCCTATTCTCAATGGAATTAAGATATGTCTCAAATTGCAGGTGCATTTATGTGACGCGATTCGTGACGCGTTTTAATAACATTGTAAAATTTCCGTAATAATGTTAAAAGCGGTTAATAATCTAAAATTAAGGGTTAAAAAGTATAGCAAATCATGTTTTATCCACTTATAATAAGTTTAAGCAATCGTGCTAGAACCATGGGATCCGAGGGTGCCTAACACCTTCCGTCGGGTCAACATAATTCATTACTCAAGAATTTTTGTTTCGCATACTCCAAATGGGCAGTCAAAATATCTTCGATTTGGGATTTTATACCGGTGACTTGGGACACCAAAAGCCAAATCCATCCGTAGTGGAGACTCTTGAAATAAACAATTAATCCTATTTCGAATAATGTCAGTTTAATTGGAAAAACTCCTATACACGTGTTGCCTTTCAGGGTAACCACGTGTAACCGGTAAAAAGGAGGTGTGACACCTGGATTTCCGAGCAATTTCCAAGGTCAGGGGTACCTATGCTATTCCTATCGGTCACCCAAGCATTCTCCTAGGGCAGCCCACCATTTCAACAAATTTTTTTGGGGCGCCGTCTGAAACCCACCCTCGAATGTTTGCATCACGGCCAGTGCCCAACATCTTTACAGCCCCTCCGTGCGCATCTACTACACAATCTGCGCTACCGAGGCCCATGTTTGACCCTGCAGCCTTTACATTCTAAACCCCTAACTACAAAAATGATCCTCCCCCGTACCTTACATACACCTACCCTATGCCAACATATGAACTTACCCATGTGACAGAGAAAACTTCCAATGCGCCCGAGCAAGATGAAATCACAAGGAGAATGAAGAGTCTTGAGTAAAGCCTGAAGAATATGCAAGGACTGAGCGGACAGAAAAGTGTATCTTATTGAGACATGTGCATGTTCCGCCATGTACATCTTCCTTTGGGGTTTAAAATACCAAAATTCGAGAAATACGATGGCCACGGCGACCCCATCACCCATCTAAAAAGTATTGCAATCAATTACGTGGAGCCGGCGGGAATGAAAAACTCCTGATAGCGTATTTTGGTGAGAGTTTAGTGGGTTTTGCATCTGAATAGTACATACATCAAGACATTACCCGATCACACATATAGGATGACGTTGCCTGAGACTTTGTAAGACAATTCCAGTACAACATTGACATCGCCCTGGATAGGAATTCCATAGCCAACCTGAAGAAGAAACCTGCTGAAAGCTTCAGAGAATATGCTATTAAATGGCGAGAAGAAGCATCGAGAGTGAAGCCTCCTATGGATGAACCAAAAATGGTCATTGTCTTTCTGCATGCACAAGAGGCATACTATTTTCAGAACATGATGTCCGCAATGGGCAAACCATTCGCAGAGGCAATAAAGATTGGGGAGTTGGTAGAGGATGGTCTCAAAACACGGAGGATTCTAAGTCAATCTTCTATAAGAGCCACGTCCCAAACCATACTATGAGGGGCGGGAGGAATTTCCAGGAATAAGAAGAAAGAGGAAGCATCCATGGCAGTCTCTGGGATGAGGAAATAGCAAACTCACAGGCATGCATTCTCTGAAAGAGCATCTCAACATTACTATCCTCACCGAGACATGCACTATGTCCCTCAACCCTACGCAGCTATGAGCGCTCAACCCTTTGCCGGACCTCAATAGCAGAACAATAGAAATAAAGCTCCAAGAAATCAACTTTCTTAGAATCATTACAATCCGCGTCTCAGCAAAATATTTATCGCCCCAGGGAGCCACCCTGGAGGACGAATTTCATCCCAATAGGAGAGTCCTACGCCAGCCTGTTCCCAATGCTAGTCCATATGGGTCTCCTCCAGCCTGTACCCCCAAACAGACAGAATCTCGAATCACCTTCTTACCAAAGGGGCGTGCGATGTGCTTATCACTCTAGGGCAGAGGGACATGATACTGAAAATTGCTGGACCTTAAAACGAGTAGTGGAGGACTTTATTGATCAAAAGAAGATAGTTCTAAGAGATGACGAGGTCCCAAATGTAACTGATAACCCATTGACAGCCCCACAACAACAGGCCGGTCATCGAAATGATATGCGAGGACAAAGAACTTGATCCCGCTCTGAACGCTATCATAGCCATCGCCGAGGAAGATAGAAAACCAAAAGTCCCCCCAAAGAATATGAAAGAGAAGAAAACAAATGAATCCAAATGCCTTGAAGAAGAGAAGAGGGTTGAGGTAAAAGCTGAGACGACCCCCAACAATGAAAAATACTCTATATCCGACGGGGAAGAAAAGAAAAGCAGCCCACTTTAAGCCCTCCAAAAAGGATCGAGATGATCAAAGCTCTGTATGTGCCCAAAAAAGCCTATGTGGTGTGGGGATCGATTAAATCACTAATGCTGAATGAGCCCTTGGTTATAGGTCACGCGCCACAGAAGCCCATGACCAACCCCTCAGCCGTCCTTTGGAATTATTAGGAAACCATCATTACATACAAGGGCAAAGAAATATTTGGAGAAGCCCAAAATGCGTGTCCCACAAAGAAATACTTAGACATGAAAGAGGTGAACGCCGCTACCAAACAGTGATTCCCCCCAAAAAAGCAAATGAATGCTGAGGAAGCAGAAGCTTTCTTCCAGAAAATGAAAATGCGTGAGTACGAAGTGGTGGATCAGCTCAGGAAATCCCCTAAGCAGATTTCTTTATTGTCACTCTTGATGAAATCTCCTGAGTATCAGCAGGTGTTGGCTAAAACTCTGAACGAAGCTTATGTACCGGCCGAGACCTCTTTAGAGCAAATAGAGAAAATGGCGGAGAGATTCTTCGGTATTAATCAGATATCGTTCAGTAAGAATGACTTACCCCTGGAGGGAGCTGCTCACACCAAAGCTTTGCACCTCACTGTCAAGTGTCAGGGATATTATGTCAAGAGAGTGATGGTCGACGGAGGTTCTGTAGTAGACATATGTCCCTTATCTGCCTTGCAAAGAATGGAGATCATGACAGGAAGGATTCGTCCAAACAACCTATGTGTGCGAGCCTTCAATGGAATAAAAAGCGAAACCATAGGTGAAATCGATTTGGTGATCACCATTGGTCCAATCGACTTCGAAGTAACATTCTAGGTGTTGGACATGGACAGCTCCTACAACTACCTCCTAAGAAGGCCGTGGATTCATGAAGCAGGGGCAATGCCTTCGACCCTACACCAAATGCTGAAATTTGAGTATGAAAATCAGGAGATTGTAGTTCATGGAGAAGAAGAACAATCGATTTACTGGGATCCCTTTGTTACCTGTCTAGAAGCCAAGGATGGGAGTGAACACATTATCAATCATTTGAAGTCATAGTAGCTAATCAGCATGAAGAGGGATAGCCACTCCCTCAACCTTTCCTGTCAAATGCTTCAATTATGGTAGCGAAGGTAATAACGCGCCAAGGGTTCAAGCTAGGCAAGGTACTCGGAAGCTCCGTATAGGGCATAACCGAGTCGGTCGCCTTGCCTGCCAAAGAAAAGTTCTTTGGATTGGGATTTCATCCAAGCTCAGAAGATATCGCCTAGGCTAATCGCACAAAGCACCAAGGATGGGCATTACAACGACCACTACCTCTCTTGTACAAAACCTTTATAAAACCAAAGTACAATGAAGAGGAGGAAGAAAAAACCTTCACGGCAGAATAAATTAATGAGATCTACGGGGCTATGAGAGAGTTGCTATATGAAATAAACATGGTCCAGCCGGGAGAAGGTTTAAGCGCCGCTAAAGAGCTGTATATGGGGCCACATGCAAACCTTCAAAATTGGAAGGCCACACTTTTTCTGGTCAGGCGGGAGACCCTGTAGTCTCGCCTTGCTACCTCTTCCCACATCACAAGCTATTTCAGGGTGTAGCTCGGTTTTTTGTTTTCCTTTTTAGCACTTTAAATCTCAATTGTAAACTCTATTTGTCTTTCAATTTCAACGAAATAAAATCAATATTTTGTCATTCACACTGCTTTGCCATTCTCTGATTTTTGTCTTTCTTTATTTTTCATCTTTTCTTTCAGTCCCAATAATGCGGCTTTAAATAAAATGACATGCTTGCGGACTTCTTGCCACTGCCCAAACCCACTGCCTGTTTGTGAAATAATGAACCAAGAACCGGAATACAATGAAGAAGACACATTTAGGGAAATCACTCGAGAGTTGGAACACTTTGAAAACAAACCTATGCCCAACTTAAATGATACATAACTGGTTAAACTGGGCAATCTCGATGAAATCAAAGAAGCTAAAATAAACATCCACGTAAATAGAGGGATACGAGATTCATTGGTTCAACTCCTGTTGGAATTCAAAGACGTATTTGAGTCCTATGACAACATGCCTAGTCTGAGTATGGACTTCGTGGTTCATAAGTTGCCTACATACTCCGAATGCCCTCCACTACAACAACAGCGAAGAAAGTTCAAGCGTGACGTCAATGATAAAATCAAAGAGGAAATTAGAAAGCAACTTGAAACAGGGGTAATCCGCGTAGTGCAGTACACCACTTGGCTGGCTAATGTGGTCCCGGTGCCGAAGAAGGACAGGAAAACTCGAGTGTGTGTGGATTAATGAGATTTGAACAAGGCGAGCCCCAAGGATAATTTCCCTATGCCCAACATCCACGGCCTTGTCGATAATTGTGCCAAACACGAGATTCAATCCTTCGTAGATTGCTATGCAGGATACCACCAAGTGTTGATGGATGAGGAAGATGCTAAGAAAACCGCCTTCACCACACCTTAGGGAACATATTGTTAAAGAGTTATGCCTTTTCGATTGAAAAACGTCGGGGCAACATACATTAAGGGTATGACCACCATCTTCCACGACATGATGCATAAATAAATAGAGGTATACATGGATGACGTGATTATCAAATACAAGACTCATGGTGATCATGTAAAGGATTTGAGGAAATTCTTCTAAAGGCTCCGCAAATATAATTTGAAACTAAATCAAGCAAAATGCACATTTGGAGTCCTATCGGGCAAACTTTTGTGGTTCATAGTTAGCTGGAGAGGCATCAAATTGGATCCAAGATCACATCTATTCAAGAGCTGCCTCCGCCAAAGACCAAAAAGGATGCGATGAGTCTATTGGGAAGATTAATTACATCAACCGGTTCATCGCCCAGTTGACCTCAACATGTCAGCCCATATTTAAGCTACTAAAGAAAGATACGGCAGTTAAGTGGACAGTCGAGTGTCGGGAAGCTTTTGATAAATCAAACAATACTTGTCCAATCCACCAGTTTTAGTTCCGCCGGAACCAGAAAGGCCGTTGTTTCTCTATCTGACGGTCTTGGAAGGCTCTTTCGGTTGTATTATCGGGCAGCATGATGCCACGGGAAAGAAAGAGCAGGACATTTATTATCTGAGCAAAAAGTTTATTAGCTATGAGTCCAAGTACACATTGTTAGAGAGAACTTGTTGCGCCTTGACATGGGTAGCTCAGAAATTAAGGAATTATTTGCAAGCCAATACCACGTACCTCATAGCTATGCTAGATCCAGTAACGTACATATTCCAAAATCCAATGCCAACAGGGCGACTGGCTAAATGACAGTTCCTACTCACCGAAATCGACATTATAGCGTCACTCGTACGGCAATGAAAGCACAGGCATTGGCAGATCATCTGGCAGAGAATCCCGTTGATGACGAATATCAGCCCCTGAACACTTACTTCCCTCACGAAGAAGTGAACTCATTGGAAGTAGCAACCGAAGACACCACCGTCTGAAAAATGATTCCCAACGGAGCGGAAAACGCAAAGGGCGTAGGGATTAGGGCAACCTTAATCTCACGTATTGGCCAGCATTATCCAGCTATAGCCAGACTTTGGTTCTTCTGCACCAATAATACCGCTGAATATGAGGCTTGCATTATGGGCATGAACATGGCTAATAACCAAGATGTCGAAGAGTTGCTAATCTTGGGGGATTCCGATCTAATCATCCGGCAAGCTCAAGAAGAATGGGAGACAAGGGACATTAAGCTCCTCCCACATAGACAGCATTTCAAAGACCTCAACAAACGGTTAAGGTCCGTTCAGGTACATTCCCCTTTGCCGCAATGAGTTAGCAGATGCACTTGCAACTTTGGATTCCATGTTGCCATACCCTGGGAATGCCTATATTGATCCTTTATAAATCCAAATGAAATAAAGACATGGGTATTACAATGCAACTGAAGCAGAGCCTAGCCCACAGCCTTGGTATTACGACATCATGAGATTCCTAACAATACATGAGTACCCCAAGCAGGCCACCGGAGAACAAAAGAAACCATCCGACGGCATTCAAGCAATTTCTTCTTAAGTGGTGACACTTTGTATAAAAGTACTGAAAATCTTAATTTATTGAGATGTGTGGATGCCAAAGAATCAGGGAGAATTATGCACGGAGTACATGCGAGCGTATGTGGCCCCCACATGAATGGCTATGTACTGGCAAAGAAGATACTCCGAGCTGGCTATTACTAGATGACCATGGAAAAAGACTTCTTCATCTTTGTTCGAAGATGTAATCAATGCCAGGTGCACGGTGATCTGATTCATGCACCACCAAATGAACTGCATCCTATGTCAGCACCCTGGCCATTTGCCGCATGGGGTATGGACGTCATTGGGCCGATCGAGCCAAAAGAATTAAATGGGCACAAATTGATATTGGTCGCTATTGATTATTTTAAAAAAGGGGTTGAGGCCGTCGCCCTCAAATCTGTTACCAAGAAAGCGGTAGTGGATTTTGTGCATTCCAAAATCATTTGACGTTTTGGGGTTCCCGTTGTTATCATTACTGACAATGCAGATAATCTAAGCAGTCGGCTGAAGGGAGAAATTTGCGAACAATTCAAGATAACACATAAAAACTCCATTCCCTACCAACCTAAAGCTAATGGTGCGGTCGAAGCAGCCAAGAAGAACATCAAGAAAATCTTGAGGAAAATGATTCAAAGCTCGAGGCAATGGGATGAAAAGCTGCCTTTCGCAATGATGGGAAATCGTACCAGAGTACGTACATCTGTAAGAGCAACTCCCTATTTGCTGGTCTATGGAGCTGAGGTTGTTATACTTGCCGAGGTGGAAATCCCTTCGCTCTGAGTGATTTTCGGGGAAAAGATCGAAGATAGTGAATGGGTCAAAACTTGTTTGGAGAAATTGGCATTAATTGATGAAAAACAAATGGCCGCGGTATGCCGCCGGCAGTTGTACCAACAAAAAATGGCCCGTGCCTACAACAAGAAAGTGCGCCTTAGGAATTTCAAAGTAAGGCAGCTTGTTTTGAGACGGATACTTCCCCATCATTAGGAAGCCAAAGAAAAATTCGCCCCAAATTAGAAAGGCCCATACATCATCAGAAAGATATTGCCTAGAGGAGCCTTGTTCTTGGGCAATGTTGAAGGAGACGAGCCCGAGGCAGAGGTAAACGGAGATGCGGTAAAGAGGTGTTATGTTTGAACTCCCTGCAGCAATGACCCTGGCGAATTGAGATGCCGAAGGTTCGCTATCCCCTCCCTCTTGTAACCCAGAAATGTTGTTAAAAAAATGCAAAAAAAATAGAGTATTAAATAAAAGAGAAAGAAAATGAAAAAGAAAATAAAAGAAGAAAGAAAAAAAAAGAAGACAAACTAAATTAGTTTAGGACCAAGTTTCCTGACCTACATCTGACATGATTCCGAAAGGATACGTAGGCAGCCTCTCCCTGAGGTTCAGTCACATCAAAATAAAAAACCCATTTACCCAAGAAAATGGAAACTGGGGCAGAAATGTATTGGTTCGGTTACAAGTCCATCCGAATGGTTGTAAAGTTATAGATCTCAGGGGACGAAAAAATATCGTTCTTGGAATTCAGCACCAATCAAATGTATGAGAGAAATAAATGAGAGAGTCTTACTGGTGAAACCTTCGGGAACCATAAGGCGACAGCGAGCAGAGAAAAACAAAATGATAGAGCCCGTTTAGCGAAAACTCGCAAAGAGCGCTATCGGGCAACGGGAGAAGAGAAATGAAAGAGACCAATTGGCGAAAACTCGTAAAGGGCGCCATTGGACGAAGAGAGGAAATATGGCTACCCAGGCTTGAACAAGTTTCTTTGGTTTTGGAAAGTTGACGTCAGAAAGCAGAAATTGATTTGGGCCGGGTATCCAGTCCAAGAAGCATGTCGTCTCCATTTAAATCCGGCTCGTATTTCCAGATAATTTCCATCTTTTCTTCAGAGTGCATACCTCTCTAAATTCATACTTCACTCCTTTCCACTTTAATTTCCTCACCATTACTTAAACAAAGGTAGCAGGGTCGGCTTCGCGGTTTTCTCTTGGTAAGAATTAGGGGAATGACCAACATCGGGAAGTGTGCTTGGAAATCCCGATTGATCATGACAGTTAATGTCCCAAAAATAAGGAAATAAAAGAAGGAAATTCAAAGTCAAAGAGGCATGAATTTGAAGCAAAACGGGGGTTTTAAGCCGAACAGGATGTTAATTTTTATCAAAGGTCCCAAAAGCAAGCCAAAAATCAAAGGCGGGACAAAACTCACAACCCAAGGCCCAAGAAACAAAGACCAATCCTAAATTAAGACCCCCTGGCCAATTAACAAAGCAAGGTTTAAAAGCTAAGGGTTTGCTTTTGAACATAAAGGAAGTTGAAATCAAGCGTGACAAGGTCGTAAAACTAATCACTGTTCAAACTGACAATTTATTTTGTTTCTGACAAAAATAGATGCAGGTACAACCTATATAAGCAAAAGAAACATAGGGCAAAAACAACCAAATGATAGGCACAAGGGCAAAAGATCATGGTGTGTCAATGACAAAAGGGAAGTTTTCTTTTTATTTTTTTTGTAAACTTGTAAATGAGAATGATAGCACGAGATCACAATCCCTACTTCCCATTTGTGCAGCTTGTGGGTTTCCTAGGCATTACCTATGGATCGCCTTCTACCCCCTCCAGCATTAATCAGGAAGTGTCCCTCCACATCCCCAGCATAACCTGAGGATTTTCTCCCTACACTTTTCACTCCCCAGCATAGTCAAGGAGTTAACATTCCCCTACCCTTTGCATATACTAAATGTTGTTCCTTTTCTCCTCTATCCCCAGCACAGTCAAAAGAATCTCTGAGTTCCTCCACTGCCTTGCATTTCTCCCTAGCATAACCTAGGATTTTTCATTCATCCCTGCATAACCTGTGGATTCCCCCGGCATAACCCAGTAACTCCTTTCATCCCGGCATAACCTGTGGATTCCCGTGGCATAACCCAGGATCTCCTTTCATCCCGGAATAACCCGTGGATTTCCCTAGCATAACCTAGGATTTTTCATTCATCCCGGCATAACCCGCGGTTTCCCCCGACATAAATTAGGATTTTTTATTCATCCCGACATAACCCGTGGATTCCTAGCATAACCTAGGACTTTCTCATTTATCCCAGCATAACCTGTGGATTCCCCTAGCATAACCTAGGACTTCTCATTCATCACGGCATAACCCGCGGATCTTTCTAGCATAACCTAGGGTTTTTCATTCATCCAGGCATAACCCGTGGATTCCCCCGGCATAATCCGGAACTCCTTTCATCCCGGCATAACCCGCGGATTCCCCTGGCATAACCCAGGATCTATTTTCATCACGGCATAACCCACAGATTCCCCTTGCATAACCCAGGATCTTATTCCAATCCCGACATAACCCGTGGATTCCCCTAGCATAACCTAGGATTTTCTCATTCGTCCCGGCATAACCTAGCATTTTCTCATTCATCCCGTCATATCCCGCGGATCTCCCTAGCATAACCTAGGAATGTTTCATTCATCCCGGCATAACCTGTGGATCCCCAGGCATAACCCAGGAATTTCTTCATAACCCATCCTTAGCAGGAACTTTCCTATCCCGAAATAACACGTGGATCTTTTCTTTCCATCCCCGCAGAGACCTTTTCATTCCTATCCCAACATAACCCGTGGATTCTTATCTAATCCCTAGTAGGGACCCTTTCTCTTTCCCAGCATAACCTGGTAATTTTTCCAAGGGATACATAATCCCGATTTTTATTGTTTTTAATAAAGAGTAGCATAGGTGTGTGTTGCAAATTACTCTCGATCTTTTCCAGTAAAAACTGGGGCAGAAATTTTCATTCATTTGTGTTGTTGTTTGAGCAGGTTTCACCTTAAGGCATGAATGTCAAGTCAATATGAAGGAAATAAAAAGAGGCAATAGAAGTAAACCCAAAGCAATGAGGCGGACAAAGACGCGGACTGCAAAAAGTATAATCGAAGTCACAAGCTCAGCATGTCCCGTTTTATTTCAAAATTAAAGACTGAGCCAGCAGTTGCAACTATCGAGCATCAAGATTCAGATTGGAGTTTGCCGCAAAAGATAGCCAAGACTCAAGATCAAGCTTCAAGACACTCATACATAGGAATCTTGTAACTTGTAGTTGATAGGCTTAGCTAGCTTAGCTTTTGATTTTCGTTTGGTGTAATAAGGAGCTCAGTATGCAGAAGCAACAGCAATAGCAGCCAATCACAGTTTCCCGATTGTCCCAAATACGGATTGCAATTCTCATAGTAAGGGAAAACGCTATCAAGACTTTCAAGGAGGTACATGACAGGCTTGATGGAATAAGCATCTCAGCCAACGCCATCTTTGATCGGCTAAAGGAGGCCATCTGCAACACTCTTACCTATTTTCTACGTCGTTAGTGTGGAAGTTTAAGACAATGTTTCTTTGTTGTGCTATTTTTTGACTACAATGTCAATCGGTGGATTTGTTTTTTTTTTTTGGTATGTTCTAACTCTACCAGTACCTTCTGTTATGGATTATGTTTATGCATGCTGTTTTGTTATTCCCACTTTGATGATGAAAAAAAAGGGGAGAAAGGATATATGTATTTTGTGCAGGTATATAAAAAGTCGACTACATACGCCTGAAGCTACTTACTAGTCCTGTTGGGGGGGTGGCAAGTTTTCCTGAAAAAGTTGACTAGATGTGCCTCTAGCTACTTACTACTCCTATTGAGGGGGAACAAATTACAGGGAAGTCAACTGATGGTTATACATATATTATTTTATCATCATCAAAAAAGGCGAGATTGTTTAATCTAATTTTAATGATCAAAATAATATATTTGCTCTTTGTATAGGAACTCTTAGATAGCTAACAAGATTGGCGAAAACAATCAGCAATGATCAAGGAACGTATGGATTGATATACAACATTGACAGAATATATCAAAAGACATCAAGGAAAAGATACACGATTAAAAGAAGAAGAAATCAATCATGAAGATACCGACAAGATCAATAAAGGGTAAACTAATGGAATAAAATAAATCAAGACCTCATTGACTATTTGTGAGTATATGATTTTTACCCGGTTAAAACGACTCCTACAGGACTCTCAAAATTTAGGATTTTCTTTAAATTTAATTTTCATTTTTTTAGAATTTGATCGTGTGCCAGTGCGTGTTTGTTAATGAATGTTTAAAATTGTTCAGGATTTAATTGTTAAATAAGTTTATTTTACAAATTAAAATACAAAAAATTATATTTCTTGCATTTGTAATTATTTTTGTGTAATTTCAACTTATTGCAATCTTTATTTGTGAAAATTAAGATTTTTGGTTTTTAAATAAAGCTAAAAATTAATTAAAATAAAAAGAAAATACAAATATATATATATATATATATATATATATATATATATATACATAGCACTGACCCCGGTCCAGTCCATGTGTGTCACCTCTTTCGAGTATTCCTGAAACCCTTCGAATATTTATTCAAAGCCTAACCCTAAAACTCAAAACCCGTCGGAACTTGGTCAAATTCCTACTAGGCAATCTCTGGCCCTTCCTTTCCCCAACCATGCTACATGTGACCCCCAAACAATGCTAGTCACTGAAAAAACGTAGATCTGAGACCTCACTGGGGTCTCATAATCACAAACCCTTTTCTGAACTCTAAACCAGTTATACATCATTGCCAGTTGTCCTAGGAGGTTAAAAATCTCTACAAAAGGTCAAAGAATGATAAAGTAATCTCAAGTGGAGTTGCATGTGTAAAAAACCTAAGTATTTTGTCGCTTTTGTATGTATTTAGCTAAGTATTTTGGCTCTTTTGTATATGTTTGCCTAAGTATTTCGTCTCTTCTGTATATTTCCCTAAGTAGTTTATCTTTTTTATGTACATATTTGCTTCATTTCTATTAGCTCTTAGATGTTTGCCTTCTTTTAAATAATTTTTTTTTGTCAACAATCTTGCCTAAAGTAGGTCTAAATGGTCATATGCTTTTGCTTGTCAATAATCTGAAATTTCTTTTTCTCTTAAGTAGTTGTGATATCATTTTATGCATTAGCCTTCTGATTCGGAAAGCTTGGCTTGCTAATCGCTAATCCTTCAGTAGTATGATTTCTATGGTTGTTGACCTTCATGTCATGATCCTCATATGTTTTGTTCCCTGATGTTCTGGCTAGTTCGATTAGTTTGTTTATGCTATTGAGTGTCTGATTCTAATCTCACAATAACTTTGATCTTCAGTACATATGCATAATTAAGCTATTCTTTCTCGCTGAACCTTTACTTGTTCCTCATTTTTGTTCATGAACTGAATGCTCACTCCCTGCTATGCGCTTCTCATTGAGCTGTTTCTGTAAAGTTAAGTGTTGATGGATATACTCATTCTTCTGGTTATTTAGGTCCTTTGTTTTAATACTGAATGATTATCTTGAATAATTTTTGTTATGGGAAAATCACATTAAGGCACTTGTTTTAAAACCTGACTACTTTGACAAATTTTGAACCTTGATAAGCGTGTTAGTCCAAGATTAAAATGTGAACCAAACTTGATTGACCAGGGTCAGTTGTAACTAAACTAGGGTCAAGGAATAGTTGAGGTTAAAAACTTCAAGTGGGTAATTTAGGAAAGGAAGCAGGGGTAGAAGAGGGATTTGAACCTTAAAAAATCTGATAATAACCTCCAGAACCTTCTAGTAAGGGGCTAAAACACAATTCCTGCCTCAAACTTGAGGCACAAGTCAGGAAATGAAGGACCATTTAGGAAAAGTGCAAATCTGAAGCAAGGACTAAAAGAAAAACAAGAGAAAAGCTTATGCCCTAAGGCTCTACTATATAGGAAAACACCTGAGCACATTTTAAAGGATCCAAGAACCTATCCTTCAAATTCTAGAGATAAAAATACATCTTTGCTCCTCTTATATCTGTAAACAACTATTAGTGGTGTTTGGATCATTTTTGAGATTTAATTCTCTCAAAAACTCTGCTGAAAATCCTGGGTGTGCTGCTTTATTGGCTGTTGTTTTGCTTGTTGCTTACTTTCCCTTACTCATAGGCTATTGTCGTTTGCTAAACTACAAGTACCTTTCAATACTTATTAGTGTATGAAGGTCAAGTGAGATATATTTCTGAATATGAAGACCTACTGCTCTTATTTTGTTTTGAATGCCCCTTTGTTTACCCTTGCCTTTATTGTAATACACTTAAATACTTTGTAGTAGTTAAATATTCGAATCATTCATATGTAATAACTGGATATTAGAGACTGATTTATCTTGTAATATCAGTACATTCAGATAATTGTTTTATGCAAGCATAACTGATAGTATAGTTAGCTAGTGATGTAGTTGTTTTAAGTGTTTATTTCCTACTTTGTTTAGAAATGTTAGATTCAGAAAATACCAGCCTGGTAGTTATTCAAAAATTGAAACATTTGTGTAGTGTTTTAGTTGGTTTGAATTTCCATATGCTTAGCAATAACTTGTTCAGATTTACTTAACACTTTACAACCAGAATCGTAATTGAATTTTTAAGGTTAACATACTCTAACTGACGAGTATATAAATAATTTTGTTCAAAAACTGCTATAAAATGATCGTTTGTATTCGCTTTCTGAATGTGTAGATAGTTAACTTTGGGAAATAATTTCAAAACCAAGAAACATTGCTGAGAATTGTTCGTAATAGACTCTTTCGTCCAAATAAAAACTGGGCCCGAGTGAGAGGCCCAGTACGCACCACGAAACTATAACACTACGTGTTTCTGGGCTGAGTGATTAAAGGGCTTGAGTCATCCACAATAGCTGCCATTCGCATCCTCAAAAATATGTGCTCCTGGGCTGGCCCAAACTTGAATCACTGTATGCAATTAGCCATGAATGAGGCTAAGATGCGCGTATTGTGATCCCAGATACACTGCCTATGTAAATGATCAGTGTTTTTAAACACAACAATAATGAAGAACTTAATATACGCTAGAATGTCCTTATATAATAAAGTGAGGCCTTAATCCAATCAAATACCACGCGATGGCTCTTTAATTCATTAAAACACATAGAAAAATAGAAAGTGTCGTTTAGCGAATTTCACGGCCTTCCTAAGAATCTCCAAGGCGTAGCTTTTATAGGCGTGTGTTAAATAAAAATACTTTCCTAAATCCGGGTGCGTTTTTGTGTGACACAAATCCCATTCTCAATGGAATTAAAATATGTCTAAAATTACGGGTGCATTTATGTGACGTGATTCATGACGTGTTTTAATAATGTTGAAAATTTCTTAAAGTATATCATAAAAGCGGTTAATAACTTAAAATTTCATTATAGATTTAAACAGGTATATCAAATCAGATCTCTAGCCACTTATAATAAGTTTGAGGGATCGTGCTAGAACCACGGGATCCGAGGGTGCCTAACACCTTCCCTCGGGTAAACAGAATTCCTTACTCAGAAATTTCTGGTTCGCAGACTCCAATCGGATAGTAAAAATTTCCTCGACTTGGGATATAAAATAAACCGGTGACTTGGGATACTATAAGCCAAACTTATCCCAAGTGGAGACTCTTAAAATAAATAATTAATCCCATCTCGAATAATGTCACTTCAATTGGACATACTTCTATACACGTGTCATCTTTCTGGGTAACCGCGTGTAAGCGAAAAAATGAGGTGTGACACTGTTCAATCAAGTGCCTAAATATGGAGGATCAAGATTTTGGGTTCAAAAGAGCGTTACAGAAAAGCTTTATTCTTGGAGAGAATTAATCTATTTCCAAGGATCAAATCTCTTAGGTTGGCAAATCTTTCCAGATTTAAAGTCTCTCTCAAAGTTTTTAAACATGTAATCACACCTTAGCAAGAACATACTTTGATTGAAACCAAACCCCCTCTTTTTTTTCTACTGCAAACAAACATTATAGCTCTCTTAGACCAGTTGTGTAACAAGTTTGAGAAGAAAGAGAGAACAATACTGGTGAAGAATTGTATCAAAAGAGATGAGTGAATAGGAACTGAGCTATCACATCATTCTCCTTGTGCTCGAAAAAATTCATTCACTAAAGATAACTCCCCTGCAACCTAAGGGGACTAGATTAGGATTCACATTGAATATGAACTAGTATAAAAATTCTGGTGTCTTTAATTCCTGCATTTAATTTCAGCATCTTAAATTCAATTGTTACTACTTTAGTTTATTACATCTAGTTGACTAATTGAAAAACTAATCAACTAACGACAATTAAGTTTAAAATAAATAATTCATCCCCTCGTGTACTTTGAACTTCCACAATAGACGCATAAATGCTCCCAGGTCATCCAAAACCTGATCCGAACATATGCAAATCTGAAATCATCATACGAACCTCATGGAACCTTAAAATCTAGATTCAAAGGTCATTTTTACTCAAAAATCCTACCTTAGTCAATTCTTCCAACTTAATGCTTCTGAAGAGAATTCTCTTTCCAAATCAACTCTGAACTTCCAAAATTCTAGTTCCGACCACGCGTACAAGTCATAATACCTGAAGTGAAACTTCATAAGGCATCAAACCGCCAAGCGACGCGCTAGAACTCAAAATGACCGATCGAGTTGTTACTGTCCTACTTAAATATGCTCGTCCTCGAATGTACTAATAAATACGTTGGAGTTGTCTGAAATCACCATTTAACACCTCGTGCACCTACCATGCTAGCACAACTTAGTTGAGCATATCTGCTCGAACAAATCTGAAGATTCCCCCTTTTACTTAGCCAAATAAGCCTTAGAGCCAAATTCCAACACCCAATGTTCACTGCCACGCTTGTTTCCAACCTACGAACGTCATATCAATCACTACAAGATGCACCGAAACATTATTGCATGCCTTTGCTGAATTAACACCATGCACTGCATAATTCACATGACCATAATAACACCCTCTGATAATAATAGCTGACATTTTCTGAGTCTGATGCGCACACACACCTCGTGACTCATATAAGTCATGTTCCAACTCTTGCAATACTGCAACGATGGAAGAGATGTGTAGAAATTAATGACCAACTGGTGACTCATTGAGTTCCTTCTCTTGACAAGAACCATTGCCTCATTATGAACCAAATAACTATATTTTCTCTTTAATATACTTCATATAAATTCGATCGCACTGATACCATGTCCTATAATCTCGTCTTACCAGTACAAGCTGCCCAGGAAATAAGCCACCTCAGACATTACCAAAAGTCTCATATGATGCCACAATGTGCCAACAAGCTACAAACTCGAACGTTATACATAAGGAGAACGAACACTGGAAAGAACCACTCGACCTACATAATTTATCGAACAACTAAAAGGATGTCATGAACCTCCTTCAGAAAATGGGAAACAAAAACGCAAGAATAGATATAGCAGATTGTACTAAACATCACACTGCTGCAACTTGCAACCCGATCTACACATATTACTGTATAAGTAAAGACTTTACCGAGCCAAAATGCTCATGACTATGAAATACCTGAATATTGGCCACAAACACGCTAAGTGCATAATACAAATCCTGGGGAGACAGTTGGTGTATGCCACAAAACTCAAACACGACTAAGGTGTGATATATAATCTGCATCTTGA
The DNA here is from genome assembly GCA_034376525.1 of Nicotiana benthamiana. Lineage (NCBI taxonomy): Eukaryota > Viridiplantae > Streptophyta > Magnoliopsida > Solanales > Solanaceae > Nicotiana > Nicotiana benthamiana. The sequence continues at coordinate 82,493,637 of CM067325.1, read as the reverse complement.
GAGTTATCCTGCTCATGTAACACCATCGCTACGCGGAACCCTAATACGTGCAATTAATCAAGTCGTCTCAAAATCCACACGGCATAATAGAGTATAACATGAAATAGCCAACGAAGAAATAAAATCAAACATTCGAATACTCCTACAGTTAACAAATCATGTCGGATATAGAGCCCACATTCATATTTTAGATCCATCTACGGACCTCAAGCCAATTCTGATTGTATCGAACTGGGCCAATAACCTTTCGAGGATCCACAATAACCCTTTTTCCCATGATACACAACAATATCTATTAATTTAGAACAAACTTCCATAGTCCACAAAGAAATGAATTGAGTGCCTTTCAGCCATAAATTCTCACATGAAGGATAGCACCACAATCTGTATACTTGGTCTCAATCCTTCACTCAATCAAGTGACTAAATTTCACACTAATACAATTTTTCCGTGGGATATGCTCCCATGACCTTATGCACTAGTTAACAAGTCTTCACCTTCATACCATAGGCCATACTAATGATGTAAAGTGAATCAAGGATCTCCAAATTAATACACAAAGCTCTCTGATACATGACACCGATCTCAGGTGACGCTGAAGACAATACTCGCCACTTTAATCCTCGAAATCCCTTTTCCCTGCTTGTTTGAGCTAGTGACATTCTTGTCAATGGCAAACAACAACCTTGATCCTCAACTTCCAAACCCCATGCTACTCGATGCACTTAATCATGCCAATGCGCAAGAGTACACGAATTACATCATAACTCTCGAGTCACTAATAGGGTAAAGACTTCATCATATAGAAACATTTTACTCAACTCATTTAAAGAGAACCATGGCAACACATGACTGAATTTTCATATCCGCAAAAAATGTCAACCTCAAGTTGTGGTCTAAACCACCATAACTCTTCTGGGATCCATGTACATATAACATGCCATAATACTCAAATGCCTCAAAATAAATATAATTACGGCGATTGTCAAGCCTTGCATGTACCGCCATAAAGCACATGTGTAACTCGACACGCTAAATTAACTGATCATTTACACCATCATGCCAATCCAACCATTTCTAATTGATCCGAATTCTTTTAGTTTACTTTATTCTTTCCTTAGTAATAATAATAGCTTCATTCAAAATATTGTGAACTCAAATAGGCACTCATCCTGAGTCACCATATATCACGAGGCCATGCTGTTTCAAATCCCAAGAACCATATTATACCCCTCTTGCGCGCATATTCACATCCTCAACTAGTACACTTATTCTGAAAATTTCTCTATGAATCTGAAGTCATTTTCCCTCATACCTCTTAATGCTATACTACAAGCCGAAAATAACATAAAACACTCCAAGTCCTTTTTTCATAATCTGCTGCAAAAGCTCGATTCTTAACCATACTAGGGACTTGAAATCCTTAGGCACCACACTTTAACTTTTGAATTCACTACGGTTGTTGCTGAGAGTCACCCACTCTGATTTGGTCTCTAATATAACCAACTCTAAGGCTCTTCTAGCACATGAATCAATAAGGCTCAATATAGCACACATTCCTCAATCCTCTGCTCAAATCACTACTGATATTTCCTTCCCTTTAGTCGTAATCACCCACATTACACTAATGACCAGAAACTTCACAAGTTGATAACCATGTTATCCAATCGTGGGTAGTGGGCCTCTCCCACTTAGCTCAAAGCTACCATGCCTTAACTCTGGAAACCATCAAGGTTCATTATTCATCTCAGTCATGATATCGCGCTATCGGCCTACCGAATGCCTCAAAACCTTCCAACGATGCTACACCTAGCACAATCATTACAAAACCAATAGACCATACGGGGTCCGTGCCGATTCATTTGTTTTACGAACCTGTTCACTCCACATTGACATCAATAAAAGGTGAGATATCACATTCGAATCCATAGTCATGTTGTATCCTTCTTCATATCATGCAACTCCTTCTAGTTGTATCCAATCTCCCATGTGTAATAGTCAACATTCCAAATAAAGTTCGTAGACCTAGTCACTATCTACCATGAATCCCAAATTTCTATATACTTTTCTCAAGGCATGTAGTCATCCTACCACAGAACCAATATGCTACTCTTCTACTCCTCTACTCTCCCACTTTGGTCAAACTCATCCATTAAACAATTACTCAACTCCTGCTTCTCACACTTGGCCTTTTATAAGTTTAACAACCGCAAGACACCTCCAACATGTCCTTCTTCATCCTTTGCTGCCCAGTTGTTTCCTTATGTCAAATACATCCCTGTAGAACTTGAACTAATAGATTGCCACCAGCTTTAAACCCTTCCAAAAATCATCTTTCTCTAGCCATCAACACTAAGAACACCGATTCGTTCTTGAACCACCGTACATTGTGATATCTGACAGCCGCTTCCCCGCACCTTTCATAATACTTTCTTCCAAAGACAAATTGAAAAAAACCATAACACTGGAAAACTTAACACTTTATATTAATTCAAGTACGATGAAACCACATCACAGATGAAGAATCCACCACGCTTTAAAATGCCAAGTACCATTACTCTATCAACCAACCTAAAAGCTCATAGTCTGGTTGCCTTTCCTCCACTGAAAATAAAATACTGAATCTCTAAATCTTGCACTGAGTAAACATCCTTCTAATTCATTCACTACTTCGACGCAAGCATCCTATAATTACACCACACTGTGCAATAGCAACACACGAATCGTCATAACAATCAATGCCAAATCTCAAAAATGTAGGTAATACTGATACTGAGCTGAAATGATAGAACGTCCTTCCGCAAGGCGATGACAATAGCCTAATAAAATACGTAGGGAGAAAATCCTGCACCACATCTATATACCATTACAATTCGTTGATTTCCAATTTATAACAGGCACTTCGCGTCGCATAAGATTGAATAAGAAACAAAGGCATACACGTCGAAAGAATCAAATTGCACAATGAGGAATCGAGAAGGGGAGTGCTCTTACCAACCCTGTAGCCTCTTTAAGATAAGTACATACATCATTGTACTGATCCGCAAGACTTTAGTAGACTCGCTCATGACTCGTGAGACCAAAGTGAACCTAGTACTCTAATACCATATTGTCACGATCCAAAATCCGTTAAAGGTCGTGATGGTGCCGGACACTACTATCAAGCGATCCAACACTAAATAGTTTAATTAAATTCTCATTTTATTATTTTTTTAAAATCAAATTTCCTTCAACTTAACTAGTACAAAGGCGAACTTTACAGTATAATAAAGATATTTTCCAATTTGCATATTGAGTATCCTATAATCCTCCCAGAACCCGGTGTCACAAGTAGATGATCCTAGGAAATAAAATAAAATACAATAATTATTTGAAATACAAATTTGGACAAAAAAATATATGTACTCTGAAGGAGATTCTGTTGGTTGCGAATCATCTCATAAGATACAGCTTACCTAAGTCTCTGTATCAACCACGCCGTTGCACCCACAAGGCCACTAGACATACATGTACATGTACAATAGAATGCCTAGCTTGTGTAATATGAGTACGAATATAACGCATACTCAATAAGTATCTACTCTAATCTTGAAAAACTAGTGACGAGAGGTCTACTCCGACACTTACTATGAACAATAATAATATGCTGATAATATGATAAATGGATTTTATAAGGCAAATGTGAACTCAATAACATGAAGCTGGTAAAAAAAATTTTGTTAATAGGGGATTTCAAAACTTATTTTCATCTTTTAACAATTTATAACTTCGGTCAATGAGGCCACATCAATTATTAATAATTCCAAAACAATCAATTAAGTCATGCGCAAATCATGTCGAGGTTATATGGCCTGATCCAATATAATATTAAGTTGTGCACTATCGGATGGTCTAATGGCGCAAACCGTATATGCATATATTTAATCTATCGGGGCATTCGGCCCATTCAACAAACGATAAACAATTTTAAATAGCAAAATAAAGAATTTATATAGGTTTGATGTTCAAAGAAATATCAATTCTCAATAACGGTCAAGTAACTCATCCTAAACACAAGTAGGTGAAGATTAACCTTTTTGAATTCCTTTAAAAGTTCTAATATGTTTTAAACGGTTAAATTAACAAGTAGGATGCAATCATCTCAAATATAACTTTATTTAAGTCCCAGACTACCCGAATATAAGCATAATTGTAGCTATGCACGGACTCTCGTCACCTCATGCATACGTAGCCCCTACAAATAGAAGCAGAGATTGAATTATTTCAGCTATGAGGTAACTTCTCGCTTACAAGGTTAGAAAGGAGACATACCTCGCTCCGAAGTTTCATATTCAGCTCCCAAGCCCTTCTGATTACTCAAGCCGATTCCTAACACTCAAAGACTAGTCAATAATTGTGCAAACCCATAATATATACTCAAATACTCATTATAATCCAATTTATAACCTCGATCGAGAAGTCGATAAAAATAACCTTCGGACCCACGTGCCAAGATTCCGAAGCTTTTCGAAGATAAACATTATCCATAGCATCACAAACTAAAATATATAATTTATTCTCAATTTTATATCCATATTCGTGGTCCAAATTATCAATCCCCAAAAAAACGTTAGGTTTTCTACCAAAACTCCAAATTTTCCACTAATTTTTAATGAATTTCCATGTTCGTGTCTATATATAATCCAAGTATTTACCTTGCAACATGTGGTAATCACTTACCTTAACATAGATGATGAAGATGGAGCTCTAAATCGCTCCTGTGTTGTCTCCCGTGGAGGAAATGAGACGAAATGAGCCAACCCCACTTTTGCAAACTTACACACATCCATTCAACCCTTCTTCGAATTTACGGGCCTCCCATCATGTTCGCGATGAACGAAATTCTCGAAAGCCATTTCAAAACTCTTCTCAGACAACTTCTAGTATATTGATCATAATATTTTGCACAAAACTCCAAATGACAAATAGTTTAAGTTTCTGAATAGATACCAAGATTACAACTTTCATGTTTTGGTCATCTCTCAACTCCTTACATATTTTGAGATATAAGCTGCCAAAGTCAGCCCTATGCAATATAAATTTCTTCTTCATCTTCCCTGATAGCCTGTAGTGTACCCTCCATAAACTTTGGTACACAAATCCACATGCTAAATTATTTACTTTTTCAAAAATTAGACACAAAGGGCTATAATTTTTTTTTATTATCTCTAAATTCCATATAGATTTAGAGAGATGAGCCTCTGAAATCAAACCTGTGCAACAAAGATTTCCTTCTTCACGAACGTTAAGATGAAAATCCTATAAGCCAAATATTTCTTCGCGAATGCGAAGAAAAACACAAGATATTAGTAAATGAAAATCCAAAGTAGCCCAAAATGATCTAAAACACACCCGAACACACTCGAGGCCCTCAAGACCTGTCCAACAGTACCATCTTGTCCCAAAACATGATACCAACTTGCTTGAGGTCTCAAACCATATCAAACATCATTGAATGAGTCGCACCCAAATTCAATCTTAATAAACTTTAGAACTTCAAACGTCTAAATTCGATGCCGAAACCAACAAAATCATGTCTCATCGACTCAAATTTTGTACACAAGTCACATTCAATATTACGGACCTGCTCCAACTTCTAGAATCCGAATCTGACCCCGATATAAAAAAATCCACTCCCGGTCAAACTTCTCAAAAATATTTAAATTTCTAACTTTTGACGGACGACTCCGAAATGAACTAGGAACCTCCAAAACCATATTCCGATGCGCTCCCAATACCCTAATCACCACACGGAGCTATTTCGAGAATCAGAATCCCAGGACATCGATAACATTGAAATGCACTTCAACCCAAATTTATGAATTTCTTCTAAAATGCCAACTTTCACAATAGATGCCGAAATACTCTTGGATCATCCAAAACCCGATCCAAACATACGCCCAAGTCTAAAATCATTATACAAACATGCTAGAACCTTCAGATTTTGATTTCGAGGTCGTTTACTCACAAATCACACCTTAGTCAATTCTTCCAATTTAAAGCTTCCAAAATGAGAGTTCTCTTTGCAAATCAACTCTAATCTTCCAAAATTCCAGCTCTGATTATGCATACAAGTCATAATACCTGAAGTAAATCTACTCACGGCCTTAAACTACCAAACAATGCACTAGAATTCAAAATGGCCGATCGGGTCATTACAATAGATGTGAGTTCTTTAGCGGTCAAAACTCTCATGTCTGATCTTGGGATTAATCATCAAATCATATGTGTGTACACTCCATAGCAGAATGGGATTGCTGAGAGGAGACTAAAAACTATCCTAAATATGGCTAGGTCCCTCAGTTTTCAAGCTGCAATACCTTTAAGTTTCTGGGAGAGTGTGTCACCGCAGCTGCTACCTGATCACCTCACTTATTTTTTATTTTGTATGGTGATACTTTTAGTTTGCACCTTTGAATTTTGTTTTGATCAATCACTCTAATTAGAGTTTCAAGTTAGTTATTGATTAGTTATATCTATTTAACTTAGTTGTTAACATTAGTAGAATCGATAGTTAGTCATTTTGTTCAGTTGTTGCTAATCTTTGTCTGATAATTTACTGATGCTCATCCAAGTTCTATCTTTTTCGTTGTTAGTTTGCATAAAATCACATTGCTTTAATTTAGTTTGTTTGGATGCTCAATCGTGTTACAATCAAAGTCTTGTTATTTTGATCTGTTATATGATTAGATTAGATTTGAGTATTTGAGTTTTTTTTATAAAAGATGATGTTGATCAAAATAGAGCAGATAGTTGGTAGTTGTTACTATTAGAAGCATGTTATAAAAATAACTACTTTACTTAATGTCTAAACTTGGTGAAAGAGGATTGTCCTTTCTCCTATTTGGATAGTAAGTTCTTTCGAAAGATTTTTGGTGAACAAAAATTTGTCCCAAAGTCCTGGTTTTCCTACTTAAAGGGGACTCCATCACACATTTTGATGTTTTTTAGACACACTCTATCACATATTTGTTGGACAGTTTTTACACCCTAAAAATATAATTTTGACAGTGAAAAATCAGCAACAAAGCACCGTTTAGTAAGATGAAATGGTAAGCTTTGTGAGTAAATTTTAGAGTGCAAACCTTTAGAAAAGTATAAGTCGTCTTCAGAGTTGGTTCTGAGTTTCTTCTCTATGGTTTTCGAGTTGTTTTAAACACGAAACTACTGCTATTTTGTGTTGTGTTTGATGCTGTTTTTTTTTGTTGCGAAGATGCACTTTTTCACTGCTGTATTTATTTTCTGCAATCCAGGTATTTTTCAAATTTTGCAATACATATTTTTATATCCAATGGATGAGAATATGGTCTATAGGATATGCTCGATGTGCTTTACTGGAATGAATGGATATTTAGTGCGTTACTTATGTTTAATGCATGTATATCCATAATATTTAGTTAATCTTCCATTTTTATTCACATATGTAGCTCAAACAACATTCTGTGAAGTGTATCTAGTTAAGGAAAAGAAACATTTTTTTTTTTTCCAAAACTATTTATATGTAGATGTTTAGTTTTTTTTTCCCTTGATTTCATATATCTAATGTTAGTCATTTTAAATTCCCTCTTAGTGTTGAAAAGGTAACAGATAGTAATATATCTCTTAGTAATATTTATGTTAATCGCAAGTTGATGAAAATGGATAAAGTATGTAACTAAGTGTGTTGGTAGGCTGGAAAGAATTAGTGGATGAATACATTTGTGTTATTAATGTGTTGAATATCCAATATTCAAGAATGAAACATGTATTTTCTTAGGTACATGTTTAGAAACTCCTATTTTTAATTCATTATGTTATCCTTAGTCCCATGTATTAGCATTGGCTTCATTCTTTTTTTTCTTTAAAAAAAAAAAATTTAGGCTGATTTCACTGATGTATTAGTTACATTTATTTCATGTTTTTTTTTAAAAACTGGACAACAAAAGTTTGAACTAATCAAGCCAGAGTGATAGATCGGAGTTTTTCCCAACCTTTAAAATAATATATATGTTATATTTTCCATATTTTATAACTAAGAATTTTCTTTATAAATTAGAATTATTTAATCACCCCTTAATAATTAATTTAAACGCTAGAAAATTAGTAGGCGCGCTTTAACTCACGGAATCGCTTACGTTGCGTGATGCTCGACATTCAAATAAATTAATTCAATAATCTTATACGATACCCATTAGCTTAATTAATTTCTAATTTATAATTCTTTTGCTAAAATCGTGCATCGCTTGTGTAGCATGATACTTATTATTTTAGTACTTTCTTTAAGTGTAGTAACTTTTTTTCAAAAGTAATAATATACTAATAATCCTTGTCATACCTGTGAATTCGCTTGCGTAGCGTTGTTATGATAAAATTAATAAATTTCCTCTCAATCACGCATTCGCTTGCGTAGTGGCTATGACATCTTATTATTCTAATTTCTTAAAAAAAATTTCCTAACAATCTAGATATAAAAGCGGCAAGGTTAAAATAGAAAAAGCATAGAAATATTAATTTGTCCAAAATTAATTCAAGCCATGTTTAAGTCAATTAAGTGACCATGCTTGATCCACGGGACTCGAAGAATTCTTTACCTTTCTCTGTAATGACCTGATCGGTTGTTTTGAGCTATGGCATGTTCAACAGTTTGAGGCCTTAAACAAGTTTATTTCAGGAATTAAGACTTGGACGCGTGGTCATAATTGAATTTGGGAAAGTTCAGAGTTGAGTTGGAAATAGAATTCTCATTTTTGGAAGCTTAAAGTTAAAAGAATTAACTAAGATGTGATTATAGAGTAAACAAACTCAAAATCGGGATCTGAAGGTTCCATCAGGTTCATATGATGATTTTGGACTTGTGTGTATGCCCGGTTCGGTTTCGGATAACCCGGGAGCATTTTGGCGCCTATTGTGGAAGTTAGCATTTTGGAGGAATTTCACAAATTTGGGTTAAAGTAAATTTTAGGTTTATTAATGCCCGTTTGGGATTCCGAGTCAGGGAATAGTCTCGTATGGTGATTTTGGAGTTGGAAGCACGATCGAAAGTGAATTCGGAGGTCTGTCGGCCATTTGAAGTTATTTGGCTAAAGATAGGAATGTGAAGGTTTTTGAGAAGTTTGACCGAGAGTTTGACTTTTTGATATCGGGGTCGAATTCTAATTTTAAAAGTTGGAGCAGGTCCGTAATGTTGAATATGACTTGTATGTCAAATTTGAGATCAATCGGACATAATTTGACAGATTTTGGAATCGAATGTAGAAGCTTAAAATTTTAAAGATCATAAAGTTTGGTTTGAAGTACGATTCATGATTTTGACGTTGTTTGATGTGATTTAAAGCTTCGGCTAATTTCGTATTATATTTTGGGATATTTTGGTATAATTGGTTGAAGTCCCCGGGGTCTTGGGTGGATTTCGGAAGGCTAACGGATTGATTTCACAACTTTAAAGTTGCTGAAAATCTGCTGCAACTGCAGTTTTAGACAGCAATGGTGCAATCGAGGAGGCTATTTTGGAAGCTTATATCTCTAAATCTATATGGCATCTGAAACTTTGTAAAACATAAAGTTGCTTAACTTTCATTCTAGTTTCTGTAAAGTTAAACCATTCATAATTTGGACATCTTATCAGAAAGTTATGATCGATTGAAAATGGCCGGTAGAGCAGTTTCGACAGAATTTTATGATGCATGGAGCCGATATTAGAAGCTCATATCTCGTAATACATAAAGATTGTTAGAAACTACGCTTAACGCTAGAGGGGGGGGTGAATAGCGTTTTAATGAAATTTAGCGTTTTCTTGCGGAATTTAAATTTTACAGGAAGTAAATAAGTGCAATAAAAATAACTTACACAAGGATATATCCTGGTTGGCCACAACAGTGGTTAGTCCAGTCCCCGAGAGACTCTCTCGAGATTTTCTACTAACTTGTTAAGCTTACGGGTGCTTAACAAACCTTTACAGTTGCTCGGAGATACAATCTCAAAGACTTCACTTGCTCGGAGGTTCCTCACCTCAAAGACTTCACTTGCTCGGGGATACAATCCCAAAGACTTCACTTGCTCGGGGATACAATCCCAAAGACTTCAACAGAGGAAGCACAAGTTCCTCAACACAAGAGAATCAAAATTCTCTTACAAGTATTTGAAATACTTGAACACTCACTTAACAAAGGTACTCCTTGATGAGTAGATATGAGTAAAATAATACGCTCAAGATCACAACAACTTTGAACAATAATATGGCTCTCAAAAAGCTTTATGAAATGAGTAGAAAATGATGAACAATTGAATGAAAGCTTAAAGCAATGTAATGATCAGTTAATGTATGTTGTTGTGTTTAAAACACTGAGTTGAAGCTGTATTTATAGGTGCAAAACTTGGTCTTACCGTTGTCTAATTGCCAATTAAGAATTGCTGAATTTACTCAGTGATAATCGATTGTCATGACCGAACAATCGATTATCTGCCAGTCAGATCAAAAATCAATCCCAGATTTTACGCTTCATAATCGATTACTTACAATCCATAATCGATTACTGGCAAAATTCAAAAACAGATAATCGATTATACCAAATCAATAATCGATTACATTGGCAACGTTCTAAAAATCATTTCTGGATTTTAAGCACAACATCGATTATATAAAATCTATAATCGATTACTTCAGCAACGTTCTAAAAATCATTTCCAGATTTTAAGCAAAACATCGATTATATGAAAACCTATAATCGATTACTTTGAGGTATTTGAAAATCATTTGACAACGGTCAGCTTCAACAATCGATTGTCCTTTGCAACAATCGATTACTTGTTATTTTCTGAAAATCATGAAACTTACTGTCTCAGTGATAATCGATTATCTAAAGCCATAATCGATTACTTGTTATTTTCTGAAAATCATAAAACTTACTGTCTCAGTGATAATCGATTATCTAAAGACATAATCGATTACTTTAAAATCACTGGAAGACATTTTCTCAACATAATCGATCACCATTAGTTAATAATCGATTATTTTGAGTATTGAAAAACTTTACCTCAACAACAATCGATTGGCGTTTGATCACAATCGATTATCATGCAGATTTGGAAAAACCTGATGTTCACTGTCTTACTCACAATCGATTACCATTAATTCATAATCGATTGTCATGCAGTCTTGGCTCAGAAACAATCGATTATCATAAGTTCATAATCGATTATTTTAGCCCAGATTTTTGAGGCATGTTTAGAAAACATTTTGTCTAATGTAAATATGCATCATTTGAAATTATTTGATACAGAAATAAGTATGCATGATTTTGGAAAATAGTTTTATGAGAGAAGCCATGTTATGGAGTCAAGTTATAGGATCAAGATCACATTTAAGAATAACTCAATAATAACAATTAAAAACAACGTCTTGAGCTTCAATCTCAACATTTGTGCTCTTGTACTTGAACTCCGTCATATATCAATTTGTGCTTTGTTTGTCATTCATCAAAACCTACAAAAGAATACACGTTTAGTATATCGCATTGAGAACGTGTTTCCAACAATTTCCCCCTTTTTGATAATGGCAAACATTAAGCGGGATATGCAATTTTGACAAATAATATTGACGATTCAAGACAAGTAACAAGTATGCATCATTTGTTCTTGTTCCCCCTCAATTTAAGAATTCTCCCTCAATTTAAGCTTATAAGCAATTAAGCAATTTACAATTTAGAGGTGGTGCATACCCGTTATCCCGTTATCTTCCCCCTTTTGCCATTAGCAAAAGAATAGTAAGGAAAGAAACACAAGGACGAAATAAAACAGAGTTTATTTATTGAAAATTAGAAAGGTGACATTCGATTATTAATACGGGATAATCGATTATATGTCCGATGATTTGCGGTTTACCCAAATAAAATTTTCTTTTTCTGTAGGGCGATACCTGCAAAAAGAAGTTAGACGCCTCAGACGCTCAAGTTAGAAATGTGTAGGAGAAGAAATGCAATGCATGACTTAGATCAATGTGGAGTCAAGGATCCCGAGTTCATTGCGAATTCGGAAGAAGGACTCTTTATCCAAAGGCTTTGTAAAGATGTCTGCCAATTGGCTTTTAGTTTCAACAAATTCTATTTCGACATCGCCTTTGAGAACGTGATCTCTAATAAAATGATGTCTAACTTCAATGTGTTTAGTTCGCGAATGAAGAACGGGGTTCTTCGTCAAGCATATGGCACTAGTGTTATCACATCTAAGAGGAATGTGATCAAGTCTTAGGCCATAGTCCAAGAGTTGTTGTTTCATCCATAGGATTTGAGCGCAACAACTCCCCGCTGCTACATATTCAGCCTCGGTTGTGGACAACGCAACACTTACTTGTTTCTTGCTAAACCAAGAAACGAGAGAGCTACCGAGCAAATGGCAAGTGCCACTAGTGCTCTTGCGGTCCAATTTGCATCCAGCAAAATCAGAACCGGAATAGCCAATGAGTTGGCATGAAGAGCCTTTGGGGTACCATAGACCCACATTTGAGGTACCAACAAGATACCGAAAAATTCGTTTTACCGCCGAAAGGTGAGACTCCTTCGGACATGATTGATAACGAGCGCATAAGCACACGCTAAACATGATGTCCGGACGACTAGCAGTAAGATAAAGTAGAGAGCCAATCATACCTCGATACTTTTTGGTGTCGACTTCCTTACCTTTTTCATCTTTGTCTAGATGATCGGATGTGCTCATGGGAGTTGCCATTTCTTTTGCATTGTTCATATCAAAGCGTTTAAGCAATTCTTTGCAATATTTGGCTTGGCAAATGAATGTACCTTCCTTCATTTGTTTTACTTGTAGTCCCAAAAAGAAGGTTAATTCGCCTATCATAGACATCTCAAATTCGCTAGTCATTAGATTGGAAAATTCCTTGCATAAAGCATTGTTAGTGGCACCAAATATAATGTCATCTACATATATTTGAACTAATAAAATATCATTGTTTTTGTGTTTGACAAAGAGAGTTGTGTCAACTTTTCCCCTAATGAAATCATTTTTCAAAAGAAATTTACTCAACCTATCATACCAAGCTCGGGGAGCTTGTTTTAACCCATAGAGAGCCTTTTTGAGTTTGAAAACATGATCGGGATATTTAATGTTTTCAAAACCAGGGGGTTGTTTGACATAAACTTCTTCTTCAATAAAACCATTTAAAAACGCACTTTTCACATCCATTTGATATAAGACAAAATTCATAGAGGAAGCGAAAGCAAGCAATAAGCGAATAGCTTCTAATCTAGCTACTGGAGCATAAGTCTCCTCATAATCAATACCTTCTTCTTGATTGTAGCCTTGAGCCACAAGCCTAGCTTTGTTTCTAGTGATTATACCATTTTCATCTAGTTTGTTGCGAAAAACCCATTTCGTACCAACTATGGTATGATCTTCGGGTCTTGGCACCAAATCCCAAACGTCATTTTGTTCGAATTGGTTAAGCTCTTCTTGCATTGCCAAGGTCCAAAATTCATCCCCAATTGCTTCAGAGATGGTTTTGGGTTCAATTTGAGAAACAAAAGCAGTAAGTTCTAAGGTGTTTTTAAGGGAGTTTCGAGTACTTACCTTTCCTCCAACATCGCCGATTACTTGATCAAGAGGGTGATCTTTGATCGTCCTCCATTCCTTTTGTTCTTTTGTTTCACTTTCCAATTGTGGAGCTTCTTCCGTTGATTGTTCTATAATTTCATCATTGTTTTCCTTTGGCGGTTCTTCATGTATTTTGTTTTTCAAATTACTCAAGATATCTGCAAGATCAAAACCACAATCCTTTCTCGCCAAGCGAGCATTATCTTCGGAAAACACAACATGTGGGGATTCCTCCACAATTTGGGTTCTTTTGTTAAAGACCCTATATGCTTTACTACGTGAGGAATAACCAATAAAAATAGCTTCATCCGATTTTGCATCAAATTTACCTAATTGGTCTTTGCCGTTATTATGAACAAAACATTTACATCCAAAAACACGTAAGTGGGAAATATTGGGTTTTCTACCCTTATACAGTTCATATGGGGTTTTCAAGAGTATCGGCCGAATTGCTACTCTATTTAAAACATAGCAAGCGGTACTCACGGCGTCCGCCCAAAAGTGTTTGGGAATCTTAGCTTCGTCGAGCATGGTTCTTGCCATCTCTTCCAGACACCTATTTTTCCTTTCCACCGCCCCATTTTGTTGTAGTGTACGTGGAGCGGAAAAGGTATGCTCGATTCCGAGTTCGTCACAAAACTCCGCAAAGAGATTGTGATCAAACTCTCCCCCATGATCACTTCTAATTGAAGTGACGGTAGATTCCTTTTTGTTTTGAACACGTTTAAGAAAATACTTGAAATTTTGAAAAGCATCGCTTTTATTTGCAAGAAATAGTGTCCATGTAAATCTAGAAAAGTCATCAACAATTACAAAAGCATATTTATTTCTACCTAGACTTTCAATACGAGAAGGTCCAAGTAAATCCATATGAAGTAATTGTAAAGGTCTAGAAGTTGAAACAATATTTTTGGATTTAAAAGATGCTTTGGTTTGCTTCCCTTTTTGACAAGAATCACACATAGAATCATTTTCAAACTTTAAATTGGGAAGACCAACTACTAAGTTTTGAGAAAGCAATTTATTTAAAAGATGCATGTTCATGTGTGCTAATCTACGATGCCACAACCAAGTATTATCCTCTTTGCTCATTAAGCAATCAACATATTCGGGAGAGGAGTTTGCAAGATCAACCATATAGATATTATAAATTCTAAAACCACGAAGTATGATCTTGAAGTCACTTCGTCTAAACACAAGACATTCATCCGAATCAAATAGAGCAAGATTTCCCTTGTCACATAATTGGCTTATGCTCAAGAGATTATGCTTCAACCCTTTCACAAGCAATATATGTTTAATAGAGGAGTTTTCGTCCTTACCAACCGATCCGATGCCGATTATTTTTCCTTTATTGTTGTCGCCGAAAATGACGTTTCCTCCTTCTTTGTGCTCTAGTTGAAGGAATTTGGATTCATCTCCCGTCATATGTTTGGAGCATCCACTATCAAGGTACCATAGTACACTTGATCCCTTCAAGCACACCTACAAAACAATTTAATATTCTTTAGGTACCCATGCCATCTTGGGTCCTTGGGGGTTAGACAAATAATGATTATAGTCATACGAGAAGTCTCTATGCTTTGCGAAACACATCGGTGCAATGTGACCTATACGATTGCAGTAATGACATGTTGCGTTCGGATTGTGCCTGTGTCTAGGTGGAGCAAAATAAGTTCTGGGTGACTCTATAGTCATTCCTTGATGCGTTGAAATTTCTAGAATCATTTCTAGGTTGTCTAGGGTGATTTATCCTAGATTCGTTAACAATCATCCTAGAATTCATTCTAGGTGATCTAAAGTGATTAATTCTAGACTCATTGTACCAATTTCTAGAATTGTATCTAGGTGTTCTCGAATTATTAACCCTAGACTTGTTTTCATACATCCTAGCGTAGTGTCTAGGTGGTCTAAAGGAATTTGTCCTAGACTCGTTTACAGCCCTAGAGTTATTTCTAGGTGGAGCAGTAGGATTTCTATTGTAATTTCTGTTTTTATGCCATTGATTACTCTTAGACGTTTCCTTTTCTTCAATAACCTTAGGAACGTCTACACTATGTGATTCTAAGGTTTTCCTAAGTTCTGCGTTTTCTAACTTCAAAGAGTCGCAGGAAGTACAAGTAGAGCATTTATCAATATAAGAAGCTTCATGCATAGTCTTAATGACTTGTCTAAGCTCTACACTATCATTTTGAAAAAATTGATTTTCTTTTACAAGATTCTCGTTATCACGAGACAGATTTTCAAAATCCTTTTGTTTTAAAGAGAATTGATTTTCGAAATCTTTTTCTTTCAATAAAAAACGTTCTTCAAATTCCTTTTCTTTTAAAGAGAGATTTTTCTGGAAATCTATTTCTTGCTGGGAAAGTGATTTCTTCAAATCTCTAATCATTTTAACAGCATTTTCATATTTATCAAACATATCTTCATAGGCATTTTGAAGTTCTTCAAACGAGAGAGAGTTAGAAGTGCTTACCTCTTTTTCTTTGTCGTCGGCCATCAGGCACCTGATATTTGATTCATCATTTGAGCATTTTTCCACTTGAGATGTTCTTTCATGAATTTCTTCAAGCTTATCCCACATTTCCTTAGCAATTTTGTAGTGGGAGATTTTTCGCCAGATTTCCTGGTTCAAGGATTTATACAACATATTTATCGCATTAGTGTTGTATTCACTTACCTTGGCTTTTCCAACTTTTGTCGTCATTTGATTTCCATGCTTGATGATTTGCCATAGATAGAGGTCGTTTGCTAGCGTAAAAACTCTCATTCGTTCTTTCCAAACTGAGTAGTTGTTTTCACCCAATTTTGGAGGCGACGTGTCACATTCACCTTCACCTATTCCTGCAAAAAAGTCACGAGTAGAAGCCATGGATGGTTCTCTCAAACTGTTAAGTTTTTCAGAGAGTTGGGCTCTGATACCAATTGTTAGAAACTACGCTTAACGCTAGAGGGGGGGTGAATAGCGTTTTAATGAAATTTAGCGTTTTCTTGCGGAATTTAAATTTTACAGGAAGTAAATAAGTGCAATAAAAATAACTTACAAGGATATATCCTGGTTGGCCACAACAGTGGTTAGTCCAGTCCCCGAGAGACTCTCTCGAGATTTTCTACTAACTTGTTAAGCTTACGGGTGCTTAACAAACCTTTACAGTTGCTCGGAGATACAATCTCAAAGACTTCACTTGCTCGGAGGTTCCTCACCTCAAAGACTTTACTTGCTCGGGGATACAATCCCAAAGACTTCACTTGCTCGGGGATACAATCCCAAAGACTTCAACAGAGGAAGCACAAGTTCCTCAACACAAGAGAATCAAAATTCTCTTACAAGTATTTGAAATACTTGAACACTCACTTAACAAAGGTACTCCTTGATGAGTAGATATGAGTAAAATAATACGCTCAAGATCACAACAACTTTGAACAATAATATGGCTCTCAAAAAGCTTTATGAAATGAGTAGAAAATGATGAACAATTGAATGAAAGCTTAAAGCAATGTAATGATCAGTTAATGTATGTTGTTGTGTTTAAAACACTGAGTTGAAGCTGTATTTATAGGTGCAAAACTTGGTCTTACCGTTGTCTAATTGCCAATTAAGAATTGCTGAATTTACTCAGTGATAATCGATTGTCATGACCGAACAATCGATTATCTGCCAGTCAGATCAAAAATCAATCCCAGATTTTACGCTTCATAATCGATTACTTACAATCCATAATCGATTACTGGCAAAATTAAAAAACAGATAATCGATTATACCAAATCTATAATCGATTACATTGGCAACGTTCTAAAAATCATTTCCGGATTTTAAGCACAACATCGATTATATAAAATCTATAATCGATTACTTCAGCAACGTTCTAAAAATCATTTCCAGATTTTAAGCAAAACATCGATTATATGAAAACCTATAATCGATTACTTTGAGGTATTTGAAAATCATTTGACAACGGTCAGCTTC
Organism: Nicotiana benthamiana; assembly: GCA_034376525.1. Classification (NCBI taxonomy): domain Eukaryota; kingdom Viridiplantae; phylum Streptophyta; class Magnoliopsida; order Solanales; family Solanaceae; genus Nicotiana; species Nicotiana benthamiana. The sequence continues at coordinate 82,476,050 of CM067325.1, read as the reverse complement.
AACAATCGATTGTCCTTTGCAACAATCGATTACTTGTTATTTTCTGAAAATCATGAAACTTACTGTCTCAGTGATAATCGATTATCTAAAGCCATAATCGATTACTTGTTATTTTCTGAAAATCATAAAACTTACTGTCTCAGTGATAATCGATTATCTAAAGACATAATCGATTACTTTAAAATCACTGGAAGACATTTTCTCAACATAATCGATCACCATTAGTTAATAATCGATTATTTTGAGTATTGAAAAACTTTACCTCAACAACAATCGATTGGCGTTTGATCACAATCGATTATCATGCAGATTTGGAAAAACCTGATGTTCACTGTCTTACTCACAATCGATTACCATTAATTCATAATCGATTGTCATGCAGTCTTGGCTCAGAAACAATCGATTATAATAAGTTCATAATCGATTATTTTAGGCCAGATTTTTGAGGCATGTTTAGAAAACATTTTGTCTAATGTAAATATGCATCATTTGAAATTATTTGATACAGAAATAAGTATGCATGATTTTGGAAAATAGTTTTATGAGAGAAGTCATGTTATGGAGTCAAGTTATAGGATCAAGATCACATTTAAGAATAACTCAATAATAACAATTAAAAACAACGTCTTGAGCTTCAATCTCAACATTTGTGCTCTTGTACTTGAACTCCGTCATATATCAATTTGTGCTTTGTTTGTCATTCATCAAAACCTACAAAAGAATACACGTTTAGTATATCGCATTGAGAACGTGTTTCCAATGGTGCAATCGAGGAGGCTATTTTGGAAGCTTATATCTCTAAATCTATATGGCATCTGAAACTTTGTAAAACATAAAGTTGCTTAACTTTCATTCTAGTTTCTGTAAAGTTAAACCATTCATAATTTGGACATCTTATCAGAAAGTTATGATCGATTGAAAATGGCCGGTAGAGCAGTTTCGACAGAATTTTATGATGCATGGAGCCGATATTAGAAGCTCATATCTCGTAATACATAAAGATTTTTATAGTGTACAACCTATCAAATGAAAGATCAAAAGTTGTTTCACTTTCATTCCAGTTTCTGTAAAGTTAAACCATTCATAATTTGGACATTTTACCAGAAAGTTATGATCGATTGAAAATGGCCGGTAGAGCAGTTTCGACAGAATTTTCTGATGCATGGAGCCGATATTAGAAGCTCATATCTCGTAATATATAAAGAGTTATATAGTGTACAACCTATCAAATGAAAGATCTTCGAGTCTAGTTTCTATTATTTGCCGAAAAGAGTTATGGGCATTTTAGTAAAAGGTGAACAGTAGGAGAAAATGGTAATAACATGTACAACTTGCACATCGTATGGTACAACTCGATGAAGGCTGGGCAGATTGTTTTATACACAAATTTTAGCCCACTTCTTTCATTCTTTTCATTTGGCTTGGGCTATTTTTGAGAGCTCAGGGAGGGATTTTCACCAAGCAACACTAGTTAAGTAATTTCATCCTATTTTAGAGTTAAATATGTGATCCTACATGGATTTAGACATGAAAAATTAGGATAAATTTGGGATTTTCGGGAAAGACCTATAACTTAAAATTTTGGACTTTTACCTTGATATGAGCATGAAAATTTATCTTCGAAAAATTTTGAAATCTTGGCACATGGGACCGAGGGCATTTTTGTAAACTTTTCAAGTGGAGTTACAAGTATTAGAATGAATTTTTATTATTTTTCCCATTATTTGAATAGTTTTGGGACGTTATGCATCAATTGGAGTCGTCGGAAGGGAATTGGAAGCCGGTTATGTATCTTTGGAGCGAGGTGAGTCTCCTTTTTAACCTCGTGAGAGGAAATTATCCCCATAGGTGAATTAATCATTTATGTTCTCCTATTCGTGGGGGCTACTACACCAAAGGTGACAAGAGTCCGTGCGTAGCAACTATTATGTTTAAGTCCGGGTAGTTTAGGACCCAAAAGCATGCTATACGTGAAATATTTGTAATCTTATTGATAGCTTGAATTGTTTAAACCACATTGAATTAATAAATACATTTTCAAAAATATTTGACTTCTTTTCTTAAATTGTTAAAAGAGAAAGTGGCTTTTATTTGAATAATTGTACCTCGATAAATTCTTAATTTGGTATTTGAGCATGTATTTTTTATGTTTACATGTATTGCATGTATGATTCGCGAGCATGGTGATTGTTTATTTATGTTTACCGTGTTGCATGGATAACTTACGAGCGGGGTAATAGATGCATCTATGGTTCGAGCCGTTCGACCCTAGGCAGTGAACAATCTACTTTTATGTTGGATCGGACCGTATGTTCCATGGTGATTATTTTTGCATGCTGGTATTGCTGCCTTGGATATATTAAAGTTTTTATTGCCTCTTTATGGCTTAAAAATATTTGGATAAATAATGAAAAGACAGTTTTTGGAAATCTCCAATAAACAAATTTACTCGTTTCCTTCTATTGGATTAAAATCATGTTTGTAAAAATTCATGATATAATGTATTATTGATATCATTATTGGACCACTAGTAAGTGTAGAAGTCGGCCCATATCGTCTATACTTCTTCAAGATTAGACGAGATACTCATTGAGTACACATTATTTTCGTACTCGTACTACACTTTTGTGCATTTTTGTTACACAAGTTCATGTGTTATTAGTGGCCTATTGGGCGTAGCAGCACGGATGATTCTGGGACCAGGTGAGTTGCATTATTCGAGGAGGCCCATAGCTAGCATAGTCCCTTTCCAGCATATTGTATTTACTTTCTGTCCATTGTATTCTTGACGGATGTTGTATTTTGTTTCCTTCTTGGTAAATGCTCATGCATTTGTGGCACTGGGTTCTGGGATGGTTTTGAAATATTTTGTATTAATTGCCTATTATTTAATTTGAATTGAAATAGTTATCTTTTTTTTTTATAAAAATTTAAGGAAAAGCCTAATTTTCAAGATTGTTAAAAGGAAAACTTCAACAAGTAATTTTGTTGGCTTGTTTGACAGCTGTGTCTGGCGCCACCACGACCCTTAGCGGAGATTAGGTCGTGACAACATGGTATGGATTAAAATCATGTTTATTGAAATCCATGATTTAATGTATTATTGGAATCGTTATTGGACCACTAGTAAGTGTCAAAGTCGACCATTTCGTCTCTACTTCTTCAAGATTAGACGGGATACTCATTGATTATAGTTGTTTTCCTACTCATGCCACACTTCTGTGCATTTCATGTTGCATAGGTTTATGTGTTATTAGTGGCCTATTGGGCATAGCAGCACATATGATTCTGGGACTAGGTGAGTTGCACTATTTGAGGCTGCCCGCAGCTAGTATTGTCCCTTTCCATCATAATATATTTACTTTTTGTCCACTGTATCCCGGACAGATGTTGTATTTTATTTGTCTTAGTAAATACTCATGCACTTGTGATGACACCGGGTTGTGTGATGATTTTGAAATATTGTGTATTAATTGACTGTTATTTAATTCGAATTGAAGCAGTTATCTTTCTTTTTATTTTTAAAAATTGAAGGAAAATCTTAATTTTCAAGATTGTTAAAAGGAGAACTCCAACAAGTAATTTTGTTGGGTTGCCTGACAGCGGTGTCTGGTGCCACCACGATCATTAGTAGAGTTTGGGTCGTGACAACGTGGTATTAGAGCACTAGGTTCCTAGGTTCTCACGAGTCATGACCAAGTCTAGTAGAGTCTCGCGGATCGTTACGGAAATGTCTATACTTATCCTCAGGAAGCTGCAAGACTGTTAGGTGTACTTCCTTTCTTAATTCCTTATCATGCAATTTGATCCTTGGAGGCATATGCCTTTAATTCATTCCTACTCAATATTACGCGATGCGAACCACTGGTTATGAATCGACAATCGAATGATTGTAATGGTACTACGAATGTTGTGGGGGGTGTTTCTCCCTGCGGGGTTGTTTGAGCTATCATTGTTGCCGTGTGGAAAGATATTTTGTCGTTTCAGCTCAATTGCAGTACTTTTGAGAGCTCTAGGGCTAGGCACAAGTTTCCATGATGCTTACAAACGATTGCTCCACAGTAGTGATATAAATGGTAGGATATTTGCCTACGTGTCGTGGCAACGACTGACTTGAAGGGAGGTTTACTCAGTGCATGATCTAGAGATTCGATATTTTATTCCCGGCAGGGGAAAAGTAATCGGGCTGAGAATATTCAAATGCGGGTTGATGGGATAACAAGACTTGGTATTTTCGAGCGTGGGGGAATTTTCATCTGCGATGTAGTGTTACCGTTCTCGGTTGTATGTATTAAGTTTGCCAGTGTTTCGATTTTTTGCAATTCGTCTTCGGATAAGGAATTGTAAAATAATATTGGAAAGAACACAGTTAAATGTTGCGAGGTGCAGTGGTTTAGATTGAATCAGTGTTTCTAATATCGACGGCTCGAGAATGCGATCTTCATAGAGGTATAAAGGTTAGTAGTAATTCATGGGTTCAAGTGGTGCAAAGATGGATTTCATATAAGGCAACAACTGAGCAGCAAATGATGAGGAAACGCGTGTGGGAAGTGTCAAGTGGTGGCTAATATTTTTAGAAGGCCAAGTATGAGAAGCAAAGGTCGAGTGGTCGATAAAAAGGAAGAGTACCGCCAAAGTGGGAGAGTGGTGGAGTACATATAAGAATTGCGGTAGCATAACTATGCACTTTAAGGAAAGTTGGGACGAATTAGGAATTTCAGAGACTTTTGATTGGGGCCTTTGGCTACGGATTTAATTTGAAGTATGGGCCATTATGCGGTAGGAGATTTGATATAATTGGAAGGAACTTCTTGAATGAAGAAGGGCACAATATAACATGAATGGGAAGGATGTTTCCGCACATTTAATTGGCGTCCACGAGGGATGAAACGGCTTATGCAGTTAGAGAGCTAGCTTGGACTCAGGATAGATTATTGATGTCATGGTGATTGTACCCTATGCAGCAACGTTAGAAGATGTTTGAAATTTATTTCCATAGATGGGTTATTCCTTATGAGTAGGTTAGCTATCGTGTGGTTGGCGAAGCTTATGTAAAGAATTCTATTGGCTATTCAGCAAGGAGATATGTTGTGCAAATGTGTTAGATGATTCAGAATATAAAAAAGGGGTTTTACAAAAGGATTTAGAGAATTTTGGCGGTTGACTGCGCATGGTTGTGTCAATAAAAGATTAAGAATCCTAGCAAATTCCATAGTTGTGTAATGAATGGCTTCAAGCTAAGTAGGAGAGTCCCACCGTCTTTGGTTGGGTTGTATGGTGATCTTCTTTTGAGGTTTCGGGTTATCATCATATTGTTAATTTTTTTTAGCTACAGGAAATAGCACAAGTGATAATTTTAGCAAAAGAATTTTTAATGGTGTGCTATGGTTGGCCTTATTGGCTCATGCTTAGACTTGGGGAAGGAGTCAGGATTTATGCCTTATATAAGTGCGAGTTTCAGGGGAAGTGATTCTGCCGGGTGGCTCTTAACAACACTCCTAGTGAATTCAAGGGGGTAAAGCGCGGTGCCTAATTATTTTGAGCCTATAGGTACAGTTAAGAATCAAGATTTCATAGTAGTTTATGAGAAGAGGCCCTAAATGTTCTATGATGTTTTGACTTGCAGCGTAGTATTTGGAAGGTGCGAAATGGTTTGTGGGATTTGAGATAGCATGGTCTCATGATTCAAGGTCACTTAGGATGAGTGTGGATAGAGTGCGTTATGTGTTGAATGGAGTTATTGTTATTCCTAAGGAAATTAAGGATAAATTGGGAGAAGATAGATCGGTTAGACATAGTTGAATTGGCATATTGGTGGTAGTGATCAGTTCCTTCAACTTGATCGAGTTATGCAAGTGATTCGTGACAGTGCGTGTGAGGCTTGTCATCTGCCGCAATTGGTGTTAATTAGAAAGTATTCTATTGTCGTGGCCTGTTACATAGAGGTGTGCCCGGAAGGGCTATGGTGGCTTAGACCACTACTTAGATATTTGCATATTCCACAGCTATGAGATTCATCTGTGTGTTGCTAAGCTCTTATGTGATGAAGTTTTAGTCTATTGGTGGTTTCGGAGTTATGATGAAGATCGTGTTCTATCTTATATTGGCATGTTGGGTGCAGTGAGTAGTATGGAATTGGAAGTGAACACCTAGGTTGCAGTTCGATATTGACAAGGATGTCATGAGCTGGGATGAGCAGGAAGGGAGTTTCAATGCTTGAAGTTAGCTGGTATTTTCCTTAGCGTTGCCGGAGATTGGTGTTTTGTTAAAAAATGGTTTTGCGTCCCAGTTAATGATTCTTGATCGCTTATCAGAATTGGTACGACCAGTGGTTTAGAGGTACGACCCTGTTATTTGTTATGGTAGGTTATGAGAGCGCGTCCCACAGGAAGATTGTATAAGTGTGGCAGGTAGCCACTTGATTGATTAAAAACCTAAACCAAGTATGAAGGTTGTGTGAATATCGTTGATTTGAGAATATATTCCTAGAGGGCACATAGTCGATTGAGTTGTGGACTGCGGGCGATTTATCCGACTATAAGGGATGTTCTTATGTGTTATGAGCGGAAGAGGAGTTATTAATCATCTTTGAAAGGTAATTAGCCTAGATTAGTGTGATCAGAATCGGCTTGAGGTCAGTAGATGGATTCAAATGTGAATATGGGCTCTATATCAAGCCAGACGTGTTCATTTCAGTAATGCTCCTTATGGAGGAGTAGTCAGGGTGTTATTTCATTGTCCGGTATTTCATGCAATGATGTATTGCGCCATGCGAGTTGTGAGTTGGCTTGGTGAATTGCTTATGTGTTGAGGTTCCGTGTAGAGTTGATAATATATGAGTAAAATGGCTCTTGAGATTCATAATGTTATCGCACCTCAGTTGTGCTTGAGTTTTGTAGCTTATGGAACTATATGTCTCCCAGAGGTGGTATTATGCACCTAGCGTACTTGCGACCGATATTCGGTATCTTGTTGTACTAGGAAATTTAGCTCGATGTATATCTCCTTATATGAGTTCTATGTGTGGATCGGGTTTCACACCACAACAGGGTGATGTTGAGCACAACTCCCTATATTGTTTTTATGTCTTTTGTTTCCTATTTTTCTCAGGAGCTCATATTAGTTGTGCGCCCACGTCGCATGTATGATTCGCGAGCATGATGTTTTTTAAATTATATTTACCGCACCGCACGTGTGATTTACGAGCGATGTAATTGAATTTCCTTCTCAAAGTTTGTTTTCCCTGGTATCACGTTCGGTATGGTAGCCGATTGGCACATTGCAGCATAATATGAGACTTTGATTATGTCCGGGGTGGCTTATTGCCTGAGCAGTTCATACTGGGTGAGATGAGATCACTGGATTTAGGATTAGTGCAATCTAACTATATGAAGTATATTAAGGAGCTAAGACCATAATTTGGTTCAAAATGAGGTGATGGTTCTTGTCAGGAGTATAGCCCCCAATGAATTATTGATTCGACAGTTCATTATAACTTTCTACACATCTTTTCCATTGTGGAAGCATTGTATGAATTAGAGCAAGACCTATGTAGGTCATGAGGTTCAATGTGAGCATCAGATTTGTAGAATTTCGAATAAATTGATCAGAGAATATTAATGTCGTCCTATAAGTAAAATGGTACAAGGTATGAATTCAGCTAAGATATGCAGTCACGTCTTGGTGGTGCGTGTAGTGATTGATATGATGAGCGTATGTTGGAAACATGTCTAGATTTGAATTCCGGATGTTGGAATCGGAGTCTAAGGCTTATTTAATTGAATAAAAGGAAATATCTTCAGAATTAATCAAGCCAATGTGCTTAGCTGAGTTGTGGTAGCACGGGAAGGTTAATGAGGTGTTAAACGATGATATTTGACTACTTTAGTGTAGTTCTCAGAATGTTTAAGGACGAACGTATGTTTATGTGGGAGAGAATGTAACTACCTGATTGCTCGTTTTGAGCTCTAGCACGTCGTTCAGTAGTTTGAGGCCATGAGCAGCTTCAGTTCAGAAAATATGACTTGTATGTGTGGTCATAATTGAATTTTGAAAAGTTCGGAGTTGACTTGGGAAGAGAATTCTCATTTCGGAAGCTTAAAGTTGAACGAATTAGCTAAGACTGGATTTTTGAGTAAACGACCTCAGAATCGGGATCTGAAGGTTCCAGTAAGTTCGTATGATGATTTCGGGGTTATCAATGTCCATTTGGGATTCCGAGTCTGAGAATAGCTTCATGGTGATTCTGCAGTTGGGAGCGCGATCAGAAGTGAATTCGGAGGTACATAGGTCATTTTGAAGTCATTTGGCTAAAGAAAGAAATTTGAAGGTTTTTGAGAAGTTTGACCAAGAGTTTGACTTTTTGATATCGGGGTCAGATTTCAATTCTGAAACTTGGAGCAGGTCCGTAATGTTGAATATGACTTCTATGTAAAATTTGAGATCAATCGGACGTAATTTGACAGATTTTGGTATCGAATGTAGAAGCTTAAAATTTTAATGATAATAAAGTTTGGATTGAAGTATGATTCATGATTTTGACGTTGTTTGATGTGATTTAAAGCTTAGGCTAATTTCGTATTGTATTTTGGGACATGTTGGTATAATTGGTTGATGTCCCGATGGTGTTGGGTAGATTGCGGAAAGCTAACGGATCGATTTCGGAACTTTAAAGCTGCTGAAAATCTGCAACAACTGCTGTTTTGGACAGCAATGATGCAATCGAGGAGGCTACTTTGGAAGCTTATTTCTCGAAATCTGCATGGTATCTGAAATTTTGTAAAACATAAAAGTTGTTTCAATTTCATTCTGGATTCCATAAAGTTAAACCATTTATGATTTGACATTTTATCACAAAGTTATTATCGATTTAAAATGGCTGGTGGAGAAATTTTGACCGAATTTTCTGATGCATGGAGCCGACTTTAGGAGCTCATATCTCGGAATATATAAAGAGTTATATGGTGTACAACCTATCAAATGAAATATCTTTGAGTTTATTTTTTAAATTTTTTAAAACGTTTGTAATTTAGATATTTCGAAAAGGAGTTATGGGTGTTTTAATAAAAGGTGTACAGCAGGGGAAAATGGTAATATGATATACAACCCGCACAGCGTAAGGTACAACTCGATGAATCCTGGGCAGATTGTTTTAAACACGAGTTTTAGCCTATTTCTTACATTTTTTTCATTTAGCTTGGACTATTTTGGAGAGCTCAATGAGGGATTTTCACCAAGCAACACTAGGTAAGTGATTTCTTCCTATTTTTGAGTTAAATATGTGGTTTTACATGGATTTAGATATGAAAAATTAGTATAAATTTTGAATTTTTGGGGAAGACATAGAACTTGGAATTTTGGACTTTTACCTTGAATTTGAGCATAAATATTTGAGCAAATTGTATGGTGAAGTTAGTAAAGCTACGCGTAGAATTTATCTTCGAAAAATTTCGGAATTTGGGCGCGTGGGCCCTACGGTATTTTGGTCAACTTTTCGAGTGGAGTTGGGAACTTATATAATTTGAATTGTTAAAAGTATTAGTGTTAAATTTTTATTGGTTTTCCCGTTATTTGAATTGTTTTGGGTTGTTATGCATCAATTGGAGTCATCAGAAGGGAATTGGAAGCCGGTTATGGATCTTCGAAGCAAGCTGAGTCTCCTTTCTAAGCTTGTAAGAGGGAATTGTCCCCATAGGTGAATTAATTAGTTATGTGCTCCTATTTGTGGGGGATACATACGCACGAATTGATGAGAGTCCGTGCGTAGCTACTATTATGTTTAAGTTCGGGTAGTCTAGGACTCAAAGCATGCTATACTTGGAATATTTGTAATCTTATTGATAGCTCGAATTGCTTAAACCACATCGAATTAATAAATAAATTTTCAAAAGGATTTGACTTCTTTTCTTAAAATATTAAAAGAGAAAGTGACATTTATTTGAATTATTATTCCTTGATAAATTCTTAATTGGCTATTTGAGCATATATTTTTATGTGTACCTGCGTCGCATGTTTGATTTGCGAGCAAGGTTATTGTTTATTTTATGTTGTCTGCGTCGCATGGATAGTTCGCGAGCGGGGTAATAGATGCATCTATAGTTTGAGCCGTTTGACCCTCGGCAGTGCACAACTTACTTTTATGTTGGATCGCGTCGTATGTCCCATGGTGATTATTTGCGCATGCTGTTATTGCTGCATTAAACTTATTAAAGTTGTTATTGCCTCTTCATGACATAAGAATAATTGGATAACTAATAAAAGAAATTTTTTAAAAATTTCCTTTAAATGAATTACTTGTTTACTCGTTTCCTTCTATTGGATTAAATCATGTTTATAGAAATTCACGATTTAATGTATTATTGACATTATCATTGGATCACTAGTAAGTGTCGAATTCGACCATCTCGTCTCTACTTCTTTGAGATTAGACGCGGTACTCATTGAGTACATGTTGTTTTCGTGCTATACTACACTTCTATGCATTTTTGTTGCACAGGTTCTTGTGTTATTAGTGGCCTACTAGGCATAGCAACGCGGATGATTCTGGGACTAGGTGAGTTACATTATTTGAGGCGGCCCGCAGCTAGTATAGCCCCTTTCCAGCATAATATATTTACTTTTTGTCCACTGTATTTCGGAAGGATGTTATATTTTATTTGTGTTTTAGTAAATGCTCATGAACTTGTGACGTCGGGTTCCTGGATAATTTTTAAATATATTTTATTAATTGTCTATTATTTAATTCGAATTGAAGCAGTTATCTTTCTTTTTATTTATAAAAATTTAAGGAAAAGCTTAGTTTTAAAGATTGTTAAAAGAAGAACTTCAACAAGTAATTTTGAGGCTTACCTGACAGCGGTGTTCCATGCCAATACGACTCTTACTGGAGTATAGGTCGTGACATTCTCCCCGATCAACAGAGTTCTTTATCCAGACTTTGTTTTCGCAAGCGAATAATAAAAGAGTCAAACCATCCATTAACTAGGGATTCAAATAAAAGGTGACTTGGAATACTAAGAAATTAATTCTAAGTGGCGATTCTGAATAACAAAAATAATCCCTATTTTAAAATTTGTCACTTTAATTGAAAAAACTCTTTAATCCAAAAACTCATAACAACACATATCTTTTTTTGGTAGAAATTGAGTGCGACAGCTCTTGTGACTCTGCCTGAGATAACCGGAGTTCGAGTTTGTACATTTTGATTTTTATTTAGTCTTTATTAATATAGTATATACTATGATTTATTTGGGCCTAATATGCTACTTCCCTGTTTTTTACCGCTTTGATATTGTTGAACTGTGCATATAAGTTGTATTCTCACGCACCCCCTCTGAGTCTTCTTAAAATTAAAATTGGGCATTTGCTTGGCATAGCCCGCGTTCTTTGATATAGCCAAGGTGTTTGTAACTCGGTAAAGGATTTTAGTCACACATATTTTAGTGGGAAATACCACTAGTTAAGTCGAAAAGCAACGCTACTGGTACACTGATCGTCCTCGGCTCGAGATGTCCACTGGAGTAAGCCAGTCTAGATATTTTATCCACTAGGATTTAAATCTATAAGAACAAATCTCATGTCGGATATCCTTAGTAGGTTTGCTTTATGTGCATAACGTGCATTTGACTTAGCAAAACTCGATATAGGGGTCAGTTCCATATAAGACAAATATCCTTTTTGAGATCATCACATTCACGTATGTGGTACTCGCTACATCATTTGGAAGGCTTGCGTGCACTCTTGACCGACTTTAGAAAATTGGTCGAGCAAAATTAAAAAAAATAATCATTCCCATGGTTTAGTACAAAGAGTCCTTTTCTCTAAGATTTTGTAGTAGTCTAGCGTGAGGTGTAGAGTTGAGTTTTCGAAAAAAAAATAAAAAGAGAAAAATAGTCGGTTTTATCGAACTACGCGAGTTTGATTCTCACTGAATGTAAGATACGTAGGCAATCTTTATCAGGTCTGCCCCCAATAAAAATTTTCCTTTAATCATTGATATAACAAAACTAGATTTGTTTTTTTAAAAAAACAGAGTTTGAATTCCAAAATATTTTCGTATTTTTTCAGAAGTTTCTTTTGGAAACTATAAAGAAAATACAGAATCCGAAAATACTTTTTGAAATTCAAAGGCATAAAATAAAATTCAAAAAAATATTTTCTTTCTTTTTAGAAATCTTTCTTTCAAGGATTCAAAAAAATTAAAATTCGGAAAAAAAATATTTTCTTTGTTCTTTATAAATCTTTCTTTCAACAATTCTCCAACAAAAATCTAGATATATTTTCCTCTAAAATTATTTTTGAGACATCGAAAATAGAAATTTCAAAATAAATAAATTGAATTGCAGAATATTTTCATTCTTCTACTGAGGTTTTTTTCTTTTTGAAATTAAGAAGAAAACTCAAAATCCAAATATTTTTTCATTCAATAGAGAAAAATGAAAACTCCAAAAATATTTTCTTCTTCTTTGGAAGTATTTCTTTTGAAAAAAAATCTTTCTCATTAGAAGTTTTTCATCAAACAATTCCCACAAAGAAAAATCTAAAAATATTTTCCTTGTTAGGAGCGTTCGTGGTTTAATTTGTAAATAAGTAAAAAACAAAAAAAAGTTTAGTTTATTTATTTATTCTTGATACCCCTGAACTATGGAATGATCTGATTCAAGCGGCAACATGATACATAGGCAACCCCCAAAAGGTTCGATCGAAATTTTTTTAGGGGCTCTAAATATGGCGAGGAATATAAAATAAATAAATGAAAAAAAAAAAGAAAGGAATAAATAAGAGCATCAATAAATAGCAACCTTACAAGCCGGAGTGAAACATGAAGTCTTCCAAAAGCATGTCAGAGTCGGTGATAATGTTAGGCGCATAGAATATTTACATGTAATTTGTATTTGTAAAATGCTTAACCCTAACACGTTTGTTTCCTCTTAATTAGTAAAATTACGGTGGTTGGTTTGTGGTGAAACTAGCAACACATCATTACTTTACCAGTTCTAAGGGGAAGGTAGTGATGGCTAATAATGATGGAATCGAGCTAATCGGTGATGACCCCCAGGTCAGCCATTTGAGCAAGAGTGAGAGGAAGTAAAAGGATTGAAACAGCAACTGTCTGATGTGCATAAGGCTTGGGTCTCCGATCAACCGCAGCCTTACGGTCACTTAGAGGAAACTTCCACCATACCTCTGGCTACAAAACCACTTCTCCCTGCAACGAGCGATCACATTGTATCACTAGGGTTTCTGCCAAACTATAGCTTCCATGTCGGCCCTGGTACCATTAAGATGCATCCTTCTGCTACACCAAATAGGAACACACCTCTTGTCGTGTTTGGTGCACCTGTGTATACAATTCTGCGACCACCTCCTATGACGAGGCCAAATAATGAGCCACTATCTCATGCTTATGATGTCTAATACTACTCTCTAGATATGGTTTATAAGGGTTGACTCAACACAATCAAACCCCACAATATGATTTACCTGCAGAAAAGGAAAAGGCTTTTAAGAAAGGAGAGCCAGATGTGATAGTCAGGAAAATGAAAAGTCTTGAGCAGAACATAAAGAACATATAAGGAATATGTGATCACAAAAGTGTTTCATTTAGTGATCTATGCATGTTCCTCACATCCATTTTCCACCAGGGTTCAAGACCCCAAAGTTGAGAAATATGATGGACACGGTGACCCTATCACCCACTTGAAAAGGTACTGCAACTAACTGAAGGGTGTAGGAAGAAATGAAGAGTTTCTGATGACTTATTTTAGGGAGAGTCTGGTAGGGGTAGCCTTTGAATGTTTCATTTACCAAGATACCTCTCACTGGAATGTTTGGGAAGGCATGGCCCAAGACTTCGTCAAAACATTTTAGTACAATATTGATATTGCGCCAGATTGCAATTCAATATCTGATATGAAGAAAAGGCCGACTGAAAGCTCCAGGGAGTATGCTATTAAGTGGAGAGACCAATCATCTAGAGTTAAGACACCCATGGATGACCATGAGTTAATCACTATCTTCCTTCAGGCTTAGTATCCTGATTATTTTAAAAATATGATATTCACTACGGAAAGATCTTTTGCTGATGCTATCAAGATAGGAGAAATGGTCGAGAATGTCCTAAATACTGGCCAAATTATAATTCAAGATGTTGTCAAAGAAAACACCTACGAAATCTATTATAAGTCAGAAACCTTGTTAACCAAAAGAAGAAGATGAAGAGGCCATGATGACATCACGAGCAAAAAGTGGTCAAAGGGGAGCATCTCAACCCCCTGATCCACGATATGCAGTTGCTCCACAGTATGCAACATTTAGTGCTTAGTCTTATGACAAACCATCCAATCACTAGTAGATGCAGGCCCCAGCTTTGCAACAACAAAACTCTCAATCACCCTACAACCCTTATCCAAACAAGAGTACGAAAAGGAACATAAGCAGAGGGACAATTTCATACCAAGTGTAGAATCCCATACAAGTTTGTTTGAAAGGTTGAACGTTGTGGCATGATGGAGCCGCTTCAAGTGTGTGCTCATTATCCATATGCAAAAGGTTTTAACCCTGATGTACAGTACAAGTACCATTCATATGTTCAAGGGCATAGGACTGAGGCTTGTCGGGCTTTCAAAAGGAAATAGAAGTGATAAGTCAAGAAGGGATGATCGTGATCCAAGATAATGGCACCCTAAACGTCAAGATAAATCACGCAGTGCTTTGATGATTCAAAACGTTAAATAATATAGAGACGGTTTGACGAAAAGGTCAAGGACCCATCTACTGAATGCAAGGCGATCAAAATTGTTGAAGGTCTTATTTGATGCTGATGTGCAAATAGTAGCTATTGCGAGCTCGGTAATTGGAAAGTTGATCTTCTCCTTGATGGAATGGAGTCTTGGTAAGTTATTTTTTCATTATTTCTATCATCTGGATAACTTCGATGTTGTGATCTAGATGTTGTTTGTTTGTACTGTCATCAAACCTCTCTATCCTTTAACAAATAAAATGAAATTTTTTGCTTTGTGTCATTTTAATCCATTATGTTTATTTCTTCTTGCATATATAGTTCTTTTCACGCTAGTTTTAGTGACATGACATGCATGAGAAGTTTTCGGCTAGATTTTAGAAAGCTTGTCCAATCTTGAACTGAATCGAGGAAAAACAGTTGGAGGATAACTAAGAGGTTAAAGAAATTTGATGATAAGCCTATCACATGTCATATCCGTAGAGATTAAAGACGTTTATCTCAAATCTATCATGAATACCATCTTAAGGATAATTGAAAGTTTTGTTGGGCTAATGTATGAAACGTTTTTTGCTATAGCATGCACAATTTGATCATATCAGGGACGATGACCCAAATCCCTAAAGAAGGTGCATTCCAAGGAATTTAAAATGATTAGCTTGCACTGAAGTTCACCATTCTATATTAGTACAAGGACTAAGAAAAGGTGGCTCCAAATTGTCAAAAGTCATTTGTTACGGAACTATTCAACTAACAAAACCAAGAAGAAATGCATGAATGATTAGCTTGCACTGAAGTGCACCATTCTATATTAGTACAAGGACCAAGAAAAGGTGGCTCCAAATTGTCAAAAGTCATTTGTTACGGAACTATTCAACTAACAAAACCAAGAAGAAATGCATGTCTATCAATGCCAAACTTTAGAAGAGAAAGAATGTTTGGCATTCTTGAGGCTGGGAGGCATTTTTTCTATTACCCAAATACTTTGTACCCTTCGTTACCTCTTTTCAGGCTGTTTTATTTTTCTTTGATCCCCCTATTTTAGAATCAAGTAAAAAATAAGAAATAATCAAAGATCCATGCCATTAGAAAATAGAATTTGGGTCAATTTGGTTAACGAAAAGAGAAGAGAAGGAAAAGAAAAAAGAAAGAAAGAAAGAAAAATGAAAAGAAAAACAACAAAGGAATCTTTTGTGTTAGTTTGAACTACGTTTCACTTAATTCCTTTAACCAAATTAAAAAATAAAAATTCCCTAGTATCTGAAACTGGGACAGATTTTTTATTTTTTTTATATTTTTATAAAGAGTCGATTCCGAGAGTTGTAAATATACAACCCTATCTTCTTGAGTTTATTTTGAGCCTTAACGTGACCCTTTCTTTCTAACTCTACCCAAATTTCTTTCGAATAAAAACCTCTTAATTAGTCTTTAGGAATACCAAGGGAAACATGTAATAAGCAATAGTTTTCACACGACATAGAACAGTGTCAAGTTGCTCACACAAAAGGAAAAAATGATAATGAATGAAAATGAGAGTGTCTTATCGATGAAAACCCTCAGGAACACTGTCAGGAGATGGTAAGTAGAGATAATTAAATGAGAGAGGATGGCTGGTGAAAACCTTTTGTGGCACTGCTGGTCGAAGATGAGCTGTGATTGAGTGCAAATGTTTGGCACAATAAGGCTATCTTACAAGATAAAAAGGAACAACAAGAAGAAAGGTTATATTAGCTGGATATATTTGGCCGCTCAGTCCAAATGCATGTGATGATCATTAATGTCGGCTACCATATTCAAAAGGTTCCATTCCTTTCTGTGCCCTTGAAGTGGCATTTTGAGTTAAATATTATTCCTTCTCATTGCATCATTGTGTCTATTTGTATAATTATTTTGAGTCAGCCTTTGTTAAAAAAACACAAGAAATGATTTTAAAGTCTGTTACCAGCTTTCAAATTATCTATCCTAGCACATCAAGAGGATATACCCAGCAAGCAACATGTACAATAAGTTTGTTGAAGTTAAACAAGATTTGAGGGTTCATTGAGACGGAAGTTCCAAAACTTTGTTGGTCTATCTTCTTAGGAGCCCACAAAGAATGGGCGACAAAATTTGTCATTGTTTCTTGAAAATGCAAAATAACGGGTATGTGGCGTGCACGACAATGGCAAAGGCACAAATCTAATTGTGATTTCCTCTAATAAGCCGAAAAAAGTGTTTTGATGAAATAGAAAAGGTCACTAGCAAGACTTGTTTCATGCTCAAAGATGATGGCACCACAGACACAAACTAATATTGGGTGTAAGACAACTGAGTTTTATTTTAAAGAAAAAATGCATTGCCTTAGAGACAAGGGTAGCGGTACCATGAAAAACTGGGTATGATACAATTGGGAGCAATACTGGAAAGCAATTGTCTTCAAAAAATGATACAGAGTAGCCAAGCATCTTGGTAGAATTACTCTTCATTCAGGTTATTTTACATAGCTTAACTCAGGTAGAACCATTTCGCCTAGGGGGATCCAGCTCATTGTTTCAGGTAGAAGTACTCTTTTCTAATGTTATTTTACGTAGCTTAACTCATGTAGAACCATTTCGCCTAGGGGGATCCAGCTCATAGTTCCGGGTAGAAGTACTCTTCACTCAGGTTGTTTTGCGAAGCTTAACACATGTAGAATCTTTTCACCTAGGGGGATCCAGCTCATAGTTTCGGGTAGAAGCACTCTTCACTCAGGTTTTTTTTACATAGCTTAACACGGGTAGAATATTTTCGCCTAGGGGGCCTAGCTCATAGTTTCATGTAGTAGTATTGTTTGCTCAGATTCTTTTACGTAGCTTAACTCAGGTAGAACCAGTTTGCCTAGAGGGATCCAGCTCATAGTTCCGGGGTAGAATTACTCTTCGCCTAGGTTATGTTACATAGCTTAACTAAGGCAGAACTATTTCTCCTAGGACGATCTGCATCATAGTTCCATGTAGAAGTAATCTTCACTCTTGTTGTTTTACATAGCTTAGCTCAACTAGAATCTTTTTGCATAGGGGGATCTAGCTCATAGTTTTTCGTAAAAGTACTATTCGCTCAGGTTATTTTACGTAGCTAAACTCGGGTAGAACCGTTTCGCCTAGGGGGATCCAGTTCATAGTTCCGGATAGAAGTACTCTTTGCTCAGGTCGTTTTATGTAGCTTAACTCAGGTAGAATCCTTTCTCCTAGGGGGATCCAACTCATAGTTTCTGGGTAGAAGTACTCTTCGCTCAGGTTATTTACGTAGCTTAACTCTGGTTGAATCATTTCACCTAGGGGGATCCAGTTCATAGTTTCGGGTAGAAGTACTCTTCAATCAGGTGTTTTACGTAGCATAACTTAGGTAGAATTGTTTCGCCTAGGAGGATCCAGCTCATACTTTTGAGTAGAAGTACCTTCCGCTCAGGTTATTTTACGTAACTTAACTCAGCTAGACACATTTTTCCTGGGGGATCCAGCTCATAGTTCCGGGTAGAAGTACTCTTTGTTCGAGTTGTTTTACATAGCTTAACTCGGGTAGTATCATTTCTCCTAGGGGGATCCAGCTCATAGTTCGGGGTAGAAGTACTCTTTGCTCAGGTTGTTTACATAGCTTAACTCGGGTAGAATCCTTACTCGTAGGAGGATCTAGCTCATTGTTTGGGGTAGAAGTGCTCTTTCCTCAGGTAGTTTTACGTAGCTTAACTCCGGATTAATCTTTTTGCCTAGGGGGATACAGCTCATAGTTTAGGGTAGAAGTACTCTTCACTCAAGTTGTTTTACATAGCTTAACTAAGGTAAAATCTTTTTTCCTAGGGGGATCTAGCTCATAGTTCTGTGTAGAAGTACTCTTCACTATGGTTCTTCTACGTAACTTAACTCAGGTAGAACCATTTTTCCTACTCTTAGTTCCGGGTAGAAGTACTCTTCACTTAGGTTGTTACGAAGCTTAACTCAGGTATAATCTTTTCGTCTAAGGGGATCAATCTCATAGTTTTGGGTATAAGTACTGTTCACTCAGGTTGTTTTATATAGCTTAACTCAGGTCAAATCTTTTCACCTAAGGGACCTAGCTTATAGTTTTAGGTAGAAGTACTCTTTGCTCAGGTTCTTTTACGTCGCTTAACTCAGGTAAAACCATTTTTCCTACGGGAATCCAGCTCATAGTTCTGGGTAGAAGTACTTTTTGCTTAGTTTATTTTACGTAGGTATACTCAGGTAGAACCATTTTGCCTGGGTGGATCTAGGACATAGTTCTGCGTAGAAGTACTTTTCACTCAGGTTGTTTTAGGTAGCTTAACTAAGGTATAATATTTTTGCCTAGGGGGATCTAGCTTATAGTTTCGGGTAGAAGTACTCTTCCCTCAGGTTATTTTACGTAGCTTAACTCCGGTAGACCTGCTTCGCCTAGGCGATCTAGCTCATAGATCTTGGTAGAAGTCCTCTTTCTTCGGGTTATTTTACATAGCTTAACTCGGGTAGAATCATTTCTCTATGGTGGATCCAGCTCATACTTTCCAGGTAGGAGTACTCTTCGCTCATTTTATTTTACGTAGGCAATAGGTAGAACCATTTCGCCTAGGGAGATCCATGTCACAGTTCCGGGTAGAAGTACTCTTCACTTAGGTTGTTTTATGTAGCTTAACTCAGGTAGAATCTTTTTGCCCATGGAGATCCAGCTCTTAATTTTGGGTAGAAGTACTCTTCGCTCAAGTTATTTTACGTAGCTTATCTCAAGGTGGAACCGTTTTTCCAGGGGTATCCAGCTCATAGTTCTGGGTAAAATTACTCTCTGCTCAGGTTGTTTTACGTAGCTTAGCTTGGGTAGAATTCTTTCTCCTAGGGGAATCGAGCTCATAGTTTTGGGGTTGAAGTACTCTTTGGTTATGGTGTTTTACATAGCTTATCTCAGGTAGAATCCTTTCTCCTCGGAGGATCCGGCTTATAGTTTCGGGTAGAAGTAATCTTTGCTCAAGCTGTTTAGCTTAACTCAGGTATAATATTTTCTTCAAGGGGGATCCAACTCATAGTTTAGGGTAGAACCACTCTTCACTCAAGTTGTTTTACTTAGCTTAACTAAGGTAGAATCTTTTTGCTAGGGGGATCTAGCTCATAGTTCTGGGTAGAAGTACTTTCCGCTCAAGTTCTTTTACGTAGCTTAACTCAGGTAGAACGATTTCTCCCACGATTATCCAGCTCATAGTTCCAGGTAGAAGTACTCTTTACTAAGGTTGTTTTACAAAGCTTAGCTCAGGTAGAATCTTTTCGCCTAAAGGGATCCAGATCATAGATTCAGGTAGAATTACTTTTTAGTCAGGTTTGTTTTATATAGCTTAACTCAGGTAGAATCTTTTCACCTAAGGGGATCCAGCTCATAGCTCCGTGTAGAAGTACTCTTTATTTATGTTTTTTTATATAGCATAACTCAGGTAGAATCATTTCTCCTAGGGGGATCCAGCTCATAGTTTTAGGTAGAAGTACTCTTCGCTTAGGTTATTTTACATAGCTTAACTCCAGTACAACTGTTTCACCTAGGGGGATCTAGCTCATAGTTTCGAGTATATGTACTGTTCACTCAAGTTGTTTTACATAGGTTAACTCAGGTAAAATCATTTCGCCTAGGGGATCCATATCATAGTTCCGGGTAAAAGACTCTTTGCTCAGGTTGTTTTAGCACTTAAACTCAGGTAAAATACTTTCGCCTAGGGGGATCCAGCTCATAGTTCCGGGTAGAATTACTCTTCGCTCAAGTTGTTTTACGCAATTTAACTTAGGTAGAATCATTTCACCTAGGGGGATCCAGCTTATAGTTCCAGGAAGAAGTGATTTTCGCTCAAAGTGTCTTACGTAGATTAACTTAGGTATTACTATTTTTCATATGGGGATCTAGCTCATAGTTCCGGGTAGAATTTCTCTTTATTTAGGGTGTTTTACATAGCTTAACTTAGGTAGAAGATTTTCGCCTAGGGGGGATCCAGCTCATATTTTCTGGTAGAAGTACTCTTCACTCAGGTCATTTTCATAGCTTGACTCAAGTAGAACCTTTCCGTCTAGAGGGATTAAGCACTTTATCAATAATATAAGGCTCCAACCCTTGGTTACATTTCTTCCTAGTAATACAGGGTTCCAATCAATGGTCACATTCTTTCTCAGTTATACAGGGAGCCAACCCCCGGTTACATTCCCTCCAAGACTTTCAAACTCATTCGTAGGAGATGCACTTCCTAGTTTGGGTGTCAACCCTTGATTATATTCCCTCTTACTGATACAGGGCGCCAACCCTTGGTTACACTCTTTCTTAGTGATACAGGGCGCCAACCCCTGGTTACATTCCCTCCAAGTCTTTCGACCTCATTCGTAGGAGATGCCCTTCCTAGTTATAGTCATTCCAATAGGAGACACACTTCCTAATGTGAACCATCAATCCTAGGAGACGCACTTCCCAGTCCAAGCCCTTTAAACTTAATCGTAGGAGTTGCACTTCCTAGTTTGATTCATTCTAATAGGAGACGCACTTTCTACTCTGAACCATTGATAATCGGCTTAAAACATGTATATTTTGGTATATATAGCCTCGCATTTTGCTCATGTTTTGATGATTTGAGATGTTTAATATGATGATTTTTTCAAAATTATGGTTTTTATATGTGTAGAAGTCATTCGGATGCATTTGGGATGAAAGGCGCGAATTGGAGCGAAATCATAGCAAAAAGGCAAAACGTCAATTTTGAGGGCCACAGCTAGTGTAGAGCACTAACTGTAGCGCAATTTCCAGTTCTCAAATATTTTGAGCGCCAGGGCCAGCGCCCCATGCTACCCTGGACGCTCAGGTTGCTAAAGTGTCCTTTTCTGACTTGGACTCGATTATTTTTACCTTAAGACGCCTCCAATTGATATAAAAGCCATGCTAAAACCTATTCTGAGGGGAGAATAGTTTTGAGATGAAAACATAAGCACAGGGCCGCCGTGGAGGCCGGAATTCATCAAGTTCCATCTTTCTTCCACCAAACTTAGTAATTTTTACATTTCTTTTTATGATTTGTTGTTTGATTAACATTCTATGTGGAGCTAAATTTCACGTTCTAGGGTTGTGGTTCTTTCATGACTATTGTTATTTGGATATTGATTTGATTTCTTAGTTTATCATACTGGTTTATTTATATAATCATGCACTTAATTATTTGATTGCTTGATCACCAATTGAATACTATCTACGAATCTTGAATTGAACTCGAAAGTGAGAATTCTAGATTGCATATAGGATTGAGCAGAGCAAGTTCTTGAACCTGGTCATCGGGGAACGGATTCGCGGTTAGGATAGACATATACCTAATTGCCTTGCTTGGTTAATTTACAGGGATTATAAATGTGTTCTTGTCAGTTCAAATTCCATAGACATGTAGGAGTTAGGTTAGCCTGAATAGGTGAGTAAGAACTCGACAGATTCTTATGAGCAATATTAACCATGTTAACCAATAAACTAGATAAATTAGTTAGTCAATTCAATTGAAGAATAAAATAGAATGTTAGATAGCCCATAACCCAAGATTATTTTCATTATATTTATATCATTTAAATCTGTTCCTTCTCTGTTTAAAGTTCATCATTTATATTTCTTAATTTAACTAGTTTAGAATCAAATATTTCTAGGTTTTAATTCTCGTTATATAATTAAGATAGTCTAATTTAGTTAATTGTTAATCACAAGTCTTCGTGGGTTCGACATCCGACTATTAGTCACTTTATTACTTGATGACCACGTATGCTTGCGTGTGCGTTTGGCCGCAACAACCATAATTCCTAGAAGAGCACTTCCTAGTATAAGTCCTTTAACCTCGCTCGTAGGAGACACACTTCCAAGTTTGAGTCATTCCAATAGGATACGCACTTCCTAATCTAAACTATCAATCCTATGAGATTCACTTCCTAGTATAAGTCTTGCAACCTCATTTAAATAGGAGACGCACTTCTAATCTTAACCATCCAATCCTAGGAGGCACATTTCCTAGTCTAAACCTTTCAACCTCACTCGTAGGAGACACACTTGCTAGTTTGAGCCATTCCAATAGGAGACGCACTTCCTTGTCCAAACCCTTCAACCTCATTTGTAGGAGACACAGTTCCTAGCTTGAGTCAACTATATTCATTATAATAGGAGAGACACTTCCTAATATGAATATATTAATCCTAGGAGATGCAAGTCCTAGTTAGAGTCCTTTAATCTCGTAGTAACTCCTATGCCACACATGGGATATGCACCTCTTAGTCTAAATTTTATCAGTTTCTACTCCTAAGAGAAGCACATTTGATTGGAGTCTTCAATATCATTTTTCCATCTTTCAAATAAAATAAGCTGATCTACAGCTTTACCCAATAACTCACAAAATTTTCTCAGTACCAAACTGGGGCAAAAAATTTTGATTATTTTGTTCATCTTTGATGGCTTTACAGGTCCCGCCAGAGAACACGGGCTGTGACGATCAAAGCTTAAAGTTTCAGTTATCATCAGAAGGAATAAGTCTTTCTATCACAGGATAATTGGAATTAACTTTGACAATATGTCAGCAACCCAGCTTCTCAATATTCATCTTCCCAATTTCGGATCAGTAAAGTAAGCAATGGAATTTGAGTCATAATATTTTCTTCAAAGAGCATAAAAACCAAATCTAAGGTCAACACAAGAAAGCATGTCAAGAATCAAGATTTGACTCCATCACGCATATAGATGGGAATTTTGTAACTCTTAATTTGTAGACATACATAGTTCTTTCTCTTTACCTTTTGATGTAAGAGCAAGTAATAATAATAGCAACAATAACAGTCTTAGCTCCATTGTCTGGTAGTCCCAGCTACCGAATTTTCTCAGAACTACACTGACCTGACTCTTTTATAGCCAAGGATATGTACGCAATCTCAGAAGCAAGGTTCGGTCACCACTCTTTCAGCGAAACGATATATGAGCAAAAGTTAGCCATGGAATTCACTTTTATTTGGACGAAAACTCATCATATCTCGATCAAAGAGGGACAGCGGTAAATATCTAATTTTTGCTCACTTCTTATTCTCCTACAAATACTAATATTTGGATGATTTTTAGTTATTTGTGCATTTTTATTCTTGTATTCCTTTATTAAAAATACAAAAAATATTTTTTACCTTTTATTTGTGTATTTTAGTTTACATCTTTAAATTATATATACCAAAAAGATTTTCTCTTTACTTGTATGTTTTCTTTAGGATTAAATAAGATAATTAGGGGTTAAGAGATTGGGCTAGTGTACTTTAATTGAAATTGAGCCAGATTGGCCTAAAAGTAGAAGCCCAAACAACTCATAAGCCTTGTCCAAATCGGGCTACCAAGGGAGTGTCCAAACGACGTAGTTTTGTATCAAAACTATGTTATCTTGGTTAAGTCACAAAGATCAATCTCATTCATGGATGGTATTTGATCCAATGGCCCTCATTTGATCTCCCAAGAGGTATATAAGCCTGCTAAAATTAGAAAATTGGTCATTTCTCCATAACAGAAACCCTAGAAGCCTTTCTCCTCTCTTCTTCTCCTCTTGTCACCTCAGCACGTCCCTCAAGGCGGTGCCTTCGTCGGCCATCATCCAAATCCCACAAACCTTACCCCAAACTCCTCCTCTTCTCCCCCTTTACCCGAATCCACCAGTAAAACCACAAAAAGAATCCTCCTCCGCCACCTATAGTGGCTCAAATAAGTTTCAACCATGCTCATTGGGTATAACCTTCATCACCTCACTAATTTTTGATTTTGTATGGTGATACGTTTAGTTTGCACCTTTGATTTCTATTTTGATTAATCACTCTAATTAGAGTTTCAAGTTAGTTATCGATTAGTTATCTTTGTTTATCTTAGTTGTTACCATTAGTAGAATCGATAGTTAGTCGTGTTGTTTAGTTGTTGTTAATCTTTGATAATTTACTGATGTTCATCCAAGTTTTATTTTTTTCACTGTTAGTTTGCACAAAATCACATTGCTTTAGTTCAGTTTGTTTGGATGCTCAATCTAGTTAGAATCAAAGTCTTGTTGTTGCATTTGTCTATTTTATGATTGGATTAGATTTGAGTATTTTAGTTTTATTGATAAAAGTTGATGTTGATCAAAACAGGGTACATAGTTGGTAGTTGTTACTATTTGAAGTATGTTTGAAAAATAACTACTTTATTTTGTGTCTAACTTGGTGAAAGAGGACTGTCCTTTCTCCTATTTGGATAGTCTTTTTGACTGTATTTGGTGACAAAAAGTAAGTCATTTTGACAGATAAAGTGCTTGCTTTTTCTACTTAAACGGGACACCATCACACATTTTGAAGTTTTTAAGGCACACTCTATCACACATTTGTTGGACAGTTTTTACACCCTTAAAATACAATTTTTAGGGTGAAAAATCAACAACTAAAGCACCCTTTCGTAAGCTGAAATGGAAATTTTTGTCAGTAAATTTTAGAGTGCAAACTTTTAGAAAAATATGAGTCTTCTTTAGAGTTGGTTTTGGGTTTCTTCTCTAAGATTTTCGGGCTGTTTTAAATACGAAACTGTTGTTGTTTTCAGTTGTGTTTGCTTCTGCTTTGTTTTCATTGCGAAGCTCCATTTTTTCACTAATGTATTTATTTTCTGCAATCCAGGTATTTCTCAAATTTTGCAATGCAGATTTTTATATCCAATAGATGAGAATATGGGTCACTTTCAGCTCATAGGATATGTTCGATGTGCTTTACTAGAATGAATGAATATTTAGTGTGTTACTTATGTTTAAAGCATGTACATTTATAATATTTGGTTAATCTTTCATTTTTCTTCACATATGTAGCTCAAACAACATTCTGTGAAGTGTATCTAGTTAAGGAAAAGAAATATTTTGTTTTTCCAGAAATATTTATATGTATATGTTTAGTTTCTTTTGTCTTGGTTTCATATATCTAATGTTAGTCATTTTAACTCCTCTCTTAGTGTTGAAAAGGTAACAGATAGTAATATGTTTCTTAGTAATATTTATTTTTATCGCAAGTTGATGAAATTGGAAACAATATGTAACTAAGTATGCTGGTAGGTTGGAAATAACTAGTTGAAGAATACCTTTGTGTTATTAATATGTTGACTATTGTTATAAAATAAAAGTAATTTAGTAAAACATGAACAAGAAATATAAGCAACTTAGTGAAACAAGAACAAGAAATGTAGATAGAAGGAAGAGATTTTCTTCTTTACTTCTGTGTTATTTCATATCTATTACAAGGCCTTTATATAGGCATAAAAGTGAAGAAAATATGTCATGGAATATGTCATTGAACATACAAAATATGTCATTGAATATGTCATTAAGCATTTGAGATGAAAATTATGGAAAATGAGTACACATCCAACATATTATGATATTTATCATAGTAATCCCCTTTTGGATGTCCATAGATAATGTGCCTCATTAAAACCTTAACTAAAATAAAACCCAATGGGAAAAAAAATTCTAGAAAAGGAAAACGAGTACACATATCTAACAAAATGCATTTTTGTTTTCTCGTTAAAAACCTTGCAAGGAAAACCCAGTTGGACAAAACCTTGTACGGGAAAAAGAGTGCAACGCGCATTAACTCCCCCTGAAGAGAGCATCAATTCACCTCCTTGAGCCTTCGCATCTCAATCTTGTGTACTAGCTTCTTGAAGGTTGACGTCGGTAGAGATTTTGTGAACAAATCAGCCATATTATCACTTGAACGAATCTGTTGCACATTCATATCACCATTCTTTTGAAGATCATGTGCGAAAAATAACTTTGGTGAAATATGCTTTGTCCGATCTCCTTTTATGAATCCTCCCTTCAATTGAGCTATGCATGCTGCATTGTCTTCATACAAAATCGTTGGTAGTTTGTCACATTTCAAACTACATTTGTCTCGAAATAATATATTATAGACCTCAACCACACACACTCTCGACTTGCTTCATGAATAGCGATTATCTCAGCATGATTAGATGAAGTAGCCACAATTGATTGCTTAGTCGATCGCCAAGATATGGCAGTGCCTCCACAAATAAACACATCACATGTTTGAGATCGAGCCTTGTGTGCGTCAGATAAATATCCAGCATCAGCATAGCCAACAAGATCAGGACTGCAATTATTGCTACAAAATAAGCCCATACCGGTAGTCCCTTTTAGATACCGCAATATATGTTTGATTCCATTCCAATGTCTCCTTGTAGGAGCAGAGCTATATCTTGCTAAGACATTAACTGAAAAAGTTATGTCAGGCCTTGTAGTATTTACAAGATACATTAGTGCGCCAATTGCACTAAGATATGGTACTTCAAGACCAAGTAGCTCTTCATTCTTTTCTTGAGGTCGGAATGGACCCTTATTCACATCAAGTGATCGAACAACCATCGGAGTACTTAAAGGATATGCTCCATCCATGTAAAACCATTTCAATACCTTTTCTATATAGGCAGATTGATGAACCAAAATTCCGTTTGCCAAATGTTCAATTTGCAAACCAAGACATAATTTTATCTTTCCGAGATCTTTCATCTCGAATTCCTTCTTTAAATAATCAATTGCCTTTTGGAGTTCTATGGGAGTTCCAAAAGGTTTATGTCATCGACTTATACGCCAAGTATAACAAATTTTGATGTTGTTTTCTTTATAAAAGCACATGGGCAAATGACATCATTTATATAGCCTTCCTTTAATAAATACTCACTAAGACGATTATACCACATTCGTCCTGATTGCTTTAGACCATACAAAGATCTTTGCAATTTGATTGAAAACATTTCCCGGGACTTTGAATTATGTGTGTTTGGCATTTTGAATCCATCGGGAATTTTCATGTATATCTCATTATCAAGTGAGCCATAAAGGTAGGCGGTAACCACATCCATTAAATGCATGTCAAGCTTTTCAAGGACTGCAAAACTAATGAGATAACGGAAAGTTATAGCATCCATAACGGGTGAATATGTCTCTTCATAATCGATACCAGGACTTTGAGAAAATCCTTGTGCAACAAGGCGTGCCTTATATCTTTGTACCTCGTTTTTCTCATTTCTCTTGCGTACAAAGACCCATCTATAGCTAACAGGCTTAACACCATTAGGTGTTTGAACTATAGGCCCAAAAACTTCACATTTTGCAAGTGAATTTAATTCTGATTGGATTGCTTCTTTCCATTTTGGCCAATCAAGTCTTTGTCGACATTCTCCAACAGATTGAGGTTAAAGATCCTCACTTTCTTGCATAATGCTAGATGCAACATTATATGCAAAGACATAATCCACCAATATATCCACTCAATTAGAATTTGTCTCAATATCGATTGGATTTATTGATAGTTCCTTATTTTCTTGAGTCTCGGGCTCAATGGATTCTTCATGAATCTCATAATTTATTAACTCGTGAATTTATTAACTCGTCATTTTGGAACATAATGGTCTACCACGTTTTAGGCGTGATTTCGACTCATTAGCTATGACGCTAGAAGATTGTCCAATAGGGACATCAATACGGATTGGAACATTCTCTGCGGGGATATGAGATTTTGTTATCCTTTTCAAGTCCGTAAATGCGTCTGGCATTTGATTTGCTATTCTTTGCAAATGGATAATCTTTTGCACCTCTTTTTCACAAATAGAGGCACGTGGATCAAGATGAGATAATGATGGATTTTTCCAAAAAATTTCCAGTTTGGTTTCACCAACATCTCCCCCTAATTTTGGGAAAAGTGCTTCATCAAATCGACAGTCTGCAAATCATGCAGTGAACAAATCCCCTGTCAATGTTTCGAGGTAGCAAATAATGGAGGGCGATTCAAACCCAACATATGTTCCTAACCTTCTTTGCGGACCCATTTTGGTGCGATATGGTGGTGCTACATGCACATATACTGCGCATCCAAAAATTCTTAAATGGGATATATTAGGTTCATGACCCAAAACTAATTGCAGCGGGGAATATTAGTGATAATTCGTCGGTCTGAGACGAACTAGCATTGCTGCATGCAAAATGGCGTGACCCCAAACCGAAGTGGGCAGCCTCATTTTCATGAGTAACGGTCTTGCAATCAACTGCAGACGTTTAATTAAAGACTCTGCAAGACCATTTTGAGTGTGAACATGAGCTACAGGATGTTCCACTTTTATCCCAATTGATAAGCAATAATCATTAAATTCTTGGGATAAAAACTCAGCAGTATTATCTAGTCTAATAGACTTAATTGGATTATCGCAAAATTGTGCCCGTATTTCTGCCATTAATTTTGCAAACGCAAGGTTGCGTGATGACAATAGGCACACATGAGACCATCTAGAAGATGCGTCTATTAAGACCATAAAATATCTAAAGGACCCACTAGGTGGGTGAATAGGTCCACAAATATCCCCTTGTATACGTTTCAAAAACGCAGGTGACTCAATTCCAACCTTTGTTAGTGATGGTCTAATAATTAACTTGCCTTGATAACAAGAAGTGCAATAAAATTTATTATTTAAAAGAATCTTTAAATTCTTTAATGGATGCCCATATGAGTTTTCTATAATCCGTCTCATCATAATTGATCCATGATGTCCCAATTGATCATGACAAAGTACGAAAGTATTGAAATCAGTAACCTTTTGGTTTACTGTAGAATGTGCCTCAATTGCACTAATATTTGTCCAATACAGGCCACAAGATAAAGATGGGAACTTCTCAATAACCCTCTTTTGGCCAGAGACATTCTTTGTAATGATGAGGTATTCAAGATTATTCTCATCTATTGTCTCAATATGATATCCATTTTGACGGATATCTTTAAACTCAACAAGTTCCTCTTGGACTTGGAGGAGAACATTGCATTCTCTATGATAAATATTGTTCCTTTATGTAGAGTTATAGTTGCTCTTCCAGAGCCTTCAATCAATCTACTACTACCATAAATTGTAGTAACATCTGCCTTACACATACTTAAATGAGAGAAATAGTTCTTCTCCTTGAATATCATATGTGTGGTACATGAATCAATTAAATAAATATTTTTACAATTGGACATTGATCCAAGTTTGCTTTGTGAGATATCTATATTTGCTTCTCATGGTTTGACATACAAAAGAAATATATGAAAAATATTAGTATCTTTATAGAGAAGAGAATAAACAAATTTAAGTCTATGATTCAACATAATAGGTTCAGTGCGGTCATTGTGAATCGAGAAAAAAAAATCTTTTATCATAGTTATTCTCCTTTTAATATCAAGGTATTAACAATTAGTAGTAGCATAAGCAGTTTTCACAATATTTCTTTTATTACTATATTTAATGTGCTACAAATAAAGTGTCAGATGAATGTGTAATCTAAAGTTATATATTTTAAAACCATAATATAGATTATATAACAAATTATAGCATGAAATAAAAATATATGATAAATAGAAACGACGATCACATGTGTACAAAATCCACAATTAGCCTTTTCAACCATATTACATATTAACGAATACTTGCCTGATACTTGGTTTTACTAGCTTAAAGCAGAAAACATAATTTAAAACATAATTTGAACCATATCACAATAATAGATAATTTATGTAAACTATAATAATTGTTTATTCATTAACTACTACGAATAAGAAAAAATAAAAAAAAATATCAAACTGCTCAATCTTCTTTAAACATGGATCCATCACCGATCAAGTGGTCTATTTTCCCCTAAGGGTGCTCAAAGAAATCTGCCACATCCAAGTGGGTGATGTCAAAATTATTGTCAGAGACAAAATTGGCTTCAGGGCCTTTACTCTTTAGAGATGCTTGATAAAGCAAAACCAAATATCTTGGTACACGACAAACTTTTTGCCCAGTGCCCTTTTCCACTGCAATGATAACACATAATTTCTGAACTATTTGCTTTTGGATTCTCATATTTCCATTTCCGCTTTTGGTGGTTATATCTCTTTGTGGGGTGACTGACACCAGGAAAATTTCTTCCTTGTCCACGGCCACGGCCATGACCCCGACCACGACCACGACCATGATTAGAGCCATGGTCTTTTCCAAGCTTAGCATAATGGAAATACACCTCATCCACTTCAGGCAATGGTGTAGACCCAGTGGGTCGATTTTCGTGATTTCTCATGAGCAGGTCATTGTTTCGCTCAGCCACAAGGAGAAGAGAAATCAGCTCAGAGTACTTTTTGAAACCTTTCTCTCTATACTGCTGTTGCAGAACCATATTGGAGACATGAAACGTTGTAAACTTTTTTTCAAGCATATCATAATCAGTTATAGTATCTCCACAGTGTTTCTATTTAGAAGTAATTCTAAACATCGCAGAATTATATTCAGAAACATATTTAAAGTCTTGGAGCCTCAGATGAGCCCAATCATATCGTGCTTGTGGCAGAGTGACCAACTTTAAGTTGTCATATCTCTCTTTTAAGCCATTCCACAAAATAAGTGGATCTTTGACTGTGAGATATTCAATTTTCAACCCTTCATCAAGGTGATGGCGCAAGAAAATCAAGGCCTTAGCACAGTCTTGGGTGGATGCTTTATTTCTGTCTTTAATGGCGTCTCCAAGACCCATTGCATCTAAATGGATTTCAGCATCCAACACCCATATCATGTAATTCTTGCCCGAAATTTCAAAGGCAACAAACTTTCTTTTCATAATGTCAGACATAATTAAAATAAAATTACGAGGAGAAAAATTACCTTAATTTTCTCAAATAGATTCTTGAGATAGTAGAGCTTCGTGCTGATAACGTGTTATAAAATAAAAGTAATTTAGTAAAACATGAACAAGAAATATAAGCAACTTAGTGAAACAAGAACAAGAAATGTAGATAGAAGGAAGATATTTTCTTCTTCAATTGTGTGTTATTTCCTATCTATTACAAGGCCTTTATATAGGCATAAAAGTGAAGAAAATATGTCATGGAATATGTCATTGAACATACAAAATATGTTATTGAATATGTCATTAAGCATTTGAGATAAAAATTATGGAAAATGAGTAGACATCCAACATGTTATCATATTTATCATAATAAATATCGATTATTCAAGAATGAAATATGTGTTTTCTTAGGTACATGTTTAGGAACTCATATTTTTAATGTATTATTTTATCCTTAGTCCCATGTTTTAGCTTTGGCTTCATTCTCTTTTTTTTTCAAAATAGTGTAGGTTGATGTCACTCTTGTATTAGTTACGTTTATTTCATGTTTTTTTTAACGACTGGAAAACGAAAGTTTGAACTAATCAAGCCGGAGTAGTAGATCAGAGTTTTGCCCAACCGTTAAAATAATACATATCTTATATATTCCATTCTTTTTAATTAAGATTTTTCTTTATAAATTTGAGTTATTTAATCACCTCTTAATAATAAATTTAAACACTAGACAATTAGTAGGCATGCTTTAACTCATGGAATAGCTTGCGTAGTGTGATGCTTAACATTCAAATGAATTAATTCAATAATCTCATACCATATCCATTAGATTAATTAATTTATAATTTTTTCTTTTGCTAAAATCTCGGATTCGCCAGCGTATCTCGATACTCAATATTTAGTAATTTCTATAAGTGTAGTAGTTTTTCTTCAAAGGTAATAACATACTAATAATACTTGTCATAACTGTAGATTCGCTTGCGTAGCGCTGTTATGATGAAATTAATAAATTTTATCTTGATCACGTATTCGCTTGCGTATTATTATTCCAAACTTTGTTTAATTTTCCTTATAATCTGGATATAAAAGTGACAAGGTAAAAATATAAAAAACATATAACTATCAATTTGTCCAAAATTAATTCAAGCCAAGTTTTAGTCAATAAAGCGACTTGTTAAAACCACGGGACTCGAGGAATGCCTTACACCTTCTCCCAATCAACATAATTCTTTATCCGAACTTTGTTTTTGCAGACCAATAATAAAAGAGTCAACACATCCTTTGACTAGGGATTCAAATAAAAGGTGACTTGGAACATCAAAAAAATCAATTCCAAATGGCGACTCTGAATAACAAAAATAATCCATATTTTAAAATTCGTTACTTTAATTGAAAAACTCTTTAATCCACAAAAATCATAATAACACATATCTTCTTGGGTTAGAAAATGGGTATGACAGATACATCTGAATAAATCCCTCCATCAGCAAGCATTGAGCATGTTATATCTAAGCACGTCCATTTATCATCTGCAGCCTTTCCAGTGGGCCCTTAAAAGTCATCCAGACAAAGTAATCATCCTTCGTGAGTAAAAGACCATAACCAAAGGCTTCAAGCAATCCTGTTCATATCCCCTATTCTCATATGTCACCTATGCACAACTCAAGCTAGCGTATCTGCAAGCTCTCTCTGCTGATTCAGGCATGTCAAAGCCAAAGACATTCAGAGAAGCCTCTGCTGACCCAAAGTGTATACAAGTTATCCAATTGGAGATAGCTGCTTTGGAAGACAATAATATATAGAGTATTGTTGACCTGCCACCTGGCAAAGTGCCAATTGGAGGCAAGTGGATTTTTAAAATTAAGTATAGAGTCTCAAGTAAGGTGGAGAGATATAAGGCTTGTTTAGTTTCCAAGGGCTACAGTCAAAGTAAAGGACTTGTTACAATGAGACCTTTTTCCAAGTAGCAAAAATGGTGACAATCAGGATTGTGGTAGCACTTGCTGCAGCTAAGCAATGGACTAGTTATTAAATAGATGTGCATAATGCTGTTCCAGAGGGGTTTAGCAGACGCGGGGGTTTAGCAGACGCGGGGGGGGGGGGGGGGGGGGGTCCTTGAAGGTCTGCAAACTTCACAAATCTTTATATGGTCTCAAACAAGTACCTAGACAAAGGAATAATAAACTGACATAGTCACTGCTGCAAATGGGATTCTAGCAAAGTCACTTTGATTATTCATTGTTCACAATGAAAGCAGGTAGTTATCTAGTAGTGATCTTAGTTTATGTTGATAATCTACTCATCACAGACAACAACCAATCATTATTGATCCAAACAAGAAAAGATCTACAAAGTCAATTCAAAATTAAGGATCTACGTGAATTGAAATATTTCCTAGGCATTGAGTTTGCAAGATCCAAGAAAGGGAATGTGATGTGTAAAAGAAAGTATGCTCTAAAACTCATCTCTAAGTCAGGACTAGGGGAGAAA
This sequence comes from Nicotiana benthamiana, assembly GCA_034376525.1. Taxonomy (NCBI): domain Eukaryota; kingdom Viridiplantae; phylum Streptophyta; class Magnoliopsida; order Solanales; family Solanaceae; genus Nicotiana; species Nicotiana benthamiana. The sequence goes on along the minus strand of CM067325.1, from coordinate 82,442,157 downwards.
AACCAGCAGGAATCCACTTGAGTTAAATGAGAAATTAACTTATGAAGAATATGATAAGTGTATAAAAAGATCATGAAGATTAACTACTCAATGATCAGGAAGGATATCAAAGGCTAGTGGGCAGACTTCAGTACTTGACCATGATAAGACCTGAATTAGCCGTTGTTGCACAAGTGCTGGCTCAATATATGCTCTATCAATAGGGTTCTCATATGGAAGCAGCATTAGAGTAATAAAATATTTAAAAAAATCCTCAGGTTTAAGGTTGTTGATGCCTGCACAGAGTACTAACAAGCTGAGTGCTTATTGCGACTCAGACTGGGGAGCATGGTGCAGACCATGAGGTCTATAATATGCTATCTGGTAAAGTTTGGGGATGCACTGATCTTATGAAAGTCAAAGAAATAAGAGACAATGTCCAGAAGCTCAGATGAAGCTAAGTTCAGAAGCAGGCTTTATGTATAGCTTAAATGACTTTGCGTATTGGACTATTCAAAGAGCTTGGAATGGATATGGAATTACCTGTGAAGCTTGGGTGTGACAGCAAGGCTACAATCCAAATAGCAACCAATACAGTTTTTCATGAACGAACCAAACATATAGGCATTGATTGCCATTTCGTAAGAGAAGGAATTACATAGAGAATACTGAGAACTGAATATGTTTCAATCAAACAACAACGGCTGATCTACTCAAAAGAATTCTACGAAAACTTCAACATGATTACTTGCTAAGCAGACTTGTAGTACAGAACTTCAAGCCATTAGCTTGAGGGAGAGTATTGAGAGTACTCAAGTCTACCTAACTCTAGTTAGTTTAAGTAGTCAATGTTATAAGTGATTAAGCAAGTAGTTCGCTAGTGTATGTAATGTATATAAATAAAATAGTAAAAGGAGAGTTAATTTGTACAGTACACTATAATCAAATCACAAACTATGTTATTCTCTATGTCTTCAACTGTCTTCTCAAAACTTCTTCTCCTTCTTCATCGGAGCTCCACCTTCCATAGCCATGGAAGTTAACATTTATGTGATATGATTTTGGTATTACTATTAAATGAATACTTACCTAAACTTGGTACTACTTCAAAGGAAAACTTAGACTCTAGCCACTAGAAAGCTAGTAGGATTCATTAAATGAACTTATTCCTCCTTTCTTCTCCATCAGCTTCATCTTCCTTTTACTTGAAGATGGGAATTTGATACTACTATTCAATGAATATTTATCTAAACTTGGTACTATTTCAAAGGCAAACTTAGACTCTAGCCACTAGGAAGCTAGTAGGATTCATTAAATAAACCTATTCCTCATTTCTTCTCCATCAGCTTCATCTTCCTTTTTCTTGAATATGGGAATTTGATACTACTATTCAATGATTATTTATCTAAACGTCATACTATTTCAAACGCAAAATTAGACTCTAGCCACTAGGAAGCTAGTAGGATTCATCAAATAACCCTATTCCTCATTTCTTCTCCAGCAGCTTCATTTTCTTTTTCCTTAAAGATGGGATCAAATCCTAATAAAAGAGGATCTCTTTTGGAAAACAAAATAAAATGCTAATTACTTTATTTATCCAGCTGAAATCACTACTTCTCTGATTCATCTTAACTAATTTTTTGACTGCTTTCACACGTAATAAGGAATTTACCTTTTAACATTAATTAATAATGTAGTTGATCATATTAACCTTAATTTAGTGTTAGCCAACTCGTATGGCCTTACTCATTGTAAAATAAAAAGGGTATTTTGTTGTTTGTATATATATATATATAAACTAGACCTAGGCACCCAGCCTAGTGGATAGGGGTGTAATGTGGCCCGGGCCTAAACGGGCCTCACGGGTCGGGCTTCACGTTCCCGGGCTTCGTGTGCCGGTCCTGGCGGTCCCGGGCCTGGCGGTCCTGGCGGTGAGACCAGCCCGTGACGGGCCTAAGCCCACAATGGTCCTGGGCTTAGCGGTCCGGGCTTGGCAGATTTTTTTTTAAAGGCAATATCTTGAATTATAGTTATTAGTATAGTATAGAATATATTTTATTATAGTATACTAAGTTATTAGTATAGTATATATAATATATATTTCATTGTATATTGTGTTGTAGTAATTAGTATATATTATATATTATGTATATATTGTGTTGTAGTAATTAGTATATATTGTATATTATGTATATATTATTACCCAAAATGGCATATCTTTCTTAGTCTTCCTTCCCCCAATGGAATGAGCTCAACAAGGTACTAATACCACCATTAAAAGGAAAAACACTAAAAGAAGATGTGCCAATGGTGGTACTAGTAAATAGTATATTGTGTTGTACTAATTAGTATATATTGTATATTTTATATATATATATATATATATATATATATATATTCCCTTATATATGTTCTTGTATTATAATATATATTGTATGTTATGTGTATATATATTATCTTATATAATTTCATGTAGTATATATATTGTATATTATGTATATATAGTATAACATATATAGTTATATATTTTGTTGTAGTATATATATTGTATCTCTTATGTATAATATATATATATATATATATATATATATATATATATATATATATATTGTATCTTATGTATATATGTTATTACTTATATATTTTCTTGTAGTTTAGATTGTATGTTAGGTATATATATTCTCATATATATTTTTCTTGAAGTATATATTGTATGTTATATATTGTATGTTATATATATATAAATAATTCGAAGTAAAGACAAAGAAATATTGAGAAAAGAGATATTCAAGGATATGTCTATAATTTTTAATACCCAAAATGACATATCTTTCTTAGTCTTCAGTCCCCCAATGGAATGAGCAAAACAAGGTATTAATACCACCATTAAAAGGAAAAAAAACTTAAAGAAGATGTGCCAATGTACAAGTTACATCATAATCTACATTGTACCTCTAACAAATCTCATATCCGTCAAGGTTGGGAGGAGGTTGTGTTGGTGGTGGTGGAAACGAAGCTTGTTCATCACCACTTCTGGGCGAAGCCAAATCCCCCGAAAGTTCCGCTATCATTTTCTTCATAAGCTTCATCTATCGCCGGTTATGATTCTGCAATTCCAAAGTTTCTTCTTTCCGCGCGGATCCAATCTCTAAAAAGCACCGATTTTTCCGAGCTATCCTTCATCGTCGCTCTATGATCACCGATTTGTAGTCTTGCTTGACTGAAAGCGCTCTCCGATGCAAAGTTGAAGCTTGAATTGATAAAACATCCCGATCCATCCTTGCAAGAATCGGAAATATGTTTTTCCCTTGACTTCCACTATTCCAAAAGATCGAAAGAGTCGTCTGGATTCTCCTTTTTCAAGTCCATGAGACAAGTAAACTTGAAGCTCATTTAGATGTGAAGTTTCATCATAATTATCACCTTGAGACCCCCGAAACACCATCCAAGATTTAAGAGTTGTTAAGACCGCAACTCTTTTAGACGATTGTGAGCTAGACGAAGTAGGTGTTGGAATATTTGGCTCTAAGGCAACTTTATAAGCATTAAAAATTGTTTGAGAGTTAATGTCAATTGATGCTTTTGCATCTGCAAGTGTAGCAATTTCCACGTTTGAAAGATCTAAAGCCTTATAAATATTTGAATACGAAAAATTAGGACCTCCCAATTTCATTACATAATTTAACATTGCATCAACACCAAACATAGGAGGGATAGGGAAAAAAAATTTTTAATTTTTGTTTCATTTCATTAATAGCAAGTTCATAAATATCCCCATCCTCGCCAAATTCAACAAACAAATCAGCTAGTGCGGCAATATAAATTAAACAATTTAAAATAGTAGGACAATATTGCCCAGAAAAAGCATTTGTAGCAACTTGAAAATGTTCTAAAAAATCTAAAAGAATTTTAACATTCGTCCATTCTTGGGTAGTAAGTATTCATCATCCTCCTCACTACCTATCCGAGAATTAAACGTTGCATTAATTGGGTTTCTATATTCATATGCAACTACTAAACTTTTGTACATACAATTCCATCTAGTCAGGAAAGGTTTAGGAACCTTTCTTTCTCTAAGGCCGTATTCATCACATTTTTTAAAATACTCTCTAAGTCTAGTTCTACGGTTTGAATAAAAAAGCCAATTAAGATCCATTCGAACCTTTTCAATTTCTATTGTTTAAAATTCGCATACCATCACCGACAATTAAATGATAAATATGACAAATACATCTAACATGGAAAATATTACTAAATGCAGGATTTAGTATTTTTGTATGCATGCCTATAGCACTAGTGTTACTAGAAGCATTATCCATATAAATTGCCATTATTTTATCGCTAAAGAAAAAATATCTACAAATATTTGAAACATTGTTAGCTATTAACTTACATGTGTGACGTGAATTAATTATTCCATACGCTATTATATGTTTTTGCATTGTCCAGTCCTCATCGATCCAATGACTTGTAACAGTTAGATAATCACAGACATTATTACTTCTGCCAATATCAGTAGTAATAGAAATCCGGTTAGGTATATGAGTAAATATATAGCATTCATATTCATGTTTGAATTTATAAATATCGGTCTTAACTGTTGCGTGAGGCCAACCTTTATAAGTAGGATTAAAAACTCTTCTAATATAATGAACCCAATTAGGATTAGAAGCAAAAGTATAAGGTAAGCACATAATGGTAACCATCATTGCTAATTCTTCACAATCTCTATTTGGATCGTAATATAAAATACCTCCGGTGACAGTGTTAATTCCTGGTTGAACTAGATTTGAACATGTACTAAGGTTAACCGCATAATCTATACTTGCCCCTCTTGCTGCGCTTGCATTTGAAAAAATCTAGCCCTATCTGTAGGGTGTATTTTTATGTGCCTAGTCAAACTACCCATGCCGCTACGGTCTCCAGTAAATTTATGAACCAGTAATTTCTCACAAGTTTTACACTTAGCTTTATTTAGTTCTCTTACTTGAGTAAAAAAATTCCAAAGTAATGATATTTCTGTATGTTTAGCAGGTTGCCTACTAAAAGTTGGAGTTTCTACAGGTGGTTGTGCCAGTGCATTACTTGAGTTATGAACAGTACTAGTAGATGTATCATCTAAATCTGGTGCTTGGGTTTCATCATCATCATCCTCATTTTCCTCTAAGATACGTTCATTAGGATAAAGAACATTCATAATTTCATCATCTAATCTATCACCTACTGCAACATCATGTAGAAATTCACTATCACTAAATTGAAAACAAGGGTGATCACTATCAAGCATTACGGGAGGCGGAGTAGGATGTCTAGGTTGGCGACTACTTTCAACTTGCTTATCCTTTGTAGGTCGGGAAGCCGGGGGAATGGTAGTATTATGGCCATTACTTTCACCGATTTTACCTTTTCCTTTACCGAATATTTTTTTCAAAGAAAATATCATACTAATTATAATTATGCAAACTAAATCACACAAAAAAAATTATTAAAACGTAAGAGTTGAAACGAGTTTACCGGATTGCCGAACAACTTCTTGAAAATTGAAAATCGTTGAACACTTGAAAACTTCAATTCAACAACTTCATAATTTTTCACGAATTTTCAACAATAAATTAAGCAATTGTAGTAGAAAGATTGAAAGAGAGATTGAGAAATATTGATGAATTGGTGAACAAAAATGAAAGAATGAGGGGGTATTTATAGTTGAGATATGGGAAAATTGTAAATATATAAAGTTTGGGGTTAAATTAAAGTTTTACAAAGTTTCAAACGGCTATTTCTACAAAAGAGTCGTTACTGATTTTTTAAATTTTTTTTTTAAAAAGAGCCGTAGGGACCGCGTGGGCCCTCCAGAACCGGCCCAGGCCCATATGTCGGTCCCGGTCTCACGGTTCTTCAGTTTTGGACCGGCCCGTCGCGGGCCTATAGGACCGGCAGGCCCGGGACTGCCAGGACCGGCACACCAGGCCCGTGAGGCCCGGGCCAGATTACACCATTACTCGTGGATTTGATAAAAAAAAAAATATAAAAGAAAATTTTAATTTATTCATTAGAAATACAACAAATACTCCTAGGTTATATATTCTAAGGGCAACTTTGGAAAAAAGTTACTCGAATCTATTTCTTTTTTGGTCTATTTAAAAAAGAATGATTTCTTTCTAAATTTGGTAGCAATTTAGCTTAAACTTGCAATTCTACTCTCAGTAAGAAACTTTTATAATCACACAAATACCAGATCCATTTTTGCTTGTTTAGTACCATAAATTTTAAAAGTCTTTTATCTTTTCTTAAATTTCGTGCCCAATTAAATATGTTACCATAAATTGAAATAGAGGGAGTAATTCTTTCTTAATATTTAAAACATTGGATATTATGGACCACAAAAAAGGCCAAAAATTACATAAAGTGGACGGAGAGAGTATGACCTTAAAACATTAACATTCTCGGAATCTAGAACCGAGGATAAGGCTGCAAAATTCACGGTTCCGAACCGGAACCGGACCGGAACCGCGGTTCTGGCGGTTCAGGCGGTTCCAGTTCCTACGATTCCCCGGAACCGTGACAGGGCGGTTCTACCCGTTAGAACCGCGGAACCGAAACCGCCAGAACCGGAACCGGAACTGGAACCGGAACCGGACCGGTTTAAGCGGTTCCAAACGGTTCCAAAAGGTCCCAGTACCGGGCAGATTTTTAGAAATTTTTTTTTTAATAATTTCCAAACGGCTCTTTTTCAAAATTAGCCACTTGGAATTTTAAAAAATAGCCATTTGGCCCCCAAACTTTATATAATTACACAATTTCCCATTTCTCAACTATAAATACCCCCTCATTGTTTCATTTTTATTCACCAATTCATCAATATCTATCAATCTCTATCAAGCTCTCTTTCAATCTTTCTGGTGCAAGTGCTTAATTTATTGTTGCAAATTCGTGAAACATTGTGAAGTTGTTGAATTGAAGTTTTCAAGTGTTCAATTTCAACGATTTTCAATTTTCAAGAAGTTGTTCGTCAATCCGGTAAACTCGTTTCAACTCTTACATGCTAAGAATATTTTTGTGTGTTGTTATTTTGCTTAATTATAATCACTATGGCATTTTCGTTGAAAAATATGTTCGGTAAAGGAAAATCTAAAACCGGTGAAAGTAATCGCCAAAATACTACCCCTCCCCCGGCTCCCCGACCTAGAAAAGATAAGCAAGTTCAAAGTAGTAGCCAACCTATAAATCCAAATGAACCCTTCGGAATCCTTGATAGTGATCACCCTTGTTTTCAATTTAGCGATATTGATTTTCTACATGATGTAGCAGTTGGTGATAGAATAGACAATGATATTATGAATGCTCTTTATCCTAATGCACCTATCTTAGAGGGAAATGAGGATGATGATGATGATGAAACCCAAGCTCCAGTAGATTTAGATGATACACCTACTAGTCCTGCTCATAACTTAGGTGATGAAACGGCACACCCACCCGTACAAATCCCACTTTTAGTAGACAACCTCCTAAACGTACAGAAACATCATTAGTTTGGCAATTTTTTATTCAACTAAGAGAACAAAATAAGGCTAAGTGCAAATCTTGTGGGAAATTACTTGTTCATAGGTATACAGGAGATCGTAGCGGCACGGGTAGTTTAGTTAAGCATATAAGATTACACCTTAGCGATAAGGCTAGATTTTTGCAATTGAATGCGCAACAAGGGGAGGACAAGTCCTGATACTTCAGCTAACCCAAGTACTGGTTCAAATCTAGTTTAACCAGGAATAAACACAGTCACCGGAGGTATATTATATTACGATCCAAATAAGGATCGTGAAGATTAGCTAAAATGATTACTGTTATGTGTTTGCCTTATTCTTTTGCTTCTAATCCTGCATGGATTCATTGTATTAGAAAAGTATTTAATCCTACGTATAAAGGTTGGCCTCGCGCCACAGTTAAGGCCGATATTTATAAATACAAGCATGAATATGAACAATACTTGCGCTATTTATTTACCCATATAACTAATCGTATGTCTATTACAACTGATATTGGTAGAAGTAATAATGATTGTGATTATCTAACCGTAACCAGTCATTGGATAGACGAAGACTAGACTATGCAAAACCATATTATTGCATATAGGATAATTAATTCACGGCACACGGGTAGGTTTATTGCTAATACTGTTTCAGATGTATGCAGATATTTTTGTTTTAGTGATAAAATAATGTCAATTTCCATGGATTACGCTTCTAGCAACACTAGTGCAATAGGTATGCTAACTAGAACACTTAATCCTGCTTTTACTAATATTTTCCATATTAGATGTATTTGTCACATTTATCATTTAATTGTTGGTGATGGTATGAGAATATTAAACATAGAAATTGAAAAGGTTAAAAGGGCTCTTAATTGGCTTTTTTATTCAAAAGTAAACTTAGAGAATATTTTAAAAGGTGTGACGAATATGGCCTTAGAGAAAGAAAGGTTCCTAAACCTTGCCCGACTAGGTGGAACTACATGTACGAAAGATTAATAGTAGCGTACGAATATAGGAACCCAATTAACGCTACGTATAATTCTCGGGATTGTGGGGAGGAAGATAATGACATGCTAACTACAGTAGATTGGACTAACGTTAAAATTCTTTTAGATTTTTTAGAACATTTTCATGTGGCTACAAATGAGGATGATGATGATGATGAAACCCAAGCTCCAGTAGATTTAGATGATACACCTACTAGTCCTGCTCATAACTTAGGTGATGAAACGGCACACCCACCCGTACAAATCCCACTTTTAGTAGACAACCTCCTAAACGTACAGAAACATCATTAGTTTGGCAATTTTTTATTCAACTAAGAGAACAAAATAAGGCTAAGTGCAAATCTTGTGGGAAATTACTTGTTCATAGGTATACAGGAGATCGTAGCGGCACGGGTAGTTTAGTTAAGCATATAAGATTACACCTTAGCGATAAGGCTAGATTTTTGCAATTGAATGCGCAACAAGGGGAGGACAAGTCCTGATACTTCAGCTAACCCAAGTACTGGTTCAAATCTAGTTTAACCAGGAATAAACACAGTCACCGGAGGTATATTATATTACGATCCAAATAAGGATCGTGAAGATTAGCTAAAATGATTACTGTTATGTGTTTGCCTTATTCTTTTGCTTCTAATCCTGCATGGATTCATTGTATTAGAAAAGTATTTAATCCTACGTATAAAGGTTGGCCTCGCGCCACAGTTAAGGCCGATATTTATAAATACAAGCATGAATATGAACAATACTTGCGCTATTTATTTACCCATATAACTAATCGTATGTCTATTACAACTGATATTGGTAGAAGTAATAATGATTGTGATTATCTAACCGTAACCAGTCATTGGATAGACGAAGACTAGACTATGCAAAACCATATTATTGCATATAGGATAATTAATTCACGGCACACGGGTAGGTTTATTGCTAATACTGTTTCAGATGTATGCAGATATTTTTGTTTTAGTGATAAAATAATGTCAATTTCCATGGATTACGCTTCTAGCAACACTAGTGCAATAGGTATGCTAACTAGAACACTTAATCCTGCTTTTACTAATATTTTCCATATTAGATGTATTTGTCACATTTATCATTTAATTGTTGGTGATGGTATGAGAATATTAAACATAGAAATTGAAAAGGTTAAAAGGGCTCTTAATTGGCTTTTTTATTCAAAAGTAAACTTAGAGAATATTTTAAAAGGTGTGACGAATATGGCCTTAGAGAAAGAAAGGTTCCTAAACCTTGCCCGACTAGGTGGAACTACATGTACGAAAGATTAATAGTAGCGTACGAATATAGGAACCCAATTAACGCTACGTATAATTCTCGGGATTGTGGGGAGGAAGATAATGACATGCTAACTACAGTAGATTGGATTAACGTTAAAATTCTTTTAGATTTTTTAGAACATTTTCATGTGGCTACAAATGCTTTATCTGGCCAATATTATCCAACTATTTCTAACTGTTTAGTTTATATTGCCGCACTTGCTAATTTGTTTGTTGATTTTAACGTGGGAGGGGAAATTTATGTAATTGCAATAACTGAAATTGAAAAGAAGTTTAAAAAATATTTTTTTCCAATCCCTCCTATATTTGGTGTGTCTGCTATGCTAAATCCTACTATGAAATTAGGAGGTCCTCACTTTTGGTATTCTACTATTTATCAAGCTTTAGATCTTTCAGAAGAAGAAATGGCTACGCTATCTGATGCGAAAGCATCAATTAAAGTGAATGCTCAAACTGTTTATAATGCATATAAACAGGCGATAGAGCATGCTAGGCCTAATATTCCAACCCCTACTTCGTCTACATCACAGTCGTCTAAAAGAGCTGCTGGCTTAACAGCTCTTATATCGTGGACGGAGTTCAGGGGTACTCAAGGGGAAAATTTAGATGAAATTTCCCATCTAAATGAGCTTCAAGTTTATTTGTCGCAGGGACTAGAGAATGAGAATCCAGACGGCTCTTTCGACCTTTTGGATTGGTGGAAAACAAGGGAAAAGCATTTTCCCGTTCTTGCAAGGATGGCTCGGGATGTTCTGTCGATTCAAGCGTCAACTGTTGCATCGGAGAGCGCCTTTAGTAAAGTAAGACTACAAATAGGTGATCACAGAGCGTCGATGCGGGACATCTTGGAAAAATGAGTGTTTTTTCGAGATTGGATCCGCGCAGAAAGAAGGAACTTTGGGCTAGCTGAATCACAACCAGAAATAGATGAGTGCTATGAAGAAATGCTAGCAGAACTTGCTCAGGAAACACCTTCATCCTGAAGTGGTGATGAACAAGCTTCATTTCCACCACCGCCAACACAACCACCTCCAAACCTTGAAGGTTTTATGAGATTTGTTAGAAATAATACATAAATTATGATGTAACTTGTACATTGGCATGTCTTCTTTTAGTTTTTTTCCTTTTAAGGGTGGTATTAGTACCATGTTGTGCTCATTCCATTGGGGGAAGGAAGACTAAGAAAGATATGTCATTTTGGTCAATAAATATGCTCTTTATCATATCCTTGAATATCTTTTTTCTCAATATTTCTTTATCAATATATACTACTTATATACAATTTATACTAATTACTAACTACAACACAATATACACTACTTATATACAATATATACTACTTACATACAATATATACTACTTATATATAAAATATACACTACTTATACACAATATATACTAATTACCAAACACAATATATACTATAATAATAACATAGTACACTATACAAAATATATTCTACAATATACTAATGACTACTATACTAGATATTGGTTTTAAAATAAAAAATAAAAAAAAAATTCAGAACCGCCGTAACCGGAAACGCAGACACAAATAGACCCAGAACCGGAACCGCTAGAACCGGAACCGCAGACACAAATAGACCCAGAACCGGAACCGGATACAGCCTTAACCGAGGAGAGAATATTTTGTATTGCAGCATTAAATGTCTCTGTTGGTTTTCAACCCTGGTGTTCAAAGTTGTAAATCTTACTATGGACCACAGATTTATTGATGTAGAAACATCAATATATCATCCCCAGAAGCATGAGACTTGCTACAGTTTGGAATATACTATCCCCAGAAGCACGAGTAAGAATTAAAGCTCATGCTAATGAAAGCTTTGATGTTTACACTTCAATTTAAAATAAAATGTAGGAATCTGAATTACGTTACACGGCAATAGATATCCCAATCTTAAGATTTAGCCAAACCTAAGGGACGGGCGTGATCTGGATGGAATATTCATGTTCAACGTATAGCTTTCGCCTATGTCTTATCTATATACATTTACATTAAGCAATCAAATACTCTAGTACTCTTCGAATTGAAATGTTTTCCTTATCTCATCAGTAGGTTAGGTCAAAGACAAAATAACATTGTTATTGAAGAGTTCAAGCCACCGAAATATAACTAAATCCTAGAACCATTATCTTTGCTAGCAAAAGGAAATTTCAGTTTTATATCCATGGTAACATCATCATTATTTTATTTTGCAAAAAATAAGCATATACCACTAACAGGAAACAAGTTCAGAGGAAAGAGTCAAAAAAAAAAAAGAGTGAGGGTGGGAAGATAGAAATAACACCTTACCTAGAGTGGATTATTTAGGTTTTTGTATGGGTGCAAATTTGACCAACCACGGCCTATAACGAGTAGGACAAACGATCGAGCATTTTCGAGTCGATATTCCGAAAGAGACGGCTTTATTACAAAAAGATGAGGTTGTATGACCGTTGTAATATTGTAAGCCCATTAGGGGACATTGAGGATATTCTATCAAATATTCTTGGTAGTTTGTTTCGGACAACATGGAGGAGTCTCCCTTTAGTATATAAGGGGGACTAAGAGCTTTGTAAAAGGGGCGAAAAAAAACTCTGTAAGAGAATATTATCGTACCACAAAAGGAAAGTTATTATCGATCATATCTTCATTTTTTTTTACTTAATCTAGTATTTATTATATTCAGCCAAGATTTACCCCTTCATCTTTTGATTGATTTGTTCAAAGAGACTTTTGCATCTTTTGAGTCAAACAGTTTGGCGTCAACTGTGGGAATTTCTATGGCTGAAACCAAAGTTGTTCATCTAGATTCTTGAAAGCAATAACTATTTTTCCTTGTACTTCATAAGAACTAACAATGGCTGGAAAAGGGGAAGCAAGACTAAAGGCAGCACCGATGTCGCGAGCAACCTCCTAAGCTCCCTCAATGAGGCCGGTAGAGAAAACAATAGGAACGCAACGCCACACGCCGCACCGGAGGGGGAGACCTTACCCCTTTCGTACGGGGATATAACGATCTTGCGTGAAAGGGAAGCATCAATGTCCGCAGTGGGGGAAGCACTACCAGCGGTCAAGAAGCTTCTATAAGAATGGTTAACGAGTGCCTTGATCAACATGCTTGAGAAACCTACTCAAAGAGATATCGAAGACTCACCACATATGGAAACCGCAACTGCCGACAGTGAGCCGAGCGCTACCCGAACAGGCGATACCTGAACTGTTACTAATGTAGGTGACGGTGCACTCACGACCATCATATAGAATATTGAAGAGATGAAAAAATGAGAACAAAACGCTCCGCGACCAAATAAAGGAACATCAGGAGAGGGTTAACAAAATACAAGGCGCTCCCAAGCTACTACCGAAATATGATGTGGGTTGATTCATCGAACATCCATACAACGAGGGGCATCCCCCCATTCCCTTCCAAATACATCAAAATTCCACCATAACATAAAATATATGACGAGACCACGGACCCAAAGGATCATTTAATCCATTACGTTAGTGTAGTGAAGGGAAACGATCTATTAAAAGAACATGTATACTCAGTGCTGCTAAAAATGTTTGGTGAAACTTTGACAGGTGGAGCATTGACGTGTTATTCCCAACTACCGGCACGGTCGATATCAACATTTGAAGAAATGATAGATAAGTTCGCCACCGCTCACTGGGGGTTAAGAAGGCTAAAGTTAGGGTCAAAGATATCTTTGCCGTTAGGCAAACGATAGGCGAGGGACTATGGGATTTCCAGGCTCGATTAAATAGAGTAAGGATGAGTCTTCCGAAGGTGTCAGAAGGGATGGAAATAGTAGCCTTTCAAAATGGATTAAACAGGAACAGATCTTAAGCAACCAAAAAACTGCTCAGCAGACTCATGAAATACTCCCCTACCATATGTGAAGAAATCCACAACGCCTATTGCGCTGAGGTAAGGGCAGATGAGGAGGATCTGAACGGCCCGCTTCAGCGAGTGACATCAATCCAGACCGAGACAAGGAGAGATCAACGTAACGATATGCGAAGAGACCAATCACCATGCTTCAATCGACAAGGCATCAGCCATATATCCGAACATATAACCCACCTTCGAAATACTAAAGTAGTGCGAGAGGAAACTAAATCCCAAAAATTGTGCCTTCAGCGTAACTTCCAGAAAGTTCCTCGGATTCGTAGTATCACAAAGAGGAATCAAGGTCAACCCAGATCAAATCAAGGCAATCGATGCTATACCGGAGGCACTGACCAGCAAGAAGCAGGTGCAAAAATTAACGATATGAATAGTGATAATTTAGGATTTTAACGTGTTTATGCCCCTACTTTCCTATGCTCTTAGTATAAATTGCTACAAAATAGTCCCGAAATGCTCAAAAGTTGTGCTTGACTGCAGGTTTGATCGATAAAGTGATAAAATGTCAAATATCGGCTCAAAAAGGAGTGAAACCTACTCAAGTATCAATGATTAAGTGAAGTGAAGAAAAGAGGACCTAGTGCAGGCTGCATGAAAGCAACTGCGGCCGCACTAGGAGATTTAGAGGTATGGCATATTAAGTTAATGGCAATCGGTCACGTTGAATTCATAATTTCGCGTTCAGGCTTCGCAGCCGCATTACTCATTTGTGTGATCCGCGTGAACAAGATTCAGAGAGATTGTCAAGGAGCCAAGTCAAGCCATGCGGCACGCGCTCATCGTCGCGCGGTCCGCAGCTGCACTACTTATTTGTACGGTCCGCGTCCTCCAATTCAGAGAGTTTAAAATTGTCAAGTCAAAGATCCAGTGCGGCCGCGGTTGCTTTTGTGCGGCCCGCATTGACCCCGCAAGGGTATTTTTGTCTAGTTTTTCCAGCCTAGCATAGAATAGAACATTTTATCATTCTTTTGGTGAAGTTTTGCATTCAGAAACGCAGCTGAGCACATGGGAACGATATTGTAGCCATTTTGGCATTTTTGTCTTCATTAATAATAGATTATTGCAGTTTCTTCTTAGTAATTAATAATATGTTTAGTTCTTCATTTATTTCTTCTATTCTTTCTTTAATTATGTGTAGCTAAACCTATTACCTAGTGTTGTGGCTCAACCCTAGTGTGGGTAATTGATCGGTGTTGCCATCTAGGGTTAGATTGATTTTATGTTTTTATCTAGAATTGGTAGTTGCAGCTATTGATTCAAGCTTAGTGGGTTTAACTCTTCTTGAGAAAGAGAGTCTATGACCCCAAAATTGACCAAACAAGGAATTGGTATTGATCCATGAGAAATTTAGTCCCAATTTACGGGTTAAATATCGAGAGAGTAATCAACCTACTAGAACCCTAATTGCTTTGTCTAATAAGCCTACCCAATTGGTCTCGAGAGAGCCAATTAGGCAAAATCACTCTCTCTACCGAGAGGTATGAGAGGGTATAATTGTGCAATGATTATAGCATAAGCCCTAAACATGTCAATCTATCCTTAGTAGTTTCTACCAGTTAGTTAACCACCTAGGAGATGCCACGACCCTAGTGCCTTTCTCCCTATTAGATACAACTTAGCAATATTCTCTTAGCGTAATTTAGCTTTAATCCTTCGTTTTATAGTAGTAGTTATAAATTCAAAAACCAAAAAATGTTTGAAGTGACATTAGAAGTACAAACACATCTCTAGGCTAGACAGAAAATACAACTCCACCACTAGCCCCATGTGGAAATTCGATCCCGGCCACTATTCGAGTAAAAGCTATTGCGGCCTGCTCTTCGTACCTTTATGTAGCATTGGGTTGGCAGCAATCAAATAGCTACCTTATCAAGGTTCATTTCACTATCCTCAGATATATGCCATAAATTGTTCAATATCCTAAGAAAGAACGCGGGCTGCAATTGAACGATGAATGCATCGCCACCCTGAGAAAGCTGAAAACATATCTGTCCACGCCACCACTACTCGTCAAAGCAAACCCAAGAGAATTCCTACCGGTGTATCTGGATGTTTTTTAAATTACGGTAAGTGCAGTCCTGGTCCGTGAAGATAAAGGTACGTAATCTCTGAGTTATTATATCAGCAAAACATTAATCTTTGCCAATACGAGATACCCTCACCTGGAAAAACTAGCTCTGCATTAGTCATAGCTTTACAAAAGATTATACCATACTTCCAATGTCACCCTATAAAAGTGGCGACGACGTTCCCCCTGAGGAGTATCCTACAAAAACGTGAACTACCAAGCAGACTCGCCAAATAGGCCATTGAGCTAAGCGAGCATGATATGATGTACCAACCACGAACCGTCATTATTTTGCAGGTACTCGTAGGCTTCATCGTTGATTTCAGCGTGGAGATATTGCCCGAGGTAGAACAGGGAACACATTGTTCCTCTACACATACCGACCTCTAGTTTCTCCACATCGATGGTGCTTTTAACACCTCATGATCGAGACTGGGACTTTTCCTTGAAGTCCCTATAGGAAAAATAATTCACCAGTCAACCCGAGATGACTAACAACAAGGCCGAGTATGAAATTGTGATTGCAGGTCAAAAGTTATCCCTCAAATATGGCGCTCGACGATTCGTCTTCCTCTGCGACTACCAACTCGTGGTGAATGAGGTTAGCGGAACTTTCTAAATTAGAGAACAGAGGCTATAAAGGTACCAGTTGGAAATCCACAAACTACTACTATTGTTCGATGAATGTTGCCTCGACCAAATACAAGGGCACAAAATATCAAAGCAGATGGACTCACTAATCTAGTTGCAGCCACAAAAAATATCAACAAGGAAAATGTGGTCACCCTTCTTCATTGCGTAATAGACCACGTCAAGGTATATTCTATAAACTTAACTTGGGACTGGTGTAACGGTTTTGTATCCTATTTGTAGGATGGAACACTCCCACAAGAAATAAAATAAGCTAAAAAAAATCCTGGTACAAGCAACCCGGTACAGCCTAGTAAATGGTGATCTCTACAAAAGAACGTTCGACGGCCCCCTAAAAAAATGCCTTGGACAGCACCAAACAAGGCAAGTACTAGAAGAAGTACACGAAGGGCACTACGACGCCCATACAGAAAACTGTGCCCTCATCCGATGCCTTATCAACACCAGGTACTACTAGCCCACCACGAAAAAAGAAGCCCCCGACTACGCCAAAACATGTGAACTATGTCTAAAGTACACCCCATGATACAACAAACAGGGGAATTCCTTAATTTCGTCACTTTTCTATGGTTGTTAATAAAATAGGGAATGGACATAGTCAG
This sequence comes from Nicotiana benthamiana, assembly GCA_034376525.1. Classification (NCBI taxonomy): domain Eukaryota; kingdom Viridiplantae; phylum Streptophyta; class Magnoliopsida; order Solanales; family Solanaceae; genus Nicotiana; species Nicotiana benthamiana. The sequence goes on along the minus strand of CM067325.1, from coordinate 82,425,114 downwards.
ACCCCTCCCAGCAGGACAAGGTAAAGTATGCTTCCTCTTGGTTTTAACTGACTATTTCTCTAAATGGGTGGAAGCAGGTGCATACACTCAGATATGCGAGCAGTAGGTCATCAACTTCATATGAAAAAACATCATATGCCGCTTCGGCATTACCAAAGAAATCAGTTTCGTCAACGACCCTCAGTTCGTCATAAATAGAACGACTCAGTTCTTCGAAAAATGGCACATCAAACAATTACTCTCCACGCCATACCACCCTGCCGCCAATGGTCAAGCCAAATCCTCTAACAAAGTAATACTGAATATATTGAAAATGAAGCTCGAGGAAGCTAAAAGGCTATGGCCTGAACTATTACCAGAAGTATTATGGGCATACCGCAGTATGCCCTAAACCAACAGAGGAGAAACGCCATATTCACTAGTCTACGGGACTGATGCAGTTATACCCATCGAGGTCGGGGAGCCCAGTTTGAGATACTCTAACGAGAGATGAACAGGTAACGACGAAAGTAGGCTACGAGACCTAGATAAAGTTGAAGAACGAAGAGACATGGCCCATGTAAGAATAGTAGCTCAGAAGCAACAAGAAGAAAGATACTACAATAAGAGAGCCAATGTATGACCACTCAAAGTAGGATATTACCTCTTCAAAGCTAAGACACAAGCATCAAAAGATCCTAATGAAGGAAAATTGGGAACAAACCATAAAAAAACATAGCTACAGTAAAAAAAAGGAGCGTTTCAATTAGAAACAATGGAAGGAATGGACTCCAATCAATTGGAACATCCCCTACCTCAAGTACTTCCATTTCTGAAAGAAGGTGTCACCTAAGTCGCACTTTTTTCCCTTACCTCGATTTTGTCCCAATCAGGTTTTCCCGGGGATGTTTATGATGAGGCAGCAAGGGAGATGCGTCAAGGATTGGAGTGATTTTCATTACCTCGACCCCTTGACAGGTTCTACGGAGCAAAGTAATGAAGGGATTAGATAAATATAAGTGGGTCTCCATTGTACGTGCGGAATCGACAACTGATTCTCATATGAACTTAATCAAATATCTATTGCATATATAAGTGAATCTCCATTACATATATAAGTGAATATCCATTGCACGTATGGAATCGACATGTGTTTCTCACAATAACTTAATCGAATCTCCGTTACATATATAAGTGAATCTCTATTGCACCTGCAGAATCTACATGTGATTCTCATAAGAACCTAATCGAATCTTCATTATATGTGCAGAGTCAAAATGTGACCCTTACCTCCATTGCATAAGCAAAGTCATGCCTTCCTATGGGAACACAACCGAATCTCTAACGGAGAAGGGCTAAGGCCATCTACGACAATATAGGTTCGACCTTGTTCGAACCAAAATGGGATCCTACTTCGATGACAGTTCGAAGCAACATCCCAATGGTCAAGGACATCAACGACGACATAGGCTCGACATCGTTCGAACCATGACAGGATCCTACTTTGACAATAGTACGAAGCGATATCCCAATCGCCAAGGCCATCGATGACAATATAGGCTTGACCTTGTTTTAACTACGATGGGATCCTACTTTGATGTTAGTTCGAAGCAACATCCCAATGGCCAAGGCCATCATGACGACATAGGTTCGACCTTGTTTGAACCATGAGGTGATCCGAATTCAATGACAGTTCGAAGCGACATCCCAATGGCCAGGGCCATCGACGGCAACATAGGTTCAGCATCGTTCAAACCACGATGGGATCCTATTTCAACGATAGGTCGAAGCAACATTCCAATGGGCAAGTCTATTAACAACGATATAGGTTCTACCTTATTCAAACTACAACACGATTCTACTTCGACCTCGTTCAAAGAAATATCCCAATGGCCAAGTCTATTGACAGGTACACCAAATATTGTAAAACATCGACTAAAGAGAAAATCAACAAAAAATATTTTACATTACATCAGAATGATAGTTACAGTATCCATAAACAGGCTCAAGTACGCACTCTACAAAAAATCCCACCAACAAAGATAAGTATAAACACAAGCTACACACCTACCCCTAGAAGGGTAAGTATCTTCGTACCATAAATCCGAAGCTAGATGACCCGCACTATCATAGTTGATGTCGCTCCCAAAGGGAGTATGTGCGTCGTACTCACAAGCCTCATGAGTTGCACAAGCTGCAGTATGAATGACCTGAAGCGCCACCTTGGTCACCCTTCCCTCGACGGAAAAATCCCTATACAAATCTAGCCGAGCCTCAACATGAACCCACAACTCATATAAACGATGAGGCACAACCGTATCGGTTGTAGGATGAGATATAAAAGGCTGAGAGCACTGACTCACATCATCTTCCCTCAGCGGTCCCATTTGACCGTTTAGTGCATCCAGCTTTACCTCTAACTCTGTTATACGCCCTTCGAGCCCTACAACCTGTCGACCAATGGTTTCCTTGTCCTCAGTCAACTCCGACCTAGAAATACAAAGGGCGTCCTCTAAAGATACTGATTCAGAAATAGTTGATGCCAACTTATCCGTAATGAAACCCAGTTCTTCCTTGAGCCCCTCAATCTCCGCCACCTTTTCACCCAACTCAACGGTCAAGTCGGCAACTTTCGCTTGTAAGTCGGTATTCTCAGTTTTCAATGCTTTGCTCAACTCAAGCTCATCCTCCCTCATCTTAATGGAAGCCTCCAAATCACTGTTGCGAGCGACAACCCCTATGAGCTCCTTATCCCTCTCTCTCAACTCCTCAATGTTGCACTCCAACTAATCCTCCCAGTGCATAAGACCCTCACAAAACCTTGAAACTTGGGGTCTTGATGATAAAGGTCGATCATTTCCTGGTGCTTAGCCCGATAGTGTTTATACTTGGACAATATCTTCTCATAAAGACACGTCCGTCTCCTATACCGATGATCCCGTCGAACTCTATGATAAGGGTTTGACAAAAAAGAAGGGGAGAAGTTAGAAACAAAAAATATGGAATAACGATTACTACAAAAATTCGACAATGAAATAAAAAGACAAGGAATCTACCTGCAAGGCCATACCGCCGACCTTCTGAGATAACTCCACATCGCTCAAATCCCTAAGCATCTCACTTTTAGGAGCTACACACAATGGAGCTAAGGCAGATTCCACTTGCTCGTTGTTTAGTAGCAAGTTGTAGTCTCCAAGAATGACTACGTGACAGTCATAACCATCCTTTCTAACCTTCATGTATGTATGGCGACCCACGAACTCATAAAATCTTTTGGCTCAACATCCAAAACAGAGCTGCCACCCTCAATACGATTCCCTCCAACATTGGATGGCGTACATCCCTCAATAGATCACGCTGAAACGGCCCCTAGACAGACCTCTTCCACTTAGGTCATTCCCTTCAAAATAGCGTCAGCCACAAACACGGGAACAGGGGCTGTCAGGGATGCCCCACTTCTATCAGCATCCGTGGCCATGCCTTTCCCGAGCTCCAGCCTCCTTATTTTCCTTGACAATGACTCATCTCTATTATAATATCCATCCAAAAGATGTAAGCTCGGCACTGAGAAAGCCTCATCCCTCTCGACCATGGCCCCAGACGGATTCCCCAACTGAATAGGATGAGGGAAATTCTCCTGAACAGACTCATTCAAAACAAACTACGTGTCTGTAGTTGCAATGGCTTGTCGAAAGGCGGGAATAGGCGCCCTTCGCCTAGAAGCTCCTCGATCTGTCACTACAAAGGGTCATGCTGTTAAAATACGATCGTACGACCAACAAAGTAATAAGTACGGCATTTACCAGAAGAAACTTTAGAGTCGTGTCGCTTTACGAAGGCGGGCTAAGTTAGAGTTTCTATTGCATAGGGTAATAGATGGGCTACCCATTCCTTGATGCCCGCAATAGGGCGAGGCGGACAGCCCATTGCTGCAAAATGGCAAGAGAATGAGCTTTACAGTAAATACTAGAGAATAGAAAACAAAATGAGTGATGACACTTACGAGTCTCGTTCCACTGCATAGGGAATCCGACGGAATCAAAAATAACGTGCTCATTCTTGACAAAGAAATACTTATGGCAAAAGTTACGGCTTTCCCATTCATCTGTACTGATCACCAGCCCTTACGTGCAACAAAGTCTCAAATGCACCATTGTACCCCTGAGGAAGCTAGGCATGAAAAGGTGCAGAAGGTGGTGGATAGAAATGCTGCACTCATCCAACTCCGCACACTTGGTCAGTAGCAAAAGCATTTGAGCGTATATGGTGAGAGTTATGTTGGGCAAACCTGGTAGAATCTACATAATTCCTCTACTAGAGGGAAAGGAGGAAGAGTGTAGCCAATCATAAAGGGGTACTCAAAGAAAGCGCAATACCCTAGTTTGTGGACATCCACGTAATCTCTCCCCACTATAACCGTTTTGATGTGGATAGGAATGTCATACTTTATACAAAAGGCATCGAGATGAACCTTCTCAGTGTCAGAATATACAGGCTTCAGGGTGGGGGGGTCATTGAGAAAGCCAATCCGAGACAGAGGGTGTCTCGCTAGTAAATCCCCCACAGTGAGAGGGTTGTCACCCTCTTCGACCACCACATCCCTACTGTCAGAGAGAGGCACTGTGGATGATAAAGCAGCCTTGGGAACCTCTTCATTAGAACAATGAGACCTCGGCATGATATCGATCAAAGGAAAATTAATAAGAAAGAAGAAAGTGGAAGCCTCAAGTAAATAACGAAAGAAAGAAAAAGAAGGATATGAGAGCGAACGAGGAAGAGTGAAAGAGGCTTTCAAGTTCGAAATGGCTTAAGTTCTTCAGAAATACAAATCTCCAATTGTTTATTGGGTTGTGTGGTGCTATAATCTAGGTGGAAGGTTTCAAAGATACGCAAGAATCGAAGCATCAAGCCGTCAAAATATAGCCTCAAAAACCTCCACAATGATGATGCACGTGGAGTTGACATCATTTCCGGGTGAAATGTACCACTCGTTGCTTCGCTGAACGTGATGACCATCACCCATTGACCATGTCGTAATGTTCCAATGGGTCAAATTCTTCCAAGAGAGCGTGTGAAGTCCGTTCATCGAGAGCGCTTTTATTTGCAACCCCGACAAGCTGAGGGACTAACTGTATGGGTCCAAATTTTACCAACCATGATCTACAATGAGTACGACAAACAATCGGGCATCTTCGAGTCGACGTCCCGAAAGAGACGACTTCATTACAAAAGAAGAGGTTGTACGGCCCTTGTAATATTATAAGCTTATTAGGGGACATTGAGGATATTCTATCGAATATTCTTGGTAGTTTGTTTCTGATAACTTGGAGGAGTCTCCCTTTAGTATATATGGGGACTAAGAGCTTTGTAAAACGAGCGTAAAAAACTCTGTAAGAGAACATTATCTGAGCACAAAAGAAAATCTATTATCGATCATATCTTTATGTTTTACTTAATCTACTGTTTATTATATTCAACTAAGATTTATCCATTCATCTTTCGATTGATTTGTTCAAAGCGATTTTTGCATATTTTGAGTCAAACAGTTCCTTATTACCTTAGATGGAGCATCCTATTGACAAGAACAACATAGCAAATACAGAGATGTCCAATTTACCCTATTCTTGGACAATAATTGATTCATGTGTTTGGTGACGTGACAGTTCAGACATGCAAACTCTGTCGAAGAATTTTTCAGCTCAACGGCATGTTGCAACTTGAAATTGAAAAAAATGCTTCAGCAAGACTGGAGTGGAGCACATGGGGAACTTGAATGAATCAAGGAGATTGGATCATACATATCGATGTTAGTACCATCCTATGTAAAAAATTAGACTACTCTATTGTGAAAAAATAAAGTTGATTTTTTGGAAGAGTAAAATTATAATTAGAAGAAGTTTGTAGAAAGTTATGGAGTAATATCTTGGATATTTGTTGTACATAACAAATATCTAGATTTTTTAGAGTCTTGGATATTTAAGAAAAATATTAATAGAATGTGATAGAATTATGTAGATTATTTATGTATCTAGAATCATCTCTAGACAAGTATAAATAGGAGTAGCCTTGTAAGTAAGCCAAAAAATCAAGAAAACCTTCTTTCATAAACAAATTTCTCCTTTCCAAAACTTTTCTTCTCTTTTGAAAGCTTCCTCTTCCTCAGTTGAATCTTCATATTTTAGTTAATGATCTTGAGCTAGGACCAGGTCTCAAAATAATACTCTTCTTATTCTGTTCTATACATGGTATCAACGTCTTAAGTCGGCTTCTGGATTTCAAGGTCAGGTTAGTGGTTGATTCAACTGGTTTATCTAAATGGATTTCGGTGGTCGTGCAAATGGACTGGGGATGGAGTTATTGAACAAGTCCAGCTACAAGGTATGGAAGATCTGTACAGAGTCATATCTCGTTGATAAGGATTTGTGGGAATTTTTCAATGGAAGCAACACAAGTCCTCCTACTGATGCACCAGAAAATAGCAATGCGCATAAGAAATGGAAGTAGATTAATGCTAAGGCGAAATTATCCTGAAAAGGTATATCTCTTCTAATTTATTTGATTATATTATAAGGTGTAAATCAGCTTATGAAATATGGAGGACCTTCGATCAGCTGTTCAACAAGAAGGATAAATCCCGGGTACAAGTTTTGGAGAATGAGTTAGCTAACACCACTCAAGGTAATCTCTCTATAGTGGAGTATTTATTGAAGGTTAAAAATTTGTGTTCCGAAATTTCTCTACTCAATCCGGATGAGGATATATCTAAAGCACGAATAAGAAGAATTATTATTTGTAATTTAAAGTCAGAATATATTCCCTTTGTTACATCAATTTAAGGATGGGTTCAACAACCATCTTTGGAAGAATTTGAGAATTTGCTGTCATCACAAGAGCAACTAGCCAAATAGATGACTGGTGTATCTATCAAAGAAGGGGAAGGAAATGCTGTTGTCACCGATAAGAGGAATTTTAAAGGGAAATTAAGAGATAGCATGCACTTTCAATCCTTAAGTAGTTCAAGCTCGCCAGGAAAGAAGGGGGAGTCTTCTAGTAACGGTAAAAGTATTTTAAAATATTATCGTCGTGGCAAAGTCAGGCACATAAAAAGATATTATCGAGCCAAAGAGTGCAATATGACTCAAACCAAGAAAGCTGCTGAAGAAGAATAAAAATAAGAGGACTGGAGAAAGTGCTTCGCAGCGAAGACTCGAGCAATAAATGCCATGGCTTTCATAAATTTTGAAAGAGACTGGATCGTGGATTTAGGATGTGGGCACCATCTCATTGGAGATCAATCCAAATTCTTCACCTTTCGCTAATACAACAAGCATGATTTCATTGTTACAGCAAATAATACAGTCCATAATGTGGAGAAGGAAGACACTATTGTGATCAACGAGAAGCAAAAAGACATTATCACCCTCAACGGTGTCTTTCATATTCCAGCAATGAAGAAAAATCTTTTTTCAGTTGCAAATATTGTAGATGCGGGAAAATATTTGCTATTTGGCCTACGTGATGTAACGTTCCTCCAAAATATCAAGGTACTCAAGGCTGATATCGTTCACTCAGGTAAGAGAGTTAACGATTTATACGTCTTATCTTCCTCTAATTTATATATTGAGAAGATGAGTAGCAATGATAATATACATCTTTGGCATGCTAGACTTGGACATCTAAGTATGGATAAATTAAAAGCCATGGTACAGTTGAATCTAGCAATTTTTCCTAACTTAAGAAATTTTGATGGAGGAGAGGTTTATGAAGGATGTCAATATGGAAAGGCACATCGTCTTCCATTTTACAAATCCTTGTCAAGGTGCAATGTCCCAATAGAACTTATTCACACTGACTTGATGGGGCCAACGAGAACTCCTTCATTCTCAAGCTATTATTATATGTTAATTTTCATTGATGATTTTACTATATTCACTTGGGTTTATTTTGCGAAGCACAAGTGAGAAGTTTTCAGTAAGTTTGTGGAGTTCAACGAAACAATTGAAGGTGAACTCGATTCTAGAATAAGGCGGCTGCGAACTGATAATGGTGTTGAGTTTAGGATTTCCTTTTGTCATCGGCATGGCATTAAAAGAGAGCTGACATGCGCTGATACGCCACAATAAAATGGAGTGGCTGAAAGGAAGATCCTATACTTAACTGAGACATGTAAGAGTTGGCTTTATGCCAAGAATCTACCTAGAGCCTTGTGGGCTGAAGGTATGAAATCTGCAGCGTATGTGATTAACAGGATACCGCTTTCTCCAAACAATATGAAGTCTCCCTATGAATTAATATTTGGAGAAAAAGCCTAGCGTGAAACATCTCAAGGTATTTGGCTCTATTTGTTGTGTTCACATTTCGGATTCTCAACGGAGCAAGTTGGATACCAAGACAAGGAAATGCATCTTTGTCGGATATGATGAAAGAAAAAAGGGATGGAAGTGTGGATCCTGAAACCCATCTCTTTGTTCTCTCAAGGGTTGTCATATTCGACGAAGTTTCTTTGTATTATGGAGCTGCATTGGATGGAGCAAGTTCAAAAACCTTAAACAATGGAGATTCAAGCTTGCCAATTGCAGGTGCTTCTCTAGATAATACAGTTGCCGAGGAGTTAAGCGAAAGGGGGAGTCCTGGACCTCAACAACGTGAAACTCAACAAGAAGATGATTCAAACGGTTCAGGAAGGACAAAAAGAACGATTAACAAAACAGCTCGCTTCAGATGAAAATTTTGTCAGTACTTATTACTGCTTCTTTGAGGACCAATTAAAGAACCTTTAGTCTTTGGGGAAGTAAGAGGAGCCAGAAAAATAGCATTGAGATCTTCACCAAGACACGTCCTAAAGTATCGGTTGAGTTCTTCTGCGACAAGCTTGTGATAGCTTCTAAAAATCAGTTAAAGGGAGGGTGTGAAAAAAAAAGTTAATTTTTGGAATAGTAAAATTATAATTAGAAGAAGTTTCGAGAAAATTATTGAGTAATTTTGTAGACTCTTAGATATTTAAGAAAGATATTAGTAGAATTTGATAGAATTACGTAAGATTATTTTTTTTTATGTAGAATCATATCTAGACAGGTGTGAATAGGAGTAGCCTTGTTCATTTGTAAGTAAGCCAAAAAATCAAGAAAACCCTTTTTCAAAAACAAAGTTTTTATTTCCAAAATTTTTCTTCTCTTTTGAAAACTTCGTCTTCCTCAGTTGACTCTTCATATTTTAATTAATGATTTTGAGATAGCAAAGATCTCCAAATAATACTCTTCTTCTTCTAATCTTCACCGTTACCCGAAAGCTACTACGATTCATAAAATAAACCAATTCCCTTTCCTGAGCCTCATCATCAACTTTTTGCAGATGTGGCCAGGCCTTTCCAACGAAAGAATTCTTTTTATTGCAGCATTAATCCTTTTTATTTTTTGTTTTAAACTTTTGAGTGTTCAAAGTTCTACATCATGACAAGAGGGGCTTGCTCTGATGGTAAGCAACCTCCACTTTCAACCGAGAGGTTGTGAGTTCGAGTCTCCCCAAGAGCAAAGGTGGGTAGTTCTTGTAGGGAAGGATGCCGGGGGTCTATTTGGAAGCAGCCTCTCTACCCCAGGGTAGGGGTAAGGTCTGCGTACATACTACCCTCCCCATACCCCACTAAGTGAGATTATACTGGGTTGCACTTTTTTAAAGTTCTACATCATGTGGATCCCAAAGCTATTACTTTTGAAACAAACTTTGGTCTAATCTTGCTACACTTAGGAAAATATGACATCTGGAAAAGCATGAGTAGGAATTCAACCTCACAGCGACAAAAAGCTTTACTATTATGTGCTACTAGGATCTGCGATGCTTTAGCGTATGTAGTAATTGATAAGGCGCACAACAATAGATATCGCAAAAACATCTATCGTGTATTCTAAGGTAACCAAATACTCTTTCAGAACAAATGATTCCATCAGCAGGTTAGCAAAGACAATAGCTTTGAAGCCTACGAAATGTGAAGTTCATAGCACCAATCACTTAGCTAGCAAAAGGAAATTCCTGTTTTTATTCATAAGGGGACATCATTGTTGCTTCATCTTTATATGAGCATATACCATCAACACGTGTACAAGTTCAGAAAAAGAATCGTGAAGGTTAAAAGGATAACCAATTAGATAGAATTGATGCTGAGGTTCCACATTACCTTAGAGGAGCACTTGACTGACAAGGCAACACAGCAAACACAGAAATGCGGACACTCACATTTGCCCCTGTTCAAGGACAACTAGTAATTGTTGACTAGACACTAAAAGCCCCGGCTATAAAGGAATCTACTCTGTTCCCATGGAAACTCCAACATACAGCAAAAACCTAGTTAATTACCTCAAGTGGTATTAGACGACACGATACATTGACAGAAAATCCGAAACCAAACGCCCTTGCCTTCCTGATCATTCAGAGATAGGTAATGAAATCATAAGCGATCAAACTTGATAGGAACGCACATGGTTCTATATTGTCACAAGTTTATAAATTTCCTATTAGGTCACTACCTATAAAAAAATAAACAACTAAATAAAGATTGATGATAGTATGGTGATATAAACCATTTGTCTTAGATGTTTGTCATAATTTTCTTATCATATTTGATTTTTCTATTTATTGAAGGAAACAGACAATATATTTACTTATAATAAGGTTTCCTTTTTTGTAGAAGGAAATTATAATTCTCTTATATTTGGCTAGTCTTTTTTTCTTGTTGAAAAAGATTTGGACTTCTATAAATTGAGGATCATTCCTTCACATTCAGCAGTATCCACAATGTAGCCATAAGGGATGTGAGAGTCTTGTTTAGAGGGAGAACTTTACAAGACAAGTGTTAGTGTATCACTTGTATTTGCCTCTTCATGAGGTTGTTCTCGATATTTTGTACTCTTTTTTATTATAGTGGATTGCTCATTTCTGCCTATGGATGTAGGTCAGTTGACCGAACCACGTTATATGTTTGTGTCTCTTTTGGTAGATTTCTCTTTTATTAACTGATTTATCGTCGCTCAAGCTTTGCTTTACTAGCTTCCGCATGACACCTGATTTTTTAGGTCCTAAGAAATAGTATCAGAGCGAGGTTCAAGACATGATCATCTTGGTGGGTTCAGTTCTAGCCGCGACATATTTGACAATAATCGTAATTTTTGTTTGAGAAATTTGACCGTTGTGCTACACACGTTGAGACAAACTTCTTGGTGGAGATTTGGAGATTCGACCTATTGAAGGCTATGTGTAGAAGGAGGATTAAGTTTACTTTGTTAGAAAATTCAGACCAATGGGGAGAATTGCTAGGTGTTTGTCATAAAATTCTCCCCCTTGGCCTGAATTTTTCTTAATAAAGCAAGATAACCATACCTCTGCGTCTAGATACAAGGCTATGTGTAGAAGGTGGATCAAGTTTATTTTATTTCCATGTCGGGAGAACTTTTGTAACCCTCTTATTATTATAGTGGAGTTTTTTGGATCTTTGTGATCCCGTGATTTATACCTTCGATTTGAAGGATTTTCCACGTTAAAATTTAATATTCTTTATCTTCTTTATTTTCGAATTTACCTCTTCCTCAACATAAAAATTTGAAGTTTTGAGATGACATGCTTGAGAACTATTAACAGGACAGAGAAGGACTCTATTTTCTATATACAAAAGAGAGACGAAGATCCAAGTATCACCCCACTGCATTGACAAATATCATTCTTCAGTGACATCACTATAACCCTTCAACGTGAACCTTTAATGGAGGCAGCACACTTTCATAGAAAAGGAGAAGTCCACATACCACTAAAATATTGCCGCAATCCCCCACTATTTTAAAGGCCTTCAAAAATAAATTTGATGGATTTGTTTGGTCCAAATATAATAGGTTTGACTCTTCTAGACTTTGAACGAAACTTAGATTAATAAAATTTAACTCACAGAATTACTGGTGAAATATAATATTTCTATGAACCAATAACTCTTATTGTAAGTACGAGATTTTATCAATCACATTTCGACCTTCGGTAATTTTGTTGTTCAATGCGGTTTTGCGCGCAATAGGCCATGCGCGTGCCTGGTTATTCATGAGAGCTCTATAGATTGGGCCGAAAATCTCATAGGACCGGCTCACTCTACTCTCATATAGGTGAATTCATCAAGTGTATACTGCTTTTAAATATATCATCCATAAGAACTATGAATTTCATTATGAGTTATAACTCAACGTCTCAATTAGTAGCAGTCAAGTACTCTCTTTTAGTGCATCAGTGCCAATATCAACTTGTTATTACCCATATGAACCTACTTCATAGGATCTCCAATCACATTGGTTGGGTTACCATCTCTATTGACAACATATCAGCCTTAACCTCATCTCTTTTGAGGTTTGAAAAATTAATTTTGTTCTCACAGGTTTAGTCAGAGGATCGGCCATATTTATATCCGACTTCTCATAATCAATGGGAATTATTCCATATTTCAACGGCTATTTTATGACTTTATGTCTCAGTTCATGTGTCTACTTTTACAATTATAAGATTTATTTTTTGCTATAGATATTGCCGCTTGGCAATCACAATGTATAGACACATGAGGCAATACACTCTTTATTAAAGAGATATTAGCTAAGAAGTTTCTTATCCACTCAGCGTCAGAACCTGCTCACTACAGAGCTACAAATTCTGATTCCATAGTCAATCTTGCAATGATCCTCTGTTTAGCTGATCTCTAAGATATTGCACCACCACCAAGGGTGAATACATATCAACTAGTGGATTTTTTCTCATCTGAATCAAAGATCCAGTTTGCATTACTGTACTTTCTAAAGTAGAAACAAATCCACTATATAGGATACCATATTTCATGGTTCCTCTTAATATTTCATTAGTCTATCTGATGCAGACCAATGCTCTCTACCGGGATTATGAGTATATATGCTCAGTCTACACACTGCATAGGCTATATCATGCCTTGTAAAGTTCATTAAATGCATTAGACTCCTAATAATTTGAGCATATTTATGCTAAACAACTGGGTCATCGTTATTATTTTTCAATTGAGAGTTAGCATCAAAAGGAATGCTCACATATATGACATTAAAATATTAAAACTTCTTACGAAGTCTCTCAACATAATATTTTTGTGACAACATTATTCCATTTTAACTCATTATAACTTTAACTCCCAATATTGTATTTACCTCACCCAAATATTTCATATCAAAATTAGCAGACAGAAATAATTTTGTACTTTGCACAATGTTTAAATTTATACCAAATATAAGCATGTTATCAACATATAGACATATTAACACATAATCATTGGCTACCACTTTAGTATAACCACATTTATCCACCTCAACTGAAGAAAAACCGTCGCTAAGTAAGACTTATTCAGATTTCACATACCACTGCTTAGGAGCTTGTTTAAGGCCATAAAGAGATTTAATTAGTTTGCAAATTTTTATTTTCTTGTCCAGGAATGACACAGCCTTGAGGTTGAACCGTATAAATCTCTTCCTCTAAATTACCATTTATAAAAACAATTTTAATTTCACATCCATTTGGTGGATAAAAATCTTACTGATTGAAGCTAAGACAATTAAAATTCAAATAGAAGAAATTCTAGTCACTGGTACAAATGTATCAAAATAATCTATATTTTATTTTTAAAATAATCCTTTTACTAATAACCGAACTTTATATTTATCAAAAGATCCATCAGGGTTAAATTTTTTTTTGAAAATTTATTTACAACCAATAGGTTTTGCACCAGAAGGTAAGTTAGTTAAAATCCATGTAATCACACCTTGTTATTAGAAACAATCTTGTTATTAGAGAGAGAAGCTCTGCCTTCTCTCTAACTTTCCCGTTCAACTCTTCATCTTCTTCTTCTCTGCTGCCTCTGCGTATGTAGGTTAACCTGCGCTGAGGGTGCAATGGCCAGAGGGAGAGGCCGACCTAAGAAAGTTCTGGTGCCAATTTATGCAAGCGACACTGTTTTCCCAAAATCTGTTAACACTGTTCCACAGGCAGTTAGCACTGTTCCATTGAAATCTACTGATTAAACTGTTTCATTGCCTCATGCAACAGTAGATCCACAACCATATGAAGTTCCCGTGCTACCAACACCAACTGAGAGGGTTGATAATAACTCAGAACCTCAAGTTAGTCCAGTGATTGTCCAGATGGAACCTGAGAAAAGGGGTAAGGACCACATGCAACAACCACCACCAACTGATGTACCAAAGGCTGCTAGTGAGGAAGGAGCAAAAATTGACCCACCCAAACAGTGGGCTATCCTATTTATGAGGAATCGCCTTGCTGCAAATGGTATGTCTCTAGAGTATATTCCCCCTACACTCATTAATAGTAAACCAGTTGGTTAGCTGGTGAAGGAAGAAGTGGAGGAGGAAGAAGGAAAATGGAAATGTGCCCTAGTTATTTTTGTTCTAGGCAATGGACCAGGGTACAATGCTATGAAAAGATTTATTAGAATACACTGGTCTCATGTGCCTGAGCCAGAATTGTTTTACCATGATGAGGGCTACTATATAGCGAAATTTCAGGCCATTGAAGATGCCAAAGAAATACTGTGTGGAGGACCATATTCAATTGCTAATAGGCCTATGATTTTGAAACAATGGTCGGTTGATCTTGATTTTAATGATGCTTTCCCAACAGAAATTCCCCTGTGGATTTAATTCCCCAATTTACCTATGTCCTGTTGGGGCAGTAAGTCACTGAGTAGAATTGCAAGTGTGCTGTGGAAACCCATCTTTGCTGATGAATGCACGACAAAGCAAAGTAGAGTCTCTTATGCTCGTATGCTATTGAGGTGAATGTATCAAAGGCATTACCAAGTGAGATTGAACGGATGGATCCCAATGGAAAGAGCTTTATGCAAGATGTGTCATATGATTGGAAGCCATCATTTTGTGAGAAGTGTCTGATGGTGGGACATAACTGTTTGGCTAAAACAACCCCCTCAGTCAAGCCTAGAATGACACCGGAATGGAGAGTTAAGGCTCCAGCTCCTGTGGCCCAGAGCAGTCAGGGAAATCAAGTCCAGCAACCAGACAATGCAAAACAACCAAGATCCCATGATGTTGTGGAGGAACAGTTGAACAAGCAGAAGGGTGTTGCTACACAGATGTCTCCAGTCTTCAACATCACAAATTTTCCACCATTATCCCCTATTGTGATGTCTAATAGATTTGAAGTTGGAACAGTGAGTTGCGCAGATCACCCCTAGATGAAGGGGGAACTAGCTATGGCCAATGAAGTGGTTAATTTGGAATATAAGGGGTGTAAATAAAAGGTACAAACAGAAGGAAGCTAAAGAATACTTTAAAACCAATAAATTTGACCTTGCTGGTCTTGTAGAGACAAAGGTTAAACAAAAAATGCAGATAGATTAGCTAGTTTTTGTTGCCTAACTGGAGTATAATTACTAACTACAATGGAGCAGTAAATGGAAGAATATGGATCCTATGGGATCCTACTAAGTATTTGATCTCTGGAGTACAGGAGGAGGCTCAACTCATCCATTACAGTGTCAGGAATCTTAGTGGAGAACTTCTCTGCTATCTCACAGTGGTATATGGATCAAATAATAGTGATCAGAGGGGAACAATGTGGAAGACTATTCAGAATCTGGCTGCAGGTATAAATGATCCTTGGATAATTGCAGGAGACTTCAATGCCATATTGTCAAGTAATGATAGGCAATCATGCCACCCAGTCAAGCAAGGAGAGACTGTGCAGTTTAACAATTGCATACAGCAAGCTAGCCTAGCTGAACTGCCATGGAAAGGGGATTTCTTTACTTGGACAAACAAGCAAAGTGGTGATGACAGAGTGTATAGCAGATTAGATAGGGTGTTTGGCAATTATGAATGGATGATGAAATGGAATCATGTGCACACTGCATATGGAGCTCCTTTTATCTCTGATCATAATCCCATGCTATTATCCCTAACTGAAGATACTCACAGCAGGAAGATACCATGTAGATTCTACATTGTATGGACTCATAGAGGATTTCCAACCTCTGGTCAAAGCTAAATGGAAAAGCACTGCTCAATGTACCTTGCAAGGAGTGTGCAATAACCTCAAAGCCCTCAAGCCTGCCTTAAATCTCTAAATACTAGAGAATTTAAGGGTATTACACAGAAGATTGAGAATAGTAGAAAGGAACTGGAAGCTGTCCAACAACAGATGGCCATATCTTATACAGATAACCTACAGCTGAGAGAAAAAGACCTGCTGCAGCAATTGGAAAAATGGTCTCTGCTTGAAGAATCAGCACTGCAACAAAAATCTAGAGCCAAATGGATCCAGCTAGGAGATTTAAACAATAAATACTTCTCAGCAGTAATGAAGGAGAGAAACCAATTTTAAAGGATTACTGAGCTGACCACAGAAGGAGGACCGAAGATAACAGATCCAGCTGACCTACACAAGGAGATTACATGTTTCTATAAATCACTCATGGGTACAGCAGCCACTTCTTTACTAGCAGTGAACAAAGGGTATATGAACAATGGTCCTAAACACTCACATCAGCAAAGGAAGGAGCTATCAGAGGACATCACTGACACAGAGATCCTAAGCAGTTTGAAGGCAATTGGTAATGATAAAGCTCCAGGGATAGATGGATATAATGCTATGTTCTTTAAACACACTTGGCCTATCATAGGGCATCAGGTGATTCAAGCAGTCAAGAACTTTTTTGCAACCAGCAAAATGCACAAACCTGTAAACTATGCTTCACTCACCCTAATTCCTAAGGTTTCTAGTCCCAAAACAGTCAAAGAATTTCAACCAATAGCTTGCTGTTCAGTCCTATACAAAATTATCTCCAAGTTGTTGGCCAACAGACTCCAGAAAGTCATGAGTAGTATTATCTGTAATGCACATGTAGGCTTTATTCCAGGAAGGAGAATAGCAGATAATGTCATCTTAGCACATGAATTAATAAAGCATTATACCAGGTCTCATATCTCTCCCAGGTGTATGATCAAAATTGATTTGCAGAAAGCCTATGATTCAGTAGAATGATGCTACTTACAGCAGGTTATGGAAGCACTGGATTTCCCTCCCAAATTTACAAGATGGATCATGGAATGTGTTCAAACTGTTAGTTATACAGTAGTGGTTAATGGTGAGACAACTGAGCCCTTTCAAGCAGCTAAAGGACTGAGACAAGGGGATCCAATATCCCCTTTTCTGTTTGCTATTATGATGGAGTATCTCAGTAGGTCTTTGGTTGAATTGAGGAAAAATAGAGAGTTTGTGTTTCATCCTGGTTGTAAAGAACTGGGAATAACTCACTTAAGTTTTGCTGATGACTTGTTGCTGTTTGTCAAAGGAGATCCTCTTTCGGTAAGTACTATGTTTACTTATTTCTCCCAGCTCACTGCTGCTTCTGGTATGACAGCAAACTTGCATAAGAGTGCTGTCTATTTTGGAGGGGTGAAACCTCAGGATCAGCAGCATATTATTGATCTCCTGGGATATGTACGGGGAGAACTTCCTTTTAAGTATTTGGGAGTACCTTTGACTGCCAAGAAGTTGACTGTTTTGCAATGGCAGCCACTGGTTGACAAAGTCTCTGCCAGGATTACTTCCTGGACTGCCAGGAACCTATCATATGCTGGCTGAACTCAGCTGGTTCAATCAGTTATATTTGGGATTCAGGCTTACTGGGCACAACTATTCTTAATTCCTTCCAAGATTATAAAACTACTTGAGGCAATGTGCAGATCATACATCTGGTCAGGATCAGTTAGTGTGTCAAGGAAGGCATATGTGGCTTGGGAGAAAATCTGTATGCAAAAGTCTGCTGGTGGTTTGAATCTGACTAATTTACTACTGTGGAACAAGGCTGCTATTTCTAAACTCAGCTGGGATTTGGCACACAAGAAGGATGCTCTATGGGTGAAATGGATTCATACAGTGTATATCAAACAGAGGCAATTGGAGAATATCATTGTCCCTAAGCAGGCTAGTTGGATGGTAAGGAAGATCTTTGAAGGCATTGAATTACTGCAGCAACACCAAATACTGGATAAATCAGTGTGCACTATTAGACACCTCTACCTAAATCAGATAGGAGAGGCACCAAGAGTCAGGTGGAAGAACTTAACAATACAGAATGCTGCTCGACCCAAAGCAATCTTCAACCTATGGCTGCTCTTGCAAGATAGGCTGCCCACCAAAACAAGGTTGATCAAATGGAATCTGGATGTAACAGACACTTGTGTCATGTGCCAACAAGCTGTGGAAACTAGGGAACACTTAATCCTGCATTGCTCTTATGCAACTGAACTGAGAACTCACATGTTGCACTGGATTGGAATTAAGCAACCTACTGGACAAAACTGGCTTCAGTTTGTTCAGTGGCTTATTGAGAAATCTAAAGGCAAATCCCCTCGAGCTCACATATTCAAAATGACAATGACGGAGATGTTTTATGTTGTTTGGCTGGAAAGGAATGCGAGAATATTCGAAAATACATATTGTACCAGTGACAAGCTACTTAGGAATATTGCTTGTAATTGTAATGTTAGAGCTCGTCCTAGGCTAAGGATATTACTTAATCGGTTTTTGCTTTAATACTAGGATAGTTTTGTTTCAGTTTTGATAGCCAGTTAAGGTATGAACTGGGCTATGGAATTGTAAGGTTAACACTTTGGTGATTAATACAAAGTTAAAATCCAAGTATTATTTTTTCTAATGGAATTAATTTCAACTTTTATTGTTTCTTTCCAACATTTAGCATCTGAAGAAGATATAGCTTCAAAATAATTTGATGGTTCATTATCACCAAGAAATATTTGAAAATTATTTCCATATAAAAATTATTCTTTCCTATGCCTTTTAGTCCTTCTCAATTACTCATAAAAGGTAATTTCACTATTTGTTTCAACATGTGTATGGGAAATTTTATCAAATATTGGAAATATATGTTCAAAGAATTTTGCATTTTTTATCTCAATTATAGTATTGCAATCAAGCACATCATTTTTTAAAACAACAAATCTATACGCAGCACTATGTTCAACACATTCAATAAGTATGCAATCAATAGTTTTATAACCTATTTTTTCTTTTTATGTTCAGGCAAAAGAACGTTAGCAAGGCGCCCCCACACTTTTAAATTTTTTAAATTAGGTTAATGACCCTTCCACAATTCATAAGGACTTTTTTCAGTTCTACTATGTGGTATTCTATTTTGTAGGTGACATGCAGATAAAATAATTTCACCCCACAAATTATCAGGAGCGTTAGAACTAACCAACATATAGTTCATCATCTCTTTCAATGTTCTATTTTTTCTTTCAGCTACTCCATTAGACTCAGGTTAATAATGTGGAGTTACTTCATAAATAATTTCATTATTTTCACAAAATTCATTTAAAGATAAATATTCTTCGCCTCTATCTGATCAAGTTCTCTTGATTTTTCTACTAAGTTGATTTTCAACCTCAATTTTATTAGAAATAAAAGCATGAAATGGTTTATTTTTATTTCTAAGCAAATACAATTTAGTATATCTACAAAAATCATCTATAAAAGTCACATAGTTTCTTTTACCACCTGTAGTCATAGTCTGCTTCGAGTCCCCAAATCATTGTGAATTAAGGATAACTATTTTTTTTGGCAATCCACTAGGCAAGCGCCTAGGGCTAGTTTTCATTAATAATATGAAATTGAAAATTACAAAAAATAGGAAAATAAAATAAGGGGGGATAGCACCGATATTGTTACCCATATAACAACAACCGGCGTAAACCTTACCTTATTAATCCTATTGAGGCCAATAAAAGCCTCATGAACTAACAAGCATGTAAGAAGAATGAAGTAGCAAGAATTAAGAAAAGTATGATCATCACAGAGTTTATAACATGCTCTGTGATGATATTACATAGAATAATACTAATGAGATGGAAAAATAAAAAGTTGAAGAAGCCATCTTGGTGCTCTCTTTTCTCCAATTTTTGAAAAATTCAATTTGTAGATTAATGTCTTCGTCCACAATTTTTGTCAATATGACTTCAAAATTCATGCTTTGTTCCTCGATCAATTAGACTTTGTAAGAATTGTTTGAGTGACCTATTTTTGTTTTGCATTTCTCATTGGGGGTCTCCTTATGTTTGCGTCTTCAAACATCCTGCTGGCCCAACTTTTATCCCTTTCACGAGACTTCTTGACAAATCACCCTTTCTTGACGCGTCTGCCCGACATTGCATTAAGATATCCTCTTCCTCCCCTTCTTCATATATATGTCCTCCTGCCCTCGCATCCAGTAGTTCTCTGTCCTGTAGAGTGATTTCTTGAACTGTTGATACGAGCTAGTGCTACCCCGTCTGTGAAAATGGAACTGTTTTGTTATCGGCAAAAGGAAAATTAGATGGTGTTGTTGCATTCCTTTGCTGGCGCTGTGTTGTATGGAAAGGTTTCCTCATTGCATCCGACATTTTCCTCTCCTCCAAAGTAGTGATCGATTTTATTGGTAAAATCTGATTCTGGGCAGATGTTGGCAGTGATGTTGCGTTTCGATTAGCAAGTGATGTTTTGCCTGATTTTGTAGTATTTCGTGGAACAAATACTGGAGAATTATAGTTCAAGTTGCTGTTTGTGTTTGCTGCAGGTTGCAGATTTGCAGTAAAATTGATTGTCGCTGATTTCCTTTGAAATTTTGGCTTGAATTGAGCATCAATGTCCTCTCCTGCACTGTCATCATCAAACTCTTGGTCGTCTTCTGAAGATGAATAACCAACAAGTCCTTTTCTCCATCCGTCCTCATCGTCAAAATCTCGTTGGTCTTTCCACAATTTCGATTTAATGACCATCTCCCTCATCTTAACTTGAATTACTGGTTTGTTATTCCCAGTGGAGGTTGATGGTTCTCCATAGTCTTTGATAATTGTCTCCTCATGTGTACTGGAGGAAGGTATGGTTGGAGAAAGATGATCATTGGCCATCTGCATATTCTCTCCAGTCAAGATTCCATCCTCATTATTGACATTGGTAAGTGCAGGAAATGAGTTTGAATTTGTATGTAGACCTGGACTCTTATCAGCGATGTGCATTTTGTTTTTGGTTTTTGAAGTTTCTTTTCTGTTGGACATCGATGACCAGTTATTTAAAGAATGTTGAGCAGCTTCACTTGTTTGTTGTGTAGCAGCTATAGGATCTAAATCAAAACCACGATGAAGAAAGGCTTCATTAGAAACTGTAGTTGATGTATCTATCAAAGAGGTCACATTGCCTTGTTGAACCATATCAGGCTGATTAGAGGTATCTTGTCGAAATGTGTTATGCGCAACCTCAGCATCTGTAAGACTTGCTGATATTTGCATATTAGTCTTATGAATTGGATCTACACTAGCTGATACATTTTCCTCCTCTGCTACCAGCTGCTGCACATTGCAGCTGTGATGCTTTCCTTTGTGAGTTTCAGATTTTTTGGTATGCTCAGAAGTAACCAAAGCTGATGCTTTATTTAGTTCATTACAATGTTGTTGTCCAGGATTTTTTGAAGCATCAAGTAAATTTCTTACTGTCGACTTCTCCCCTGGTTGAACTGATAAAACAGTAGGATCTGTAGTAGATCTGAAATTACCCGAAACCTCCAAATTAGTACCATTTGCTTGATCAAATAGTATAGTGTTTTTATTGTTAGTATTCTACAATATGTACTGCTACTCGATCAGCATCTCTTCATGACTTTTTGTATTGTCAGTTTCTGGTACAGAAGATGGATCACTAGGTTGCAAATTTGATACCATCTTTTCAGTTACAACATTAAAAGCCAAATTCAATGCAACAGTAGATTGCATTTTACAAAACTGGGCAGAATCACCCTTTGGCCTTGGAAGAGCTTTTGGAGGTGTAACATTTGAAGTAGAAAAAGTTATTTGAGCTGCATCAATAATCACATTAGATCGAACCCCTTCAATTCGTCGTCCCGCAAGATTAGCATTCAAGTACTCCCTGGCCTCACCTCCTAGCTGCTACACATTACAGCTGTGATGCTGTCCTTTGTGAATATCAGGTGTTTTGGTATGCTCAGAAGTAACCAAAACTGTTGTTTTATTCAAATTTAGTGCCTCACCCTCAAAATCAACCACCTGCCCAGCATGTGCACTAGTAGTAATACGATCTGTAGTAGTATGCATTGCCCCAGCAGTAGCCACATATGTCCGTGCATAGATAGTAGAAGCAGGTACATCTCTAGAAGGCTTAGGAGGTCCTTTATCCAACTTCAATACCTCCTCCATAGACTCAACTCGAACTGCTGCATGTGGTGCATCTGATACACCAGCAACCACAACACTCCTAGCCATTACATGTTGATCTGCATCACCCCTATCATTCACAGTAGTTTGTGTAGTCTTCAAATCAGCAGTATTTTTCGCAACATCCTTTACAATACCAGGTTGTGCAGCTGAATCAATTCGATCAACAACATCCTTCAAGCCTGCATTATTTTCCACAGTCACTCCTTCTGCAATTTGTAAAGTCTGTTGTGAGACTTTTGTTAATTCAACTCCTGAATTACCATCTTTTTCTTGAAAATCCTTAGCTCCTTGTCCAGTTCTTTTAGCATTTAGATAATCCCTTGCATCCACTTGTAATTTGTCAACATCATCCACCTCGTTACCAGGCAGATCACTGTGCAAATTTTCCTCTGCCACCACCTCTGCTCCAGCTTTTTCTTTTTTAATTCTACACGCCTTCTCATCGTGACCTTGATGCTTGCAATAAGCACAATACTTAGGAAAGTTGTCGTACACTATTTCTGGATGGAGCTCGACAGATTTACCTGAAGCTCTATCTAAAATCTGCAGTTTGAACTTTTTAGGATGTTTATCCAAAAGATCAACTATAACCTTAACTCTTGCCGCGGTAGGTCTCGTTCTATCCTGTGTCGCCTTGTCCACAGTAAGAGGTTTTCCCACAGCTGATGCCATAGACATTAATCACCTCTTAGAAAAGAAATTTGGTGGCAGACCTGGAAGAGAAATCCACACGACTGCCATCGACGTCTCCTCCTTCGGATTGAATTCCAAAGACCATGGGAATGTTCTGAAGAAATATTCGTCGCCTTTGGATATAAGATATCCAGTCGACTTTGAAAGGAAATGAACATATTAATTTAAGAGATCAAACCTGATTAACAGGTGACGAAACTCCAACTGCCCAACGTTGCATTGACCTTGAACATCAAATTGCGACGAAAATATTCTTCGCACTTCCGATAGATCAAGTCTGCCATAAGAAAATTTTATAACAAGTCCCTGATGCAATCCTTCTTCCCTAATGAATTTGGTAACCTCTTCCTTTGTGAATTGTATTACAGGTTTACAATGCTCGACGATAACTGGACACAACTCTATTTTTTACGGAGCAGACAGTTTTGCTTGTAGTATTTGTAGCATACGATTGCTTTGTGTTTTCTTTTGGATCAGATTTTAGAGCGTTATGAATTACCTCTCCCACTGCCAAAGGCTGGGGAGTGATCAACACAGCCATGGCTGCCAAGCTCACAAATGGACGCCAAAATCCTAGAGATAGAAAGAAGTCTCATCCATTGTTCTTTGAAACTCAGAAGAACAAAAATTATTAAAGAATCTAGAAAAATTCTTCGAGCTACAGTATTTTGCAAAATAAAATTAAGATCTTGAAGAAATTGTTATGAATTTGGGAAAGAAACCAACTTGGAATTGTTCGCAATGCGAAGGGGGTTATTTTTACAGCACGTTTGCTACAATCCACCGCCGAATTCCGGAAATATGCCCGATGAATAGTGACGGAATCACTATTCACCTTTCTTCCTAGAGAGAAACACTCCTTTTTTGCTTCAATTTCTCTTTTACGAAAAAACAGGTCTTTCCAGTACTTTTAGCTTCAGCACATATTTCACACTTGTTAATATTATTTGAGTCTAAAGCAGATACTAATCCCAGTGACTGCATTTTTTTATAGTACTTTAAAATCAACATGTCCTAGTCTAGCATGCCAGAGCGAAATAGGCACAATCATATAAGCAGGAGCAGATATATTTCCATTGATAACATCAAAAATATTAAGTACAAAGAGTCCTTGGTTAAAATATCCATTTCTCACAAACGCATTATTTTTGGTCATTACGATCTCATCATATTCAAATGACTCATTCACTCTGGTTCTTCCCTACAAAGATACAGAGATCAAGTCTGCCCTCATAGTAGGAACATGCAGTACATCAACAAGGGATAAGGTTTTTCCCGAAGTGAGTCAGGAGAACTTTACCCTTACCCAAGACTTTGGTAGTACTTGAGTCTCCAAGGCAGACCTCTTATCTGTCATCCTCTACATGAGTATAAGAGGAAAATGTTTCTCGATTTACACAAATATGCCGAGTAGCCCTAGAGTCTACCGCCCATTCTTTTGTATATGCTACAACATATACTTGAGAAATGACATATGCAATAATATCAGCTCCTTCAGCTAAGATAACATTAGGAGTATTAGTTTTTCCTTTGTCATTTTCTGCTCCATACTTGCACTATGAGGCATGATGGACCGATTTTCCACAGACAAAACAAGAGCCTTTTTTCTTTTAAGATTAGGATTTTAGGCTTGCAACCTTGAGACTTAGTCTCATACCTTTTGAGATTGTTGTTGCTTCTTTGCACTAAGTTTTTTTTAAGAGCTGTCATCCTAGCTTTGGCAGATTCTTTTCTGTTGAAATCTTTATGTAGGTAACAATTTACTCAATGGTAAAATTTTCTATTTGTGCTTTATGTTATTTTTGTAGTCACTCCATGAGTCAGGCAGCTTCCCAAGTAGCACTCCATCAGAAAACTTCTCTAGTAAAGACATTCCCTTGGCCTTTAAGTTTCCTAACAATTTTTGAAATTGATTGATTTGTACGCTCATCTCTTTATTATCTCTCATCTGCCAATATCAGTGTTATTTGTCATAGTTTCTTAGATTGAAGGAAACATTTAAAAATAACAATAATAATACTACTTCAAGATTATATGTAAGAGGATACATGAATTGACTTTAGTTGTGGTGGGCACTGTCCTAAGAAACTATTTTAACAATTTGAAATGTTTTCCCAGGATACAGGAATCATCAAAATATTAATTTACAAACCCAGCTAAAAAAAGTGGAACAAGAGAAATTAAACTACCAAAAAGAAAGATAACAAAGGTAAGGTGGACAATAAAGAAATTTAGAGGGAAAGAAGAAGAATGATTTCTTTTTCTTGCTAATGATAATTTATGAAAAATGAATGATTGGTAATGGCTATTTATAGCCTCATTTGCATGAAGACTTGTTGTGTAGATCAAGAAAGTGGCTAATGGAATTTGCCCCTTGGTCAATGCATTTTTCCACTTTTCTAATGTCTTCTAAGAGAGATGCCACTTGGCTTTGATTATGTCATGACCTAAACCCTGATCCAATCGTGATGGCGTCTCTCGTGAAGACAAGGCTAGGAAACTAACCCATTTTGCCTTTTCAAATTAGTTAAATATTAACAAATAGTTCAAGCATGATTTAATGATATAATCAGCATAAATACAATCTGACACATCCTTAACGTAGGTGTCACAAGTCACGAGCATCTATTAGAGTATAAATACAACTACAAGGTCTGAAATATACAAAACATGACTGATGAACGAAAAGGGAGAAAAGCAGTGCTACGAACGCTGGCAGCCACCTTGCTAAACTCCGATAACTTTGCCTCCGATTAGCCAAAACACTCTAGGTGTATAAATACTTGCATCTGCACACAAGGTGTAGGCAGTAAAGTGATTAATCCAACTCAAAGAGTAATAAAGGTAAATAATAACTAAGTAGTAAGAAATCAAGTAAAGCAAATCAACGTGTAGTATAGAAGCTGTGTAAAACCCTTTGAGAAGAAAATAATGAAGCTGTGAAATCTTTAGAAACATCTTAGTAGTTTAAACCCCTTTTTGAAAATGACTTTTTCAACAGTTAGGCAAATGAATGCAAAACAGTTAGTGCCAATAAGCACAAAAAATCCGCCCCTCGGGCACAAATACCACAGTATAACAGGTAAAATGTCAAGTAAATATGAAATATGAACACAAAAAGGTTCGGCCCTCTGGCAATATCTCATAATAGAACCAGACCTTCATGCTCACTCTCAGAATAATGCCAGCACCTCGGGCTCACTCTTAGAAAAATATCATCTCCTCGGGCTCACTCTCATATCATAATGGATACCCGCGCTCACTATCGGTGTGCATACTCCGGAGGGGCCCCTTACGGCCCAAGGGCAATATCAAGCCATCTTGTGGCACCATCTCTCGTCTCTGGCATAACATCACTCAAGCCACCTCATGGCGTATAAATGCATCTCAGGCCCTCGGCCCCAGATAACTCAGTGTATCCTCACATCTGGCCCTCGACCGCACTTAGTCAGAGAAATCATCACAAGCCCCTCGGGCATTCACAAAACAATAGTTCTCCGCCAAAAACATCATTTAGAAAAATCATTTAAGTGTTAAACTGAGTAAAAGTGGCTGAGCTGTAAAACAGTGGAAAACAACATGACTGAGTTCAAGTAATAAGTCAATACAGTAAGAAATAGTGATAAAAATCGAAGGGTTCAAATAATTGGCACGAAGCCCAAATATGGCAATCAGGCCAACTCATGATGATAACAAATACGTTTTAGTCAAATATGAGGTAAAATCATCAATCGGAACGGATCAAGTCACAATCCCCAATAGTAAACGACCTTACGCTCATCATCAAGCGTGTGTCTTACCTCAAACCTTGGGCGTATCATTTACAATCATTACTCATCTCGAACCAGCGAAATATCTAGCTCGGGACGCCTTTGCCCCTCAAATCGGCCTCCGCGTGTATCGAGTCTATCCAAAATTAGAACGAATACATCACAATATTCTAAGGGAACGAAACCCATGCAAAAACAATCAATATCAAGCACGAATCCCGAAATTACCAAAACTCGAGCCCCGAGCCTACTTCTCGAAACTCAGAATTTTTTTACATCAACGGGTTCCTCATCCTCCCATGAGTTTATACATACCAAAAGTTCTTAATTCCGGCATCAAATGGTCCTTCAAAACCCCAAATTAAATTTCAAAACTTCAAGCCCTAGTTTCTTCCATTTTTAGATTAAGTTCCATGATTTTCTAGGTAGATTTCACAATAGAAACGAGTTTTGAGTTCATAAATCTTACCTCCAATCTATTTCCCTTGAATACCTCTTTAATTCCCTTCAAAAAGCTCTCAAAAAGATCAACAATGGAGTAAATGAGCCCCAAAATTGCGGATGAAATAACTTAAAAATATTCTGCCCAGTTCTAGTCCTTCTTCATTGCGATCGCAGCCCAAGTCTCGCATTCGTGAAGAAAAAATTTCCAAGACCCCAAAAACATGCTATGCGAACGCGACACACACCCTGCGAACGCGATGCTTAAGCTTCCCAGACCTACGAGAACGATACATCAGATGCGAACACGAAGCAAAATTCCTCTTAGATCAATTCCTTATACACGATCTCTAACAGCCTCATGCGAATGTGAAGCACACGATTCCTGCCTTCTCTGAATGCAAGGCTACTAACACAAATGCAAATACTTAACTCTGGCCATCCAAAATTCCTTCTATACGATCGCGATATACCCCACGCGATCGTGAAGGCCTAATTTTTCTGCAACTGCTGAACACAATTTCTGCAACTTTTAAACGTCAAAAACGGTCTGATTGATTACCCAAAACTCACCCGAGGCCCTCGAGACCTCAACCAAAAGCACCAACACACCGTAGAAGCTCATTCAAACTTTTTCCAATCATCAAAATACCTCAAACAACATCAAATTATCTAAAACTCATCGAATTCAAGCCTAAATTTTTTAAAAACTTCCGAAATGCGCTTTCGATCAAAAACCCAACCAAACCACCTAAGAATGACCTGATATTTTTCACACACATCCCAAATGACTTAACGAAGCTACCAAAACATTAGAAGTTCCATTACGGCCCCCGGATCAAAATCTCAGCTATGAACTGGGAATCGCCAAAGTACTAAGTTCGCCAATTCAAGCCTAATTCTACACCCACCTTTAAAACCAATTCCGATTACACTCCTAAGTCCCAAATCACCTAACAGAGATAACCAAATCTTAAAAATTCTAATCTAAGCTCATATACAAATAAGTCAAATCTTGGTCAAACTATTCTATTTCAAGCTATAACTAAGAATTTTTCTTTTAAATTCATTCCAATTTTTGTGAAAATCAAAACCAATGATTTATATGAGTCATAATACATACACGGTGCTAGTCATGCCCGAGAAATAGCAATTGAAGTGCAAAAGCTCAAAACGACCGGTTAGGTCATTACATCCTCCCTTGCTTAAACATACGTTCGTCCTCGAACGTGCCTAGAGTTTTTTAAAAACGAATCACTCGCTGAATAACCTTACCATGCATAAACCTAGGGGTGATCCTATGTCACCCTATCTCATATAGGTCTGATAAAACACTGAAACTGAAATCGCACAATCCAATCTGGCCCATAAGCCATAGAACAACATTTTCACTTCTGAAACCATCAATACAATCAAAACCTCACACCTATAATCTGAATAGACCCAAACCAGCTGTAATAAACTATGCTTGCATCCTCGAGAGCAATCCCGTGATATACCACATAACTCAAACACTCGTTGTGATAACCTCTATCCACGGCAGCTGCCAAAAACAATCGAATACTAGTAGAAAACATCTTATCATCTAAAGTATCATTCTATCACTTTCATATAATGCTAACGATAAATGAAATACGCAATAAACCATAACAATTTTTCATATCAACCATTCATGAGGCCACTTCTCCTTTGGCAAATACCATAGCAAATTTCCGAGTCGAACCTCGATATTATCCTTCCAACATGCTGAAATAAAATCTGTTCGTATTCATTAATGATCCCAACGATCTCCTCTAATCCAACACACCACTCTAGTGACATGACACATCAATATACACCTAAGCCATAACTAGCATAATACGCGCACTAATAGGCGATGGTCCGAACATACTCAATTCATGAAAATAACCCAAATGAAAGAGTTGTCCCCTAAGCTCACCAATACTATCACCAAAAAGCTGAGAACCCGTCTCACATCACAGAAATAGAGCACATGAATCTAACCTTCAAGGTCATATATCCACCTAGCTTCATTGAAATGCGGGATCCTAATCGCTCCACATGAAACATCACAAGTCACTATGCGTGAAAGCGACAACCATGCACCATTTGATGTCTAGAACCAAAGCACATCATCATACACACGGTGACATAAATAATATACACCACGCAAATCCAATAGGACATACCGATATTCCATTCACCGAGTAACACCCACTTACTCTTTCCGCTCGACTTCTACTATGAGACCCCAAATGAACCGCACCGAATGTGCCCATAACCAACAAATCATAATGCCTCGCAAAACCAAGAAACTACTTGTAGATCTACCTGGACCACTAATAAGCTCAATAGCAATCGAATCAACATATCCTTCAACCATACAATTCGGGGCCAACCTAGCCGACTCTAGCTAGAGCACGCATCCACATTGGCCTGCCAATGAACTCCTTATTTGGGAAGTCCTGAAGCCGTTTCTTCAAATTCTTATCTCTACCAGTGCCATCCGATACGGTGCAAGGCACCAAATCAGTACTGAAATCTAGAACCCTGCCAGGCGACATGCTTGGCCACCAGAAACACATTCGAAAACTCCCTCGCCACCGGAACTGAATCAATATTAGAAGCCTCAGCACTGACACTCATCACAAGAGCCCAAATAAGAAACACAAATCTATTTCCAGCCGTCCACTGGATCTTCGAGATATAAAACCATTCAACTAGGACCGAATCCTTCGTACCTCACCACTCAACATGTGGAATTACCGTCGTAGCCTATAGCGCAATGGTAAAGAATGACATAACATAGAGAAGTATGAATCCAATATCCATCCAAAATCTAACATGCCGAGCATAAAAGATCGTTCGGGTTTCCAAACCCCGATAATCACTAAACAGTGCTGATACACACGACTCATAACCACAACATAGCCTGAATATGAGAACATCCGTCTCCAAATCCACACGGCACATAAATCACTATACCTGATCCCAATTTCGCCATCCGAATGCATACCACAACTCAAATACCCAATCATTCCATGATAAATACTCTAAAATTTCCCTGTGCCACCAAGCAAACTCGAATATCACCAGTCGATCTAACAAGAAAGTGTCGTAATATTACCGAAGTTCCATCAACTTAATCAAATTGTCTTTTCTATAATATATACCCTCGTCAAATCACCCCAACTAGCAATATCACTTCCTTCATCATCTGAACTATTCATGCTGCCTAAGAATTCATGACTTTCCGTTCAGAACTAAACTGTAACCTTCCACGCGTAATTCTTAATCCTCTACAACCTACCGTATATACCCTAACATCTTAGGATAACATGAGAACTTCATATTCCTTCCGAGCCACAAACATCTACGTACTCAACTACCTAAGAACTTTCCATTGATTGCATCTAGAAGAAAATCGATATACATCCCATGCTCCTCATGCACACATAAAATATACATCTCTAAATCATGGTAAAAAACATAAAGAACTCTCTTTGTTTCCTTTGCACAGATCAGATCCGCCTAGACTGAATCCTTCTAATTTGACCAAGCTAAGCAAGTCATCAACACCAAGAGCATTTCTGAAAAATACATGTAAGAACTCATTACTTCAAACACACCCACGGAGTTAATCATGCCCTTACCATACTGGTCTGATCTACTATCAAGCTACCCCATCTATCTAAATTTCCTTCTGACTCATATTTAACTTGATATTCCCTCTTGTTGTAGCCCCATACTGCCTCAATTCAGGCTTACCACACGAGACTCAAGCATAAAACCACAATGTATAAGACCATAAGCTGCTGAATACTCTCTCAAGTATTCATAGAAATACCACATTCCCGAATACTTTCCTGATACTAATACATAGAATCCAATAATTAGCATAGAAATACCACAAGTCTTGACCTCTTCCAAATGAAAAGTCAGCTTCTAACCACATATACAACATTAAAATACTCGTTTGTTACATGTAGAATCTTGAGCACATTAGAACCATTCTCGAGAGTCATTCACTCTATTAAAATTGCAATTAGTCTAATCAAATAAACTGAACAACCTGTGCCTCATTGGTACTCCGACACTGCAGAATGTAACCTCTCCCTAAAAAAACCAAGCCACTTCCTACTCTATGCACCAAGCATCCATTAACAACAACAACTAAAGGCATGCCGTGATTCTCTTACCCTATGAAGCATAATATATCCTTTGTCAAAATGTTTCCGTTACTCGAGCCATCCTCTTTCTCAGCCTCCGTAGTCCATAACTGATTCACCCAAACGTCTCAAGCTGGAACCAAGATAGCACCTAACCGTGCAATCAACTACTCACAGCAGACTCCACACTTGGCTCGAAGCCATAGATCAAAATACACTCAATAACTCATAACACTTATGCTCTATTGATGCCACAATACCAGTGAGAATAAACTCAAATCCTTTGTAAGCTTGTGAATAACAGATCATCTAGTACTTTAAACCCTTGGAAAATCTTGTACTCACTCCCCAACAGTTAAGCCCACTCTCTTAAGCGACCCAAAATTCAAATTTCAACACTTACATATCACTTGCATATGAGATCTTCTAACTATCTCATAAGTGTCACTCAACCCTAGAGCTCTTCGCATGAGATAACCCACCTGCTTTGCCTTCCATTAACATTTATATATACTTTCCACTGTCATAAACAGTACACAATTACTTAGCCTTCCTGAGTCTGAGCTCAAACCGTAACATGAAATTTATTTCACTTGCTACTGGGAAACATGAAAGGATTCTTTACACACCCATAACTTGGGACTATTCCTCGAACCAAGATGGAATTCCAGCACCTAGCAGTTCTTCTATCCTCCAACATACCCTCTTTGTCGCTTCCAAGTCATAAGAATACCCCTCGCAGTCACAACATACTCATCAGATAGCCATGCAACCGTCACTTCCACTAATAAGGACACTATCAAACATATAAGTTCAATAACACTTGCTCACATAGTCAGCACCTCGATGCTCAAGCTATAGGCAAAGATACGGCCTCAAGTCCTCCAGACTGGCCCAACATTACCCCATGAAATCGCATCTCGCCCTTCGATCGGGAAATCACAAGCCATCAAGGCGTATCTGATATTGAGCGCTCATGCGCACATGCGAACGCGTGGAATTTTATGTCAAGTAAATATACAAGATAAACACATACCCCTCGGGCAATATCTCATAACAGTATCAGCCTCTCGAGCTCACTCTCAGAATAATGTCTGCCCCTCGAGCTCACTCTCAAAACAATATCAACCCCTCAGGCTCTCTCTCAGAACAATATCAGCTCCTCGGGCTCACTCTCATATCACAACGGGTACCCGCGCTCATTGTAGGTGTGCAGACTCTGGAAGGCCCCCTTACGGCCCAAGCACAATATCAAGCCATCCCGTTGTATCATCTCTCGGCTCTCGACCTCACATAACTCAAGCCACCTCGTAGCGTATAAATGCATCTTAGGCCCTCGGCATCATATCACTCAGTGTATCCTCACATCTTTCCCTCGACCGCACTCAGTCAGAAAATCATCACAATCCCCTTGGGCATTTGCAAAACACTAGTTCTCAACCCAAAACATCAATTAGAAATATCATTTAAGTCTCAAACTAAGTAAAAGTGGCTGAGTTGTAAAACAATGAAAAATAACATGACTGAGTACAAGTAATAAGTCAATACACTGAGGAAATAGTGATAAAAATCCCCGAAAGGTTCGAATAATTGGCACGAAGCCCAAATATGGTAATCAGCCTAAATCATGATGATAACAAATAAGTTTCAGTCAAATACGCGGTAAAATCATCAATCGGGACGGACCAAGTCACAATCCCCAATAGTAAACGATCCCACGCTCATCATCAAGCATGTGTCTCACCTCAATATAGCACTACGATGTGCAATCCGTGGTTTCAACCCTCGGCGTATCATTTAAAATCATTACTCACCTCGAACCGGCAAAGTCTATAGCTCGTAATGCCTTTGCCCCTCAAATTGGCCTCCACGCGCGTCGAATCTATTAAAAATTAGAACGAAAACATCATAATATGCTAAGTCAATGAAACCTAAGCGAAAATAATAAATATCGGGCACAAATTCTTAAATTACCAAAACCCGAGCCCCGGGCCCACTTCTCGAAACTCATAAATTTTGTACATTAACGGGTTCCTCATCCTCCCACGAATTCATACATACCAAATGTTCTTAAATCCGACTTCAAATACTCCTTCAAATCCCCAATTAAATTTCAAAATCCCAAGCACTAGTTTCTTCCATTTTTAGCTTAAGTTCCACGATGTTTTAGGTAAATTTCATAATAGAAACGAGTTTTGAGTTCATATATCTTACCTCCAATCGATTTCCACTGAATCCCTCTTTAATTCTCTTCAAAAATCTCTCAAAAAGATCAAAAATGGAGTAAATGAGCCCTAAAATCGCGGATGAAATAACTTAAAAACATTCTGCCTAGTTCTGGTCCTTCTTCATCGCGATTGCGGCCCAAGCCTCGGAATTGCAAAGAGAATATTTCCAAGACCCCAAAAATATGCTACGTGAATGCGATACGCACCCTGTGAAAGAGATACTTCAAATTCCCATACCTACGCGAGCGCGAGAAATCTGATGCGAACGCGAAGCGAAATTCCTCTTAGACCACATTCCTTATACGATCGCGGACAGCCTCATGCGAACATGAAGCACACGATTCCTGCCTTCTGCGAATGCGAGGCCACTAACGCGAATGTGAAGTCTTAACTCTGGCCATCCCAAATTCCTTCTATGCGATCGCGAAGGCCTAATTTTTCTGCAACTACTGAACACAATTTCTGCAACTTTTAAACTTAAAAAATTGTCAAATTGACCAGCCGAAACTCGTCTGAGGCCCCCCGAGACCTCAATCAAAAGTACCAACACACCCTACAACCTCATTCAACTTGTTTCAATCATCAAAATACCTCAAACAATATCAAATTACCCAAAACTCATCGAATTCAAGCCTAAGTTTTTAAAAATTTTCCGAAATGTGCTTTCGATCAAAAACCCAACCAAACACCCTGCAAATGACCTAAAATTTTGCACACACATCCCAAATGACATAAAAAAGCTACAACAACTCCCGAAATTCCTTTCCGTCCTCCGGATCAAAATCTCACCTATCAACTGGGAATTGTCAAAATACCAACTTCGTCAATTCAAGCCTAATTCTACACCGGGCCTTCAAAACCAATTTCGATCACACTCCTAATACTCAAATCACCCAACAGATCTAATAAAATCATAAAAATTTTGATTTGAACTCCTATACAAATAAGTCAAATCTTGGTAAAGCCTTTCTAATTTAAAGCTACAACTGATAACTGTTCTTTCAAATTCATTTCGATTTTCATAAAAATAAAAACCAACGATATACATTAGTCATAATACATTACACTGGGCATGTCATGCCCGAGAACTGGCAATAGAAGTACAAAAGCTCAAAATGACCGGTCAGATCGTTACAGATTATGACAATAGCCAACAAAGTCATTAAAAAATTGCCACACACTTAAGCCCTGAAGTTACGGACAAAACATGTTGAGGGTTTCACCTCGCTTAAAGGGCACATTAATGTCTTCGTCAAGGATTTAAAAGCATACTTCCTTGCCAATGAGAGTAATTCTGTAGAGGCGACACTAAATAATTAATAGTCTAATTTATAATTTTTTTTTTCAATTTCTTTGTCCATATATTTGTTATTCATGCTTATAATTATTACTCTAAACTATACATGCACATTTATATTTTTTCTTCATTTGCCCCTTTAGCAAAGCTCACACTTTATTTACTCTTAACGCCCCAATAGAACTTAGAGCCTTTTTGCATTTTTTGTCTTTGAGAATACTGCGTCCTCGTGCTTCATTGTAGTAGTACTACATATCTGTAGTTCCCAAAAGGTTATAAAACAAATCTATAGTTCCAATCTATGTTTACTTAAGCAGTTTTTCCAAATATATTTTTAGTAAACCAATTCCTTTTCATGAGCCTCATCTTTCATTTGCTTGAGGTGTAGCCAACCCTAATATAACAGGATCTCTCTTAGAAAACAAACAAGAAAACTTTAACTTGATTTATCCAAGGTAAGATCATACTGACCATAAAACATTAGCTATCTTAAAGTCTAGAACCAGGGATATAATACTTGGCATGTCACCCTTAAACGTCTCTTTTTGGCTTTTAAAACAGGTATTCAAAACTTTCAATCTTATGGATCTCAGAGCTATTAATGTTGACACAAGCTTTGATCTAGTGAAGTTATACTCCGGAAGATATGACAACTGGGAGAAGCATGAGAAGTAATTCAACCTCATGGCAATAAAAGTTCTAATGTTTTACAAATATGATAATTGCCACTTTAACTTGAGCAATAAGTCGGAATCCCAATTAAGTTAACTGTAACGATCCGACCGGATGTTTTGCGCTCTAGCGCGTCGTTCAGCAGTTTAAGGCCATGAGCAGCTAATATTAGGTATTATGACTTGTACGTAGGGCCAAAATTGAATTTCAGGAAGTTCAGATTTGACTTGAAAAGAGAAATCTCATTTTAGAAGCTTTAAGTTGAAAGAATTAATTAGGATTCAATTTTTGAGTAAACGACATCGAAATCGGGATCTGAAGGTTCCAGCAGATTTGTATGATGATTTTGGACTTGGGCGTATGCCCAGACCGAGTTTTGGATGATCCGGGAGCGTTTTGGAGCTTATTGTGAAAGTAACCATATTGGAAGAGATTCATAAGTTTGGCTTGAAGTGTATTTTAGTGTTATCGGTGTCCATTTGGGATTCCGAGTCTGGGAGTAGCTCCGTATGGTAATTCTAGAGCTAGGAGAACGATCGAAAGTGAAATTGGAGGCCCATAGGCCATTTTGGAATCATTTGGCTAAAGATAGAAATTTGAAGGTTTTTGAGAAGTTTGATCGGAAGGGGACTTTTTGATATCGGGGTCGGAATCTGATTTCAAGAGTTGAAGTAGGTCTGTAATGTCGAATATGACTTGTCTACAAAATTTGGGGTCAATCGGATGTGATTTGATAGATTTAAACATCGAAAATAGAAGTTTGAAATTCTAAAGTTCATAAAGCTTGCATTGGGTGTAATTCATGCTTTTTTGTGTGATATTATTTGAGACTTTGAACAAGTTTGCAATGTGTTTTAGGACTGATTGGTAGGTTTGGTTGAGGTCCAGGGGGCCTCGGGTGCATTTCGTATGCTCAACGGACCAATTTTGGCCTTGTGAGGATTGATTGTTTTCTAGTATGAGTGCAGCAGGTTTTTACAATGCGATCACGTGAGATGGTATGCGTTCTCATAGAGCTAAAGTGAGGGGATGGAATTGGCCTATGCGATCGCAAGAAGTGCAATATGATCGCGAAGGAGGAAGTTTGGGGCTTATGCGATCGCAGGGTTGGTGATGCGATCGCACAGTGTGCGTTTGGAGGCTGTGATGCATTTGGTCAATATCAACGTGGGGGCTTGCATACGAATGCACAAAAGGAATTAGGGAGACAGCAAAGTTGGCCTATGCAATCGCGGGGCTTTGTTTGTGATCGCATAAAAGGTCGCCTTGGCAGTGTTCTTTTAGAACCGGGTTTTCTCTCATTTTCGCTTCATTTGTTTCATGGGAGCCAATTTTGGAGAAACTTTAGAGTTTCTGTTTCATATGAGTAAGTTATTTATACTGGTTTTGAGTTAAATACAAGATATATATATATATGGATTTAGACATGAAAGTTGGTAAAATATTTGGGGTTTGAGGGAAAACCTAGAGAAATAAGTATTCTTGATTTTGACCATGATTTTTTGTATGGAATTAAGAGAACATCATATATTTGAGTTCTTGAGTTAATAGGTAAATTTTATCTACGAAAAATTTCGGCATCCAGGCACGTGAGCCCGAGGGCTTTTTGGTCAAGTTTTCAAGCGGAGTTATGAACTTATATATTTTGAATTGTTGCAAGCATTAGAATAAATTTTTATTGGTTTGCCCGATATTTGAATAGTATTGGAGCATTGGTTTTCCCGTTATTAGAATAGTTTGGGAACGTTGTGCAACAATTAGAGTCTTCGGAAGGGCGTAGAATGCCGGTTATAGATTTTTGGAGCGAGGTGAGTCTCCTTTCTAACCTTGTAAGAGGGATAGATGAGTTAATTAATTATGTGCTCCTATTTTTAGGGGGCTACGTGCGCGAGGTGACGAGAATCCATGCGTAGCTACTATTATGCTATTGTCCGGATAGTTAGGAGCCAAATGCATGCTATACTTGGACTGATTGTAATTTTGTTGACAGTTTTAATTTCTTTAATCACACCGAATTAGAAAATGAGCTTCTAAAATGATTATACTTCATTTCTTGAATTTTTAAAAGAGAATTGGATCTTTCTAGGATAATTTCTCCCTAGTGAATTCTTGATTGACTGATTGCTATGTTTATTTATATTTGACCGTGTTCTATGTATGATCCGCGAGCGGGGTAATAGAAGCATCTGTGGTTCACGCTGTTTGACCCTCGGTAATGAACAGTTTATTTTCTGCTGGAGCGGGTCGTACGCTCCGGCATGATTTGAGCATGCTTGTATTGCTGCCTTGAACTTATTAAAGTTGTTATTGCCTCTTCATGCCTTGAGAATATTTGGATAAATAAATAAAAGAAACTCTGGAAGTTTCCTATAAAAGAAAAAATTATTTACTTGTTTCCTTCTATTGGATTAAAAATCATGTTTATAAAAGTCCAAGATTCAATATATTATTGAAATCTCATTGTTGGACCTTAGTAAGTGTCGAAGTCGACTTCTCATCTCTACTTCTTCGAGGACGGTATACTTACTGTGTACACGTTATTTTTGTACTCATACTACACTTTTGTGCATTTTTGTTGCACAAGCTCATGTGTTATTAGTGTCCTACTAGACATAGCAGCACGGATGATTCTGGGACTAGGTGAGTTGCATTATTCGGGCGGCCCGCAGCTAGTATAGTCCCTTTCCAGCATATTGTATTTTATTTGTCCACAGTATTCCGGATGGATGTTGTATTTTATTTTCTTCTTAGTAAATGATCATGCACTTGTGACTCTGAGTCCTGGGATGGTTTTGAAATATTTTGTATTAATTGCTTATCATTAAATTTGAACTGAAACGATTATCTTTCTTTTTATTTTTAAAAATTGAAGGAAAATCTTAGTTTTCAAGATTGTTAAAATGAGAACTTCAACAAGTAATTTGATTGGCTTGCCTGACAGCTGTGTACGACTCCACCATGACCCTTAGTAGATTTTCGGTCATGACAAAATGGTATCAGAGCTAGGTTCCTAGGGTCTCACGAGTCATGAGCAAGTCAAGTAGACTCTTGCAAGTCGGTACGGAGACGTATGTACTTATACTAAGTAGGCTGCAGGATTGATAGGAGTACTTCTCTTCATAATTCCTTATCGTGCGATTTGATCCTTGGAGGTTTATGCCTTTTATTCATTCCTACTCAATATTATACGATGCAAACCGCTTATTATAAATCGAGAATTGAAGGACCATAATGGTACAACCGATGTGATAGGGGATATTTCTCTTGGTATAGCTGGTCGGATTATTATCATCACTGGTAGAAGGATATTTTATAATTTCAGCCTTGTGTTGGTACTTCTGAGAGCGCTGAGTCTAGACACAAGTTGCCATGATGCTTATTAACGATTGTTCCGCAGTAGTGAGATGATGGTAGGATGTTTGCCTACGGGTCGAGGCAGTGAATGACTTGAAGGGAGGTTTACTCGGTGCATAATCTAGAGATTCAGTATTTTATCCCCGGCAGGGGTAAGGGTAATCGGAATAAGAGTGGTCAGGTGTACGCTGGTGGAGTAATGAGGCTTGGTAATTGCAAGGGTGATGGAGTTTTCTCCTATGATGAGGTGTCGTTATCCCTATTGAATGTACTAAGTTCATCGGTATTATAATCTTCTACAAATTCCCCTTGGGAGCAGGAAATAATGAGATGGTATTGAAGAAGAGACTGTCAGAGATCGCGTGGTGTGGTGGTTCATGATTGAATCGATGTTTCTAATGTCGACAGCTCGAGAAAGACGATCTCCAGAAAGGTTTAAGTCAGTAGCATTTGTGGATCCTAGAGCTATGAAGAAGGATTTTTTTTGAGGCGACAACTTAACTACAAAGGATGAGGAAGGACATATGGGAAGCCTTAGGCGGTGTTCAAAGATTTTTAAAGGCCAGGTATACGAAGCAAAGGTTGAGTAGTTGATTATGGAATCGCATTTGCCCAAAGTGGGAGAGTGGCGGAGTTGCATATGGGCTTGTTAGTAGGATGAACATGTACCTTAAGGAGAGTTCTGAGGGATTTGAGAATATTAGTGATTGGGTTCTACAGGCTTTATGTGGCAGGAGATTGGATATAACTGGAAGGAGTTGTTTGAATAAAGAAGGATACAATATAACTTGGAATTGGGAGAATGTTGCCGCACATTTAATTGATGTCCACGAGGGGTGAACAGACTTGTGCAGCTAGAAAATGAGCATGGACTCAGGATGGGTTATTGATGTCAACCCCGTGTAGCAATGCTGGAAGACGTCGGGGAGTGATTTCTATAGGTAGGTTATTCCTGTGAGAAGGTTAGAGGTCGCATGGTTGGCAAAACATCCGTGAAAAGTTCTATTGGTTATACAACCAAGAGATCGGTTGTGCAAATGTGCTTGATGATTCATAATATACAAAAGGGGTTTGTATAGTAAGATATCGAGAATATTGGCGATTGATTGCGCAAGGTTATGTCAATAAGAGATTAAGAATCCTAGTGAACTCCAGAGTTTTGTAATAGTGGCTCCAAGCTAAGTGGGAGAGCCATACTACCTATGATTAGGTTGCATGTTAATTACTTGTGAAGTCTCTTGTTATTAGCATTTTGGTGGGTTATTTCAGTAAGGGGAAAAGAGCTTAGGTGGTGAGAAAATGTATTGTTAAAGGTGTGCTTTGGTTGGCCATGTTAGCTCTTGTTCAGATTTGGAAAGATTCTGGATTTGTGCTTTGTATAGATGCGGGTTCCAAGGGAAGTGATTTGTCCTGGTTCTTTGCCAAGAGGGTATTTATATGATAGAAGACTCATGGAGTTTATTATATTCGTGGCCAAGTTAGAGAGGGTGGCTCTCAACAACTGTCCTAGTGAATTCAAAAGATAAGGTGTGAAGCCTAATGATTTCGAGCCTATAGATACGATTAAAAATCAAGCTTAATAGTAGCCTATGAGAAGAGGCACAGAATGCTCTACGATGTTTTGACTTGCGATGTAGAAATTGGGAGGTACAAAATGATTTATGGGATTTGAGACAGCATGGTCTCATAATTCAAGGTCACTCGGGATGAGTACGGATGGAGGATGTTATATGTTGAATGGAGTTACTATTATTTTTAAGGCAATCAAGGATAAATTGGAAGAAAATAAAATTGTTAGCCCTGGTCGAATTGGCACATTAATGGCATAAATCGGTTCCTTCACCAAATTATGCAAGTGAATTATGACGATACGTATGAGGCTTGTCGACTGCCGTAATTGATGCTATTCAGGATTATTCTATTGTTATGGCTTGATATGCAGAAGCGGATTTTGGAATGGCTATGGTGGCTTAGACCACTACTTAGAGATTTGTATATTCTATGGTTATGAGAATCCACCTATGTGCTGCTATAGTTCTCCTGAATGGAGTTAAGTGAAAAGCTTTTATATGATGAAGTGTTAGTCCATTAGTGGTTCCGGAGTTATGATGAAGATCGTGTTGTATCATATGTTGGCATGTTGGGTGTAGTGAGTGGTATGGAATTTGAAGTGAAGATCAAGGTAACGATTTGGTGTTGATAAGGATGTCACGAGCTCGGATGAGAAAGAATGTAGATTCGAGGTTTAAGGTAAGATGGTATTTTCTTCAGCGTCACCTAAGATCGGAGTTTTGTGAAAAAGGCTTTGCATCTTGGTTAATTATTCTTGATCGCTAATCAGCGTTAGTGCGACTGGTTGTTTGGAAGTACGACCCAGTTATTTGTTATGGTAAGTTTGGGGAGTGTGTCCCACATGAAGATTGTATAAGTGTGTCAGGTAGTCACTTGAGTGATTAATGACTTAAACCAAGTATGAAGGTTGTGTTAATATTGTTGATTTGAGAATATATGCCTAGAGGGCACTCGGTCTA
This sequence comes from Nicotiana benthamiana, assembly GCA_034376525.1. Taxonomy (NCBI): domain Eukaryota; kingdom Viridiplantae; phylum Streptophyta; class Magnoliopsida; order Solanales; family Solanaceae; genus Nicotiana; species Nicotiana benthamiana. The sequence continues at coordinate 82,383,679 of CM067325.1, read as the reverse complement.
TTGAGTTGTGGATTGCGGATGATTTCTCCGACTATGACGGATGTTCTTATGACTTATAAGTTGAAGATGAGTTAATATGGACCTTTGAAAAGGTAATCACCCTACTTCAGAGTGCTATTAGAATCGTCTTGTGGTCGGTGGATGGATTTAAATGTGAATATCGGCTCTATATCAAGCCAAACGTGTTCATTTCAGTATTGTGCTCCTTATAAAGGGGTAGTCAGGGCATTATTTCGATGTCAAATATTTTATGCAGTGATACATTGCGCTATGTAAGTTGTGAGACGGCTTGAGAAATTACTTATATGTTGAGGATCTGCGTAGAAATAATGTTATATGAGCAAAATGGCTCTTGAGATTCAGATCGTATGTCGCACCTCGGTTGTGCTCGAGCTTTGTAGCTTGTATCTCCCCTCAAGGATGGTATTATGCACTTAGCATGCTTGCTACCGTTATCGGTATTTTATTTTAATTAGAAATTTAGCTTGATGTGCATCTCCTTAGGTGAGTGTTATGTATGATTCGGCTGGCACACCGCCATGGTTATGTTATTTTGATTGGGTTGCATGCCGCAACAGTGTGATGTTGAATATAGTTTTCTATATGCTATTTTTATATGCTTTGTTCTCTATTTTCTAAGGAAAGTCTATAGTAGTGCGTGAGTTGAATATTTCCTTTCAGAGTTCATTTTTCATTGTATCGCGTTCAAGTTGGTGGCTTATCGACACATTACGACATCATATAATGGTTTTGATCATGTCCGGGTGGCTTTCTACCTAAGCAGTTCGTATTGGGTGAGACGAGATTATTGAATTCGAGATTAGTGCAATTTGATTATATGAAGTACGTCAAGGAGCTAAGACCATTGTTTGGTTCAAAATGATGTGATAGTTTTCCCCAGGAGTATAGACCCAATAAATTGTTGTTTAGGTAGTGGTTATTAATTTCTATATGTCTCCTTCGTCGTGGCAGTGTTGTCAGAGAAAGAGCAAGACCTATGTGTGTCATGTGGTGCAATGGGAGAATCTAGTTTGTGGAACTTCAACTATTGTGTTCAAAGGATGTTATTGTGGTCCTGTGAGTAAAGCGGTGAAAGTTATGAATTCAGCAGAGATATGCAGTCATGTTCTGGTGCATCGTGTGGTGATTGATACGGTGTTCGTATGTTCGATACAGGCCTAGCGGAGAATTTTGGATATTGGAATTAGGCTATGAGGCTTATCTTCTTGAATAAAAGGAAATATTTTTAGAACTGATCGAGCTAATGCGCTCAACTGAGTTGTGGTAGCACGGGAAGATGCATGAGGTGTTAAACAGCGATTTCAAATTACTTCGATGTAGTTCTCAGCACGTTCGAGGACGAACGTATGTTTAAGTGGTAGAGAATGTAATGATCTGACCCGATATTTTGACCTCTAGTGCGTCGTTCAGCAGTCTGAGGCCATGAGAAGCTCCATTTCAAGTATTATGACTTATATGTGGGGTATAAATTAAATTTTGGTAAGTTCTCAATTGATTTGGAAAGAGAATTCTCATTTCAGCAGCTTTAAGTTGAAAGAATTAACTAGGATTGGATTTTTAAGTAAACGACCTCGGAATCGGGATCTGAAGGTTCCACCAGGTTCGTATGATGATTTTGGACTTTGGCGTATGCCAAGACCGGGTTTTGGATGACCCGGGAGCATTTTGGCGCCTATTGTGGAAGTTAGCATATTGAAAGAAATTTCTTAAGTTTGTCTTGAAGTGCATTTCAGTATTATCGATGTACATTTGGATTCCATGTTTGGGAGTAGCTCCGTATGGTGATTTTGAAGTTGGGAGCGCAAACGTCAGTGAACTTAGAGGTTCGTAGGTCATTTTGGAGTCATTTGGCTAAAGATAGAAATTTGAAGGTTTTGAGAAGTTTGATCGGAAGTGAACTTTTTGATATCGGGGTCGAAATCCAATTTCGAAAGTTAGAGTAGGTCCGCAATGTCGAATATGACTTGTCTGCAAATTTTGGGGTCAATGATGTGATAGGTTTAAACATCGAAAGTAGAAGTTTAAAATTCTAGTTCATAAAGCTTGAATTGGGGTATAAATCATGATTTTATCGTTGTTTGATATGATCGGAGGCTTCAAACAAGTGTGTGATGTGTTTTAGGACTAGTTGGTAGGTTTCGTTCAAGTCCCATAGGCCTCGGCCGCGTTTCGGATGCTCAACGGATCGATTTTTGCCTTGTGAGGATTGTTGATTCTCTTGTATGAGTACAGTAGGTTTTTACACTATGCGATCGCGTGAGAGGGTCTGTGATCGCATAGAGAAAAGGTGATGGAGCTGGAATTTGTCCTATGCGATTGCAAGAAGTGCAATGCAATCGCGAAGGAGGAAGGTTGGGGCTTATGTAATCGCAGGGCTGGTGATGCGATCGCATAGTGTGCGTTTGGATGATGTGATGTGTTTGGTATGTGCGAAAGCGGGGGCTTGCATGAGAATTCACAAAAGGAATTATGGAGGCAACAGAGTTGGCCTATGCAATCACGGGGCTTTGTTTGCGATTGCATATAAGGGTCGCCTAGGCAGTGTTCTTTTAAAATTGGGTTTTGGCTCATTTTCAATTCATTTCTTCCATGAGAGTCAATTTTGGAGCATCTTTGGAGTGTAATTTCCGTCACCAAGCATGAGGTAAGTGATTTCTACTGGTTTTGAGTTAAATACAAGGTTTATATATGGATTTGGACATGGAAAATTGTAGAAAACTTGGGGTTTGAGGGAAAACCTAGAAAATTAGTATTCTTGGATTTTGATAATGATTTTGGGTATGAAATTAAGGGAAAATCTATATTTGATTTTTTAAGTTAATAGGAAAACTTTATCTTTGAAAAATTTCGAAATCCGGGCATGTGGGCTTGAGGGCGTTTTGGTCAAATTTTCCGGCAGAGTTGAGAACTTATATAATTTGAATTTTTGCAAGTAATAAAGTAAATTTTTATTGGTTTTTCCGTTATTTGAATAGATTTGGAGCATTGTGCAACAATTAGAGTTTTCAGAAGGGCGTAGAATGCCGGTTATAGATTTCTGGAGCGAGGTGAGTATCCTTTCTAGCCTTGCTTCACACCTCATGTAGAATGAAAAAATTCAGAAGCCTGTCCATTCACTATAATTGAGTACCAGTTGTTAGAGATAAGGTTGCAAATCATGTTGATAAAACACTCAATAAACCCCATTTTTCTTAACACATGCAACAAATATTTCCATGACACCCTATCATACGCCTTATCCATGTCTAACTTGATCACTACATTACCATGTTTCCCTCTCAATCATATATTTGTAACAATCTCCTGAGTCAAAAAAATGTTCTCAAATATACTTCTTCCTTTAACAAATCTTGACTGATTTGCTGAGATCAATGAAGAAAGAATCCTTTCAAGTCTATCATGCACAACTCTTGAGAAGAACTTGTTAATGAAGTTTCTCAAACTTATTGGTCTAAGGTCAGAGAATGTTTGTACTTGTGGTTTTTTGGGAAGTAATATAAGGTTAGAGTGTGTTATGGACTTAGGTAATGGATTACCTTCAAAGCAAAGCACTAACAATGTATGAATATCAACCTTCACAATATCCCAACATACTTGGAAAAACAAGCCAGAAAAACTATCTGGACCACTTGCACTTTCACTACTCAAAGCAAAGACAACATTCTTCACTTTTTCCATAGTTGGTAATCTGCATAATTCCACGTTTTGCTCCATCGTCACCATTGAAGGCACATTATTCAACATATCAAAGCATGTAGGATCCCCTTCCATGGTGAATTGCTTCTGAAAAAACTGCACTGCAGCGTCAGATAGTTTCTCTTGATCTTCAATCCATGAACCATAACCATTATAGATTCTTCTCAAATGTAAATTTTGCCTTTTCCCATTTACACAATGATGAAAAACCCATGTGTTTTTGTCTCCCTCTTCAAACCATTACATACCTGTGTTTTGCTTCCAGTATTGTTCTTCAATGCTCAAGTACTTCTTTAGCTCAGCTTGGGCCTGTTGGAGAATAACTATATTCTGCATTGAAGGTTCCTCTTCAACAACATCTCCTTAATCCTCACTATATCTTCCCTAATAGCTATTCGTTTTAAAATATCACCATAAGTCAGTTTACTCCATTTTGATAGAGCAGCCTTGACCCTCTTCAACTTATGCTTAAACATCATGAAAGGATCACCTATAAAATCAGCAATCCAATTCTGCTTCACCACCTACAAGAATGTTTCATGTTTTATCCAGAAATTTAAGAACTTGAATGGCTTCACAAACTTTATGACATCCTCTCCACAGCTCATAAGTAGGGGTGAATGATCAGAGCCTGTCCCAATGAGATGTTCCACTTTTATGGTTGGAAACAATGTTAGAAAAGGAAAATTTACAAGAATCCTATCCAATCTTTTTTAAATGCATTCCTCATTTGATATTCCATTCCACCAAGTAAAAGGACTCTCCTTATACCCCAAATCAAACAATCCACATGAATTGACACAAAAAGCAAAGTCTTCATACTCTGGAGGATACACTGGAAGCCCCCCTATTTTCTCCTCCTCTCAAAGAACAACATTGAAATCACCTTCAACTAACCAAGGTAATTCCATATCAGTAGCCAAGTAATACAAATTATCCCATAATTCTAACCTTTCTAGAGCATATCAGTTATCATAAAAAAATGTCATTATAACGAACTTACCAAGCTCTCTATGATACAATCTAATTGTCATCTGTTGCTCAGAATCATTTAATAGATCCCATTCCACCATAGCATCAATAAACAACCAGATCTTTCCATTGACATTTGAAATTGCAGCCTCCATCCCCAATCTTCTTCCATACTTCTGAATTGATCTTTTCTTTTGCAATGGCTCCATAAGTGAAATAATTAGAAATCCATGTTCTTTTTGCATATTGATGACTCTTTGGGAGACCTGCTGAGTTTTGACAGACCTTATATTCCATATAAGAGTCTTAATCTTCATCTTGTAGCATTAGATGTTGCCCTCCTTGGCAAAATTACAGTAGGTGCTTGTGGTTCTTTAAGTTGAATCTTCTTCCCCTTCCTACCACTTTTAGCTGCAGATGTTGGAGATATATCCCCTTCCCTTGCAACATCCTTAAATATTTCAGCAGTTGATTCATCCTCCTCTTCTTCCTCAAATTGCATTTGTTGATCAATCATATTATTCTAAATCTCATTAGGCATGTCATTGTGAGTAATAATGTCATGAAGTAATTGATTTGGACTCTTCAATGGCACATTAATTTGGATCTGTAATGGTGAGCAGTTCCAGTTGCACATGCTAAAGGCAGTGATTCTCATTCCCCTGTCTCCGTTGTAACAATAGCTTGTGCTGCTGGTTCATAAGGAGTTATAGCTGCTCCTTGAAGCTCTCTATCTCTCTCCATATTCCCCAAATTATTCTGCATCTCCTTGAATTGAAGTTCATATACAGATCCTAGGTCAGGATTTACTGTAGCAAAACATCCAGGAATTACTGTTCCATTGATATCATTCACCTTCATTTGTCCTGTTTGTTTTTCTTCGCACTGTTTCTCTTTCCTAACCTCTGTAGGAATTTTTTCATCCAGTCCCTTCTCCAAACCATAAATAGGAATACCCTCAACAAATGCCAAAATCTCCCAGTTTTTCTAGGGTTTACTGTTCCATTGGTGTTCGTGTTGATCATTGATGTTTGGGCTGATCCATTTTGATATCCAGGTCCCTTTAGAGTTCCTACGCCTCCTCCACTCAATCTTACAGGTTTTGAATCCATAGAACATAGATTACAACCAACCCTGGTTTTTCGACTGCTAGGGTTTACTGTAGCAGCTACAGTATTGGAAATTTGTTGAACTTGTATGATATCTCTTCTTTCTTTGTTTGTTACAACATTTATTGAATCCATCTGTTCTTCCATAGTCTTTGATTATTCTCCCCATGATACCTTAGTAGAATTGGCCTCCATCCCCTCATCTACTTGCCCAAAAATCCCATACATTTGAGATTGACTCTCATGTCACGAATAATTTGTAATAACATAAAGTTTCTTTAGCTCCTCTTTATTTTGTACCAAACCTTCTAGTAGTTGAATGAATCCCACTAGGATTAGCATTGACTGATTTTTTCAACATATTCTCAACTGCCTCCTTCTTCAAACGTATAATATCCTTCTCAACTGTCCCATTCCCAATAACATTTGGATTATGATTTACCTTTTCTTCCTTAGATTCCTTTTCCTTCTCCTGTATTTCCTTGAATTGCCTTTCAATTTGTTCCTTCTTCTTTCCATGGGGATGATCTTCTCCTTTGCCCTCTGTGATTAGAAGAGGAGGATTCTGAACTTCCTTCACCTCTAGTGTATGAAACTTGTTCTTAGTTGCAACTTCTTCAACTTTAGTCTGACTTTTCCATTTGTCCACCTCTTTTCCAGTGTTGTCTTCCATTGTGTTCCCCCTCTTATCTCGTTGATACTTGTTCTTTCTTGACTGCATCCATTCTTTCTTTGCTTGATTAGTAGTAGGTTTGCCAACTACCTTTCCACTTTATAATACCTTAGATGAATTGGCAGTAGTTCCAACTACATCCGTACTCAACATCACCTCCATCTCCCTGCGGTGAGACTTGCCATCACCATCAAAATATTTTTGTAAATCTGGATTAACTACCCAGAATTGCTCCTCCTTGTGCCCCTGCTTCTTACATGTCCTACAATATTTAGGCATGTAATCATACTTTATTCTAATCCATTTAGATTCTTCAGGCCCAGTTTCATCCGCCTCTTCTATAATCTTGATTCTTTGAGGCATTGTTGCAAGTAGGTTTACCTCTACCTTCACCTTAGCAAAACTAGGTCTTGTGCCATTTTGAGTAGCCAAATCAACATGTAAAGGTCTTCCTACTGCATTATCAATAGAAAATACAAACTCCTTACCAAAGAAATTAGGAGGAAGATCATGAAACAAAATCCAAGCAATTGCGATTGGTGTCTCAACATCTGGAGACCACCATGGACTCCACTTTGTGCATCCATCTGCCAAAACTCTCCCTGTGCTATAAAATAGAATGTAGGCTTCGGTAACTAGTGAATATAACCCTTCATCAATGATAACTTGATCAGGACGTAAGATTCTGCAGTCAAACCTACCGAACACGACCCTTTGAGATCACATTGAATTGGGATTGCCTTCCTCAATTCTTGGATCACAGTTTTTCCATATGAGAATTTTCCAAGAACTGTCAGATGTAATCCTTGTTGCAGTATGGATTATTTAATTACATATTTCTTCCACCTCACCATTGGTTCTCTATGTATAGCCTCGACAGGTTTTAGTGTTACGCTATTTACGTGCATGTGAGTATTTAGTGCTTGCAGCTGGAGCAAATTTGCGTATGTTTGGATTGTTTTTGGATTAGTGGATGATTATAGGATTAGTACAAGGTTGGGAGACGAGTACCCAACGTCCATTGAAGGTTGGGCAGTAGCCGGAGCGGCCATGGAAGCTTGGTTTGAGCATCAAGTTTAGGGTTTTATAGAGAGAGAAGAGAGCGCTGACGTAATGCACCTTTAGCATGATTGTATTTGGTGATGCGTATGGTGATTTTTTCTGGTGGTACTCTAATGTATATCAAATGTATGTTATTTGTATGTTCCATTTATCACTTGACATATAGCGATCTACACACGATATAATAAATACACCTAAACGACATACAGTAATATATTTGTACACAAGTTGTATCGAAGTTGTATGTTTTTACCGAATTGTAAATATTTTGTGAAGAAGCTCTTGCTACTTTTACAAAAAATAGATTTTGTCGATAAATTGGATAATTCTTTGTATAATTTTTTATCTCGAGATAAGTCCCAAAAAAGCGCTTTTAACATATTTGACCGGTCGGTCAAAAGTGATTACAACTGCTATTCACATATATAAAAAATATAGTTACACACAAAGTATGTATATTTGCTATTATTTTGAAGGATGTCTATAGTGAGTAAAAATATCCAAAAACTTTTGGGGTTGTAACGTTTTTGCGCTTTTAACACATTTACCGGCCAGTCAAAAATAATTATAATCGCTAGTCAAATATATAAAATAATATATAATAATTGTGTACACAATACGTATATTATATGAATATGTCTTAATATAAAAAATATGTGTCAACTATTATTTAGGGAGAAACCATATCTGTATATTTTCTTTTTTGGACTTTTAGGATTATAAATCATAAATTAAAAAAGGTAACTTTACAGTAATATACAGATTAAGTTCATATTTACAGAAAAATAGTGCAAGTATTATTCAAATTCAAAACATAGCAACAAAATCTTCACATAAAATATACAACGTTCAGTAAATTTTAATAAAATTAGAGATTTAAGATATCTTTTTGTCACGATCCGGATTTTCCTACCTTCGGAAGTCGTGATGGCGTCTACTCATAAAAGCTAGGCAAACCAACAGTTACAGTTTTTCACCACTATTATTAATTTAATAGAAACAATTAATAACTAGAATAAAATAATTATGAAATATGAAAGTGATATAACAAACCAACAGTTCTAATACATAGCTACCCCTAAGATCGTGTGTCACAATCCACCAATGACAAAGAGTTACAACAAATACAAGTCTGAAAAAAGTACAACTATTCTCGAAATAGATGAGATAGAAGAAACTAAAACGGGAAAAGGGGACTTCAGGCTCTGCGAATGCCAATAGATCTACCTAGGTCTCCCTGTACTGTAGGCAACAATCTCAATCTATTCATAGGATCCGCCACCGAAATCAGCACAAAAGTGCAACATCCAGCATCAACAAAACTGACTCCATGAACTGGTAAGTGTCGAGCATAACCTCGACGAAATAGTGACGATTCTAGGACATGAAAATCTTATAAACCTGTGTAGTAAAATCATATACGAATAGAACAATAATAATAAGGAATAGCAGATAAAGATGGGAAGGGGAACATACTGCGGGAAATATCATATTCTAACAGTACATCAATAGAGAAGCATAATGATCACCATGTTTGTATCAACAGGAATAAGGAAGCAATAACACGTGCACGGCATCACCCTTCATGCTTTTACTCTCGTCCTTACTGTAAGAAATAATAGAAATGGCACAGCATTATCCTTCGTGCATTAACTCTTATAATCATATCACGACATTATCCTTCGTGCTTTAGCTCTCAAATCATAGCAGCGACATCACCATTCGTGCATCAACACTCATAATATCGACACGCTATCACCCTTCGTGCATTAATACTCATTTACAATATCATGCATGGCATCACCTTTCGTGCTTTACACTCTTCCTTACCCAAACAATAGAAACAATATATCCAGGCAATGGAATCAACAATAGAAACAAATACATTCTCGCAAGGAAATCAACTATAACCAATCTCGTTCCAACAGTTACTTCACAAAATAAATCTCAACTTGAGCCAATACTCAACAATGGTCAATTACCAAGAAATTATCATAAGTGCTGTTCAACGGTGATAATCATCAATTTAAGCATGAACAATACATAATAAGAGTCACAACAATCACAGTGTAAGACTCACGGGCATGCTTGACACCAATGTATAGATACTCGTCACCTCATCTATACGTCATACTCAACACAAAAACATAGCAAATAAGATCACAACACCTATTCCCTCAAGCTAAGGTTAGGCCAAACACATACCTTGATTTTATAGTAAAAAATCAAGCCTCAATTACCGCGTTACGTCTTGGTTCCACCTCCAATCCGCTTGTTTCTAGTCATAAATTACTTTATAACATCAACGAATGCTACAGAACTCAATTCCCATTCTTAATTATAGATTTCCCAATATTTTTCCCAAAAAGTCAAAAATCGACCCCGCCCGCTTGGTTCAATCCCGAAATTTGGACCAAAATCCGATTATCCATTCACCTCCGAGCCCGGATATACAATTGGTTTTGGAATCTGACCTCAATTTGAGATTTATGTCCCCAAATTTCAATATTCCTAAGTTTAATCCAAAATACCCAATTCCACAATGAAAACTTTAGATTCTAGGATAAAATCTTGTAAAAAGAAGTTAAGTAGCGAAAGAAATAAATTGAAAATCACTTACTTATGATTTAGGGAAGAAATAATATTTGAAAAATTGCCTCTTATGCTTTACGGTTTTGAAAAAAATGAAAATGGATGAAAAGTCCCGTTTATATAGCCCTCACAGATCCTCAAACGCTGTTTGTGGAAAAAGAGCCGCGGCCGTGAAACTCACCGTTGATAGTGAAATAATGGGTGCGGCTGCAGAAGCTTTGGCCTTGACCACCGCTGACTTCGAAATCTCACCACGACAGCAGAATCCCCCGCGCGCTCGAGAAATTCTACTGCGGACCACGAAATCCCAGGTTCAGAGACCTGAAATTTTCTGGAACTATTCAGCACTGGTCTTTTCTAAGTATATACACCCCGAAGCCTATTAGTAACTCACCGGAGCCCTCGGGGTGCCAAACCAAATATGCATAGAGGTCTAAAAACATTATACAAACTTGCTCGTGCAATCAAATCTACGGAATAACATCAAAAACTATGAATTTAACCTCAAACTCATGATTTTCCTCAAGCACACTTCAAATTTACTATTTTCACAATCGGACGTCTGAATCATGAAATCAATTTCGATTCTTACCAAATTTTACAGATAAGGCTTAATTATTATAATGGACTTGTACCGGACTTCGCAAAATAATAAGAGAATGATACGATCAAGTTACAACACTATTCAATTACTAAAAACATTATATTTTCCAGAAAATATTTTCTTTAACAATTCTTTTCTCGGGCAATGGACCTTGGAATTTCGATTCTGGCATTCTCCCAACTCCTATATTACTACGGACCTTACGGGACCATCAAATTATGGATCCAGGTCCATTTACTAAAATTAACTTTAATTAATTTTAAAGGCAAATTTCAATATTTTTCTTAAATTTCACATAAAAACTTTCTTCAAATGCGTCCAGAATGTGCACACAAATCAGGAGAAGGAAAATAGGGTTTTAAGATCTCGAAACCCAGATTTGGATTCTAAAATACAAGATGAGCCTTTGGGTCATCATATTTTCTATATTTAAAATAACCGTTCATCCTCAAATGGACTTAGAGAAGTACCCGAATCGGCAAAAATATAGGGATATCGGCTCCGCATATCGGACTCGGACTCCCAGGTAGTTGTCTCAGTGGGCTGACCACTCCACGGCACATGAACTGAAGGGAAATTCTTCAATCTCAACCGACGAACCTGTCGGTCTAGGATAGCTACCGGCTCTGCCTTATAGGTCAAATCAATTTCCAATTGGACAATGCTGAAGTCTAACACGTGGATGGATCACCATCGAAGCATGGACACATGACACAGTGGATGAACTGCTGATAAACCTAGCAGAAACAGGGGCTCGTAAGCCACCTTACCCACTCTCTGAAGGATCTCAAAGGCCCGATAAACCTAGGGCTTAACTTTCCCTTCTTCCCAAATCTCATCACGTCCTTCATATGCGATAGCCGAAGCAACACTTGCTCTCCTACTATGATATCCACATCATGAACCTTACGGCTAGGATAACTCTTTTTCCTGTACCGAGCTGTACGAAGCCTATCTAGAATAAGCTTAACCTTCTCCAAGGCATCCTATACTAAGTCTGTACCCAACAACGGAGCTCTCTCGGTTCAGACCATCCAACTGGCAACCGATACCGTCTGCTATATAATGCCTCATAGGAAGCCATCTGGATGCTTGACTGATAACTGTTGTTTTAGGCAAACTCTGCTAGTGGCAAGAATTGATCCCAAGAACCTCCAAATTCAAAAACATTGGCCTATGCAATCGCAAGAAGTGCAATATGATCGCGAAGGAGGAAAGTTGGGGCTTATGCAATCACAGGGTTGGTGATGCGATCACACAGTGTGCATTTGGAGGCTGTGATGCATTTGGTCTATATCAACGCGGGGGATTGCATACGAATGCACAAAAGGAATTAGGGAGACAGCAAAGTTGGCATATGCAATCGCGGGGCTTTGTTTGCGATCGCATAAAGGGTCGTCTGGGCAGTGTTCTTTTAGAACCGGGTTTTGGCTCATTTTCACTTCATTTCTTCCATGGGAGCTAATTTTGGAGAAATCTTAGAGTGTCACTTTCATAATCAAGCATGAGTAAGTGATTTATACTGGTTTTGAGTTAAATACAAGATATATATATATATATATATATATATATATATATATATATATATATATATATATATATATATATATATATATGGATTTAGACATGAAAATTGGTAAAAACTTTGGGGTTTGAGGGAAAATCTAGAGAAATAAGTATTCTTGGATTTTGACCATGATTTTTTGCATGGAATTTAGGGAAAATCATATATTTGAGTTCGTGAGTTAATGGGTAAACTTTATCTACGAAAATTTTTGGAATCCGGGCACGTGGGTCCTAGGGCTTTTTGGTCAAGTTTTCAAAGTTAAGAACTTATATAATTTGAATTGTTGCAAGTATTAGAGAAATTTTTTATTGGTTTGCCCGTTATTTGAATAGTTTTGGAGCATTGGTTTGCCTGTTATTTGAATAGTTTTGGAGCGTTGTGAAACAATTAGAGTTTTCGGAAGGGCGTAGAACGGCGGTTATAAATTTTTGGAGCGAGGTGAGTCTCATTTCTAACCTTGTTAGAGGGATAGGTGAGTTAATTAGTTATGTGCTCCTATTTTTAGGGGGCTACGTGCACGAGGTGACGAGAGTTCGTGCGTAGCTACTATTATGCTATTGTCCGGGTAGTTAGGACCCAAAGGCATGCTATACTTGGACTGATTGTAAATTTGTTGACAGTTTTAATTTCTTCAATCACATCGAATTAGTAAATTAGCTTCTAAAATGATTATACTTCATTTCTTGAATTTTTAAAAGAGAATTGGATCTTTCTGGGATAATTGCTCCCTAATGAATTCTTGATTGACTGATTGTTATCTTTATTTATATTTGACTATATTCCATGTATGATTCGCAAGTGGAGTAATAGAAGCATTTGTGGTTCACGCCGTTCGACCCTCGGTAGTGAACACTTTATTTTCTGTTGGAGCGGGTCGTACGCCGCGGCATGATTTGTGCATGCTTGTATTGCTGCCTTGAACTTATTAAAGTTTTTATTGCCTCTTCATGTCTTGAGAATATTTGGATAAATAAATAAAAGAAACTCTTGAAGTTTCCTTTAAAAGAAATAATTGTTTACTTGTTTCCTTCTATTAGATTAAAAATCATGTTTATAAAAGTCCAAGATCTAATATATTATTGAAATCACATTATTGGACCCTTAGTAAGAATCGAAGTCGACCTCTCATCTCTACTTCTTCGAGATTAGACGGGATACTTAATGAGTACACGTTATTTTTGTACTCATACTACACTTTTGTGCATTTTTGTTGCACAGGCTCATGTGTTATTAGTGGCCTACAGGGCATAGCAGCACGGATGATTCTGGGACTAGGTGAGTTGCATTATTCGGGCGGCTCGCAGCTAGTATAGTCGGATGGATGTTGTATTTTATTTTCTTCTTAGTAAATGATCATGCACTTGTGACACTGAGTCCTGGGATGGTTTTGAAATATTTTGTATTAATTGCTTATCATTTAATTTGAACTGAAACGGTTATCTTTCTTTTTATTTATTAAAATTGAAGGAAAATCTTAGTTTTCAAGATTGTTAAAATGAGAACTTCAACAAGTAATTTGATTGGCTTGCGTGACAGCGGTGTCCAACTCCACCATGACCCTTAGTGGATTTTGGTTCGTGACAACATGGTATTAGAGCCAGGTTCCTACGGTCTCACGAGTCATGAGCAAGTCTAGTAGACTCTTGCAGATCGGTGCGGAGACGTATGTACTTATCCTCGGGAGGCTGCAGGATTGTTAGGAGTACTTCTCTTCTTGATTCCTTATCGTGTGATTTGATCCTTAGAGGTGTATGCCTTTTATTCATTCCTACTCAATCTTATACGACGTAAACCGCTTATTATAAATCGAGAATTGAAGAACCATAATGGTACTACTGATGTGATACGGGATATTTCTCTTCGTATAGCTGGTCGGATTATTATCATCACTGGTAGAAGGATATTTTATTATTTCAGCCTTGTGTTGGTACTTCTGAGAGCGCTGAGGCTAGACACAAGTTGTCATGATTCTTATTAACGATAGTTCCACAGTAGTGAGATGATGGTAGGATGTTTGCCTACGGATCGAGGCAGTGAATGACTTGAAGGGAGGTTTACTCTGTTCATAATCTAGAGATTCAGTATTTTATCCCCGGCAGGGGCAATCGGAATAAGAGTGGTCAGATGTACGCTGGTGGAGTAATAAGGCTTGGTAATTGCAAGCGTGATGGAGTTTTCTCCTATGATGAGGTGTCGTTGTCCCTATTGAATGTACTAAGTTCATCAGTATTATAATCTACTACAAATTCCCCTTGGGAGCAAGAAATAATGAGATGGTATTGAATATGAGACTGTCAGAGATCGCGTGGTGTGGTGGTTGAGGATTGAATCGATGTTTCTAATATCGACAGCTCGAGAAAGATGATCTCCAGAAAGGTTCAATTTAATAGCGTTTGTGGGTCCAAGAGCTATGAAGAAGTATTTTATTTTAGGCGACAACTGAACAACAAAGGATGAGGAAGGACAGATGAGAAGAATTAGGCGGTGTTCAAAGATTTTAAAAAGCAAGGTATACGAAGCGAAGGTTGCCCAAAATGGGAGAGTGGCAGAGTTGAATATGGGCTTGTTAGTAGGATGACCATGTACCTTCAGGAGAGTTCTGAGGGATTTAAGAATATTAGTGAATTGTGATTGGGTTCTACAGATTTAACCTGAAGTAAGGTCTATTATGTGGAAGGAGATTAGATATAACTGGAAGGAGCTGTTTGAATGAAGAAGGATACAATATAACTTGGAATTGGGAGAATGTTGCCGCACATTTAATTGATGTCCATGAAGGGTGAATGGACTTGTGCAGCTGGAAAATGAGCTTGGACTCAGGATGGGTTATTGATGTCGTAGTGATTGTACCCCGTGTAGCAATGCTGGAAGATGTCGGGGAGTGATTTCTATAGGTAGGTTATTCCTATGAGCACGTTAGAGGTCGCGTGGTTGGAAAATCATCCGTGAAGAGTTCTATTGGTTATACAACCAAGAGATCGGTTGTGCAAATGTGCTTGATGATTCATAATATAAAAAGGGGTTTCTATAGTAAGATATCAAGAAAATTTGCAATTGATTACGCAAGGTTAAGTCAATAAGAGATTAAGAATCCTAGTGAACTCCAAAGTCTTTAATAGTGGCTCCAAGCTAAGTGGGAGAGCCCCACTACCTATCATTAGGTTGCATGGTTAATTACTTGCAAAGTCTCTTGTTATTAGCATGTTGGTGGGTTATTTCAGCCAGGGGAAAAGAGCTTAGGTGGTAATTTAAGCAAAGGTATTGATAAAGGTATGCTTTGGTTGGCCATGTTGGCTCTTGTTCAGATTTGGAAAGATTCAGGATTTGTGCTTTGTATAGATGCGGGTTCCAAGGGAAGTGATTTGTCCTGGTTCTTTGCCAAGGGGGTATTTATGTGATAGAAGACTCAGGGAGTTGATTATATTCGGGGCCAAGATAGAGCGGGTGGCTCTCAACAACGGTCCTAGTGAATTCAATAGATAAGGTGTGATTCTAATGATTTCGAGCCTATACATACAGTTAAAAATCAAGCTTAATAGTAGCCTATGATAAGAGGCACAGAATGCTCTATGATGTTTTGACTTGCAATGTAGAAATTGGGAGGTACAAAATGATTTGTGGGATTTGAGACAGTATGGTCTCATAATTCAAGGTCACCCAGGATGAGTACGGATGGAGGATGTTATGTGTTGTGGAGTTATTATTATTTCAAAGGCAATCAAGGATAAATTGGAAGAAAATAAAATTGTTAGCCCTGGTTGAATTGGAACATTGGTGGCATTAATCGGTTCCTTCAGCAAATTATGCAAGTGAATTATAACGGTACGCATTAGGCTTCTCGACTGCCATAATTGATGCTATTCAGGAGTATTCTATTGTTATGGCTTGTTATGAGAATCCACCTATGTGCGGCTATAATTCTCCTGAAGGGAGTTAAGTGAAAAGCTTTTATATGATGAAGTGTTAGTCCATTAGTGGTTCCGGAGTTATGATGAAAATCGTGTTCTATCATATGTTGGCATGTTGGGTGTAGTGAGTGGTATGGAATTTGAAGTGAAGATCAAGGTAACGATTTGGTGTTGACAAGGATGTCACGAGCTCGGATGAGAGAGAATGTAGATTCAAGGTTTAAAGTAAGTTGGTATTTTCATCAGCGTCACCTGAGATCGGAGTTTTGTGAAAAAGGCTTTGCATCTTGGTTAATGATTCTTGATCGCTTATCAGCGTTAGTGCGGCTGGTGGTTTGGAAATACAACCCAGCTATTTGTTATGGTAAGTTCGGGGAGTGTGTCCCACATGAAGATTGTAAAGTGTGTCAGGTAGTCACTTGAGTGATTAAAGACTTAAACCAAGTATGAAGGTTGTGTTAATATTGTTGATTTGAGAATATATGCCTGGAGGGCACTCGGTCTATTGAGTTGTGGATTGCAGATGATTTCTCCGACTATGATGGATGTTCTTATGACTTATGAGCTGAAGATGAGTTACTACGGACCTTTGAAAGGTAATCAGCCTACTTCAGAGTGCTATCAGAATCGGCTTGATATCAGTGGATGGATTTAAATGTGAATATGGGCTCTATATCAAGCCAAACGTGTTCATTTCAGTATTGTGCTCCTTATGAAGGGGTAGTCAGGGCATTATTTCGATGTCAAATATTTTATGCAGTGATACATTGCGTTGTATAAGTTGTGAGACGGCTTGAGAAATTGCTTATATGTTGAGGATCCGCGTAGAAATAATGTTATATGAGCAAAATGACTCTTGAGATTCAGATCGTATGTCGCACCTCGGTTGTGCTCGAGTTTTGTAGCATGTATGTCCCCTCAAGGATGGTATTATTCACTTAGCATGCTTGCTACCTTTATCGGTATTTTATTGTGATAAGAAATTTAGCTTGACGAATATCTCCTTATGTGAGTGTTATGCATGAATCGGGTGGCACACCGCCATGGTTATGTTATTTGGATTGGGTTGCATGCTGCAACAGTGTGATGTTGAATACAGTTTTCTATATGCTATTTTAATATGCTTTGTTCTCCATTTTCTAAGGAAAGTCTATAGTAGTGCCTGAGTTGAATAGTTCCTTTCAGAGTTCATTTTTTGTTGTATCGCGTTCAAGTTGGTGGCTTATCGGCACATTACGACATCATATAAGGGTTTTGATCATGTCCAGGGTGGCTTATTACCAGAGCAGTTCGTATTGGGTGAGACGAGACTATGAATTCGAGATTAGTGCAATCTGATTATATGAAGTACGTCAAGGAGATAAGACCATTGTTTGGTTCAAAATGAGGTGATAGTTTTCGCCAGGAGTATAGACCCAATAAATTGTTGTTTCGGTAGTAGTTGTTAATTTCTATATGTCTCCTTTGTCGTGGCGGTATTGTCAGAGATAAAGCAAGACATATGTGTGTCATGTGGTGCAATGGGAGCATCTAGTTTGTGGAACTTCAACTATTATGTTCATAGGATGTTATTGTGGTCCTGTAGTAAAGCGGTGAAAGTTGTGAATTCAGCAAGGATATGCAGTCATGTTCTGGTGCATCGTGTGGTGATTGATACAATGTTCGTATGTTCGAAACAGGCCTAGCGGGGAATTTTGGATATTGGAATTAGGCTATAAGGCTTATCTTCTTGAAAAAAAGGAAATATCTTTAGAATTGATCGAGCTAATGCGCTCAACTGAGTTGTGGTAGCATGAGAAGATGCATGAGGTGTTAAACAGTGATTTCAAATTACTTCGGTGTAGTTCTCAGCACATTCGAGGACGAAAGTATGTTTAAGTGGTAGAGAATGTAATGATCTCACTCGATATTTTGACCTCTAGCGCGTCGTTCAGCAGTCTAAGGCCATGAGCAGCTTCATTTTAAGAACAATGACTTATACGTGGGGTCTAAATTAAATTTCGGTAAGTTCACAATTTATTTGGGAAGAGAATTCTCATTTCGGAAACTTTAAGTTGAAAGAATTAACTAGGATTGGATTTTTGAGTAAATGACCTCGGAATCGGGATCTGAAGGTTCCACCAGGTTCGTATGATGATTTTGGACTTGGACGTATGCCAAGACCGGGTTTTGGATGACCCGGGAGCATTTTGGCGCTATTGTGGAAGTTAGCATATTGGAAGAAATTTCTGAAGTTTGGCTTGAAGTGCATTTCAGTATTATCGATGTATATTTGGATTCCAAGTTTGGGAGTACCTCCGTACGGTGATTCTGGAGTTGGGAGCGCGATCGGAAGTGAATTTGGAGGTTCGTATGTCATTTTGGAGTCATTTGGCTAAAGATAGAAATTTGAAGGTTTTTGAGAAGTTTGATCGAATGTGAACTTTTTGGTATCGGGGTCGGAATCCAATTTCGAAAGTTAGAGTAGGTCCGCAATGTTGAATATGACTTGTCTGCAAAATTTTGGGTCAATGATGTGATAGATTTAAACATCGAAAGTAGAAGTGTAAAATTCTAAATTTCATAAAGCTTAAATTGGGGTATAATTCATGATTTTAGCGTTGTTTGATATGATCTAAGGCTTCGAACAACTGTGTGATGTGTTTTAGGACTAGTTGGTAGGTTTCGTTGAGGTCTTGGAGGCCTCGGTCGCGTTTCGGATGCACAACGGATCGATTTTTCCCTTGTGAGGATTGTTGTTCTCTAGTATGATTAAAATATGGTTTTAATCTATGCGATCGCGTGAGAGGGTCTGCGATCGCATAGAGAAGAGGTGATGGAGCTGGAATTTGGCCTATGCGATTGCAAGAAGTGCAATGCGATCGCGAAGGAGGATGGCTGGGGCTTATGCGATCGCAGGGCTGGTGATGCGATCGCGCAGTGTGCATTTGGAGGCTGTGATGTGTTTGGCCTGTACGAAAGCGGGGGCTTGCTAGAGAATGCACAAAAGGAATTAGGGAGGCAACAGAGTTGGCCTATGCAATCACGGGGCTTTGTTTGCGATTGCATAGAAGGGTCCCCTAGGCAGTGTTCTTTTAAAATTTGGTTTTGGCTCATTTTCAATTCATTTCTTCCATGAGAGTCGATTTTGTAGCAACTTTGGAGTGTCATTTTCGTCACCAACCATGAGGTAAGTGATTTCTACTGGTTTTGAGTTAAATACATGGTTTATATATGGATTTGGACATGGAAAATTGTAGAAAACTTGGGGTTTGAGGGAAAACCTAGAATATTAGTATTCTTGGATTTTGATAATGATTTTGGGTATGAAATTAAGGGAAAATATATATTTGAGTTTGTAAGTTAATAGGTAAAATTTATCTCTGAAAAATTTCGAAATCCGGGCATTCCTGCAGAGTTGAGAACTTATATTATTTGAATTGTTGCAAGTATTAAAGTAAATTTTTATTGGTTTGCCCGTTATTTGAATAGTTTTGGAGCATTGTGCAACAATTAGTCTTTGGAATGGCGTGGAATGCTGGTTATGGATTTTCGGAGCGATATGAGTCTCTTTGCTAACCTTGTAAGAGGGAATTGTCCTCATAGGTGAGGTAATTGGTTATGTGCTCCTATTTGTGGGGTGCTACGTAGGCACGAGGTGACGAGAGACCATGCGTAGCTACTGTTATGTTATTTTCGGGGTAGTTAGGACCCAAAAGCATTCTCTACTTGGACTAGTTGTAATTTTGTTGACAGTTTTAATTTCTTTAATCACATTCGAATTAGTAATGAGCTTTTAAAAAAGATTAAACTTCATTTTCTTGGATTTTTAAAGAAGAATTGGATTTTTCTGGGATAATTTCTCACAAATGAATTCTTAATTGACTTATTGTTGTGTTTTTTTATATTTGACCGTGTCGCATGTATGATTCGCGAGGGGGGTAATAGATGCATCTATGGTTCGCGACGTTCGATCCTCAATAGTGCACCGTTTATTTTCTTTTGGAGCGGGCCGTACGTCTCAACATGCTTTAGGCATGCTTGCATTGCTGCCTTGAACTTATTAATGTTGTTATTGCCTCTTCATGACTTGAGAATATTTGGATAAATATATAAAAGAAAATTTGGAAGTTTCCTATGAAAGAAATAATTGTTTACTTGTTTCCTTCTATTGGATTAAAAATCATGTTTATAAAAGTCCACAATTAAATGTATTATTGACATCACATTATTGGACCCTTAGTAAGTGTCGAAGTGGACCTCTCGTCTCTACTTCTCCGAGATTAGACGTGATACTTACTGAGTACACGTTGTTTTTGTACTCATATTACACTTCTGTGCATTTTTTGTTGCACATGCTCATTTGTTATTAGTGACCTACTGAGCGTAGCAACACGGATGATTTTGGGACTAGGTGTGTTGCAGTATTCGAGGAGGCCCGCAGCTATTATTGTCCCTTTCCAGCATATTGTATTTACTTTATGTGCACTGTATTCTGGACGGATGTTGTATTTTATTTTCTTCTTAGTAAATGCTCATATACTTGTGGCATCGGGTTCTAGGATAGATTTGAAATATCTTGTATTAATTGCTTATCATTTAATTTGAACCGAAGCAATTTTCTTTCTTTTTATTTATAAAAATTGAAGGAAAATCTTAGTTTCCAAAATTGTTAAAATAAGAACTTCAACAAGTAATTTGGTTGGTTTACCTGATAGCGGTATTCGATGCCACCATGATCCTTAAAGAATTTTGGATCGTGATATTAACACATCAATAGATATCTCAATCTAAGACTCAGAAGAAACATCTAATCTCTATTGTCAAGTAATCAGATACTTCATTTTAGATAAGGTCTTTTGTTATCAAATTTGAAGAGGCATTCCCTGATCTCATTAGTAGGTTAACAAAAAGAAAATATTTCTGCTGGAGAGCTCAAGCTTATAAAATATCATATTCCTAACACCATTTATTTTGCTAGCAAAAGGAAATTTCAGTTTTATAGCCATAAGCAGGGGCATAGCTAGCATATTATTTGCGGGTTCGATCGAACCTATTAATTTTGGTGCAAAATATGTATTTGTATTAAAAAGTTCATCAAATATGTATAAATTATTAATTTAGAACTCAGTAATATAAACGAACTAAAATTCTGAACCTACAAACTTCAAATTCTGGCTTCGCCTCTGATCATAAGATGATAACATTATAATTTCACTTTGTAAATATTAGCATATACCACTAACGGGTGAACAAGTTCTTAGAAAGAATCATCAAACAAAACGGAAAAAAGAAAGGGGAGATAACACCTTACCTAGAAAGTATGTTGAGATTCCATGTTATCTCACAGAAGCACTCAATTGACTAGAAGAACAAAGCAAAGACAGAGATATGTCGACACCCCCATTTATCCCTGTTCATGGACAACTCTGACGAGGCTTTTGATTGATGTAGAGATATTAAAAGTCCAGCCTATGCTGGAATATTTATTAATTACCTTAAGTGGTATTAGACAATACGATACTCTGACTAAAAAACTAGGACTCTTACCCTTCTAATGATTCAAGGATAAATGTTATTCAAATCATAAGCCTCCAAACTTGATAAGAGTGGAAAAGGTACGGTATTGTTACACGTTTCTATTACATCAATACCTATAAGAAACTGATCACGTCCAACTATACCTTATAAAAAGACTAAAGCGATCGTTGCAAATATATTCCAGTTAACAAGTTCAGAATGGAATCCCAATTAATCTATCGATCATAGTTATTGGGCTCATAGAGATTCACATATTCAATCTTTAGAGATGATTGAGTAACACAATGGGTGTTTATTAACTAAATACTACGTAATAAAAGTGCAATAATTAAGAACTAGCTATAAACTGGTTGTAAGCAAGAATGAGAAAGGTCTAAGGTTCTGATTTCCTCTCTTGTCGAATCATTTCCGCTATGTTGCTATAAATTTTCTTAAGTCTTCTCTATTGAGCATGAGCACTCTGACTGTCGTAACTCTCTCCCGAGTAATTACACCAATATACTAGACATATTCTCCTGAATTACGCTATTCTCCCGAGTAATACATACTAAATAGGCACAACCAATTGAGGGCCCTTCATTCAACAACAATCATAATATAGTTGTGCAAATAGAGAAAATATTAAGGTCAAATCTATATTAACATAACGCGAAATTCATTCTCCAAGAGGTTCCATCAAAATTCTAGATTAGAAGTCTAGCTACGCATAATCATTTTCACAACTATAACGATATAATTCATCCTCAATGATAAAAACAAGAAGAAGAAAGGTAAAAACTCTATGCCGAATCCTCCGCGTTGCTTCTTGCTTGTTCTTGCCTTCAACAAAACTTCAAAAACCTCGATATCCTCTATGTAGGCGAGCTGGACTTCTTATAGGCCAAGGAGAGTCGTCCTACAAATTACTCAATTGGCCTTGCAATATTTGGCTCAGAGCACCCCATCCACGACCGCGGATGGATCGCGGATTGACCGCAGACTTGACACAAGTTCTATCCGCGGCCGCGGATTGACCGCGGACCTAGGCTTGGATTTGATCCTTGCTCTTTCTTCTCCTTTTCGATCGTGTTATCCTTCAATTGTCTTTCCATGCTCTATATTGACTCCAAAACACTATTTTAGCTTCTTCCTAGCTCGGAATGACTCCTGCAAAGCAATAAACTTATAATTAGAGCATTTTGTTATCTTTTATAATCAAACATAGACAAAGTGCGGCCAAATTAGAGTGTAAATATAAGCTAACTTGCATGATTATCTTCAACAAACGACAAAATAAAGATTAATGATTGTCTGGTGATATGAGCCCTTCAAAGCTCTGAATATGTCATACTTGAGAACTATCAAAAGCCAGGGGCGGCTCGTAGCCATGGAGGCCTAGAGCAAAACTTTAGCATCATATATATATAGTTTTTCTTATGCATAGTGATTAATAATAATCTAATGCATTTAATATCTCTTGAGATATACTTTCTAATTTAAGGTTGTTATTATTTGCTAAATATTTTTCAAAGGGGACGTTGAAAGATTGTATTAAAGTTTGAACCTTTTTTGAGTTATGAATTAATAATCGAAGTCTTTCTCAAATTTATGGTCTAGAGAGCGATTTCCTGAAAGATTTTTTTCTCAATTTATAATCAACAATTTAATCTTACTTTTTTATTATGAAAATCTGCACTTTCTTATTTAAAACACTAAATATTCTTTTAAAATAAATTAATATATAATCTATTAGGAGAATTTGGGCCCCCAAAAATTATAAGGCCCGAAGCAGCTGCTTTAGCAGCTTTATTCTTGGGTCCACACTGTCAAAAGCACAGAGCACGTCTTAATTCTATTTTTGTATTAGGAAATACATGTGATTCATTTGCGTAAAAATTGCATGAGGTACCCTATTTGGTCGCCCCCATTTAACCTATATCCATTTATTTAAAAATGTTTAAATTTATATCCACTTTTTAAACAACTTCAGCCCCCTTTCTCCTCATTCTTCTCCTTTGTTTTCTTCTTCTTCTTCTTTCTTCTGCTGCTGCTGGTGCTATTATGAAACTTCAGTTCATGGTATGATTGTCATAACTATATTTATCAGATTATTTAAAAATAAATTATAAATAGTTATGTAAGTTAGTAGACAATAATTTGTGGATATTTTCATGGAATTCTGTTCTTTTCACGTTTATTGTCTCCAAAATTTATGATTTAGATACTGTTAACAATCTGTTTATTTCATAGTAGTAATACATTATAAAAGAATAAGATGATTACTTATCTAGTATGTCAGAGCGTTTTTTCAAAAACTTCAGCTTATATAGTGCTAAATTTTTTACAAATGAACTAAATAATTTCAACCTCTTATGCTGAAGTTTTTTAAAAAGCTTTATCACAAAACTAATAATTCAGGACAAAAAAACTATAGCTATTTTAGTGCTGAAGTTTTTACAAATGAATTAAATAATTTCAGCATCTTCTGCTGATGTTTTTGAAAAAGTATATCCGGGACAAAAAAACTTCAGCTTATTTATTACTGAAGTTTTTACAAATGAACTAAATAATTTCAACATCTTCTGCTGATGTTTTTGAAAAAGCTTTATGACAAGACTAATGAATCCAAGACAAAAAAACTTCAGCTATTTTAGTGGTGAAGTTATTACAAATGAACTAAATAACTTCAGGATTTTACCAGGATAGAAAAATTTCAGTGTATTGCCTTTGTTAATTCAAGCCCGTCTACTAGAATGCTGAAGTTTTGTGTGATTGTCTTTGCTACTTCAGCCCCATATGCTAAAGTTTCGCGAAAAAATGGATACGCTTGTAATTTTTTTTGCAAAGCGAATACAAGTTAAAACGTGACCCAAAAAACGGTTATAGATGCAAATACCCCGTCATTTGCATATCCTTTTACTTACTTTTTAAATTTTTTGGGGACATACATCGAATCAATGGCAAGCTGTATAACTGTGTGGTTAGACTTGAGCTGAAGAACCACTCAAGTCTATTTTTCTACACTGTAACAATAGCTTTAGAAGCCAGCAGCGAATAGCTGGGAATTGTTCTTGATAATTATAACCACCAAGACAATATTAAAGTTTGTGTAAATGGAAAACATAAAAAAGAGAAGTGCCAATTTAGACTCAAAGATGAGATTGTAAGTTTTGGCAAATAAAACAGAACATGGAAACTGTGCATAAAGATTTTGTGGTAACTTGAAACTGAAAGATACTTCAATATTGTGAAGAACACAAGATATCAGAATCTAAGACGACTCACCAAAAACATCTGAACTGTCTAGTGTGCAGTAATCATACTCTTTACTCTTCAAACTTGAATAATTGAATTATTGATCCATCAATAGGTTAGGAATATAATATTGATGCTCGAGCATTCAAGCCCGTGAAAATGTGAAGTTGATAGCAGCAATAACTTTTTTAGAAAAAAAGAATTTCCAATTTTCTATTCATAGAATAACAGCATTATGACTTCACTTAGATATGAGCATATACACCATCAGTAGGTGGACAATGTAATTGAAAGAATCATCAATGTAAAACAAAATGGACATAACTTAATACACAGAATAGATGTTGAGAGGTTCCATATTACCTTATAGGAGCACTCGATTGACAAGGAAAACACAGAGGTGTGCATACCCACAGTGCCCATGTTCATGGACAACTGATATGAGCTTTTAATTGACATCACATTCACCTTTCAGCATGTACCTTTACTTAATGAAGGCAGCATGCTTCCATAGACAAGCAAAACTCCACAAAAGACTTGAATTTAGAACTTAACAGTTCATCTTCAAATCAACATACTAGTGCTTCCACTGTACTATACATCTGTAGTTCCAAAATCTATGTTTACTTAAACAGTAGTTCCAACTATGCATACTTATAATAAACTAATACAAGCAATACAAACTATTAATAGCAACACCATAAGCCCAGATGCAGAGCCAAGATTTCAACTTCATGGGTTCTTGATGATAGAATGACGATTTCAAGTATTAATAACTAGGTTCTAAATTTAATGTATACACATTTAATGAATTTCTTAACATAAATACACAGTTTGCACAAAATCTACTGGAATCAACCAAACATGTATGCGGGCTTCTATCCCCACCCATGCTTTTCAATGATGCAGTCCTCCAAATCCGTTCCTACTCCCATTCTAACCTGATTGGTTAGATACTATGTTACAGTTACAAGGTTAAGAATTTAACTTAAGAAATAGTTGTTCTTAGTTTCACAAAATTATCAAGCCAGTAGTCATTAATTCAGGAAGACCCCGATACTAGGTTCAAACCAAATATGTACTGATGTACATTAAAAAGTGGAAATTGCATCCATGATGTGAAGTTAACAAATCAACCCTTTAACCAATTATATGTGCATCCATGCACGCTCATGTTTGTGCGTGTCTGTTAATGCATTCTAAAGTTTTTGCCCTTGTCCTTTTGGCAAATGAATTCCCTTGCACAGGCAATAAATAGGTATTCTCATGCCAAAGAGAAGTATAAAGCTACAGAACCTCCTATAACGATGTCCATTTTCATTGAGAAATTCACCAAATTTTATGGCTTTCGGAATGCGACTCTATTTGTGAGTGTCTGTTTGTCGCAAACGTGATACCTGATCTGTAGGGAAAAAACATTTTACCACTTTACGTGTAACATAACAAATGCACATAACAGTTACAAGAACTATGAAAAGTTACCACTGATAACTATGTAAGTGAAGTATATGGGCATTACTATACAGGGAGGGTCAATTGGTCAGACTAGATCTGCTACTTGTCAAACACTATCCCTTTCCTTCTAGTCCAAATCACTGTACGATGCTTCCTCTTCTGGCAATTCAAACTCATCAACCTCTTGAAAATGCTTTCGCCAGTAGCTGACAAAATCTTCTGGCAAGGAATCTTCAACGACAGATTTCTGCTCTGTGCGCCTCCTCTGCAGAAACATTTTAGTTAGTACTTAGTAGCCATCAAAATGGTAGGCTATGATATAAGTGAAAGAATGCACAGCCTGCATTCCAGAAAGCAATTATCAGCGATATTAATGGGAATTTATTACTAGTTTTAAACACCAACTTCTCAGTTTTAGGCAACTCACTGAGCCATTTTTAGTTCATCTTGCCCTAATATTGTTTTGACATGGTTGGTGAAGAAATCAGGTCAGGGGGTCAGCGATGTAAGTTTAGGCTTGCTATTGGAACCATTTTAAAAAGAATGTTTCAGAACGTTAACGAACCTCCATGTCATGGATGTCTCTCATATCTAATCTACGTATTTTCCTATATATGGAACATATATATTACAAGATAATTGTGCAAAGATACGGATGAAACAAACTTTAGCATATTATTTCCCAAAGCTCTGAAACTGAACCTAGAAATAGAAAATAAAAGAGGCCAGTACCCATTACTACTGGTAGTCCATGAGATCTCAACAGCAATGAGAAGGATGTATAAAAGAAGCAAGTTACAGATACTTCTCATTAGAGATCAATACAAAAAGAGATTGTTAACAAACCTTCTTACGCTTTCCAGTAGGATCTGTCCATGAACCTGAGGGTTTAATGTTACCAGCTCCATTGAATTCAGTCCTATATAGAAGAAACAAGAATCAAGAGAGCATCAGCGTTGAGCATTCTCCTGTCACTTTTCCCATTTAAAATGTCTTTATTCCATTCAAAACATAAATGCCTCTTTTTTAGATGTGCCACAGGAAAGAAATGGGAATAAGGGAAGGTGTTGCTAAAGTGCATGCTGCAGAGTTATCTTGCGTATTAAGCATGTGTGGAGCCTTTAAAGTGAACACAATTACAACTAAGACACCCAATTCATTAAAGATTATGGAGGTAGATAAAGAAAAAATTAGTAGCTTGCTCTGATGGTAAGCAACCCCCACTTCCAACCGAGAGGTTGTGAGTTCGAGTCTACCCAAGAGCAAAGGTGGGAAGTTCTTGGAGGGAAGGTTTCCGGGGGTCTATTTGGAAACAGCCTCTCTACCCCAGGGTAGAGGTAAGGTCTGCGTATATACTACCCTCCCCAGACCCCACTAAGTGAGATTATACTGGGTTGCACTTTTTTAGTAGCTTGAGTGCACTGCCAAGACAGAAAAATTTTCAGCCAGACTCAAGCTGGGAAAGGATCGCATTCATGAGGAAGTGCCACTGAAAATTTCTAAGGGTCAAAACTAGAGGTAAAACTGCATGTGCGGTGTCAGGAGCATGAAAGTTCAATCAACCAACAATCCAATTTGGTACACGATATCAGCAAATGATATCACCAAAACAAGTTTCAAATCTCACGTGAGTCACCTAAGAGGAAAAAAAAAAGGGAGGGGGGGGGGGGGGGGGGGGGTAAGCTGATATAAGAAAAAGGGGGAAAGAAAACTGCTTCCTCAAGATTACATGCATGTAGAGGCAGACATAAATAGAAAAAAGTGTGTGTGTGTGTGTGAGAGAGAGAGAGAGAGACCAATTGGTTCTTGTCTTTGGAAAATTAGGGCAACTAAAAACTGATGCGTCCTCCATCCCTTTTCCCCTTGTTTTCTTTAAAGATGTGAAACTCCGAGTCAGAACACCAACTTTTTCTTCTGCTGTTTTTTCATCTGTAAGAAAGTGCTGATGAGAAATTGCCTTAGCTTTGGCCTTTACCCTCTGAGGAGATGAAGACACTAAAGGCTCATGAACAACTATTCCTTTCTTTTTCTTATTTCCTGAAATTGGAGTAGACAGAACATCAATTCCTTTCCCCTTATCTTCCTTGGTCTCAGGAGACAAGCTACTGAAAGGCTCGGCAATTGCCTTCCCTTTATCCTTTGTGATTGTAGGAGGCAGGGAAAGGAAAGGCTCGTCAATCTCTTTCCTTTTGTCTTTTTTGTTTTCATGAAAACTGGAAGTGAATTTCGGAGCAGCAGCTTCCAAATTAGACTTCTCTGTAGTCTGCCTTCGATTATAAACTACAGCTTCATTATCCCTGCCTGCTTGAGTAACAAACAAGAGCGAACTTAGACAGGTTAGCCCCAGGCGTTAAAACAAATACAGACATTGGAAATTGAGCAAAAGCAAGATAGTAACACAATTCCCTGCATTTAGCATTTCAATATTGGGAAATCAAACTTATTAGAGCAAATGTAGAATCAACCAAATCAATGTTAGCTATTACGTAAATTGCTTCTGCTCACATGGCAGGAACGAGTTTACAATTTTTAACATAAAAATCAATTTGCTAGGGTTAGGCACCTGTAGATCATGTATCACAATATATTAAGCTACTTTAGACATCATATATACTCGGACTATTTGTAGGCTTGTGATTAATCTAACACAATCCTCCTCCTTCATCTAGACTTGGAACTGACTATACGAATCTTACATACGCAATTCTTTGAACTAAAGACCTTAAGAGGTCTTCAATAGTTAAATTATTAAGAAAGGATTACTTATATCCCATGTTTCACAAGTTCAGATGGACTTAATGACAACTATTGCAACTAAGATTTTAAACAAAGTAGGTTAATAATTTGGTTCGCAACTTTTGGAATTCCAAATCCCAGAGGAGGATCAAGAATTCGTACGTGGGTTCGAGTATGGAAGTCCACCACAATTCATTTGATTTATTGGGTTTGTAATCTATATTCTTATACTCCCTTCCAAATTTACGTGGCGGTATTTGATTCAGAATAGACTTTAAGAAGAAAGAAAGACTTTTAAAACTTGTGGTCTAATATAAACCATAAATATTTAAGCGACTATAAATTATTTCATTAAGGGTAAAGTGGGAATTTTAAAATTAAAATAATTCTAAATAAGGAAGTATGATATTCTTTTTAGAACAAAGTAAAAAGGAAAGTATGACACATAAACTGGGACAGAGGGAGTACTATTTAGTGGATATTTAACACATTTACATGGTCTAAAAGCTACTAGGTTCGGAGTTCGGATGAAGGCATGACTAATGCAGTACCCCCACCCCCACCCCCCAAATCTACATTGTAGTCTTCTACAAAACGGCAGAACTAGTTATCCATCAATGTACTTCTGAGTCGCAGTAACTCTGAAAGGAAGGAGCTAAAATCCTACAGATATCAATTTTCTTTTTCATAATCAAGTTCTGCACACTTAGCAGATGATTTAACACTACTATAATCCTCCAACGAAAATGACCAGCATAGAAAAATAGATAGCAAGGTTGGAAGTATCAGGAGCTGCTTATAAGCAATATATTTATTCCCTAAATGATAAATAACCGCGACTTAATGTGGAAACGGGAAAGCGAGTAAAATGAACCTAAAATGTCAAAATCCAAACAATAAATTAAACTGGAATATGCAAAATATATATACAGACATAGAGAGTGGGGGGAGAGAGATCATACCAGAAGTGGTTAGTGAATAGTCAGGCACACGAGCAACACGACGAACCGTAGAAATATCGGCGGGGTTAGGGTTTTGAGCAGAGTTGAAATTGGAAGATGCGACGCTGGTTCCAGAGTTTGCCTCCGTGGAATTGTTATTGGGCGAGTTGTTGTTGGGTTTTGAGGAATTGGAATCAGATTTGGAAACAGAAATTGGGGGTTTTCGGAAAACATTTTGAGGTTTCGAAGAAGAAGCAGCGGAGGAGGAGACTAACTTGCGGAGAGTGGAAGTGGGTATGAGATTAAAATTGGAGATGTCGGATAAGGGTTGCCTCTTCTTGTTGTTCATGGATTTAGAGCTGTTGTTCGGGTTACTATTATTTCTTTGAGTAGCCATGGATTCCCATTTTTCAACTTCTCATCTCGTCAATATTATACTGTTGTTAACCGAAAAGAAGATTGTTGAAGAAGTTTAATAATCAGTTGGGTGGCGGGAAAACCTGTGGAAGATTTTTGAAAAAGTATCGGTGGATTATAGAGTTCACGACAAGATTGTTGAGTTTCGTAGAGAGGTCTATTGGACTCGAGATAGTTCCGTTCGGAATCCTCGATTCAACGCTAGCCCGTCTTTAGTTGTTCAACCTTTTGGCCTTATTTAAAATAATTTCTTTTTTTTGGAATAACCGGATGCATTTCATTAAAAATAACTATCCGTTAGGGTATAAAACAGCAGCATTCTTCGTGGGGTACAGTAACTCCCTCTCTATATGGCCATAATTGTTAATATTATAATTAAAATTTTGTTTTCGAAAAGCACTTTTTGCTATGTTTGCCCAAAAGGCATACTTAACAAATATCGGAGAAATTGTTGTTACAAAAATATTTTTAAAAAAGTCCTACTTAGTGCGCTCCTTTAATAGTAAGTCAGCTACTTTTTTTGTCTTTCTGTAGCTGTGCTTCACCACTATGTCTCCTAATCTTTGGGCGATTCACCTGCATTCAGAGATAATTGCGTCAAAAAATAAGGATTCCATTGTTAAGTACTCTGATTATCTTTGTGGAGTCGGTGTTTATTTCCAAGGGCCTTAGATGTCTTTCTTCTGCAATTTGCAGCCCATTCAGCAGTGCTAGCAGCTCAGCCTATGTGTTGATGGTGTGTTGAATAGATCTGATGTAGCCTAGAATCTAGTTTTCACTTGCGTTTTTGAAGACTCCTCCCAGTCCTCCTTTTCCGGATATCCAACTGCAGCCTGATTTGTGTTAAGCTTGTATGTGTTGATTAGAGGAGGTGTCCATTTAACCGAGATAATTTTATGTTTTGTGGGAGTTTTGCTGCCCAATATGATTATATACTTACTTGCTTTTGCCAGAGTAACTTTGGTATTAACTATATCCTTCCTATTGT
This sequence comes from Nicotiana benthamiana, assembly GCA_034376525.1. NCBI lineage: Eukaryota > Viridiplantae > Streptophyta > Magnoliopsida > Solanales > Solanaceae > Nicotiana > Nicotiana benthamiana. The sequence goes on along the minus strand of CM067325.1, from coordinate 82,352,184 downwards.
TGAGTAGATTATTATTTCTCGGCAGCATAATTTGCTAGAAGCGGAGGGGGAGTAGTTCTTCCGAGTTGATGATGTTGTTGAAAGGTTTCTTTTTTATTGAGGCCTATGTCTTTGGCCAGTCCCTACTAGAGAAGGAGGTGAAATGGCTTGGATATGTGTTATTACTTTCTGAGACAGCGCTTGCTCATATAGTTTTGTGTTTGGGCAATCAAAGAAGATATGTGCAGATGTTTCAATTTCATAGTTGCAGATGCTGCAATTAGGGTCTATGTGAACCCCAATATGGTGGAGGAAGGCTTCAGAAAGATGTATTTAATCTTATTTGGAACTTTTAATTTCCAGATCCACCAGTAGTTCTTACTTGTGTCTGCACCTTTATATTGTTCAGGATTATCCAATAGATAAATATGCTAATTTTAAGGTGTAGTTTTTGTTTGTGGTGATTCCCTATATCATTATGTCCTCTTTATTAGGATTGACTAGAATGAACATATTTTTGATGGAGTTTATGATGTTGTGAGGGATGCTTAGGGAGATTATGGAAAAATCCTATTTCCATTATTGTGAATTGATGACACGATTTTGGCTATGCCCTCTTTGGTTAGCGGGCCTTAGATTAGGGATCTGATTACAGGGAGATTAGGTAGCCAGGGGTCGTTGATGAAGTTACTCTATTCCTGGAATGAACAACCCATCGTTTTGCTTTCATGCATGTTTTCCACCATTTTAGGATGCATGTCCAAGTACTTGACGTTGATTTTTTTTTTTTTTGGAGGGGGAGGGGGGGAAGGCCATCCAATTGCAGTGTTTGGTAATGAGTGTTTTAGCCTAGAAGGATAATGGATTCTGGTAGAGCCTTCATGCGAGACCTGAGTGGATGGCTCTATTTATCAAATCAGCTCTTTGGATTCCAAACCCACCTTGGAATATCTGCAAGATAGAAAAAAAGTTACCTATATATACAAGATTAGTAGCAAATTATTATTATTATTATTATTACCTAATATAGTAAAATATTGGAAGCATATAAATTTTAGTGTTAGTAGATGAATTTGGCTGCAAAGCACGGACCCTTTTCTTTCCTAACTGCTAAGATTCAGTTACTACAAAAATTCAAACTCTTCGACCAACATAAAATGCTCTAATTTGCTGAGTATAAGAGCTGGAAAAATTACCAGCAAATTTAGAATTTGATTAAAATTATATCGAAATTTTCCAAAACTGAAATTTACAGAGAAATATTAGATAAGAGACAACTCAACAACACATTGTGCACTTACCATCTTAATCGAAAATGTGTTTACATATTAACAAGATCCCATAGCATGAGGCAGCAATATAATTGTCCAATAAATTCAACCACTCTGCAAAAGTCGTATAGTGGTATTTTTTTTTCTTTTCAGCAAATATTCCACTAAGCTGGCTGCCTTGTGGCTAATATATAAATAAAATTTCAAGAATGGGTCCCGGACATACGATGTGTCTAAAAGACCCTACAAAATGATTGAAGCTACTTTCTACTACTAAAGATAGAAAATAAGAAACTAATACACTAGCTAGTACATAAGTCCATCTCATGTCCATGTATGTGAATCCAAATGGCAATGGCGAATACCAAGCAGCACCTATATAACTCTCACCAGTCACCAAAGTATGAATTCCAAAAACCAAATTGATGCCAAACCATAACACAAACATATTGAACTCAAGGATCTACTAACCAAACCATTCCTCTTTACACTTACCCTGCAAACTGCGATACAAATAGCTATGAGGAGATGAAATTATCTTGATTGTAGATTCCATTGAAAAATTGTAGTTTACATCATATGTGCTGAGGTCTCATTTGCTACATCTGATATCCAATATAGCCATATTTTCATGTCGAGCACCACAAATCTTGGCTGTGCAAAGCATAGACCAACTGTACTCTCTATTCTACAAATCAGCATACAACAATATAGGTTTTTCACTTCCTTAAACTGCCTAGGATCACAAGTAGAATAAGTAAGAATTGTTGAAAGCACAACACTACTGTTCCTCCGAGATTCCAACTTGTGTTCATTATAAGAGCTTCCCAATTCCCTAGCACAACCTGTATATAAAGCATTATGTACCCTACTATATAGTCCCCAGGTTGAGTATGAAATCATTCTAATACCACTGAGCAACCATTCAACAACATCCAGACATACTTAAGATGAGGTTGAAGCCTCTTTACTGATATTGTACTTATCAGTCTGGAGCTTTTCTTTTTTCTATCCTAACTCTAAGGTTAGGAAACTGAGCTTTGTCCATGTTTATTAGAACCTTTCCTTCAGTTGGTAACTCCTGGAATGATTGAAATATGATTGTACCTACAAAAGAGAAAACATGATTAGCTAAAAAATCTGCCACTTTGTTTCCCTCCCTCTACACATGTTGGAATAGCACATTGTATGACTCATTGATTTCCTTTATCCTCCTCACTTCTACCCCTATACACCTTGGTGCTTCCCACTCATCATCAATTATCTTCTTTATTACCAAAGAATCAGTCTCAATAATCAAAGGGTGGAGTTGTTTTTCCACACAATAGACCAATCCTTCTACAAGTGCTTTTGGCTCAGCTACAATGTTAGTTGCCTCTCCTAACTCCCTTGCTTTAGCAAACACCAAAACCCCCTATGATCCGTAACACAAAATCCACAAGAGTTAGGACCCGAATTCCCTTTTGAAGCTCCGTCTGCATTACTCTTGAACCATCCTTCATATGACAGTTTCCATATGACCCTCCTAGTAATCACAACTAGCTTATTGTTCTCAAAGAATCAGATCATATTTGGCCACAGAAATGGAATCCCAGGAAGCCAAGGGTATCTCACTTTTCTCAGGTAAAACAATGTCTTTATCACCTCATGAATCACTCTACTGCAAGACATTGATCCCTTATACTTGATTGTGTTCCTTCTTTTCCAGAGTTCCTATAGAATTACTGCAGGAGCTGCCTGAAACAATGGCCTTAATTTTGGACAACATTTTGCATTCCACCATTCCCTTACAACTTGATGAACCTGCACCATGGTAGTCATCAACCCTGCAGCCTGAAAAAATATTTTCCATACCTTGGTTGTTGTCTCACTTGTTAGAAGCAAATGTTCGAATGATTCCTCTTGTGGTGGTATGCAACGCCACCACTTTGACACTACCATGTGACCCCCTCTTCTCCATATATCATCTGTAGGTACCTTTCCTCTCCACACTCTCCACAAGAAAAAGGAAATTTTGAAAGGTAACCCTTTGGTCCACAACTTTGCAAATTCAGGATTGCTAGCGTCCCTATGCCTCATTATTCTCCATGCACTACTCACAGTAAATTTACCTGAGGATGTAGGCATCCACCTAGGAGTATCCCAGTAGTCATCTGTATTATAAAAATGAATTTCCTGTCTAATATGATCAGCAATATCCTCAGGGAATGTTTGATCCAACATTGCATTATCCCAATGATCTTCAATTCTCAAATCAACCACTTCTTGCAGCTCTTCATTTATAAGGAATCTGGAGGCAATACATGATACAAGGCTCCCAAACCAGTCCAATTTTCATGCCATACATTGGTAGAGCCCCTATTTATTTCCCACAAAATTTCATGCTCCACCTCCTCTCTAGCTTCTAGCATTTTCCTCCAAACATGAGAGCTATTTCTAAATTGAACCACAGTAGGTAATTCCTTCTTACAGTACTTGTTCCACATATAATTGGACCATAGAGATTTAGTTGTTCTGAATCTCCACCATAGTTTTTAAAATAAGGCCTTGGACATATCAAACAAAGATCTGAAGCCTATTCCCCTCTCCTCCTTAGGAAGGCATAGTTTCAGCCACTTTGTCCAATGTCTGTTTCTCCCCTCTTTTTTTGTTGCTCCAGAAAAATCTTGCAAATATTTTATGAAGGTGTTACAACACATTATGAGGAGGATCTAATACTGATAAAATATGTTTAGGAATGCTTTGAAATACACTTGATATCAATGTAGCCTTGCCTCCATAGGACAGTAGATTGCCTTTCCATTAGTGAAGCTTTGCCTTAACCTTTTGAATCAGATCATTGTAATAGTTCTTCCTTCTTTTGGTGTAAAAGATAGGACATTCAAGGTAAGTAAATGGAAAACTTCCTTTTGAAAAACTTGTGATGGCAGCTACTGAATTCACAAATGCACTAGACACCTTTGAGTGCATACAAAAGGAGATCTTTGTCTTGTTGATCACCTATCCAGATGTACTTTAATATAATGTCAACACATCCATTATCTTCTGAAGTAAATAAGGCTCTGCTGATGTAAATATGATGGTGTCATCTGCATAGGCCAAGTGATTCAAAGGATTTGACCATTTTGGCGTGCCAAATCCTCTAAACTTCCTATCTTCAAATGATATGTTCGATGCCCTTGATAACACTTCTGTTGATAGTATAAACAATGCTAGTGAAAGAGGATCCCTTTGCTTCACACCCCTTGTAGAATGAAAAAATCCAGAAGCTTGTCCATTCACTATAATTGAGTACCAGTTGTTAGAGATAAGGTTCCAAACCATATTGATAAAATACTCAACAAACCCCTTTTTTTTAACACATGCAACAAATATTTCCATGACACCCTATCATACGCCTTATCCATGTCTAACTTGATCACTACGTTATCATGTTCCCTCTCAATCGTATATTTATAACAATCTCCTGAGTCAAAAAAATGTTCTCAAATATACTTCTTCCTTTAACAAATCCTGACTGATTTGCTGAGATCAATGAAGGAAGAATCCTTTCAAGTCTATCATGCACCACTCTTGAGAGGAAATTGTTAGTGAAGTTTCTCAAACTTATTAGGATTCTTTTATGATTGGTGTTGATATGGGAAATGGGAGAGGGTTGCATGCCTGCAACAGTAACATATGAAATGGGAGCGGGTTGCACACCTGCAACGGTACTATATGAAATGGGAGTGGGTTACATGGTTGTAATGGTACTATATGAAATGGGAGCGGGTTGCACGCTTGCAATGGTATTATATGAAATGGGATCGCTTTGCACGCCTGCATTAGTATTACATGTGTACTTGTTTCTTATTTCCTTATCTTTTGCTGGTAATCGATTTATGTTGTTCCTTACATTTTCCCTACGGTTTTTCTTTTGTTATCTGTTACTCCCCGCAACATGTTTCCCTTGCCAAATTTTAGCTGTAATTATCTGCTTTTATTTTTGTTGTATATGGTTTGACTCATAGGTTTATTTGATAGTATGGTCCTAGCCTCATCACTACATCACCGAGGTTAGGCTAGGCACTTATTAGTACACGGTGTTGATTATGTTGATACTACACTCTGCATTGTGTGCATATACTAATACGGGAGCGTTTGGACCATAGTAAAGGTGTTGTCATATGTCCACTCAGGCGACCGGAGGTAGTCCTGTAGATAGCTGCGGGCCTTGGAGTCTCCTCCTATCACTTCTCTTTCTACTTTAGTTATTCCAAGATAGATTTGTGTATTTTCATTCAGACTTTATTTGTGGTATTCTTAGATAGTCTGTGACTTGTGACACCAAATCCTGGGTAGTGTTGTATTTCAGATTATGTAGCAAATGCTCGGTTAATTATTAAGTTTTTATTTTCCGCATTTCTGGTTATTTAGTTTATCCTACTTCTTTAATCATTTATTACTTAGAATTATTGAATATTGTTAATAAAAAGAGAAATAAGTTCATAATACCCGCCTTGCCTAGCTTTCATGAGTAGGCGCCATCACGACTCTCGAGGGTGAGAAATTCGGGTCATGACAATTGTGTTGGCTTAAGCAGTCATCGAGTTGTTCAAATCAAGCTATTTGTGATTCTCAATCTTAGCTAGGATTGTTGTGGGCCCTCGGCTATATTATCTTTAGCAATCCAGAAGTGTGAGAGGTTATATATTTTGTTGCAAGTCCAAGTACCCATGCTAATGGTCTAGAATTTTCCTCGAATGTTTGTCTAGGCAAAATTCTAAGTGTAGCTTGGCTTGAGAAATGTTCATAGGCTCTCCTAATCTACATGAAAATTTTAAATCTTCCATAGCCTACCAATGTGATATGCCTAGTCAACCCTATTAAGCTGAAGCCATAACTGTTTCAATAACCACGCTACAAGCTTTTATCCGTTTTGTAATGACCATCTCTTGGCACCCATTCTTTCCTTAGCAATCTTGAGAAATAATTGGAAAAACGTAAGTTTAGGGGAGAGATGAGGAGTTTGAATGTGATAAAAGGTACAAAGAAGAGAAAAAAATAAAGAAAAGGAAGGCAGAAAAAGAAAAAAAAGAACAAAAAAAAAGTGAATAAAGTGAAGAGTTGAAGGAAATCCAAAAGTATATTAGGAGGAAAGGTTGAAGTAAATAGAAAATGAGAATAATGAATATCATTCTCAAGAAAGAGTGACGTTATGTCTCTCTATCCCCCCTGAGGAAGAAGAAAATGACTCAAAGAGTCGAGAAAGTATGAGTCGAAAAGAGAAAATAGAGTGCTTAAGGAAAGATGAAACCATTCTATTACAATAAGTCCTACTTTGACCCAAAAAGCCTTCGTTACATCTTGTAAAAGCCCTACATGATTTCAAGTTGATTGAGCTTATATTAGTGGTGATTTACATAAAGGGCAAGCTTATGGTACTTAAACCGGGCTTGTGACATTCTTCTGAGAGAGATGAGCAAACTTTTCGCAATCCTTGCTTTGAGTGTTGCATTCTAAAGTGATATTTGCTAATGGAGAGTAGAGGATGAGGAGTTTGTGATCGACAATGACCTACGAGAAAGAGCGAGCTTCCTTGATGAATAGAGTCAACTCTTCATGCTCTAAAGTCATACTAGAACTATGGTAGTGAAAAAGTCATATCATGGAGTTGTTGATAACTTAAATATGTTATGGGTGATTGTTGATCCATTCACCTTAGGCTAGCTGAAATATCTCTATTTCTAGTGAAGGTATGAATTGCTTTATTTTCTTGAGGACAAGCAAAAGCTTAAGTGTGTGTGAGTTAATAAGTAGAGATTTTGACTGTTTATTTGCTCTCTTTTACTTGTGTTTTAGCTTAAAATGCTTAAAGGTATTCCCAGAAACTAATGAAATGTGCTTACTTGCAGGAACATTGAGAAATAAGCCAAAGAAGTCAAAATCAACTCATAAAGTAGTCAAAGTTGAACAAGAACCAAAACAAAACAAAAAGGCTAGCAGTGCGGACCGTACAATTCTAGTGCGGCCGCAAAAGAGGGATTTAGAGAGTGGTGTTTTGACCAGCTCAGGGAGTGTGGACCACAGCAAAATTTTATAGCCGAATGAGATCAAGTGCAGTGACATCCACTTTTCTGCGGATCGCAGCGTTATAGACTCTGAGAGTTGGAAAGTAAAGGAGTGTGGACTGCAGTACTTTTGTGCGGCCGCATAATCCTAAGCGCGGCTACACCCACTTTTATGCGGATCGCAGAAGGTTGAATATTCCAAGCGCAAAATCCCAAAAATTGCGGACCGCAACAATTTTGTGCGGCCGCAGAATCCCATTGTGCGGACCGCACCAAAAATAAGCAGCCGCACAACTTTCGCATGGGCATTTTCATTAGATATTTTCAGCTTATTTAAATAGAATTTATTTGTCATTTTTAGGTTATGTTAGGTTCACAGAGGTGCACCTGAGCTGTTTTCTTTACTTCTTTGAGTAATTTTGTACTGGATTGACAAATTAGCATTAGATTTTCTTTCTTTAATCAATGATTATCCGTTCTACTTTAATTTCTTCTTGTATTTCTTTATTTTTCATGAGTAGCTAAATCTTTAGATAGGGTTGTGAGCCAACCCTAGTGTGGGTACATAATGAGTATTTAATTTTAGGGCTTGTTGAGATTGGGTTAGTGATATTTATCTTTGTTTATGCTTAAATTTTAATGCTTGCAAATATTGATTCATGCATATTTGACCTAGTCTTTGCTTGAGAAAGAAAGACAATGTTTAGGAAAACTTGGCTAATAAGGAATTAGGGTGAACTTAAGAAATTGATATCCCTAATTAGAGGGTCAAACCTAGAGATAGTAAGACCCAACTTGAGCATATATCACTTGATTTGTGCAATATCCATTTGGATGTGAGAAAGCTAAAATGGTCAAAATCACTCAAACTACCGAGATATATAGAATGAGAAATTGCATGTGATTGTTACATAACGACCCCTATTAATCAAACTTGCCTTATAGTTAACAACCCGTTGGGTAGCCCCCTAGCTGGAAATCTCAAGCGTAGATTCATTTGTCATTTGAACATCCAAACCAAAAACATTGTCTTCTAGTTTATTAATTGGAGTCAGTAGCTAAAAGTAGAATTAGAAACAACCAATAATTATGTGAAAGTACAATCAAAGTCACATCATACATTTACTCTAGTTATATACCCAATCCAAATTCTAACTCTCTGTAGATTCGATCTCAAATCATGTTAGGTTTATTCTTTATTCGACCGCCTCACTACCTAATTGTGGTATGAGTTTGGGCAACATCAAGGCTTTATTCATAAATAAGGTCCAAACTCTCGATGTCGATTCTGAAACTATACTGTCTCTTTTGTTGCTACAAGCAGCAGTTCTAGACTGAAATTGGCCATAAATTCGGCCAAAACTTGTCACTTAATCGTAGTCCTTTGTTTATATTCTATATCAAATTCACTCATTTTGATTTCCCATTTGGCCAATCTACCTGACAATTCGAGTTTGTGAAGGATGTTGCACAGGAGAAAGATGGTCACTACATCGATCGAGTGACATTAGAAGTAAGACCTCAGCTTTTGAGCAGCGACTACGAGAGCTAAGGCCAGCTTCTCTAAATACAGGTAGAGAGTTTTTGCTCTTGTTAAAATTTTACTAATATAATAAATTGACGATTGCGTACGTTCATTCTCATAGACAAAAACGACGTTTATTGCCACCTCTGAGACTGCACGATAAACTAATAGTGTTTCACCTTCCTTCGATTTTGACAACAATGGAGGGCTTGAAAAGTACCTTTTCTACTCTCTCAAAGCCTACCGATATTTTGGGGTCCATTTGAATTTGTTTTTCTTCTTGAGTAGCGCGAAGAAACTGTGGTATTTCTCTAGTGATCGGGAAACAAACTAGCCCTAAGCGGCCATTCTCCCTATGAGCCTTTGGACTTCTTTCACGCTTGATAATTGGTCCGGGATGTCTTCGATGGCCTTGATCTTATGGGGGTTTACCTCAATACCCCTTTGTAAGATAAGAAAACATAAGAACATGCCAGAGCTAACCCTGAACGCGCACTTCTCGGGGTTAAGCTTCATGTTATATTTCCTTAGGATGTCAAAAGTTTCTAGTAAATTCTTCAAGTTATCACCTGCATTCAAAAACTTATCAATCATATCGTCTGTATAAACTTTCATGGTTTTCCCTATTTGTTTTTCGAACATCTTATATACGAGCCGTTGATAAGTGGCTCTAGTATTCTTTAGCTTGAAGGGCATCACATTATAGAAATACGTGCAAAAATTTATTATGAACGAAGTCTTTTCCTGATCCTCTGGGTTCATCTTAATTTGGTTGTATTTGGAATAATCATCAAGGAAACTCATTAACTCGTGACTAGCCGTCGCATCAATCATTCGATCTCTGTTTGGCAGTGGGAACGAGTCTTTCAAGAACGCCGTATTTAAGTCCTTATAATCTACATACATGTGAAATTTATTGTTCTTCTTAGGAACCACTACTACTTTAGCTAGCCAGTCTGTATACTTTACCTCTCGGATCGAACCGATATCAAGTAGGTGATTTACCTCTTCTTTGACAAATTTATTCTTGGCCTCTGCAATTGGCCATTTCTTTCGTCTTACTGGAGGGACATTAGGGTCCAAGCTTAGCTTGTGTAAAGACACCTCCGTTTGGATACCTATCATGTCCGCATGCAACTATGTACAACAATTGGAACTATATTTAAGAAATTCAATAAAGCCAGACCTGAGATCGGGGTGTAGTCCTTTCCCCAAGTGGAATTTCCTCTCCAAGAATTTTTCAAACAATGCAAATTGCTCGAGCTCTTCCGCCATGGACATTGTTGCATCCATCTCCTCTGGTACCTGGTAGAATCTTGCCACCTGTTAAGATTATAACGCTTCTTCCCCCTAGTTAGCTTCATTTAATTAGGGAGTAGGCCCTGGTTCCTGTAATTGCTATGTTGCATGCTATTTCCCTTTGCTACTTGAGATTTAAATCGCATTCATCACTCTTGCCACCAGTTGATCGCCCTGTATTAGTTTGATTCCTTTGGGCGTTGGCAATTTCAGCAACTAATGATACATTGACGGTATAAATCTCATCTCGTGCAACCGTGGTCTTCCAAGAATGATATTATATCCCATATCACCATCTACCACTTCCAAAAGAGAATCTTCATCACTCCTTCGGTGTTCGTGGGCATCAAGATCTCTCATCGTTATGTCACGCTTGTGATTTTAAATTCGGCGAGGAGTTTTGTGGCTAGAATGCTGATTCTGGTGAGTTTGCCTTGCTAAATACCCTCCATTGTGTGATATTGGCCGATCTTTTTGGAACTACTAGAACACATTTGATTTTAAAATCTAATGCATTTAAAGAAATTACCAATGCATCGTTGTGTGGTAGCACAATCCATCTGCGTCCTCCTCTATTGAAGTGATTTCATCTTTACCAACTTTTCAGAGTCTCTTGCTATGGATTATTGATACCTTGATCTTCTTTTCTGCCAAAAAGGTAACCCTTTTGATCGCGTTCCCTTCTAATATCATGCTGATCATCTTGCGTGAGGGATCTTCTCCTATTTTTGGAGTTCTCCGCATTATCACCGTTGCGACCGTAATTTTTCTTGGCCCAGTCACTTATCTGAGATGGCAATTTTTCAATAGCGTCGCCACCTCTTCACACAGATGTCGACAGCCCCCAGTCTAGTGGCCATTCATCCCGTGATATTCGCATCACAAGTTGGGATCCTCTAGTTGGGATTGGACATCACCGACTTCAGAAAACGTGCTTCTTTAATGTTCCTCATAGCCGATACCAACTCCATTATACTAATTTTTAAGTTGTACTCTAATAGCATGGGATAAGAAGGATCTGGTGTAACTGACACTTCCGTTGTCTTGTAATGATTAGTTGTTCCGATCACAATCAGTTCTTCTATTGGTAACGAACTTGTTAGCAGATCAGATACCTCTGTCGCATCCTTCAACGTGTTCGTAGGGCAAAAATCGGCTCCTTGAAGGTAGTCTATCCGTGTCAAAAACATCTTTTGATTTTTCTTTATGCTTCTCGGACCTTATGTTAACACCGAGAAGCCAATCTAATCATCTTCAATCCTTATCTTAGACTCGTACTGGTTGTGAACATTCTCCCAAGTCGTCGCTTGGAATTCAAGCAAGCTTTCCTTCAGTTTTTGGGAAGCGTTTGAACTTCTTGGATTCAGACCCTTATTGACTACTTCAGCCACCCATTCATCCAGAACGGTGAGCAATATCATTTTGTTTTGGAATCAAGTAACGAACTCCCGCACCAATTCGGATTCTCCTTATGTAATTCTGAATATGTTAGTGTTTCGAGCCTGCACCTTTCTGGCCCTGGCGTGAGCCTTAATAAAATAATTCACGAGCATGTTATAGAAACCTACAGAATGCTCAGGTAACAACGAATATCATGTTAAGGCTCCCCGCGAGATATTTCTCTAAATTTCATTAGCAAAAACGACTCAATCTTGTAGGGAGCTAAATCATTCCCCTTCACGCCATTGTATAGGTGGTAATATGCTCTTAAGGATCTGAAGTCCTAGCATACTTTGGCACGTCTAGCATTTTAAATCGTTTCGGGATTAATTCTGGTGTCACGCTTGGTTTGTACGGTAGTTGAGAATACCTCCTTACGTCCAGTCCTTTTAGCACCAGTAGATTGCCCAGGCTTTGGTCCATGCGGGCATTCACTTCCCTTATAAATTGTAAGTTGAAGGGATCATTCTCGTTGTTTGGGCTGGACCCACTTTCCCTAGTCCAACCGGAGCCAACCTCGCCCCTCGAGATGTTATTGTTGACCCTCTGCATTGGTTGATTTGCGGGAGCACCGGTACGAACTGAACCTCGTCTATTCGCATTATCGGAAGCCCACAATAAATCCTATTTCAACTCTGTCATAACCTTATCATGCCAAGTGAGGTGGCATAGAATGATCATTTATTGCTTATTTAGGAAGCTTACCCCATCAACAACATGCTCCTCTTCAGCATCATCAGGAATTGCCTCCTGAACATGTCGCATGTATCGCTGGTCATGGACCAGTGAGGCATCGTTCCCTCTTTGTGGTAGTCATTGACTGAATTCTCATGATGAGGCTAGTTTCCTTGAGCCTCAGGATTATGCGTATTGTTAACACCATTATCTGCCAGTTTTTGTGATTTTTTGCTAAGACAAATAATCAAACACGTTAGTAAAAGAGGCAATGATCAACTTCATTACACGGTTGTCTATGCCCTACGGTGGGCACCAAATTATTTATCCGTAAAATAATACAGTTGCATTTATATATGGTTTCTAGACAAGTAAATTAATTCGATATTAAAATAATAAAATAATTGAAGAAATACGCAATACTTAGCCTTGAAATGAAGATACAATAGTAGAAACGGTAATAGGGATCAAAGCTTCCGGTCACAATAACGATGAAATCAAGGAATAAGAAGATAAAATTATATAGAGCTTTGGATTGATTATAGCATAAGTTTTCCAGAAAATTCGTTTCCTTTACAATGATAACAGAGCTCACTATTTATAGTTGCACCTAGGGAATAAGGTCCTACGATCATGTCCTTCTTTAATATCATTCTTTCCATGACAAGCAAAACAATTGCTTTCGATGCTACCTATCCTCTACTTTCGGCTCCACGCGTCACTCTCTCATGCGACCACTTGGCATAACATATTTTACCATATACAATTACATTTCATGTTCATTAAAGTCTCTTACGAGAAATAGTACAAAATAAATAAGTTATATTATTAGTTCAAATAAGGAATGATATAATACACAAAACCTTATTGATTTCAAATCATAAATATTTGGAAGTCAAGTAAATGCATATTCCTAAATATTAGATAAATAATTCAAATAACTATTTTGTCTAGTGTGAAATAATATTGTAAGAGTAAAAAAAAGCGAACAACATTTCGCTAAAAGTTTTCATACTTTTAATACAGTATAAATAAATATAAATATAGATATAGATATAGATAAATGTATATCATTGTATAAATAGGATATACACTTGACATATACGTGGAGTGATATACATGTGAGATATGTAGTAAATATCGCTATATGTCACTGCTTGTCATATAAAAATAATTAGTGCACGTGAAATACATAGGAATACATGATATATGTATAATATACAGTCATTTCATCACCAGACCACCACTAGAAATCATCGTAACTTATTCCACAACAAAATGCGAAGCCATTTCCATACAAATAAAAGTGCAAGAAGAATAGAATGTTTCAGAGTATTTGCCGCTGCCTGTCGTCGTCTTCGTCGATGTCCGATGGGCTCCAAGCGGATTTGTCTGTTTCCCCTTGAAAGTTAATTTAAAAAAATAACATATAAATATATAGAGAGAGCGCGCGCAAGAGACAGAAAATATATGTTTGTGACTTTTTAACAAAGATATTGAGAGATGGAGATAATGAAGTTTTAGTGACGTTCCTGGGTGAGTTTGAATACGTAATAGAGTTTTAGTGACTCCAGCAGAAGCCGTATCTATATTAGGAAATAAGGGGTGCACCCACCCTCTTGCCAAGTAAAAGCATATTTTTTATATAAATTTTTAATAGTTTAGCCATATAAAGTAGATGGCACCCATGCTCAAATTTTGGTATTGGTGCCTTGAATCGAGACCCATGGACACACATTAATATAATACCAAGTATGTTATTTGTACGTTGGAGCTCTTTTTTTGTTTTAATTCTATTTCTATTTTCTTTTTATCATTTTTTTTAATCTCCTTCTCCAAGTCTTTACGGTAAACAATAACTTAAGGAGTTAGAAATTAAACTACTAATAACTTCTATTGAGATTTGTCTTTATCTTGAACCACAATAAATTAGTTATAATAAATAATTTATGTGACAATAAGATGTAAGTTTATGATCATACTTGCTTTAATATTTTTTTTCCAAATTATTGCTTAAACATATATGAATTCCACCAAAATTATTGAATTCTTTTTCAACTTTTAGGATAAAATACTTTCTTTCTTTATTTATTTTGGATAAGCAAGTCACATGTAAGAACTTGTCATATGCTCTAAGAGCTTTTTTATATTTCATGCTTATTTTAGCCCTACAATTTGCATAAGTTTCAAATTTTCTTTTATATGAATTTTATGTTAAGACAAATATTATGTAATGATTGTCAGATTATAACTAATAATATGAATGATAAAAAAAAAATCAGATTAGTAAGATTATAGTTTATCGCTTTGAATAATGTGCAAAATTATTAATATATCATAAAATACTAAAAAAATTACATCTCATGATATCATGGCAAATATTGTGGTGCACCTATGATCGTAAACTCTTGAATCCGCCTCTGAACTCCAGGCAACAAGATTAACTCCAAATAGAGTTTTTATCTACTGATCGAAAGCAGCAAAGAATTCTTGGTTGCATGGTGATTTGTGGTAGAAGCTGGTGCAGATGAAAGTGACGGGCTGGTGGCGTATAAATGGCAGTAGGAAGGGGGGTAGGAAGGGGGATTCTGAATTGGAGGAGAGAAAAAAGTTTAAGAAATTGTATGGGATAGGTTTTATCAAATTGAAGCCTAAAGTCAAGGAATACTTTATTGCCTTAAATTGCTACAAAATATAAAAGTCTTTTTATACAAGGTTAAATTATTTGAAAGTGTCTATATAAAGTAATTGTTATATAAGGTGATTATTTGAAAGTGTCTATATTAAGTGTAATTAGAGCTCCTAAATCATCTTGTTGTGCAAAATTCTCAAGTTAAAACGGTTTTATTCCATATTCAATTTATACCAATTCTTTGCATTTACTAGAACGTCTTAAGAATTTAGTAATTGTTATATAAGATTAATTTTTGTAAACTGAGTGTAATATTTTAATCATGAGCTAAAAGTGACATGCAACAATAGATAACTGTCTATATTAAACTTAATTTGGTAACTTAAAAAAAGTATTGTATATAACTTATCATGTCTATATTAAGTGTAATTAGAGCTCCTAAATCATCTTGTTGTGCAAAATTCTCAAGTTAAAACGGTTTTATTCCATATTCAATTTATACCAATTCTTTGCATTTACTAGAACGTCTTAAGAATTTAGTAATTGTTATATAAGATTAATTTTTGTAAACTGAGTGTAATATTTTAATCATGAGCTAAAAGTGACATGCAACAATAGATAACTGTCTATATTAAACTTAATTTGGTAACTTAAAAAAAGTATTGTATATAACTTATCATGTCTAATTAAAAACACTAATAGTATAAAAGTTTTTCACACTACCAGTATGTATAAGTCAAATAGTAATATATGATTGTTAAGTGGTCATTAAATGGTGTTGGAAAGTGATAATTTCCTCTTCTCCGCCGTGACACGTATTTTAGTCTAGTAAGCAAATGACAAGTTGGAGTTCTTTTCCTGGAAGTTATTTTAAGGTGTAACATCCCATATTGGACCAAGATATGATTGCATTAATGGAAAAGGAGATTTTTAAAGTTAGAGTTTTTTTAAACGTTTATTTCTCTCATCCCGGTAATAGTATCATAATAAAATTAATTATGGTTGTGTATTTCCTAATTAAAGTAATATATAATCGAGATGAGATTGATTTATTTAAATTATCACTTAGAATAATTTATTTGGTGCCCCAAGTTACCTGTTTATTTTAAAATTCTGAAATAGAGGAACTTCGACTTTACTTTTTAAGTCTGAGAACCAGATATTCGAAGTAAGGAATTATGTTAACCCAGGAGAAGGTGTTAGGCATTTTCAGGTTCCGTGGTTCTAGCACGGTCGCTTAAAATATTAAATAATTGGCCTATCATTTGACTTATTGTTATAAATAGACTTCTATTTAAGGTGAATGTCTATAATTAGAGAGATTCTAGGGTTTACTTCTTGGTGGCTAAGTCGCCACCTCCCTATAAATAAAGGGGTTCTCTTCCATTGTAAATCATCCCTAAGTATCAATAAGAATACTCCTCTCTCTACTTCTCTCTATATTGTTCTTGTTCTTATATTATTTCATAACACGTTATCAGCACGAGACTCTACCGTCTCAAGAATCCTCTTGAGAAAATTAAGGTATTTCCCTTTTTCCGAATTTGGTTTTAATTATGTCTGATATTATGGAAAGAAAGTTCGTTGCCCTTGAAATTTCGGGCAAGAACTATATGACATGGGTGTTGGATGCTGAAATCCACTTAGATGCTATGGGTCTTGGAGACGCCATTAAAGACAGAGATAAAGCATCCACCTAAGACTGTGCTAAGGCCTTGATTTTCTTGCGCCATCACCTTGATGAAGGTTTGAAAATTGAATATCTCACGGTCAAAGATCCACTCATCTTGTGGAACGGCTTAAAGGAGAGATATGACAACCTGAAGTTGGTCACTCTGCCACAAGCACGATATGATTGGGCTCATCTGAGGCTCCAAGACTTTAAGTCTGTTTCTGAATATAATTCTGCAATGTTCAGAAGTACTTCTAAATTGAAACTCTGTGGAGATAATATCTCTGATTATGATATGCTTGAGAAAATGTTTACAACGTTTCATGCCTCCAATATGGTACTGCAACAACAGTACAGAGAGAAAGGTTTCAAAAAGTACTCTGAACTGATTTCTCTTCTCCTTGTGGCTGAGCGAAACAATGACCTGCTCATGAGAAATCACGAAAATCGACCCACTGGGTCTACACCATTGCCTGAAGCAGATAAGGTGTATTCTCATTATGCCAAGCATGAAAAAGGCCATGGATCTAGTCGTGGTCGTAATCGGGGTCATAGCCGTGGACGTAGACAAGGAAGAAATTTCCCTGATGTCCGTCACCCCCCAAAGAGAAATAACCACCAAAAGCAGAACGGGATTATGAGAATCCGAAGGCAAATAGTTCAGAAACTATATGTTATCGTTGCGGTGGAAAAGGGCACTGGCCAAAATCTTGCCGTGTACCAAGACATTTGGTTGATCTTTATCAAGCATCTCTAAAGAATAAAGGCCCTGAAACAAATTTTGTCTCTGACGACAATTTTGACATCACCCACCTGGATGTGGCAGACTTCTTTGAGCAACCCGAGGGGAAAATAGACCACTTAATCGGTGATGGATCTGTGATGAAGGAAGATGGAATTGTTTGATTTTATTTTACTTATTTGTATTAGTTAGTGAATAAACTAATAGTCATTAGTATCAGCTCGTATTAGTTAGTTTATGATATAATGTTAGTATTAGTTCTTTAGAATGTTTTAATATGCTTAAATTTCAAAGATATTTTTATTTTTTAGTAGAGTTAATCGACTAACCTAACAGTTAGTCGATTATCTAATATTTCGCATTAAAACTGCAAAACAATCGATTATATACTTGTTAACAATCGATTATATTAAGACATAATCGATTATGTATGTTTAACAATCGATTATATTAAGACAGTATGATCTGAAGTTTTTTAAAATAGCAAATAATCGATTATGTATGTTTGACAATCAATTATATTAAGACAGTATGATCTGAAGTTTTTCAAAATAGCAAATAATCGATTATGTATGTTTAACAATCGATTATATTAAGACATAATCGATTATGTATGTTTAACAATCGATTATATTAAGACAGTGTGATCTGAAGTTTTTCAAAATAGCAAAAAATCGATTATGTATGTTTAAACAATCGATTATATTAAGACAGTGTGATCTAAAGTTTTTCAAATTAGCAAATAATCGATTATGTATGTTTAACAATCGATTACATTGAGACAAACGGATTGAATTTGTTTATTCTCATGTTCGTGTATTTTCTTTTGTATGTCAAACCATGGGAATGCAAATATGGATATCTCACAAATCAAACTTGGATCAAATATTTGTTTAGTTGATTCATGTACTACACATACGATACTCAAAGAAAAGAAATATTTCTCTCAACTAAGTATGTGTAAGGCAGATGTTACTACAATCTCTGGTAGTAGTAAATTGATTTAAGGCTCCGGAAGAGCAACTATAACTCTGCCTAGAGGAACAATGTTTATCATAGAGAATGCAATGTTCTCCTCCAAGTCTAAGAGAAACTTGTTGAGTTTTAAAGATATACGCCGGAATGGCTATCATGTTGAGACAATAGATGAGAATAATCTTGAATATCTCATCATTACAAAGAATGTCTCTGGCCAAAAGAGGGTTATTGAGAAATTTCCGTCTTTATCTTGTGGCCTGTATTAGACAAAAATTAGTGCAATTGAGGCACATTCAACAGTAAACCAAAAGGTTACTGATTCCAATACTTTTGTACTTTGGCATGATCGATTGGGACACCCTGGATCAATCATGATGAGACGGATTATATAAAGCTCATATGGGCATCCGTTAAAATTTCAAGATTCTTTTAAATAATGAATTTTCTTGCACTTCTTGTTATCAAGGCAAGTTAATTACAAGACCATCACCAACAAAGGTTGGGACTGAGTCACCTACGTTTTTGGAACGTATACAAGGAGACATTTGTGGACCTATTCACCCACCTAGTGGGTCTTTTAGATATTTTATGGTCCTAATAGACGCATCCTATAGATGGTCTCATGTGTGCCTGTTGTCATCACGCAACCTTGCGTTTGCAAAACTAATGGCACAAATAATTCGACTACGAGCACATTTTCCTGATAATCCAATCAAGTCTATTAGACTGGATAATGCTACTGAGTTTTCATCCCAAGCATTTAATGATTATTGCTTATCAATTGGGATAAAAGTGGAACATTCTGTAGCTCATGTTCACACTCAAAACGGTCTTACAGAATCTTTAATTAAACGCCTGCAGTTGATTGCAAGACCATTAATCATGAAAACGAGGCTGCCCACTTCGGTATGGGGTCACGCCATTTTGCATGCAGTAATACTAATTCGTCTCAGACCGACGAATTATCACAAATATTCCCCGTTGCAATTGGTTTTGGGTCATGAACCCAATATATCCCATTTAAGAATTTTTGGATGCGCAGTAGATGTGCCTATAGCACCGCCATATCGCACCAAAATGGGTCCGCGAAAAAGGTTAGGAATATATGTTGGGTTTGAATCGCCCTCCATTATTCGCTACCTCGAAACATTGATAGGGGATTTGTTCACTGCACGATTTGCAGACTGTCAATTTGATGAGACACTTTTCCCAAAATTAGGGGGAGAAGTCGGTGAAACCAAATGGGAAATTTTGTGGAAAAATGTATCATTATCTCATCTTGATCCACATACCTCTATTTGTGTAAAAGAGGTGCAAAAGATTATCCATTTGCAAAGAATAGAAAATCAAATGCCTGACGCATTTACGGACTTGAAAAGGATAACAAAATCCCACATCCCCGCGGAGAATGTTCCAATCCGTATTGATGTCCCTGTTGGACAATCATCTAGTGTCATATCCAATGAGTCGAATGCACGCCTGAAGCGTGGCAGACCATTAGGTTCCAAAGATCGAAATCCTAGAAAGAGGAAAGCAAACAATCAAAATGACACTACGAAAGAATCTCATGAGGAAATTCATGATTTAATAAACTATGAGATTCATGAAGAATCCTTTGAGCCCGAGACTCAGGAAAATAAGGAACTATCCATAAATCCAATCGATATTGAGGCAAATTTTAATCGAGTGGATATAGTGGTGGATTATGTCTTTGCTTTTAATGTCGCATCTAGCATTATGCAAGAAAATGAGGATCTTGAATCTCAATCTGTTGGAGAATGTCGAAAAAGACATGATTGGCCAAAATGGCAAGAAGCAATTCAATCACAATTGAATTCGCTGGCAAAACATGAAGTTTTTGGCCCTATAGTTGAAACACCTAATGGTGTTAAGCCTGTTGTCTATAAATGGGTCTTTGTACGCAAGAGAAATGAGAAAAACGAGGTACAAAGATATAAGGCACGCCTTGTTGCACAAGGATTTTCTCAAAGTCTTGGTGTCGATTATGAAGAGACATATTCGCCTGTAATGGATGCCATAGCTTTTCGTTATCTCATTAGTTTTGTTGTCCTTGAAAAGCTTGACATGTATTTAATGGATGTGTTTACTGCCTATCTTTATGGCTCACTTGATAATGAGATATACATGAAAATTCCCGAAGGACTCAAAATGCCAAACGCTCATAATTCAAAGTCCCGGGAAATGTTTTCAATCAAATTGCAAGGATCCTTGTATGATCTAAAGCAATCAGGACGAATGTGGTATAATCGTCTTAGTGAGTATTTATTGAAAGAAGGCTATATAAATGATGCCATTTGCCCATGTGTTTTTATAAAGAAAACAACATCGGAATTTGTTGTACTTGCCGTATATGTCGATGACATAAACCTTATTGGAACCCCCATAGAACTCCAAAAGGCAATTGATTATCTAAAGAATGAATTCAAGATGAAAGATCTCGGAAAGACAAAATTATGTCTTGGTTTGCAAATTGAATATTTGGCAAACGGAATTTTTGTTTATCAATCTACCTATATAGAAAAGGTACTGAAATAGTTTTACATGGATGGAGCACATCCTTTAAGTACTCCGATGGTTGTTCGATCACTTGATGTGAATAAAGATCCATTCCGACCGCAAGAAAGGAATGAAGAGCTACTTGGTCCTGAAGTACCATATCTTAGTGCAATTGGCGCACTAATGTACCTTGCAAATACTACAAGGCCTGACATAACCTTTTCAGTTAATGTCTTAGCAAGGTATAGCTCGGCTCCCACAAGGAGACATTGGAATGGGATCAAACATATATTGAGGTACCTAAAAGGGACTACCGATATGGGCTTATTTTATGGCAATAATTGCAGTCCTGATCTTGTTGGTTATGCTGATGCTGGATTTTATCCGACCCACACAAGGCTCGATCTCAAACAGGTTATGTGTTTACCTGTGGAGGCACCGCCATATCTTGGCGATCGACTAAGCAATCAATTGTGGCTACTTCATCTAATCATGCCGAGATAATCGCTATTCATGAAGCAAGTCGGGAGTGTGTGTGGTTGAGGTCTATAATACATCATATTCAAGACAAATGTGGTTGAAGTGTAACAAACTACCCACGACTTTGTATGAAGACAATGCAGCATGTATAGCTCAATTGAAGGGAGGATTCATAAAAGGAGATAGAACAAAGCATATTTCACCAAAGTTATTTTTCACACATGATCTTCAAAAGAATGGTGATATCAATGTGCAACAGATTCGTTCAAGCGATAATATTGCTGATTTGTTCACAAAATCTCTGCCAACGTCAACCTTCAAGAAGCTGGTTCACAAGATCGGAATACGAAGACTTAAGGATATGAATTGATGCTCTTTTCAGGGGGAGTTAATGCGCGTTGCACTCTTTTTCCCTTACAAGGTTTTGTCCCAATGGGTTTTCCTTGCAAGGTTTTTAACGAGGCAACCAATAGGCGCATATTCAAACATGTGTACTCTTTTTCCTTTTCTATAAGTTTTTTCCCATTGGGTTTTGTTTTTGTTAAGGTTTTAACGAGGCACATTATTGAATAGACATTCAAGGGGGAGTGTTATAAGTAGACTTCTATTTAAGGTGAATGTCTATAATTAGAGATATTCTAGGGTTTACTTCTTGGTGGCTAAGTCACCACCTCCCTATAAATAAAGGGGTTCTCTTCCATTGTAAATCATCCCTAAGTATCAATAAGAATACTCCTCTCTCTACTTCTCTCTATATTGTTCTTGTTCTTATATTATTTCATAACACTTATTACATATTTTAACCTATTGTGCATTTTTACAACTTTTAAAGTAGCTTTTACTTTTTTAAGAAAATTCAATGCTATTTAAAATACGTCTTAAACCATGCTACATGAAATGCACCCACGGTTTGCGATAGGTTTAATTTAATATTGTTGAAAATTGATATTGGGTCACACGAAATATACACATGAATTTTAGTTATTATATATCAAAACTACGTCACGGGAACCGTACCCGTAGCTATAATAAATTATTTAATTTTTGGGCTTAAAATAGCAACACATATTCGATGTTTAATAGCAACATTTATGAGGATCGTGGATGATTTAATTTATTTATGGCATACCTCAAACCTTTTTCTATAAGTGTTAGTTCTTGATCTAATCTTGTGAGGGCCATGAATTATAGGTTTTGCTTGATATGGCACACATCAACTTATTAACCTTTGTTAGAGAAAAATTACACTTAACCAGAAAAAATGAATTAAAATTAGTTCTATTGGGAAGGGATTTAAGCCAAGGTGTTCTTTACTAGGTCGAATTGAGGAGGTTCAACTTTTAACTAAGCTGCATTTTGAGCCCAAAACTTGGCCTAATAGAGAAAAGGAAAAACGCAAGGCTCTTGCCTTTTGTTGGGATTTTAATGAGTGTTTGTCCTCATTGGGATTTTGGCAAGCCTAATTGTGAATTTCCACCGGCTGCGCGTATCCACCTTTACATTTTCAGCCCCATCATACACGACGCATATTTTGTAAAGTTATAATTCGCATTTCTTTAATAAGAAATAAAGACAATCAAAACCAAAATTAAACACATTAAACGTGATTTGTAAGACATACATTATGCTGGAATTTGCAATAGAGGAATTTTAAAATTAACAATCAGATTACTGGGTTTAATGCCCAGGCTTACACACCTGGGCCCTCAGTTATTTAGGTAGTGTTCAGATTTGGGCCCTGTTGCGAGTCAGGCCCAATTAACATATTGGACTGTCTTGAGAGAAATCATATGCCATGGACTTGAAACTAAGAATAAAAAATAGCCAAATCTTGAATTTAAAATGCTCCAACAGTCTGTTTACGTAATAAGAGTCGATATATTTACAAAGCATTTCTAAATACATCAAATGTATCTAAAGGAAAGTGAGGGATAGTTATGGCAAGGGGGAATTCTTCCTACTCTAACTCTTCCAAAATCCTTTGAATCATCTTCAGTTTTTTGCAAGAATAAATAGCTATGAAGTTGTTTCTTGCAGGCTAAAACTGAGCTCCCAACTCTAAGGCTTCCTACTACAAAACCAACCTTAGTTTCAACTCATGCCATTCATGAATCTGGCCATGTTTAAATATTTGGTTCATGAAAATTTCTTCAGTTTATAAACCTATTGCATTATCAAATCACATTGAAACAAACAATGCAAAGATAAGAGAAAAAAAGTATGATCCCTGAGTTTGACTATATTAAGGGTTAAACTCATGAACCAACAAAGGGCTTCAAACCCGAAGACCCAATATGCTTCCAGAATTAACTAAAAGGGAGAGGAGTAGTTTAATCCATGAATTAACTGATATTACGCTATATAAATGATGTTTACACCTTAGTATGACCATGCTTTATTGTTATTTTATAGGTAAATTGCCAACAAAATGCTCTAAATAGTGTTCTCTTACTTCGCAGGGAATGTTCTACTTGAGGAAGCACCACGGAGTATTTTGGAGATGATAATGTGAAGAAAACGCCAATTCGAGAAGTGCCCGAACATAAAGATGAAGGAAACTGTCCTGGGCAAAGTCCACCGCGGTCCGCGATACATTAAAATCCGAGGCAGAAAGTTCAGCTCTCTTCGCGGTTGAGCCGCGGTCTTGCCACACTTGCGGCGCACTATTCATGTCTGGAAAACCTGGGTACCAAAGTGTATATTCAAAAAAACAATTTGTCAAGCCCTTATAAGTTTTAGAAACTCGCCCAATATTGTTTTCAAGATTGTTTTTAGACTACTTTAAAGGGAAAACACTTGTGAGAAGATCAATCAAATATTAGGGTTCTTCTATCTCTTTTATTTTCTTGCAATTAATCATTACAAATCATTTAGTATTTTCATCTTCTTTTGTCATGAGTAGTTAATTCCTTTTTCTAGGGATATGATGGAACCTATTGAAGAATGAACTTCTTGATTATGTTAATATAGTTTTCCATTTTAATCTTTATTTGTTCAACTACGTATTTTTTGTAGTTAATTGACAGGATCCTCAATTAGTGGTGCCTATTTAGTGTGCATAACTCGCGAGAGAACGCATATTTAGGTAGTTGTTGAATAACACCACTCCCAATGTATAAGAGGGACTATAACTGTGGGTTTAAAGGCAGGATTAGAGATAATAAAGCCTTGGGTGCAATCTAATGTGGGCTATAATAAACAAAGTCAGCTAGTGTAACTCGGTAGAGAGCATCTAGTAAATTATCGCAATTACTCGAAAGAGATTTACGGTGATAGGAGCGCTCATAATTGATAGAGATGGGGTGGTGATTCTATATGAAACATAATCATAAGGGATTCCACCAATACGGAAAATCATAGCCTTAGAACCTTCTCCTAATTGTTTACACTTCAATCGTAGTTAGTTTTTAGTTATTTATTAACTATCAATCGTAGTTAGTAGAAATACCATCAAGTATTATTGATAATGTTTGAAAAATTGATTCCATAAAATTTAGTAAGTCCAACAAAAGTAATTGATAGGTTAATTCCCCATGGATTCGACTCTGGGCTAAATACTCAGATTATATTTGCAACATCTTTGTGACCTTTTTATTAGGTATAATTGGGTGATCGAATATTGGCGTCGTTGCCGGGGAATTAACAGTGTTATCAGTTACTATTGAAATGAGTACAATTTTTTTTAGTGTAGTCAGTTTTCTCTACACCCAATTTATACATTGAAATGTTGACGTTTGTTGACTTGGTTGCACAAGTGCATGCCTACAAACTCATCGAAAAATGGTGAAGTATTTGAAGCATTATCAGATCCCGAGAAAGTTTTCAAGGCCTTGAATCGGGCAAACCGGAAAAATAAACAACAACAAACAACTGAACAGTTTGAAACACACATGGGAGATCACGAAGATAACCCAGTTGTACCAATAGTGCAAGTGGTTTCTCTCTATGACTGGGCACAACCCGTAGTTAAAAATCTAGCCACAACGATTGTAAACCCGAAGATACAGGCTGAATCATTCCAAATCATGAATAACATGTTGCACTTGTTGCAGAATAAGGGACTATTTTCGGGGTCACAAGTTGAGGATCCTCAACAACACTTAAAGAATTACCTGTCAATCAGCAAAACGAAAAGGCGACCCAACGTAACTCAGGAAGCAATCAAGTTGATGTTGTTCCCATTTTCAGTGATAGAAGCTGCTCACACCTGACTAAACTCACTCCCCATAAATTCCGTAACAACTTGGGAGGAGTTAGTCAAGCAATTCCACAACAAGTTCAACCCACCCAATAAGAGTGCTCAGCAAATTGATAAAATTTTGAATTTTAAACAGAGACAAACGGAGACACTGCATGAAACATGGGAACACTTTAAAGGGATGCTTGTTATATGTCTGCACCATGGTATTCCAGATCTGATGTTGGGACAGCGGTTTTACATGGGATTGTCGGATGGTGTAAAGAACATAGTTGCTTCTTCAGTTGGTGGAGCATTTGTGAGTAAACATGGAGAGAGGGCCAGAGTCTACTGGACAAGATGGCACAAATTTCGGTGTGGATAACCAGGAATGAACCTATCACCCCAGTGGTTCACTCAGTTCCCCTAGATCTATCTAACTCTATAACTCAAAATATAGTTACTCTATTTACACAAAGGAGTATACTCACCAAAAATGTGGAGGAGTCGGGGAAGAAGCAGCAGGTACACATCGTAGATATTACCAATGGGGGTTTCTGCACATGTTACATCAATCAACTAATGGGTAACCAGTGGAATGCATAACCTGATCATTATCACTACCCTAAAGACATGAACTATGTGTCAAATTATGGAGAACAGAGGCAGCATGGTAAGAATTAGGGCCAGCGGAATCAGCAGTACAGGCCGGCCCAGCCAGAGTTTAACAATAGGATCATGGAAGCTTTGATACCTCCTAACAATATGGCACCTTATCCAAGGTCACAGGGTTACAATAATCAGAATCAGCAGCAGGGATACAATCCTCCTCAGCATGGTGGAAGGCAAGAAGATGGGTTTTCTAGACTTGAAGCAATGATGCAGTAGGTTATTGGGTCTAATGCAAACATTAGTGAGAGAGTAGATGCACATGATTCAACTATCAAGAATATTGAGCTATAGATGGGCCAAATAAATCAATCCCATGTAAAACCTCTGTCCCAACAGTCGCCTAGGTTGTCTCAACAATCGCCCAAATTATTGGGAATAAGAGACCTCTTGCACCATTCCCTCAGAGGCTAGCTAGGTAACAAAAAGAGGAGCAATATAAGAAGTTCTTGGAGATGCTGAAATATATCCAATTAAACATTCTATTGATTGATGCTTTGAAAGAGATTCCTGGGTATGCAAAAATAATAAAAGACTTGATGTCCCAAAATTTCAATTTTCAAGACTTAGATACAGTTAGTATTACTTAGAAATGTAGTGCAGTGGTGACTAGACCAATTGCTGAGAAGCTGTCTAACCTAGGGAGATTTACAATTCCGTGCACTATTGGAAATTTTGCTTTTGCTAAGGCATTATGTGATCTAGGGGCCAGCATAAATCTTATGCCCCTAGCAATTTATAAGAGACTGGGAATTGGAAGAGCTATATCAACCTATATGTTGTTGCAGCTGCATGACAGGGCTGTGAAAATACCTTATGGTATCCTGTATGATGTATTGATTCAGATAGGGAAGTTTGTGTTCCTTACAGATTTTATGATCTTAGATTATAAGGTGGATGACGAGATTCCTATAATTTTGGGAAGGCCATTGTTTACTACGGGGAGAGCTCTCATTGATTATGAGACTAGGGAGCTCAAAATGAGACTGAAAGATAAAGAAATAACATTCAATGTACAGAAATCTATGAGGTGATTAAGAGAATTCGCCAATTGCTCTCTTATTGATGTCGTGGATGTAATCGTAGAGATTGATGATGAGATGTTGACTATTGAGGACCCTCTGGCTGCATGTTTGATGAATTTAGATGAGGTGAATGGAGAAGAACTAGAAAAATGGGTGTTTGCGTTAGAGGGTAGAGGGTTCTGGGATAGAACTCTTGAATTTGAGCCTTTGCACTTGGAAAATAGAGAAACTCCCCCAGCCAAGCCATACGTCGAAGAACCGCCAAAACTGGAGTTAAAGCCACTACCAGCACATCTCAAGTGTGAGTTATTTGGACATGACTCCACCCTACCTGTTATTATCTCATCTAGTTTGTGAGATGTGCGAGCTAAAAAACTTTTATAGGTACTTAAGAAGTGCAAGACTGCCATTGGGTGTACCATGGCAGACATAAAGGGAATTGGCCCCGCCTACTGTATACATAAAATTCTGCTAGAAGATGGACACAAATCTTCTAGGGAACACCAAAATAGGTTGAACCACAATATGAAGAAAGTGGTGAAAAAAGAGGTGATAAAGTGGTTAGATACATGAATCATTTTCCCAATCTCTGACAGCAGCTGGGTTAGCCTGGTTCAATGTGTACCTAAAATGGTGGCATGACAGTAGTTAAAAATGACAACAATGAACCAATTTTTACAAGAAATGTCACGGGCCGGAGAATTTTCATGGTTTACAGAAAGTTAAATCGAGCCACCCGGAAAGACCACTTCCCACTTCCCTTCATTGATCAGATGTTAGACAGATTGGCAGGGAGGTCGCACTTCTATTTTTTTGATGGGTACTTAATGTACAATCAGATCCCCATTGCACTAGAGGACAGAGAGAAGACTTCTTTCACTTGCCCGTCTGGCATTTATGCCTTTCGGAGGATACGCTTTGGCCTATGAATGCACCCGCATCCAAAGGTGTATGATGGACTTATTCACTGACATGGTAGAGGAAATAATGGAGGTGTTCATAGAGGATTTCTCAATGGTGGGGAAATTATTTGATGAGTGCCTGATAGATCTGAATCGTGTGCTGAAATGGTGTATCGAGACTAAGCTGGTTCTTAATTGGTAGAAGCACCATTTCATGGTTCAAGATGGCATAGTCTTGGGGCACTAGGTGTCAAGCAAAGTAATTGAGGTAGATCGTGCTAAAGTGGATGTGATAGCTAAGCTTCCCCCTCCAACTTCAGTTAAAATAGTCAGGTGCCTCCTCGGGCATGCCGATTTCTACCGTAGATTCATAAGAGACTTCTAAAAAATTTCCAACCCTCTATTAAAGTTGTTAGAAATAAATCACCCTTTCTTGTTTATGATGATTGTAGGGTAGCATTCGAGGAGCTGAAATAGTGGCTGGTCATAGCACCTCTTATTATTGCCCTTGACTGGTAGCAACCATTCGAACTCATGAGTAATGCCAGTGACTATCCAGTGGGGCAAGTGTTGGGACAATGGATAGACAAGCGGATGCATCCAATCTACTATGCTAGTATAACACTGAGTGGAGCCCAACTTAACTACACTGTGACTGAGAAGGAGATGTTTGCTGTGATGTTTGCTTTTGACAAGTTTAGATAATACCTGATTGGTTATAAGGTAATTGCATACACTGATCTTGCAGCTCTCAGACACTTGATTGAGAAGAAGGAGTCTAAGCCGCGCCTGATTCGTTGGGTGCTGCTACTGCAAGAATTCAACCTCAAAATTCGTTACAGTAAGGGCATAGAGAACCAAGTCGCTGATTATCTATCACGACTTGAGGGAGCTAAAAATTTAGTAAAGGTTGAGGATATTATGGAAATCTTTCTAGATGAGCAGCTTCTCGCTACTAGTCTTAAGGAAACGCCATAGTATGGAGACTTTGCTAATTACCTGTTCCGCGGTAGTTCCCTATCACCTTTCATCTATACAAAAGAAAACGTTTTATCATGATTGCCGCATGTATTATTGGTATAAGCATTATCTGTTTAGAATATGTGTTTATAATATGACCCAGAGGTGTGTCCCTGAGATAGAACAATTTTCTATTTTGCAGGTTGGTCATGCATCGGCGTATGGAGGACATTTTGGAGGGTTCAGGACAGCTGCGGAAGTGCTAGAGGACGGTTTCTTTTGGCCAATAGTTTTTGGAGATGAGCACCAATAGGTGAAAGGTTGCAATGAATGTCAGTGGACTGGGAACATTTCCCGTCGCCATGAGATGCCCATGAACCCGATTCAAGAGGTGGATGCATTTGATGTCTGTGGAATTGACTTCATAGGTCCCTTCGTCAGCTCCTTTGGTAATAAGTACTTACTCGTTGCTGTGGATTTCATGTCCAAATGGGTAGAAGCTGCAGCGTTGCATGCTAATGATGCAAGAGTTGTGGTGGGATTTTGAAATATGTTCTATTCACCCGCTTTGGGACACCAAGAGCGATTATCAGTGATGGAGGCACCCACTTTTGTACTAGAGCTTTCGGGAAGTTTCTAGCCAAGTATGATTTACGGCACAAGGTTTGCTACCCCATATCATCCCCAAACTAGTGAGCAGGTTGAAGAGTTCAACAGAGAAATAAAGAGTGTGATAACCAAGACTGTGAATGCCACAAGAACCGACGGGGCAAAAAAGTTAGATGATGCGCTCTAGTCTTATAGAACTGCTTTTAAAACACCAATTAGTATGTCACCATATAATTTGGTATTTGGGAAGGCTTGCCACTTGCCAGTTGAACTTGAGCACAAAGCTTGGTGGGTAATGAAATAGTTGAACATAGATATTGAGGCTGCGGCAACAACAAGAATCACTAAATTGCATGAGCTCGAAGAGTTCTGACATCTTGCTTTTGAGAGTACAAGGTTGTACAAGGAGGATGAAAAGGTTGAACCATCAGAACATTGCTGAGAGACACTTCAAACCCGGGGACGTAGTATTGCTTTACAACCCAAGATTACGATTGTTCCTTAGTAAGCTCAAGTCAAGATGGTCTGCTCCATTTCGGGTGGTTGAAGTATTCCCTTGGGGGTTGTTGAAATTGCCTCGGAGAAAGACTCATACACATTTAAAGTCAATGAGCAGAGACTAAAGCTATACATAGGAATGAAAAAGACAAAGGAAGTGTCTGAGATAAAATCTGACAGAACCTTAGAGGTCGAGCGAGCCTTAAAGTTGATTTTCTATGTCATGCCGCGATGTTAAATCAGGCA
This sequence comes from Nicotiana benthamiana, assembly GCA_034376525.1. Lineage (NCBI taxonomy): Eukaryota > Viridiplantae > Streptophyta > Magnoliopsida > Solanales > Solanaceae > Nicotiana > Nicotiana benthamiana. The sequence continues at coordinate 82,321,838 of CM067325.1, read as the reverse complement.
TTGCATGGGACGCAACCCACGTATGTGTTGTAGTATTCCTTGTGTAAATATATATAAAAACGTTGGGAAATACCGCAGCTGCGGCAAAACCGTAAATATTCCATGGTGAGAGGCAAACATTCTACCTCATGGAATTCATCTCGCAGCGGTCACGGAAGGACTGCAGCAAACCGTGATGAGATGTAAAGATTTTGTCTTCGAGTTTTAAATCGACCGGGGCTATGGTGGGACCGCAGTTGACCGTGGTGGGTATAGGTATGTAATTTTTTTATTTGTTTTTTTTTGCATTTTTTTTACTTTCATTCTTCTTTTAATTTTATAACTTTTAATTAAACACTACCCCCCCCCCCCAAACCATCCTCCCCTCACTCCAAATATCTCTCTCTCTCTCTCTCTCTCTCTTTCCAAAAGCCCTAACTCTCCAAATCCCTTTCTTCTTCTTCATCTTCAATCACTCTACTTCCTCCATCTTCATTCCTCTCATCCTTCCTCCATTAAGGTATGTCACTCACCTCTCCTTTATCTTTTCTTGTGTATTATGTTGTAGTTTATTTTAGTTTATGTCTTAATGGATTGTAATTATTAGTAGATTTGTGTTAGTTCTTCTTGTTTTTCTTTTTGAATTTCATTTTTGTACATGATTGGTGAAGGGGCTGTGTGTTGAATATGGTGGTGAGGTGTATGTTGGTGGGTGTTGAATGAAGTAGTGTGGGGTGTGATGGTGTAGTAATAAATTTGATTTGGGAAGACTTTTGAGGTACTTATGAGGGTTATATATATGTGGTAGGATAGTGCCTTGCCCACAAGGTATTTGAAAAATTTCCCCAATGAAGTCATAAAGGCTAATGTGACATGGTTGTGGTGAAGTCTGAGTAACGACCTATAGTCACACATTTCACACACCCACTAATAGGCATTTCTCTGTTTGGTAGTTACAATGAGTTCTTCTAGAAAGAGACATACCACCGAGCCCTCTATTTATGGACCAAGACGCTCCTTGAGAGGTAGGGGACAAGATCTAGCACTATAGTTTGATACTACGAGGTTTGTTTCCCAAGCGGCGGACGCCAGGTATACTGCAAAGGCGGCAAAGAAACGTCTCCATGAGGTTTACATTGACCTCCAGGCACTAGAGGTGGAATGCCCAAACATCTTTAATGAGTTGAGGAGGTGTCAGCTAGACATATTCTTCGAGGTGCCGGAGGAGGCAAATATTCGGGTAGTGCGGGAGTTCTATGATAAATGCCCGGATAATGAGGAGGGGATTGTTATTGTGAGGAATACACTGGTGAACGCGTCGATCGAGGCCACTAGCAGGGTGTACAGGCTGCCGGTGTTCAAGGGAGATACCGATGATTATCAGACGTATAGCTCCACACGAGCCTTGTGGTGGCCTATTTTTGAGGTTATTTGTATGCCCGACAAGGAATATATTTGGATTAAGCAAAGGATCAAACTTAACTCCTAATATCTCAATTGAGAGGCTAAGTGTTGGCTCACCATCATCAACAGTTGGCTATTGCCCTCGAGCAACACGACTGATGTCAATCTACCACGGGCAGTTGCTACTTACTGTTTCATGGCCTACAAGGATTTGATGTGTCCCGGCTTCTCCATGACGAGATTTTCATTAGATCACCGAAATTTCTCAAGGGCGTTTACTTCCCTTCTTTAATCACCAGGCTGTGCCGGCTAGCTAGAGTTCCCGAGGACCCTCGAATTGATGGAAATCTTGCAATTAAAGCCCCGTTATTAGCGAGAAAAATCAGAATTGGGGTGGTGAATGTGGATGAATCCGATGATGATGATGATGTGGAAGCAGCTGCGCCCCCCAACCTCTAAGAGTTGATGAGGCAAGCCCATCACATTCCCGCCACAGCATCCGCTTGACACCTATAGAGCAGGAGATGGCTGGGTTGCGGGCCTCGGTACGTGATTTGGGCATCCGTGTAGACGCAATAGCTGACCGAAAAGTGAATTCGGAGAAGAAATTCTTGGGCTGGTTGAGAGCTCTGGGTCGTGCTTGCCAGGTGAACCCGGACACTGTCTCCAATCAAGAGTTATCCGTCAGAGCAGTTCCTTTACCATACTGTTTTTTAAATTTTTGAGCCATGGGACATTTCTTTATTTTAAGTGTGGGGTAGGGATACTTCATTGTATGTGTGTAACTGTAGCAATTGATGGTTTGATTTTGTTGTGTCTTGTTTTTTCTTTGATGGTTTTTGGTGTTTGAGTAAATAGTTCATTGAGGAAGTTGAAACAGTAAGTGACTTATCCAGACGACAGATCTCTTTCGGCAGGGTTCTTGAGGGATTAAGTCAAGAAAAAAAAGATAATACAAAGACTCTTCCTGATGCCGGATCCTTAGATAATTTTAGAGAAAATATCAAAAAGATTTTTATTTTATTTTTTTAGGTAGTGTAGTAACTCCCCCTTGATGTTTCTTTGGACCATAATTTTCTCCAAGGGCTTAGCCTGAACTGGGTATAGGTAGTTTTTGTTTATTTTATTTCTTTTAAGTTTTAGATTAGTATTATTGGGCTACGGTCTAAAATCGAAGGAAAAATCCTTAGCGTTGATACACCTGAACATAATAGACACTAGAGTGTCACGCTTAGCTTCAAGGGTTGAATCGTGTAAAGTGCCTTAAAAATGTGTGTTTGTATCTAACTTGAATATTTAAATGAGAATGTCTTGATAAACCAATCCAGAGTGAGTCATGTGCCATGTGTGTGTGCCTAGAACATGTCCTGTGTGTTTACAAAGTGAAATAGTAGTTTCACTCAATTTTAGAAGTGATATAGGCATTTGTTTGTTGAGCCAGACATATAAAGTCAACAAACCTGAATGCAATGAATCTTAGTTAACCCCGTTAAGCTTATAAGCCTGTTTCTTTGGCAACCACATTACAAACCTTACCCGATTGTTTGAATAGCCTATTGTTTGAGCCTTTTTACCTCCCATAAGCACTTGATTGTTATTGAAAATATGCAAAAGCAAAAGTGGGGGGTGGTGGTTTGTTTTTTGAGTGGAACCATTAAAATACAGCATAGGTTCTGAAGTTTGAAGCATAAAAGGAGAAGAAACAAAAAAAAACGTTATAAATAAATATAGCCGTTGATAAGTGGTAGCTTGATGCAAAAGCACCTAATTGATGGGGATGTTTGAAAAAAAATGGTGGAATGTTTGAATGATATAAGCATGGGTTTGAAGGTTTATTTAATTGTATTAAAAGTGCTTAAGAAGGTTAGTTACTATATCCAAAAATATATCCTACCCGTCCTTTAGCCTACAATACAAACAAGTGAAGTCCTATTGATCTTAGACTGAGTGGGATCAATTAGTAGAGTATTACACTACGGGAAAACTTACGGTGCATTTTTGTGGCATATGAATGTTCTTTGTGAGAGTGAGCAAATTTTGTCTAAGTTCTCAATTATTAAAAATTTCATCATATGTGCAACTACTCTCTTGCGTGCTGTGAGGGCATGTGATTCACAAAGGAAAGGTAAGTCGTGACTCTTGTATGGAGTTGTTTGAGTAAGTGTGAATGTTGCAGGGTATGAAAGACTCAACTTTTGAGGTAGAGGTTTTTCACTACTAGGTGCAATGTTTTTCAAATGTTCAAGGTGTGAGTCATTAACATAAAAGCTTGGGGCAGGAACGTTCATGGAGTGTGGTGTATTGCTTGAGGGCTAGCAATGATTTAAGTGCAGGGTATTGATATTAGGATATATAGATAATGTTTACACCTTAATATGACCATGATTTATTGTTGTTTTATAGGTAAATGACCAACAAAATGCTCTAAATAGTGTTCTTTTGCTTCGCATGGAATGTTCTATGTGAGGAAGCACTATGGAGTGTTTCGGAGATGATAAAGTGAAGAAAATGCCCACTCGAGAAGTACCCGAGCAAAAAGATGAAGGAAAATGGCCTAGGCGAAGTCCACCGCGGCCGCGGTGGATTAAAATCCGAAGCAGAAAGTTCAGCTCTCAATAGGACCGTGGTGCACTGTTCATGTCTGGAAAACCTGGGGACCAAAGCGTAAATTCGTTGAAACTTTTTCCAAACCCTTATAAGCTGTAGAAACTCGCCCAATATATTGTCAAGCATGTTTTTAGAATACTTTGAAGGAAAACATTTGTGAGAAGATCAACCAAACATTAGGGTTCTTCTATCTCTTTTATTTTCTTGCAAATAATCATTACAAATCATTTTGTATTTTCATCTTGTTTTGTCATGAGTAGCTAATTCCTTTATCTAGGTTTGTGATGGAACTTCTTGATTATGTTAATATAGTTTGCCATTTTAATCTGTATTTATTCAATTATGTGTTTGTTGTAGTTATTTGACAGGATCCTCAATTAGCTGTACCTATTTAGTGTGCATAACTCGGGAGAGAGTGCATATTTAGGTAGTTGTTGAACAAAACCACACCTAAAGTATAAGAGGGATTTATAACTGTGGGTTTAAAGGCAAGATTAAGGATAACGAAGCCTTGGGTGCCATCTAAAACGAGCTGTAATAGACAAAGTCAGCTAGTGTAACTCGGGAGAGAGCATCTAGTAAATTATTCTAATTACTCGGGAGATATTTACAGTAAGAGGAGCGCTCATGATTGATAGAGATGAGGTGGTGATTCTATGTGAAGCATAATCAGAATGGATTTCATCAATAGGGGAAATCATAGCCTTAGAACCTTCTCCTAATTGTTTACACTTCATTCTTAGTTAGTTTTCAGTTTTTTATTTATTATCAATCGTAGTTAGTAGAAATACCATCAAGTATTATTGATAGCATTTGGAAAATTGATTCCGTAAAATTTAGTAAGTCCAACAAAAGGAATTGATAGGTTAATTCCCCTTGGATTCAACTCTAGGCTAAAAACTCAAATTATATTTATAACGTCCGCGTGTCCTTTTATATGTCATAGTTGGGAGTGATCACTAACTAATTAAGGGTTAGACTCAATGAATGGCAAAACTACAAATACATGGATCTAACATGCTACATGACTAGTGCAACAAAGAAAGTTATATATATCAACTGAAGCAAACAAACAAACAATACTAGAACTATATAAGGAAACAAATACTCATGACATAAACACAAAGAGATAAATGATCACTCCTTTTAAGAAAAGAAGATTTCTAGTAGGGTTGCAACTTCAGGGATAAATCAATGCAAGAAACATACATATATATAAACATTGGCAAGCAGAGAATAGCTTATATTCATCTTAAATTCCATTTCCAAGCAGTTAAACATGGAAAGAGTCATGTGTAACTTGAACAGAAATAGAAAAACAACAAACAAGATGAAAGAAACTGCTGAAAACTTTAGAAGAAAGGCAGAAACAACAGTAAACTAATACAGCTACAACAACCAAATGAGTCCTAGAATCTGAACCAAATTCAATCAGCTTTCCAAACCATAATCTCATATGAATAACCCCAATTCTCTCTTTCAAACCATTTCTATCTTGTGAACAAAAGAGGGAAGTTTTGGAAATTTTCTAAGATTTTCTGAAATCTGAAATCTTCGTAGAAAAGGGAACTTTTATGCAGTAAAAATGATGCTCAAAATCTGTTTTTCAAAACTTTTTCAGGTAGAGAATAATTTTGAATATCTATCTGTGTGAGTGAGGGAATGTTTTTCTATTATAAAGTATACTAAAAAAGTATCAAAAAGGCATATTCTAACCTAATATTCTTAATTTTCAGAATAATACATTATCTTTTGACAGTTGTATGTCCTTTTTCTTATCCAATATCAGCATTTTTGCTAAAGATAGGGACAATTGTCCCAAATACTAGAACCTTCTAATTTTGGCCTAAGTGAAAGTCCATTTTTACCCTTCTAATTACTACTATATTTCAGCTTTGTCCTATGTTATTTTAATTCAATTAAGTCCCTAAGGTTTCTATTTATTTACAAACTATGGATAACCAAAACAAAGAGTCTATCAATAAATCAGAAAGAATGCAAATTGAAAAATTTCAACAGAAACAAAATAGAAGAGAGAATGCAATTTGAACTAAAATTAATCTAATTGGTAGAAAAAAGTATTCTAATTAAAACAAGACTAATCTTAAAACGCTAAACATAATTTTAAAACCTCTATTTTATACAAAGTAAATCAAGGTGGTGAAGCCAAAAACTCTAAATATTATCAGCTATCTTATGTTTCTAAGGCTAAATCAATTAAATCTGGAATTAAACTCAATCAACAAGTTCAAACCTCGAACTTGCACGATTTACTGAAAACAAAAATCGACTAACCATAGCATATTGACAACTAATTAAGAAGTTTGAAACCCTCAACTTTCTAATTTGTTGATAATTAACTACAGATTAAACCTAATCAACATAAGAAAACAATAAAAAGAACAGATGACCATGTAAAGAAATTAAACATAAGGAAAACCTAATTCCTTGATACATGAGAGAAAAACACAAAGATGAGAAAAATATCATGAACAAGAAAAAGTGAAAGAAGAAATGATCTGAAGTAGTTTTGGAACGGGCCGGTTGATGCAACTTCTTGAATGAAACAATCATGAAAAAGGAAAAGAGAAATCAGAAATGATCTGAAGCGGTTTTGGAACGGGCCGGTTGATGAAATTTCTTGAATGAAACAAGCATGAACTTATACAGCCATTAACTGGTTGTTCCTAACAAGAACAACCAGCTAATGGACGTTTGGGGTCACATGCTCTATATACTGATCGAGAAGACAAATTAAGCTTTTCCTTGAAATCTTAGATTCAAAATTCAATATGGTTGGGGCTGATTCAGGGAAGTGGGGGAGGGGGGGCTAATAGTGGTTTTGAGTTTATAGGGGTGCAAGAATTATATGGAGTTAATTTGGCGCGATTTGGAACACTTAAGGTTTTAGGCATGAATCTTCGATTTGAAATTCGAGATATTTAGTGGTGATTTGAAAGAAACGGATTAGAGATTTGAATGAGGAGCTGATGAGGGTTCTGTGATGCTAAATTGGTGGTGTTTGAGACATCGAAACTGCCGTGAGGCAATTTCCAGCGGGTGATTGATGGCGAAGGTGACGGAGAATATGAAGGCGGCTATGGTTTGTTTGGTTTGGTTGTAGGAGATGAAGTGAGAGACGTTGGAAGGGGGGGGGGGGGACATATTTCAGACAGCCATATAGTATTTGATCCATCAGTTCCCAGCCGTTAGATCCAATGTGATCAACAGCCGAGATCAAAACTAACTGGTACGACGTCGTTTGGGCAATGAACGAAAATAGATCGGGTGGGCTGGTGATTTGAGCTTAGAGGGTAAGTTCGGAATGGGTTTGGCATTAAAATTAGCCCAATTTCAAAACAAATACAATCTTTTCAATTACCCCCCTTTATTTCCTTTTCTATTATTTTTCTTTTATTAAAATCCTAAATCAAAAATCTAATTTAATCTAAATTACAAAATTAACCTAATTACCAGTTACAACAATTATAAATTTACCTAATCCTAAATTAAAAGAGAAAAAATAAATAATCTAAAAGTCAAAAGGTAAGAAATGTAAGAGGAGCTATTTTTGTGATTTTTATTTTTTTATAAAATAAATAATTATTAGTTAATTCTAAAAAAATTTAAAAAAATTAAATTCAATGCATGTCATTTTTTTTTATATTTTCATGATTTTAATAAAACTAAACATGCATAAAAATGCAAATAATTAATAAAAATTGTAAAAATTTCATATAAAATGGCAAAATATAATTAGAAAAATCTATTTTTTGGATTCTATAGGAGTAATTTATATTGGGCAAAAATTACACATTCACATGTTGATAATTTAAAGTTGTTTATTTATGAAAAATAAAAGTGAAAAGACCTAAGCCTAAAAAGCTGAGGTTCAATTCACGTTTCTCCAGTATTTTAATTTTTCTCCGAAAAAAATATTTTAATCTTCGGACTAGAACCGCCCAAGAAGGAGAAAAATGTAAAAGGAAAATGAAAAAACTTGGCATCCCTAGATGTATTGAATCTTTGCCATGTGAAATCCGGATGAATTGCAGAAATCCAGAGTTATTAATTAAAGATTAACATTGCTTAGTCATCAAATTAGTTTAAATTGATAATCCACTTTACAAAGGGAATAAAAGTTGCAGATTTGAGGAAATCCGACGGCCTAAATAACAATGTCGGCTGTATTGCTTCCTGGCATATCAACTATAATGTTTTCTGCAGAGCCCATTATACTGTGGTACTGCCCAGACTGAATTATTGACATTTCCTATTCAAACTTTAACGAACTTGATTTTGAATTGAGCCTTAGAGTAATAAAAAGTTATTTTTGTACGATATAAATATTATAACTTTAAACTGTTAAAATATTCACTAATATTTGCATTATGTTAAGATTTTTATATCACACCATTCGAAAATGAGATCTTTCTCAGATTCTATATGACATTGGATACCTTGTACTCCGCGCTAGCCCATTAACCAAATGCGATTCATAATTTATTATTTGTTCATCTGCTAAATGTGAATTTAATTTTTATCAAATAGTAGGTAATTGTACACAGGAAAAAAAATGGTAAAGAACGGCTAAAGAATTTGTTTGGCCAAACTTCTAAAGTTATTTATTTTTTTAATTACGTTGCCAAAATAGCTTTCAGACAAGGTACTTTTGTAGAGAAAAAAGTAGTGTTTGATTATTCATCTGAGAAGTGTTTCTTTTAAAATTTGATAAAGCTAATGATGTTTGACCAATTATTTTTAAAAGCACTTCTGGAGGTGTGAAATTACATCAGTATTAAGGTTTAATTAGCAATTTATATTATTTAAATAGAGAAATGGTTTAAGTTATTTTCTTTTTAAAGGATCGTAGGAGTAGTTAAGTTTTTCTTTTTTTTTCTTTTAAACTAAACATAAAATATATGTTAAGGCTTTTAATCAGTAAAAATATAATTAAAATAAAGAAGAAAGAGGAGAAGAGAGCTATAAGTCAAAATTGTATAGGGTAAAATATGTTATGTGAAGTGATCACATAAGAGAGTGACACACAGAGCCAAAAGCAAAGGAAAGGTAGTACCGAAGGAAACAGTTCTGCTTGCCATCGGAAAGAATGACACTCATAAAGATGCAATAAACACCTTCCGCGCAGTAGCATTCAATTCTATAGCATTTAGTGCACTGCTTATTACAAAGGATTTATCATTTGTGCTCACCATTACATCTTCTTCAGTGGCCCTCATAATTGACAATTAAGAAGGGCATTATCCTAGGACCTTGTTCCCCAGGTGCAACTATAAATAGTGACCGTTGTTATCATTGTAAGGACACGAATTTTCTAAAAAACTTATGCTGTAATTAATCCAAAGCTCAATATATTTTTACATTCTTATTCCTTGATCTCATTGTTGTTGTGTCCGGAAGCTTGCTCCTGGAATCACTGTTTCTGCTACTTTATCTTCATTTCCAGGCTAAGCATCGCATATTTCTTTAATTATTTTATTATTTCAAGATCGAATTAATTCACTTGTTTAGAAATCATGTATAAATTCAACAGTACTATTTCATTAGTAAATAGTTTGGCGCCCACCGTGGGGCCTGAGACATAGACAAGGTGATCCTTGCCTCTTTTACTAACGGGTTTTGATTATTTGTCTTAGCAAAAGATCCCAAAAAATAACAGATAAAAATGTTAACAACAAGCACAATCCTGAGGCTCAAGGAGACTAACCTAATCATGAGGACTTAGTCTCTGACACCCACAATGAGGGGAACGATGACTTGTCAGTCTATGACAGGTGGTACCTACGACATGTTCGAGAGGCGAACTCGATAATACAGAAGAAGAGCATGTTGTTGATGCGCTAAGGGTCACAAAAGAGAAAAAAACGATCATTCTATGCCACCTCACACGACAGGATAATGTTATGATAGAGTTGAAACAAGCGTTATCGGGGGCTTCCAATAACACGAATAGATGAGGTGTAGTTCCTCCCGGCGCACCCGCAAATCAAGAAACGTAAACGGTCGACAAAAATACCTTTAGGCACGAGGTTGGCTTTGATAGGGCTAGAGAGAGCGGGTCCGGTCCCAACAACAAAAATGATCCCTTCAAGATCGAACTCTTATAGTTTATGAGGGAAGTGAATGAATGCTCGTATGGAATAAATCCCTAGTGCACCGCCAATGCTGAAAGGACCAGACTCAAAAAAGTATACTCAATTGTTGTACAAACCGAGCACGGAACCAGAATTAATCCTAAAATGATTTAAAATTTTCAACGTGCCGAAGTATGGTGGTACTTCAGACCTTCAGAAGCATATCATCGCCTATAAAACGACTCTAAAGAGGAATGATCTAGCTCCCCACGAAATTGAGTTTATTTTGCTAGAGAAATTTGGGAAAACTCTCAAAAGGGGAGCCTTGACATGATAATCAATGTTACCTGAGCATTTCATAGATTCCTTTGAGATGCTCAAAGACTCTCTTATTAAGTCTTATGCTAGGGCCAAAAAGGTAGAGATTTGAAAGGCCGAAATATTCAAAATTGCACAAGGGAAACCGAGTTGCTCTGAGAGTTTGTCACCTGGTTCCAAAAGGAAAGGATGTTACTCCTGGCTGCTCTGTATGAATGGGCGGCTGAAGCATTCACCAAGGGTCTGAATCTGAGAAGTTCATACGCTTTCAAAAAACTGAAGTAAGGTTAGCTTGAATTTCAAGTGATGACTTGCGCGGATGTTCACAACTGCTACGAGTCTAAGATAAAGATTGAAAGATAATCAGGTTGGCTTTCGGGTGTCAGCAAAATGCTGGGGGAACAATTGAGAAAAATTAAAATATGATTTAACACGGATAGATGGCATTCAAGGAGTCGACTTTTCCCTACAAAAGGGCCAAAAGACGCGGTAGATTTTTCTGATTGGAAGACAGGTTCGTTACCAATAGAAGATTTTATCGCGGTCAAAACAACAGATTATTGCAGGACAAAGAAGTTTCAGGTACACGAGATCCTTCTTATCTGAGGTTGTCAGAGTACAACTTAAACCTTAGTGTAGTAGAGGATGTATCGGATATGAGAACATTAAGAAGCGCGGTTCCCAGATCCGATGAGGTCTGATCCTAACCAGAGGGATCCTGATTTTTAATGCGAATATTATAAGACGAATGGCCATTGGATTGGGGACTGATGACAAATGTAAGAAGAGGTGGCAACGCTATTGATGAATAGTCATCTTAGTTAATTCTTAAGTGACCGGGTCAAGAACAATTACGGTCGTAACCGGGATAATGCGAAACCCTAAAAAATAGGAGAAAATCCCCTGCGCCAGAAAATTATTATGATCTTCTAGAGTAACGAGATCAACGGAGTTACCTTCTCGGTAGCAAAGAAGACAAAGGTATCAATAACACATAGCAAGACTTCCAGAAGTTGCTGAAGATGGCATCACTTTCACGAAAGAGGATGCAGACGAATTGTTTCTATCAAACAACGATGCATTGGTAATTTATCTAAATGCACTAGATTTCAAAAATAAAACGTATTCTTGTGGACCCAAGAATTTCAGACAATATGATAAAGTAGAGGGTACTAAAGCAAGACAAACTCGCGGAAGCATCATGCCGGCCACAAGACTCCTTGCCAGATTCAACCGTGCAAGTGTGACAAACCTAGGAAAGATCTTGCAACCTACGAATACCGAAGGACTGATAAAGACGACTCTTTTTAAAAGTGGTGGATTGTGATATGTGATATACTATAATTCTAGGAAGACCATAGTTGAACAACGTGAGAGTTGTACCATTAACATATCATCAATTGCTGAAATTCGTAATGCTAGAGAGATCCAAACAGATAAGGGGCAATCAACCGGCGTCAAGAGATATGAATGCGATTTCAGTCTCCAGTAGCAAAGGAAAGGAGCATGCATCATAACAATTACAGAAATTGGTGCGTGCTCTCAATCAAATGAATTTAACCAAAGAGACGTCAGAATCTTATTAGGTGCCAAGATACTTCTAGCTGCTAGAGGAGACGGATGCAACAATGTCCACATTGGAAGAGCTCGAGCAAGTTTAATTGTTTGAAAAATTCTTAGAGAGGAAATTCCACTCAGGGATAGGACTGCACTCCTATGTCTGGTCTGGATTTATTAAATTGCTTAAGTATAATGCTGATTGTTTTGCAAGGTTGCGTGCGGATATAATAGATATCCCAATGGAAGTGGATGTACACAAGCTAAGCTTAGTTCCCCACGTCTCTCCGGTAAGACGAAAGAAATTCCTAATTGTGTAGGCCAGGAATAAATTCGTCAAAGAAGAGGTTCACTTACTTGATATCGATTCGATCCGAGAGGTAAAGTATCCATGATGGCTAGTTAATTTAGTACTCCCTTTGTTCCAGTTTATATGAACCTATTTTCTTTTTGGTCCATTCTAAAAAGAATGACCCCTTTCTAACTTGGAAATAATTTAGCTTAAACTTACAATTTTACCATTAATGAGAAGCTTTTATAACCACATAAATACTCTGAGCCCCTTTTTAACTTGATTAGGACCACAAATTCAAAAATTCTTTATCTTTTCTTAAACATCGTGCCCTTTCAAACATGTTCCAATATATTGGAACGGAGGGAGTAATAGTTCCTAAGAAGAACAATAAATTTTTCATGTCTGTAGATTATAAAGACTTGAATAAGGCATGTCTAAAAGACTCATTCCCACTTCCAAACATTGATCAAATGATTGATGCGATGACCAAGCACGAGTAAATGAGTTTCCTTGATGCTTACTATGGGTACAACAAAATTAAGGTGAACCGGGAGTGTAACGAACTAGCCGGTCATTTTGAGAAATTAAGCTCTGTTCAGTGGCGTAAGGTCTAGAACTACTTCAAAATATTAGTATCGACTAGCGCGCATGGTTGCATTAGTTAACAGATAATTCAGAGTCAAATTGGAAGAACGAATCTAGTTTTGGATGTTTAAGCAGCGGGAATTTGACTTTTGAGTAAACATCTTGTAATGGATATTGGGTTATCTCAATAGCTTCGCATGGTGATTTTGGACATAGTCGTGCATTTTGATACATACTTGGAGGTCTTTAGAGAGGTGTTTCAGCGAAAGTTGGAAAATGTAAAGTTTGGATAATGGAGAAGTTTAACCCATATTGAATTTTATGATATCAAGGTCGGAATATGATTCTGAGAGTTGGAGCAACTCCGATATCTCATTTTATACTTGTCTGCAAAATTTCGCATCATTCCGGATTGGTTTGATTGGTTCCGATGCGAGTTTTGGGAGTTGAAAGATTTGAAAGTTCCTAACTTTGATTCATGATATGATTTGTTGTTTTGGCATTGTTTGATGTGATTTAAGACCTCGAGTGAGTCCATGTTAGGTTATATGACTTTTTTGGTGTGTTTAGATAGGGTCATGTGGGACTCGGGTGTGCTCTGGGTATGTTTCGGATAATTTTGGGCTACTTTGGACACTAATTTTCTGATATCTAGTGTTTTCTTCTCCTTCACGAGGAGCCTATCGCGTTCACAAAGAAGAATTTGGCATCTGGAAGTTTGTTCTTCGCATTCGCAATGAGACTCGCGTTCGCGAAAAAGGAAATTTCAATTGCACATGTCTAACTTCAGAGGTTCATATCTCACAATCTATAAGGAATTTGGAAATGATCCACAGAGGAAAGTTGTAGCTCTTTGTGTTTAGTATTCAGAAACATAAACTAACTGACATTAAGATTTATGTACAAAAGTTATGGCAGTCACACTAGAGGCCATCCGGGGATTGTTCAAAAATCTTTGTTGTACAGGTTTGATTTTGGAAGCTTATATCTTGCAATATATAATGACTCAGAAAATGAAAAACCTATGAAACAATAGCCCTTGGCGTCTAGTTTTCAGAACATCAAACCATTTGTCATTTTGAGTTATGTGCAAACAATTATGGCTATTATATTAAAGGTTGTTTGGAATGAGTTTAGAAATCGCTAACGAGGAATTTGTTCATCGCGAAAGTGAGAAAAGAGCTGCAAACGTGAATAACAAACCCTTGGGTAGCAGAATAAAGCCCAAATTAGTCCGATTCTTCTATATTGGACCAAGGAAGCTCGGGTGCGCTGATTTTTTAAAAGGGATTTTACGAGAAAACAACGGGGTAAGTGTTCTTAACTCAATTTTGGTTAGATTACCTGAATCTATTACTAATTTTAGTATTTAATCTGTGATTTGAGTTTTAAAAGTTTAAAAATCCTTTTGGATAGATTGGAGGATTTGGGGGTCGAATTGTAATCGGAATTTAGTAAATTTGTATGGTTAGACTCGTAAATGGATGTGCTTTAATTCCCATGAGTTTCGTCCGATTCCGAGACATGGGCCACATGGGTTAATTTATAGTTAGTTTCTTTATTGAAAAATGTAGTATTTTCTTATGATATTGATTCTATAAATTTTGTTAATTGTATCGAATTATTTAGGCTACATTCGAGCCATTCAAAATTGTATAATCGAAGAAAAAGGCCTACAAGTAGATTAAATTGGAGTAATTTGAGGTAAGTATCTTGCCTAACCTTGTGTGGGGGATTTCCCCTTAGGATTTGAGTCTTCTATGTTGATTGTAGTTCATGTACACGAGGTGACGAGTGCATGCTCGGACTTATTTATGGAAAATTGTCCTTTTAGGGTTCTTTAGTCTTTATATTCACTGTGTATGAATATGTTCTTGGCATGATTGAGTTTCTTATTTACTAGTTTCCCCTCCACATGCTTAATTGGAATTAATTTCTTCATGATTCACTATTATTGCCTAACTGTCTCCTATTTGATTTAATTGATGAATTTCGCGTCTCCTATCGTCATGCAAGCTTTTCCTAGTTGCTTGTCTTATTTGAGAATTATTATTATCCTTACTGAAGTTGTTTTGTCTTAACTGAAGCTAAGATCATCATTCCTTAATTGAATTGTCGAATATCCTCGAATATGTCCAACCTTAAAAGGATTTTAGATAACCTATATCTTTGTTGACTTGCCCTTATTTGAGACTACTTGACTCGTGTTGATTTCCTTGTTATTGGCTTGTATATTGTGGGATCGTTGCTACATGCTAGTTTCCTGTTGTTGAGTCCTTGTGATCTAGTTCTACCGTTTCCTTGTGATTTACAATTCTTGAGATGATTTACTTGTCTTACCTTGTATTATTGTCATTGTTATTGTTATATGTATTGCGGTGATGTAGGAGTTTTCTATTGTGTTGTAACTATTATTTCTATTTGTTGTGTTGAATGTTTACTTTGGGACTACCACACAGTATTTTGGGAGATCACCGTACATATTTACTTTGGGACTACGGATCGGCATTCCAAGAGATCCCTCTGCACATTTATAATTAGGTATACAAGATGATATCCCGGGAGATCCCCCTGTACTGAATACCTTTGGAACTATGGATCAGTATTATGGGAGATTCCCTCAGATATTTATGATGTGGACTACGGAACGATATCGCGGGAGATCCTCTGTACATTTACGTTTGGGACTACGGAACGATATCATAAGAAATCCCCTATTAAAATCGATGTGTTCTGAGCTATTGTTTACGTTGATCCTATCCCTATGTAAACATTATATGTGTTTTCCGTACTATTCCTTATACTTACTAGCTGGTATGAACTATGTTAGGAAATTTGCACAAGCATACGCATGGCTAAGAACAATTATCTAATAGGAGGCTTCTTGGTGTTGTCGAGTGTAGACACACACTCTTCTTTGTTTGTCTTGTATGTATGAATGGCTCTATTTGGTACATGAGTTGTCAGTATGATTATGTGGTATGATGAGGGCATATGATGCAAAGTATTAGGGTTCAGGCATTCAGACCGTTATTGTATAATTATGAGATGAGGTGTCACGGGGTGACTTATATTCGATGGTTATTTATTTGAGAAGATTATACTCGAAAAGTATTATTTTGAAAGAACTATTTTTGAAAAGAACATTTTATTTAAACGAAGTATATTTCGAAACATTTTTATCATTTGAAGGATTTGACTAATCGATTGAAGTTTGCTAGCTAAAACAAAATGTGAAAAATTGTTGAAACTGCTGAGTTATGACTTGTCTTTGTTGTATTTGTGATTTCGGATCTGGGTTATATTTTCGTTCCTATTTCTATATTCTTATCATGGTGTTCCCCTGTTACTTGTTGTTTCCTTCCTTATTGTATGTATTATGTTGTCACGTAGTCTTTATATAGATAATGTTCTGTTATTCTATACTTATACTTGTTCTGCTTATTAGACCAGTGGGTGTCTTGACTGTTACTCATCACTACTCCATCGAGGTTAGTCTTGATACTTACTAGGCACCGTTGGGGTATGCTAATACTACACTTCCACACATTTTTTGTGCAGATCTAGGTATTGATCGTTAGTAGCTGAGAGGATCCTTGCCAGGGAGACTCAATATAGACTTGTTGCTGCATTTGTAGGTTTTGAAATAACCTTCCTATTTTATATTCACACTATTGTACTTATTTCCAAATGGTTGTATTTAGAAGTTGTAGGGAAACTCTGTAGAGCTAATGACTTGTACTACGAGGTTTTGCGAGATTTCTTCTTCAAGATTGTTAAATTTTTTTTTATTATTGTGCTATTTCAGTATGAGTTAGGCTTACCTATTTCCTAAGACTAGGTGCCATCACGATATCCAAATGGAGGGAAAGTTTGATCGCGACAGGAAGGATCAGGAAAAGACCTCGTTCATAACGAGTTTTGGCACATATTGCTATAATGTGATGTTCTTCGGACTAAAGAATGCCGGAGCCACTTATCGACGACTGGTAAACATGATCTTTGAAAAACAACTACGGAAAACCATGGAAGTTTATATAAACGATAGACTTGTTAAGTCTTTCAACGCAGGTGATCATCTTAAGCGTTTACAAGAAACTTTTGACATCCTAAGAAAGCACAATATGAAGCTCAACCTCGACAAGCACGCGTTTGGGGTAAGTTCTGGCAAGTTCTTAGGTTTTTTGGTATCACAAAGGGGGATTGAGGTAAGCCTCGACAAGATCAAAGTCATCGAAGACATCCCGAACAAGTTATAAAGTGTGAAACAAGTTAAAAGGCTCATAGGGAGATTGGTCGCTTCCAGAAAGTTTATTTCTCGATCATCAGAGAAATACCATTATTTATTTGCACTATTCAAAAGGAAAACAACTTTGAATAGACCTCGCAATGCCATCAGGCTTTGAGAGAATTGAAAAGCTACTTGCCAAGCCCTTCGTTAGTATCAAACCAAAGGAAGATGAAATAGTTAGTCTACTTCAAAGTCTCAGAAGTAGCAGTAAGTGCCGTTTTAGTCCGTGAGGACAAAGGTACGCAATATCACATATATTACGTTAGAAGAAACTCGTTACCCACATTTTCAGAAGTTGGCTAAACTCTTATAGTCGCCGCTCGGAAACTAAGGCCTTACTTCTAATGTCACCCGATAGTTGTGGTAACCACCTTACCCCTACATAACATCCTTCACAAACCCAAAATATTGGGTAGACGAGCCAAATGGGTCATTGAAATGAATGAATTCGATATAGAATATAAACCAAGGGATGAGCCAAATGGGTCGTTGAAATGAATGAATTCGATACAGAATATAAACCAAGGGATGAGCCAAATGGGTCGTTGAAATGAATGAATTCGATATAGAATATAAACCAAGGGATGCGATTAAGTCACAAGTTTTGGCCAATTTTGTGGTTGATTTCAATATGGGATTGCTGCCTCTAGAAACCAAAGAAGCAGTGAGGGTCTCAGAATCAAAAGTTTGGACCTTATTTATGTATGGAGCTTGTCATAGTATTAACCACGCAGTCGGGAGAAACCTTAAGGCAGGCCATCAAAATCGTCCCTCTAACAAACAATGAAGCAGAGTATGAAGCTTTGATTACATGACTCGAACTAGCCCGAAGACTAGATTTTGAGGTCATACAAATCAAATACAATTCCCAGCTAGTGGTAAATCAGGTCTATGGGATCTTCAAAACCAAAGAGGAGCTCATACAAAATTATGTAGCGAAGGTCCATGATCTACTGTCTCGATTTTAGGAGTGGTTGATTATTCATATCTCGATGCAAGAAAATGCAAAAGTGGATTGGCTAATCTCAATTCATCAATGAAAATGGAGGGATCAAATTTCGGGATGGTAGTAATACTCATATAGTCGGTCCTGGATGTAGATAGCTACTATGAGGTAAATATGACTAATTTGATATGCGACTGCAAGAATGAGATCATCGATTATCTTGAGCACGGGAAGCTTCACAAAGACTCTAAGCCATCCCCGGCACTATGCGCAAAAGTAGTATGGTATTGATTCAAGGAGGCCAACTATACAGGAAATCCTTCCAAAGCCCATTGGCTCGATGCTTAGGAGTGTCCAAAGCTAACTATGTTATGTGAGAGGTCCACGAAGGGATATGTAGAAATCATTCGGGCACAGATTTCTTAGTACTAAAATTGGTAAGGGCAGGATATTATTGGCCCTGAATGGAACAAGATGCTAAAGCCTTCGTGCAAAAATGCGATTACTACCAATGGTACACATCGTTGGTACATCATCCAGCAAAACCATTACATTAAGTTCTGTGTCTGTGGCCATTCATGCAGTGGGGAGTCGGACCACTGCCACTGGACCCTAGTAAGATAAGGTTCCTTTTAATTTTAACAGACTAATTTTCTATGTAGGTTAAATCATGTCCTCATCAGAAGATCGGCGAGCGTGAAGTGGTGGATTTCTTATGGGAAAACATAATTTGTAGATTTGGAATATCAAAACTAATAGCCTGCGATAACAGGCCACAATTTATAGGCGTAAAGATGTCAAAGTTCCTTAAAGATCTGATAATCAAGGGAATAACATCTTCACCATATCATCCGAGCGCAAATGGATAGGAGGAATGAACGAACAATGTGATTATACAAAATCTCAAGAAAAGATAGGAAGCGGCTAAAGGTAAATGGCATAAGGAGCTATTTGGAGTGTTATGGGCATACCGAACAATGGCCAAATCGAGCACAGGATAAACTCCTCTTTCCCTCGTGTACGGAGCAGTAGCCTTTATCTCGGTGGAGGTAGGAGAACCTATGTTGAGATTGTTTCAAGAAAATAAAGAGACGAATAATGAAGCGATGTTAGTCAGCTTGGAGCTACTCGATGAGGTAGAGACTTGGCACATATAAGAATGACAACCTAAACAAAAAATGGAAAGATATTATAATCGAAGAGCCAACCTCAGTTATTTTAAAGTAAGAGACTTGATTCTAAGTAAAGTAACTCAAAACACCTGAGAACTTAATGAATGGAAGCTAGGTCCAACCCGGGAAGGTCCCTACCGAGTTTTAGTTATCAGTAGGAAAGGTTCATATGAGTTCGACAATCAGGATGGAGAAAAGTTGCCAAGCAACTGGGATGTTGCACATCTCAAGAGATTATTGCTGACAAACATCACCTTTATTGAAAGTATGTGTTGCGCTCTTTCTCCCTTCGTCCAGTTTTTGTGCCAATTAGGTTTTTCGGGTAAGGTTCTTATCGAGGTAGAAATGGAAAGCATACTACGAAGAAAGTTTTAGTAGAAGTAATAAGATCTTTAATAGCAAGGCTCACAAGCGAAGAACCATTCTAAAGTTGTTAGATAATCTTTGGCTCGATAGAAAAATCCCCACCGAGAAAATTAGCTTTCTATCGATTAAAGGTTATCCGGCCTTTCACGAGTGCAAACCACTAGAGGATTATTAGATAATCTTTTGCTCGATAGCATAAATTCCTAAAGAGAAGTAAAGATCGTTACCGTGTTGAGGATTGTCTGGCAATGCATTAGTGGGGTCCTCGAAGGTGCAAAACTTCTAGTGTTCCAATTCACATTACTCACATTCGAACATTGGAGGAGAGAATGTTATTAGGATATGGCAACAATGACTACCACGATGACCGGAAACATAGTTGTATTATCGGTATTAGATACTTCACGGCCAACCCCATAAAAACAAGTTGTACAAGTTAGCCACAAGAAATGACAATTTATTTTTAGCATATCGAATGCTTACGTACTATTTGAAATAGAAAGGAATAAATGAAGTACTTTTATTTTCCATCTTGTTTCTTCTCTAATCGAAGAATTGATTTAATCATTTAAAAGTTAAACAACTACTTCAAATGCTAGTGTCGTAATAAACAGGAGACATCATCCTCAATAACACTGTAAATATAGAGGTCCCTATTTTATAAAACTCTCACGATAACAAGTTTATTTCAAAAGGATTTGTGCCCGAACTCCAAATGCTTTCGGGGAAAAACACACCCGAGACTTTGTATAATAAGACACAAATAGTAAAATTGCGCAAATATTTTAAGCAAAAAGAAGAAGAGAATGCAAAGATTAAAACTTCCGTAAATTTTCGAACAAAAGAAAAACAGAAACAATACTTGAGCAAAAGGATGTCTTTATTTACAATAACGTGCCAAAACGACACGTATACAAAAGTTTGAAAAAGAAAAGGAAAATTGCTACATCTGTAGAGCCTAGAGGAAGAGAAGTGTCTGCATCCCCAAGGGAAGTGGGTAGATCCGCCGATGACTCTGCATTTTGACCGTCATCAGTTTGGCCTTCAATATCTTCGCCTTCCGTTTCATTTCCCGATGTTTCAGAAATAGATACAAAAGACCCGGAAGCATCGGGCTCTGCCAGAAGACCACTTTTAGCAGCTAACTCTAGCTCACGGGCCTTAGCAATTTTGGCATCAAAGTTAATGATACCTATTTTAGCCTCTTCTATGGTTTTTCTCCTCATGTTGTACATAATGTAAGTTTTGTCAACAACGACGGAAGATGCTCCACGCTTAAATTCTTCTTTGGGTTGGGTTACCTCGACAGAAAGGTTTTCTTGGGTGAATCTAATGGACATGAGGTAACATCATGGTCACGGATAATTGAGCAAAAAAGCCTATTATGCTCGATAGTTTTCCTATACTTGTTCTAAAATTGGGCTTATTTCAGCCCCACAGCAGCAAGCTCGTCAATTTTTGAGTTCAATGACGCGTCCGAGTTAGTCAATCTTTCAGCGGAGACAGCCTCGCGATCGGTTGCAACACGAATGACACTATGGACTTCAGCCCATTTGGCCCTGGCACCTTCAAATAGAACCCTCAACGAGGCAATATACTGGCTCAGGGTTTCTTCTTCTCACTTTCTCTACTGTAAATGAGTCTCCAACACAACGACCTCAACAACTTTGGCTTCCAATTCTATGATGCGAGAGCAGTTTGCTCCCGCTCGGCCAATAGTTGATCCTGTATGGAGGTAAGAAATTTTTTTTCTTTAATCAATTTCTAGAGGCCCTTGGAAGCAAGGAAGTTGGCCGATAAAACGAGAAGGACAAACTCAGGATATTTTCTATAAAAAATAGAAGAAATGACAAAAGTATTGAAGAATGTACCGCTGTGGAATTGTGCATGGTATTATTCAACAAGCACTCTCCGAGTGAGCATGTATCTTTTTCTAGTCTTTTTTCGAAGCCAAAGGCTTCAGATAGTTAGCCAGTTCCACCGGTTGGGATAGCATTTTGTATCTAGTGGAGACAGAAAGAGTAACTCCCCACCTCCTTTGCGGTTCTTCTAAAGGGGGGAGCACAGTTTTGCCCCAAATTCCCATGAATTGGAGACTGGGGGAGAGGAACACACTCTTCTCCTGCAAATGAAGTTAGTGGAGATGATGTAACCATTGTTGGTGATGGTGAAGATGGAGATAAAGATGATGGTGATAGAGGGTGAATAAAAGTTGTGACAAACGTAGTGCTGGTTGTTGGTTGCTCGTCAACCGAAGATGGAAATGACCTGGTACTCATGCCCAAAGTACGGGGAGCAACGACTGGGATCTGAAAGCGAAGTCAATATTTTTTGCCATTTCATACTCCTCTAGAGCTCCGAGACATAGTTCTCGGTTGGTGTAACTAACTCAATAGATTGAACGGTTTACTAAGTTAAGGAAGATCATCATCTTCTATGAAGAGAAGCTCCATCCTCGCTAGCTTTCTCATCATCATCAATCATCACGGTATCAATTGTCGTCGGGGCGAATGGCTCGTCACTGGACTTTCGGAGATAACTCGAGGGTAGCATTCTTCGCCCTCTTAATCTTTCCCCCGACTGCGCAGGAATGCCTTCCTTTTGGTTGCTTGTTCTCCTACCAAGGACTCCGAGAAGAAGCACTTTCACCATAAGCATGCCCGGAGACACCTGCTTGCGAAAAAACTTTTTGCAGCCCTCGATGCGTCAGTGGGACCAACCAAAATGTCCTCCCCAGGGAAGACAACAGAACCCTAGGGTAGACCTATATTCAACGGAAGAGAATAATTAGATAATTTTCTTATAAGAAAGGTAAGGACATGATGAGTTAAACTTATTATGATTTTTGGCCTTCCATCAATACTTCAGGACAACTCTTTCATTAGTGGGTTCCAGGCATAATAACATCAAACATTTTCTAAACCCATCGGTCTAAGCCCTCATTCGTAGGGGGAATCCAAAGAGTCGTTGAGCCAAGACATGAAAGAGAAGTTAACGATGATGAGGAAAGGATTGTTTACAAGGAAAGAAACAGATTGTATGCTTACGAGTATAGTTCCACTATTTTGGGAAGGAAGAAGCTGAGGCCGGGATGATGTCAACCCACGGTCATTAACATCATCCATGCTAGATAGCAATGCATGGTAGCCCCTCTTTCTAAAGTTGATAATCTCCCCACGGAAGATCTTGGGGGAATAAAGGTTCATCACATGAGCTAAAGTTAGCTTCTCCCCCATTTCCTGGAACAAGCGCCAAAGACAAGTAATCGTCCTCCAGATGGAGGGACTCACATGTGACGAACACACTTGATAGCGGAGGAAAAACTCCTCAATAACGGAGTCAAGCTCTCCACTCAGAGAAGAAGTCCAACAAAGTGAAAGGATACGTATAGAAGTACATAAAACCTTCTTGCATAAGGTTATTCGCTTCGCCAGATTAGGAGCGATAATGACTATCATTACTACGACAATCTTCCTTTACAACAGGAATGCTTTAAGGACGGATGAAAGAAGGATATCTGATACCGGTCCATGTACAATATCTAATATAACGAAATTTCTCTTCGTAGTTTTTGGCCGTGAAAAGACTTCTAGAGATGACGGTGCTCGCAACTAGAGATGTGGCCTCCTTGATTTTGTTTTTGTTCTTGGAAGAACTAGTATTTTTTATGGAAGAAGCCATTGTATGTTATCGAAGAAGGAAAAGTCTTTTTTTCGTTTGAAAATAGTTAAAGAAAAGCTGAAGAACATAATACTAGTTGAATGAAAGGAGTTTGAGAGAGTTTTGAGAATAATGGAGTATGAATGAAGGAGGTTGATATATATAAGCAAAGATTATGGTGGCTAAGTTTGTGCCATGATTACTCCGATAACCGACAAAAATATGCTGAGTTGTGGAATGACACGTGTTCGTGACATTAAATATGGAGAGACGTGCGTCTAATCAACCTTCAGAAGCTTTTCAGAGGGAATCTAAGTAATTCTTGCCAACAAAAAACATTTCTACCAACTTTTCGGTGACACAAAGTTATGTTACCGGAAAGCATGAGGGCTATCTGTACAGGGTAAAGTATGCTATGCCAAGTGGTTGCATAAGAGAGTGACACGTGGAGCCAAAAACAAAGGATAAGTAGTACCGAAGGCAATAGTTCCACTTGCCATTGGAAAGAATGACACTCGTAAAGATGTTATAAACACCCTCCACCGATAGTATTCAATGGAAAATATTCCACAGCATTTAGTGCAATGCCCGTTGCAGAGAATTTGTCATTTATGCTCACTGTTACACCTTCTTCAATGGCCTTCATAATTGACAATGAAGAAGGGCATGATCCTACGACCTTGTTCTCTAGGTGCATCTATAAATAATGAGCGCTGTTATCATGTAAGGGCATGAATTTTCTGGAAAACTTATGCTATAATTAATCCAAAGCTCTATATATTTTTCCATTCTTATTCCTTGGTTTCATCGTTATTGTGTCCAGAAGTCTCGCTCCCAGAATCATTGTTTTTGTTATTTTATCTTCATTTGAAGGCTAGGCATCGCATATTTTTTCAATTATTTTATTATTTCAGGATCAAATTAATTTACTTGTCTAGAAATTACGTATAAATTTAACTGCAACGTTTTACGGGTAAACGAAAATTGTTGTGTTAAATTAACGAGAGAGAGAGAGTTTGATAAATATTAGTTCTTGACAATGATATTTTTTTCTTGAAAGAATTAATCTTCTGATGTATCAAAACGAGTTTTTTTTTGTATGGTTATTTTTTGACCAAACACCTGTGAAAGAGAGTTGTTTAGAAGAAAAAATTGCTTTTGGTTTGGCTACACTATAGCAAAGCCCCCGATTTACTGTGCCTCATACTCACTCAGGCCTGTAAAAGTTTAATTGGGCTCCGCACAGTAAAAGCGCGGTCGATTTACGCTTAAGTTTGACTTGACATCCTGGCCTAAATTGGCCTAATTCCAAGTTAAGGGGAAATTATATATGAAGGTTCAAGCTATCAAAACATAATTGCTTTTGCTTAAAGACTCAAGTGGGATTTAATGAATGTAATAAATGTTAGTAAAATTAAGGAACTAGAAGAAGGATGTACATACATACAGAGAGAATAAGGACGAAGACCTGCTGATTCTTATCGAAAGTTGAGCTGCCTATTGTCCTAGGAGAAGAATCATACAGGAAATCAGACCACAATTCTGATATAGAAAAGGAGTGAAGAGGGGGTCCAACGAGCCAGTACTAGAGGGGAGACCCTTGTGCTTCTATTGTATATCAATATTGTAAATAAACCACTGGCTTATTGCAGGTCAAGTGAATCTTGAATTGTGGTGGTAGATGCAAGATAACAGTAGAAAATAGAGTAAACCAGGGGAACTGAAACCCACTGGTTTCACTTTTTAATCATAAAGAATTAGTACTGCCTTTTTACTTTATTCAGTCCTACTTTCAGTGGATTAAAGAAAAGTATATCCAAACCAAGGGGCCACACCAAACACAATGCATCCATCCCAATATCTACTCCTCTTTTCTCATAATAACATCTATAACTATCAACCAAATCCCTCCACTCAAAGCAATTATCAACCACTCTAGCTAATACCACTCTCTATTTTAGCTCTTAAAGAAACTAAGTACTCGCAAATATGGAGGCCGTACAATCTTGGGTTTCCGAACACAAGCTCACCAGCATTGGTTAGTCTTCATTTTCTTGCTTCATGGTCAAATTCATTTTTTATATATTTCCAATTTCTATCGTCTAAAATATACAACTTGGGTTCCTTTCCACTTACAGGGACATTCTGGGCTACAGCTGTTGGTGCTTCACTAGCTTACTCAAGTGCCAGAACTTCACTCAAGGCTAGTCTTAGGCTCATTCATACCAGGTAATTAATTTCAAATTCAAATTAATTCAGCTAGTTATTTATCTGATTCTCTATCAGTATTAAGTGTGCAGCTTACGCTAATTGACATGATTTTACTTGGGCAAACAGGATGCACGCACAAGCTTTAACATTGGCAATGTTGTCCGGAGCAGCAGTTTATCATTACTATGACAAAAATAGCAACGACCATGTCCACAAGTAATATGCTCTGCAACCACCACCAGCACCACCACTGCGGCTGCGTGAATTGATTATGCAAGCAGTGTTATATGCTTCAGTTTAAAGGAATAACTATATGTAGAATTTTCGTTGACTCTGAGTTAAATATATATGGAAAGATTGGCGCTTGTCTTCTGTTTAGTTTAAACTTTGTAGTCTGCATTATCAAAGACTTGCTGCTCATATGGTTGAATGAAAATATGCTTCGTTTTCGACATCCAATTTGCAAATTGTTGTGCTTTTCAAGGCAGTTTGTTAGTTCCAAATGTAACACGATTACCATACAAAAAAATCTTTATCAAAAAAGTTAAAGGCTAATCATATAAACCTCCTTTCGTGAGACTCGTCTAAACTACACTGTGCTTTACATAGTTATTAAGACATTCTTTCCAGTTTTTCTCCCGTGCCTTGGTTTGATCTTTACATTACTGAAATCCCGTGTTTCACTAGTTCGGTTAGACTTAACCAAAACCATTGCTACACAAGTTTTAAACGAAAAACATTGCTTCCTCTCTCTCTATTCATGTGATGTAGTTCGAATGTCGAAAGTCAAGCAACTTTTTCTTTAATTTTTCATACTATGTATTAAATATTTTACATTGTTAATTATTACATAACTTATAGTGCTTTTATTTAATTTTTGATTTTGTAAATTTTGTTTCAAAACCCTTAAATATTTTATGTCAGAATTCTCAATAAAATTAAGAAGTTTGATTCACATAAATTTGAATAAAGAGAGTATTGTAATAATTTGATTCGTAAATTTTGGCGTTCCAGATCCCCGTTTTAGTTTATGGTATTACTATTATGTATTACTATGTGCCGATGTGTATCTCTGTAAAGAAAGGAGCTGAAAACCTCGAGAAATCAATTTCTTTGCCATATTCAAGTTCTTCACGCTGAATGTATGATCATACACCACCATCCAATATAAATCTCATAAAACATGGAAATAAATCAGAACCAACGGTTATTATGACAAATGAAAATTTTAACAGTACTCTATTATTTAAATAGTCAGTCAGCTATATATTGGAAATTATCAAATAAAGTCACCTTATTTTATAATAAAAAAGTCATTTAACTATACCTATAATACTCCAAAGATCACTCAATAATTTTTCTCAAACTTTTGATTGTCAAATACTTATTTTACCTTCCAGATTATCCATTTTTATACTTCTTTTTTTACTATTTTAATATTACGATCTTTTATCTTTTTAATCTACATCATGGACTTACCTATAGAGCAAATAATTTTTTTTTATAAATAAAAAATTAGTTTTCTAGCATATACTGTCGGAATAATAATTTATTTGAGTATCATTTTTCAAAAGTATATATAATGTATACTATAAAAGTAATTTAATCTTAAATAATTATTTTTTATATTACGTGCATGGTATAGATTATATAATGTATACTATAAAACTAATTTTATCTTCAATAAATATTTTTTATATTACGAGCATGGTATAGATATTATAAAAAAATTTCAATTGTGTAAATAAATTTTTGAGTTTTTGTCGTTCAAACAAATTGTTCTAATTAAAGTTTTTTGCTATACTCAATATTTTTGTTATTCCAACAATATATATGCTTTCATACTATTTTTATTTTTTTAATATAACTAAAATTTATTTATTCTATAGTAAGTCCATATATAAATTTTAAAAATAATAACACCAATAACGACCCAGTAAAATCTCAATTAGTGAGATCTGGGAAGGGTTAGTGTGAAAAATTAAAAAAGAGAAAAAAAATCATAATATTAAAAAATTAAACAAATATTTTTTTTAAGCAAACACTAGGCAAAGCCTAGAGTTAGATTTTTATTTATAATATAAAATTAAAATTACAACATAATAACTTGAATGTCCGAAGTATAGCATGATCACCACAGAGTTCATAACACAACTCTGTGGTGATATTGCATATGAGGATATTAAGATGATAAAATGAAAAATGAGGAAGCGAGTACTGTGATGTCCTTTCTCCAACTTTGTGATGAATCCGAAAAGATCTTCACAATTCATGCTTTGTTCTTTGTTTTACTGGGCTTTTTAAAGGTATTTTGAGTAATCTGCTTTTGTTTTGCAATTCGCATTGGGAGCTTCCTTTTATTTGCGTCTTCAGCCATCCTGCCGTCCCAACTTCTATCCCTTTGATGACTCTTTTTACTTGTTTTACTGTGCGTTGGTGAAAAATCCCTCATTGTTGCAGTATTCTTCCGGCATTGCGTTAAGATATCGTCTTCCTCTCCTTCTTCATATATGTGTTTTCCTTCCATATCATTCTGGATTTGGTCTGGGGATATTAGCATTGTCGGAGGTAGTTGTTTGTACTATGCTACTTGTGAAGATGCTACTAATTTGTTATCCGTAGAAGTACAGTTCATTTGTGGCTGCCTGTTGTGTAATACTATCTTCTGATTTTGTCCACAAATTGGAAATGCTGTTTTGTTTCCAACAATTGATGATTCTTCCGAGAATTGGATTGCTTTTTGTGTTGTTTCTATTTGGTCGATCTCTGTTGTTATTACCTTCGAAGTGCCTGATGTTGTATATTTTTTTGGAATGGAAACTGGCGCGTTATGGTTCAAATTGCTTGATGTATATGACAGTTTTACATTTCCATTCGTGTTTGTAGAATTCCTTTGAACTTTTGGCTTGATCATAGCCTCACTGTCCTCTCCTGTGCTGTTGCAATCATCTTGTTGGCCTTCCTGATCAGATGACCAACCAGCAGAGCCTTCATCCCAGCTCTCGTCTTCATCAGAATAACATTGGTCCCATAGTTTCGATTTAATTACCATATCTCTCATGTTGTCTCGAATTTGTTGTTTATTCTTTCCATTGAGACTTAAGAATTGCCCACTGTCGTTGATACCTCCCTCGGCATATATACTGGAAATAGAAATGGGAGTATATCTTTGGACCTTTTGAATGACCCCTCCAGCTTCTTTTTCATCATCTTTACAGAAATTTACAAGTGCGGCAGATGAATTGGAACTTATTGTTATTGTTGTAACCTTTTCTGCATTCTATTTGTTGCTACTTTTGATAGTTTCATTTCTGTTGGACCTCGGTGAAGCCATCTTTGACGATAAATAGTCTGTATTGGTTGCTTCCTCTTCTGCTGTTAGCTGCTGACTCTTTTTCCTATTTTGTTAAGGAATTGAATTTTGCTCAATGTCCTTATCTAAAGGACTTGTTTTCTGTTGAAAAACAGCGTCCAAGTTTTCATTCTCAGATGTAGCTTGAGCAGAATGTTTCTGTTCAGATTTGATTGAATCATCAATGTTATTAGAAACTGATGCCTTCTCTCTTGGTTGCAAAGGCAAATCAGTGTGATCTGTGTCCATTGCGTCGATGTTTTTTCCAGTTGCTTGAGTAGGCAGATTAGCATTGTCTTTATGTCTATACATCATCTTAGCATGCTGCTGTTCAGTCAGCTCTGCAGTTTTCCAATTTGATGCCTTTTCTCCATTTACTGCATTAACCGATCTTAGATACTGCAGATTGTTCCTGTGATGCTTTCCTTTAAGATAACTCATCTGTCCATCATGTGCACACTGGCTGCTATGGATTACATTTGGGTGCACTGTCTCAGCATTATTCTCAATCCTACAATGCATTTCCAATGGAACAGAGTTTTGCATTGTACAAACAGATCCAGCAGCTCCTTCAGTTATTGGCACAGATTCTGCAAATGTAACAGTTGACAAAACTTGCTGCTGCATATTGCATTTGGAGTGCTATCCATCCCTTTCACCTATCTGCTCAGCCCGTGTATTATTAGCAATATACTCTGCAGAGTCATATGCTCGAGCCTGAATAATTACCTTAGGATTATCCAGATTCTGCACCTCCTTCACAAGTTCAACTGTAGTTTCAATATTAGAGGCATCTGGCATTTCAGTTTCTACATCTGCTTGTTGATCTGCCTCATTCCTATCCATTACAGCAAAACGAGTAAAGTTAAGATCATCCTTCTGCATCAAAACATCT
The DNA here is from genome assembly GCA_034376525.1 of Nicotiana benthamiana. Taxonomy (NCBI): domain Eukaryota; kingdom Viridiplantae; phylum Streptophyta; class Magnoliopsida; order Solanales; family Solanaceae; genus Nicotiana; species Nicotiana benthamiana. The sequence continues at coordinate 82,292,105 of CM067325.1, read as the reverse complement.
TTTCCGATGCATTGATGTACAATTGAATCACAAAGACCACAATTCTCATTCAAAACAGAATTGTTTTGTTTATTCACTATTTTAACATAATGTGTGGTGTACTGTGCGATTTTTGATGATTCAACTCATGCATTCTCCTCTTTTTCTTGTAAATCATTAGATCGTTGTCCAGCTCGTTCACCATTTAAATAGTCCCTTGCGTCCCCTTGTAGTTTTCCAATTTCATTCCTATCATTCTGGAGCAGATCATTAGCTAGATTTCTCTCTATTGCCTCGTCTGCTCCAGCATTTTGTTTTCTGATCTTGCAAGCCTTAATATCGTGCCCTTGATGTTTACAGAACTCACAATACTTTGGCAGATTGTCGAAAACAATTTGTTAATGGAACTCGACAGATTTACCTGAGGCAGCATCCAAATCAGCAACATGACCTTTTTTGGATGATTTTTCAAAAGGTCCACTACAATCTTAACTCTTGCCGCACTAGGTCTCGTTCTGTCCTGCGTCGCTTTGTCAATAGCAAGAGGTTTCCCCACTGCTGATGCTATAGACATTAGCGATCTCTTAGCAAAGAAATTTGGAGGAAAGCTTGGCAGTGATATCCACACGACTGCCATTGATGTCTCTTCCCTCGGATTGAAACCGAAAGTCCATGGAAATGTTCTGAAGAAGAATTATTCTCCTTTGGATTTATGAAATCCATATGACTTTGAGAGGAATCGAACATAATCATCGTACAGATCAAATCTGAATAAAAGATGTCGATATTCCAACTGCCCGACATTATATTGACCTTGCACATCAAATTGCGACGAAAACATCTTTTGCACATCTTTTAAATCAGGTCTGCCATAAGAGAATTTTAAAACAGCTGCTTGATGTAATCCTTCTTCCTTAGTGAAATTGTTAACCTCTTCCATGGTGAATTGAATTATTGGTTCATCATGGTCGTATATTACTGGACACAGCTCCACTTTAGTCGGAGCCGGCTGTTTAGCTTGTAAAGATGAAGCATATGATTACTTGATCATTTTGTTTGAAACTGATTTAGTCGTTTGTTGGACAGCCTCTCCCACAGCCAAAGGCTGGGGAGAGGTCCTCGCAGACATCGCTGCCAAAATCATAATGCGTTGATACAATTCCAGAAATAGCTACTTGTTTTCTCCATAGTTGTTAAACCAGCCGAAGATGAAGAAAATTTTCGAGCTACAGTGATTCTAATCAAATTAAGAACTAGGAGAGATGGAGAAGGATTTGAGAATAAAACCAGTTGGAGAGTAATCACAAGGAGAAAGTGGTTCTTTGGACACCAAGATTGCAATTATCCACTGACGGAATCCGGAGAACTGGTCGATGAATAAACAAATATAAAGAAGACAAAAGTTGATAATTTGGAGGGTAAAAACGGTATTTGGCAATCAAAAGTTTGAGAAATATGATTAAGTGACCTTCTTACTGCTATATGTATAGCTAAATGACTTTGTTGCTACAATCGAAAGAAAAATTACTTTAATAAATAATTTCGGATAGTGAAATGATCATTTATGTAATGCACTGGAAAATTAAACATTTGAAGTAACACGTGAAAATTAATCTTGTGATAGTGGAAGTTTCTCCTTTCTTTTTAAAAAATTTCGTAGTGTATGAGGCAAAATCTGTCTCTAGAGTATCTAAGCAAGGTAATATTATAGGAAGGATTCTCGAGTCGATGTTAGTCGGAGCGACCAAAGAAGTAGCAAAATCCTTGGCCGAAGTGTCGACATGAGCCACAGTCAAGATATCGACAAGAGTCATAGTCGAAATGTCAACAAGGGTCGAGGCCGAGGTTGAATATCTGTAATAAAAGCTGTAACAGCTAGTTTGTCAAGATATGATATTAAAAGGGAATATTCTAGTGGATATTCTCTGCACTTATTCTATTAGGATTTCATAGGAACATCTGTCATATATATATATATATATATATATATATATATATATATAGATAGAGAGAGAGAGAGAGAGAGAGAGAGAAAAGACAATGATAGAGGCACGCGATATTCATTTGTAAGAATACACTTTGACAAAAAGATTCTCTCTTTCATACTATGATATAAAGACCACCTTTTGCACTGAGATTCTTATCTATATTAGTCCATACTTTTCTATCATATACGAGAATAACTCGAATATTCAAGTATTCATCTGTCACCCATTATTGTCAGGAGGAAGTACCGTCTAGTTCATCCTTTATTGGGTGAGTCATTCCTTCTATTTACTTAAGTGTCATTTATTGTTATTCATTGCTATTAAATGCTAAATTATTGCTCATGCTTTTTGGAATAGTTATTGCATATTTTTATCGTAGTTTGACCAAATCCATTTAATGTTTATTCCACCCTTGGAAGCTACATCTAGAAATATTATTGTTAACTAAGTTTAACCATAAATTACATAAATTTAACTATTTGAACCAAGTGCCATAATTTTGGTCAAACAATTTGGCAAAGTTTATGAGAATTTCTTAGTTAATGTTTTAGTTTTCTCTAGATCTACGACTAACATGAGTCACTAACATTACAAAACCCAAGATGAAAATATCAAGTGACCTCCCAACCAACCTCCTAAATGTCATCAAAGACAGCTGTGAAATGGCAGGTGAGGACACGACACCCAGTGCATCCCTTAGATAAGATGAATTGCCACGTGTGAGCATTTGATTTTTTCCCTATGTGAACTATTCCCATAATTTCAAACAAAATAATTTATTTTCACTACTTCTAATTATTTTTGATTTTGTTGATTTTTTGTGGCATTTTCTGTTAATTACTTGTATTTTGTTTGTGCATTTTAAATAATGAAAATATAAAATAAACGGGGCAGGTGCATTTAGGATTTAGTTTTGCATTAATTAGTAGCCAAGCTATTTTACAAAAAAAATAAAACAAAATAGCGTAATTTTGCACTTAAGATTGATTTTAATTAATTTTTTCCTCTTAATATTTTTAATTATGTGATACTAATTATTGTATGGCTAATAAGGATTTTATAGGTTAATTAGGAATTTTTTAGGTTTTAAATAATTTTGGAAATGAAATAAAAAAGGGGGTAAAGGGAAATCTGAAAATTCAATTCATAAAAAGAATTCCCAATTGGGCCATTTTAATGTAAATCCCAGGCCCAAACCAAATTTCTAGCCTCCAACCCACCCGTCCCTCAACCCGATCCAACCAACCCCATACCCAAACGACGTCGTTTGATGGTCGAATAATCCTGAGCATCCATCATCCATCATCTGATGGCTCACGTGGAGCCTTGCTTTTGAAACAAAATGGTCCAAACACTGTGCAATGACCTTAGAGAAAAAACCGATCTTCCTAGTACAAATTCAGCAGCAACCTTAGAACTGCCCTAACACCAGCGTCCAACGCCGGCCGAAAATCGCCACCGCCGGCGACATAACGCCAATGCCTCCCATATTTACACCCCAGAACCTCCTCACTCTCTTCTTCCCGATCCCATAGAGATCACCTCTCAAATAACAGCCCAGTTCCTCGAATCTTTGAAAATATGGACGCCGCCTCCGCCGTATATGGCGGCGCCACCACCAAATAACCTCAGTTTCACACCCCTGCACCCGCTTGACTTCCCATTCTCATTCCAATAATCATTCGGGCTCGAATCATAACGCAGATCCTCGAATTTAAATTTTAATCGGCCGGCCAAATACAGCTTTGCCCAAAATCCACCAAACTAGTTCCATGCACTCTCCTTACATCCCTCATCTTGAATCCACGACCCTTCATCCTCGAATCTTTCCCGTTTATTTCATATTTCAAATTGGAATTTGGTCCGGAGCCTTAGTTGCCAGAGTTTGGGGTATCGTTGGTTTTTGGGTTTTAATAACCCTTAGTCTTGTGTTTTCTAGTAGAAAACACATTACTAAGGGCGATTGGACCCCAAATGATGCCATGGAGTTCGCTTTTCTGATTCAGAATTTGAGGTATTTTGTTTTTTTATACATCTGCTTCTACTTGTGATTTCATTCACATTTTTCATTCCATTGTGATCTCTATGGTTAGCTTAGGACTTCGTTTCAATCTTCTGTTTCTTTTCTCATCATATAGTTTAGATTCATTAGGCATGCAAATAGGTGTGATTTGATCCCATCCTGCTTCGTATTTTTTATGATTTGATCTGTACTCATTGTTTAGCTTATTTCTGTAGTTAGCTATTTGTGATGTAATAAGCGGATTCTCAATCTTACATTTAGATCTGGTGTAAATATTTAAGAAAATATTTAGTGATTTGTAGGGGTAGCCTTCAATTATCTTCTATATGATGCATCATGAGCAGAAAAGCTCTTTGTTTCGTCTATTAAAGCACAAGTATGAAGATTGTCTATCTAGTCATTGATTTAGTCTTAATGTTCATATGACTCTCGTGTGCTTGGAGGTGACTCAAATGGCTTTGTCTGAATTAGCACTAGTATATCAGTATTTAACGAGTATATATCCATTTGTAACTTTAATTAAAGTTGGACTGATTGTCATCAGACACAGGGATTCGCCCATGTCTTGCTAATGTGCCATATCTCGGAAGCAGGCCGTGCTTACAGCAAAGTTGGGCCCCTTTTAGGCTCAGGTTTAGGGTATTAATTGATCTGTTAACAATTAACGGGTAAGCTTTAGTAGACTCAAACCAAGGATCTTTCCCAGTAATAGGGAGTGCCTTTGACTGATTTTGGGGTCCACAGGTCCTTGAAAACCATTGTTAGTTTATTTATAATGTTAAGTTTTAGAATAGAGACGAGTCTTAATTGTTAATACCTAATGAAATAACAATTGCATGGCCCTAGATTTAGCCTTAAATTGATCCTTAGATTTCGAGGCGTGCCATTTATCAAATTCGATGGCCCTCGCAAATTTGCAAACGCGTAATTGCTTTAGGCGCGCTAGTTTAACAATTTACCTTTCTTATGTTTGGGTGCACATTTATGTGACCTAAATCTAAATCTCAACGAAGTTGAAATGTGTCAAAATCCACGGTTGCATCCATGTGACTTGGTTCGAGGTATGTTTTAACGACGTTGCAATCCTCTTTGAAAACAATACTGTAAGTGGTTAAAAGATTCAAAATGCACATAGGTTCATAATTGTATAAAATCATATAATTTAAGCCAAATATAACAGTTGAGCGACCGTGCTAGAACCACAGAACCCGGGAATGACTAACACATTCTCCCGGATTAACCGAATTCCTTCCCCGAATTTCTGGTTCGCGGACACTGCTAAATAGAGTCATTCTTTCCTCGATTCAAGATTCTAACCGGTGACTTGGGACACCATAAATTTTCCAAGTGGAGACTCTGAAATTCTCTTTAAAATTTAATCTTGTTTCGATTGTCCTTTTATTGGAAAAACTCCCTTTATCTACACCCTTCGCCGGGTTGTAGTTGCCAAAAAGGAGGTGCGACAGCTCTGGCAACTCTGCTGGGGATCGAACCCAGAATCTTTGGTTCAGGGTTCAAGAATTCGAGCTTAGAATAATTTTTGTATTTGGCTTTGTTTATTATTTTATTTTACATGTTGGCTTAATGTGCAAAATGATGCTTTTACCGCTTTGATATTATATAAACTGTACATATAAACTGCTACGAAACCCTGTAATTCTCACCTTCGGGGATGTGCTTACTGGTTGAGACTCCCTATTCTATTAATGTCATACCCTGAAATAAGAAAGAGGCCGGACAAGTTACTAAGCCGGATGGCCTTTTGGTTCCCGATACGTAGCCCCCTCTTCCACTCGAGTTGTTCGCTCGGGTACACGGTCTACAACATATACCAAAGTTTGTAACCTAGAATAACTCAACCTCATGCCGAATCCCTAGTAGGAACGCGTATCTGCATCATGCATTTGACTTAGGGGACTCAACACAGGGGTTGGGTCCGTCTAGGACAGGTAACCTGAAATGAATAAACCATCCTGATGCATGTTACGTGTTTCTCTTGCATTTAAACTGTTTGGGATTTGCATGTTGACCGGCTTGCGAATAAGGAAAGAAAATTTAGAAAAATAGCAGTATTAGGGTGGGTTGAGATTAGTCATTTGCCTTGTAAAACCAATGCTCAAATAGCGCCAAAATGCTGCCGGATCTTCGAAAAAACAAAAGAAAAAAACAAAAACAAAGAAAAATGAGGCTTTTTAAAGTTTTGATTTTGATAACTTGATTTGCCCAAACTACGCCGGTTTGATTCTCGTTGGGTACGAGATACGCAAGCAACCCCCATCGGCTCCAACTCTCTTTTGCAAAAATAACCAAAGCAAGAAAAACAAATGTCCGATTTTATTCATTTTTTCGAAATACATTGGGTGATGTCGTTACTGCCAGAAATAGTCGAACGTTATCGCAAGGGATGTCGGAGGGATGATTCTGCACAAATGGCCATCTCTTAGTCTTATTCTGTCCGGCGAGCGAGCACACTCTTTAAAAGTGCTTGAACGCCGTATTTGCAAAGCCATGCCCTGGTTTTAGAAAATAAATTTCATAAAAGGAAGAGGTAAGTTTTAATGTTTCGTGGAGTCAAGTAGTCAATTTTTGAGATACTAATTCACCTTAATAAATGTGCAGAATGAGCACGATAATGTTCACGAACAAAATTCCCTGGAGCTGCATCTGTGGATGAATGACCTAGGGGAAGCAGGGAAAAACATGGTCAACGCGCATTTGGGAGGACTTAGCGGGCTGCTAAAAATTAACCCGAGGGGAGATTTCATAAAGGAATTGATCACATTCTGGGACTCGGCTCACAATGTCTTCCATTTCTCAGGTTTTGAGCTCACACCGACATTGGAAGAAATAACTAGATATATTGGGATCCCTACAATTACTTTAAGACATCAATACCTGATTGCACCAAGAGCCCTTGCCGTGCACAAGTTCCTGGACTCCTTGAAAATCAGTAGGAAGGTTCTCAACCCAGACTTATCAGCCAGCTTCTGTACCCTGCAGTTCATATATCAGAGGTATCGGCATACAAGGGGATTCAATAACCCGGAAAACTATATTTGTAGCAAAGGAAACCAACTCAAAATTGGAGGAGCATTGAATTTTTGCATTCATGGTATTTTTCCTGGGTCTTCTGGTGTTTCTGTGAAAGGACAGAAATATTAACATATGGATAGTGGGGGTCGTCAGCACTTTAATGACTCATGCCAAGATGACCCTGGCTCCTATGATCTTATCCGAGATTTTCCGTTCTCTCACCAGAAGTAAAGCAGGAGGAGACTTCTTTGAGGGATGTAACCTATTGTTACAAATATGGATGATTGAGCACTTATGCCATTGGCCTCGGTTCATGAATTATGGATCACCAACAAAGAGCTGCATAGAAGAATTCTACAACAGGGTTGATGGGTTTAGGTTACATGAGGGTGTTACAGAATGGGTGTCGCATCTCCGGGTTGTCACTGGAAGTCAAATATAATGGACATCGGGTGGCTCCCTGTGGATGTGATTGTGTATATGCCAGCCATCGGGCCTCATTTCCTTTTGATGGGTCTCCAAAGTATCCAACCCTATGCGCCATACAGAGTGCTAAGGCAATTGGGTAGATGTCAAATGATTCCCTGGGACGAGGATACTAGTCGCCATGCGGTTGAGATTAGCCCTAATGGTCAATTCCCTGAAGCCGTCATGCGTCAAATCTGGAGCGAATGTCAATACTTGACGGCTGGTACTCGAGTACGCGACATATCTAAAGGTGAGGTTGCACCAGGATACACCGCTTGATACAAAAAAGAAATAGGGCCCGGAAGGCCAACTAAAAGACCGCATCTTCAAGAATTTATTGAAACATCACAAGAGCAATGGGATTGGCTAGCCAAGGAAAATGAGTATAAGGCCACCATAGGAAGATTGGAAAGGCAAGTCCAAGAACTGCAGTTTGAAAATAGTTTGCAAGCCGCAACAGATGAGGGAGAAAAGAAAAGATTAACCAAAGAAAATGAGGCGCTGCGAGCTCAAATCCAGAAGATGAAAGTAGCCAAAGAAAATCCTCCTAGAAGCTCGAGGGATGAAAAACTCATAGATAATTTGAGGCTAAAAGTGACCGAATATAGGTTTGACTTGAATAAGGCAGAAGACGAGCTGTCCAGAGTTCGTAAACAATTAGCTAAAAGTGCGAAGGAACGAGGCTGTATTATTTAGCAATTAAAGGGAAAGCATGATGATGAGGTTTCTGCGTTAAAGCGGAAAGTCTTCAAGCAAATCAGGGACCACAAAATCGAGAGAGAACATTGTTATGCAGGGATAGAAAGGTTGGATATGAATTTGAGGAAATTCCATGAACTAAATCAGGTAGCCGGGCGAACTTTAGAGGCGAGGGATGAACAAATCGAGCGGTTATTTCTAGAAAAAGTTTTTATTAGGGAAATAGTACGGGCGATTGCAGACTACATCACCACAAGGTGCATCCATTGCGAGGATATGACAAAATCCATGTTCGTTGCAACACCATGACTTTTGTCCGACAAGTGCTGGAAGACCTCCACCACCTCCAAGGGAGTCTAGCACGCAAGCCAGCGACAAGGCCGAATAATGCCCCGCGAGGCCCAGGAGCACTTGAGGCATTAATGTATTCCTAGAGATTGCACTACCTTTTGTCAAAATATGTTTTAGAGTCTATTAGTTCAACCAATAGTCTGTATTTCTTTATATCATGGCTAGTTCTTGTTTGAGTCTGTAGTTCATTTTTGTTTAATATGACATCTTTCGAGTCTTTTTAATTGAAGTCTGTTGTTATGAGAACGGAAATTTTCCCAAATATGTTATGCTTCGCTTTTTACTTGCAAGAACTACGCTCGGTTTGATTCATGCAGGGACATGATATGTAGGCAATATACATAATATTCGACCATAATTGAATAAGAAACTGAATAAATATGGGAGAGGGAAAGAATAAGGCTAAAACAAAAGGAATATTCGCAAATAAAGGTCGGGATGACGCAAGCAATCAATGCGTGTAGGGACTGACTGTCATTTATGTGTGTGCATACCCCATATGTGGCCGCTTACGTGTTAGAACCTAACCACTAACAAATTTTTGGTGTTGTGATGTCCAGTTCCAAATTAGACAAGTGACTAGTACTCGCGGCATTCTCGCAACCACTCCTACAACACGCGGTGGAAAAGCAAAACAAGTCATGGCCAATAAAGAAGCTGATGTCAGCGTTATTGAACTCTCGAAGGAGGCAGAGGAATTGGACGTTAGTGCTATGAAGATGGAAATGTATAAGCTTAAACACCACATGGCCGATATGTACCAGGCATGGGCAAGAGGACAGCTGCCCCTGACCTAACCTTCATCCCGCCACTGGCCAAAGCACCTGACCAGTCCGCCACTGATACACCTCCAAGTTTTCCATATATTCACAGCATCAGAGTGCTACATCTCAGCCACCAGCCCCACTACCCAAAGTCACTCCTCACCCTCCCCCACCAATCGTTCCTATCTATGTGGCACCTCCGCCTCCTACACTGCATAGGTCATCAAAGTGAACCACTACTTCAAACTTATGACCCTCAATACTATCCACCAGATTCTGCCTACAAAACCCAGGAGCCTTACTCCTATGCTCCCCGTCTTGAAATCTCAATAGGAGCTGAAAAGCCGATAAAAATTTCCGAATAGGAAGAAATGCTTAGAAAAGTCTAGAGTCTGGAACAATCCTTCAAAGACATGTGGGGATTAGGTGGCGAGGTGAGCGTGTCATTCAAGGATCTTTCTTTATTCCCGGACGTGCAGTTGTCTCCAGGTTTCAAAATGCATAAATTTGACTTATATGATGGTCACGGCAATCCAGTCACGCATTTAAGAGGGTTTCGCAACAAAATGAGAGGAGCAGGGGGAAAATTTGAATTGCTAATGGCTTACTTTAGCAAGAATTTGAGTGGATCGGCATTGGAGTAGTATACTCATCAGGATCCCAATTGGTGGTATACCTAGGATAACTTAGCGCAAGCATATTTATGCCACTTTCAATATAATCTCGAGATTGTCCTGGATCGTATATCTCTGACAAAGCTAGAGAAGAAACACAGCGAGAGTTTCAGAGAGTACGATTTCCGGTGGAGGAAAAAAGCAGCCAGAGTTGATCCTCCCATGAAGGATAGTGAGATGGTTGACTATTTTCTGCAAGCTCTGGAACCTACCTACTTTGGGCATTTGGTATCAGCTGTAGGGAAGTCTTTCAACGAAGTGTTCAAGATGGGAAGTATGGTTGAGGAATGCTTGAAATCCAATAAAATCATGAGCTACTATGCAATTAAGGCAACTACTCAAGCCATCCAGGGTGGAGCTGGGGGAGCTTTCGGGAAAAAGAAGAAGGAGGAAGTAGCGATAGTGGAGTCGGGAACTTGGGTTGGGCCTCGCGCACCATCTCATTACGCCCAGCCCCATCCTCACTACCTGACATACCCACACACTCCATATGGCCCGCCACAGCATTACTATCCATCACCAGATACTCGTTTCTCAGTCCATCACGCGCAAGCATATACCCAACCTCCCACTCACGCCCAATGGCGTGCGCCACCCCCTCAAAGCACTTACCCAACCCCACAAAACCACTACCCGCCTCCGAGAGCTTACTAACGACCTCTGAGGCCTGCCTTCCGAGGTAATCTGGCTCAGAGAAATGAGTGGGTACAGAAAAAGAAAACTTTCACTCCGCTGGGAGAATCTTACACTAGCCTATTCCACAGTCTGCGACATATGGATATGTTGAGACCAATTAAGGCGAAACTGCGAAATTCTCTCCCAAAGAATGAAGATTTTTTCTCTCTGATGTGAATAATGTTCTGTTGCACCTAGGCATGACACCAAAAAATGTTGGCATTTAAAGAACGCTATCCAAGAACGTATTGACTCCCACAAGATTGAGGTGCAGACTCCGGAGACACCCAATATTAACGAAAACCTGCCGCCGGCCTATCAGGAAACCTACATGATTGAAATTATGGAGAGAAAGGGAGGGTCCAGAAGACATTCACAGAGAGTAATGATGATCAAAGCTAGTGAATGTAAGCCAACTAAGCTCACAAGCAGTGAGAATCCAGTAACCGGGGAAAAAGAGAGCAGCAAGCCCGTCACAGTTAAGGGGAGCTCAGCATGTGCAGCTACGCCGAAGCAGGAACATGCAAAAGTAACAGTACATGGGGCAGCTAGAGAACCTGTCATATTTGTGGAAGGTGTCTGCATCGAGCCAGTTATCATGAAACCTGTAATCCATTTGCCCATCGTCAACAGCAAAGTTATTACTTGGAGATATGAGCAGGAAGTAGTAATGTACAAGGGGAAAATGTGAGAGAGGAAGTGTGTAAGGCACGAGGTTTAACCCGATCAGGAAGTTACTTTGGCCCGGATGAATTGAGGAAATGAAAGGTTGCTAGAGATAGCCCAGAACCAGTGAAGAAGGTTTTGTCGAAAGAAGAAGCAGCAGAATTTTTGAAGAAAATGAAAATGCAGGAGTACTCCATCATAGAACATTTGAGGAAGACACCAGCCCAGATCTCTTTGTTGTCCTTACTAATCCACTCGGATGAGCACCACCGGGCGTTGATGAAGATTTTGAATGAGGCCCATATCCAAGACAAGATAAATGGTGAACCATTTGGAAAAGATTGCAAACAAGATATTCGAGGTGAGTCGGGTCGCATTCTCTGACGATGAATTGCCTATGGAGGGTATTGAGCACAACCGGGCTCTTTATCTGACCGTGAAATGTGAAAATGTTGTGGTCACCCAAGTTTTGGTCGACAACGGGTCCAGTGCAAACATTTGTCCACTATCCACATTGACCAAGCTGAAGGTGGAAAATGAAAGGTTCCGCAAGAATAACATCTGTGTTCGAGGCTTCGATGGCGGAGGCAAAGACACTGTAGGGATATAGTGTTGGAAGTAACTATAGGGTCTGTCGAGTTCATTATGGAACTCCAGGTGCTGGATGTAGTAGTCTCTTATAATCTGTTGTTAGGCAGGCCCTGGATTCAGGCAGCCAAGGCAGTGCCATCTACACTGCATCAGATGGTCAAATTTGAATGGGACATGCAAGAGATTATGGTGCATGGTAAAGACAATCAGTGTACTTCAGGTGACGCGATCGTACCTTTTATTGAATCTGAGGATAGCAGAGGGACATGGGTCTATCAAGTGTTTGATACGGTGTTAGTAAGGAAAATCCTAGAAGATGAAGTCGTCATAACCCCAAAGATAGCAACTGTATCCGTCATGGTGGCATCAGAAATGTTGAAAATGGTATCAAGCCCGGCAAGGGGTTGGGGGTTTCTCTGCAAGGCATTGTGCAACCAGTGTCCCTTCCTAAAGACCTGGACACTTTTGGCCTGGGGTTCAAGCCCAAAGCCGCCGACATAAGGTGAGCCAAGAAGTTGAGACAGAAAGCCTGGGTCCTCCCAAAACCTATCCCAAGATTGTCCAAATCATTTGTCAAATCCAGTGTTAGCAATGGCCCCAGACCAAAGATTTTCGGCCCGCTTTTTGACGCGGACGGAGATCTTAGAATTTTGAGACTTTAGCCAAACTAAGAACACACAGAATTTACGGGTAAAAACCCAACCTTTATTAATTCTCGTAGAATATACAAAGGACTCACGTTTTAGACTTGGCTCACATATGTTATGCTACTTGGCTTCGCCAAAAAACGAAATATAACATATAACAAGGGGTTGCCAATGGCAGTTTACAAAGGGGCAGTTATGGACAGTTTCTACCATGTGCCATGCACATGTCTAACTAAAATAAGGAGCCAAATATATTTGAATTCAAAATTCAAACCTTTCCCACGAAATGGCCTTATCTTCAGTTCTTTGTAGCCAACAACTCGTGTTCTTGGCACATGTCTTCAACTTCCAAGCACATGCCTTGCACACCACTTCGTCACATGCCATGCACAATTGCCTCTAGCTTTGCCCACGTTTTTTTTGTCTCCAGCCCAGCTTTACCTTAGAACTTGCCTCGTCCTTAATTTCATAGCCACACCCTGCTATAAATTAAGTCGTCCCACTGATCCGCGCATGCCTTTGTCAAGTGCCAGATTCTGTTTGCCATTGCCGATGCCCACGAACCAAGGCTGCCTTGCCACAAGTAACTCAAGTAAGGCCACAAGTAACTTACATGGAAAGTAGGATGAATCTTCATTCTTTCCGGCATCTTCAACCGGTAAGAAACTTCACCTACCTTCTCAACCACTTCGAATGGATCATCGTATCTTGCAACCAAGGCTCTACGCCTTACCCTGCTGTCTATCTTTTTCCAGATTTCTGGAGTAAGTTTCAGCAATACCTTGTCGCCCACTTTGAACTATAACAGACGCCTATGTTGATCAGCATATTTCTTCATGTATTTATGTGCCACTTGAAAACTGTCTGCAACTTCATCAATCATCATTTGCCTATCAAACCCATAAAGATATGCCGCAGGACATTTCCCACCAGTCTTTTGCTGTACCATCTTCGTATGTAGCCTTGCCTTCCTGCCCAAAACAATCTCAAATAGACTCTTCTCCGTGGATGAAGACTTGTGCAAGTTGTAAGACATCTGTGTACAATCTAATAACTCAGCCCAATTTCATTGACTCGCAGTCACGAAATTCCTCAAGTACTATTCTAGCAGATGATTGATTCGTTCGGTTTGGCCATCAATTTGGGGATAGTTTGCCGTTGAAAACCTTAAATTCGTACCCAACAAATTGAACAAGTAAGTCCAAAACCTGACTGTGAACCTTGCAGCCAGATCACTAGTAACATCCTCTGGCATACCGAAATGTTTCACTACATGCTTGAAAAACAATTCTGCAGAAACTTTAGAGGGATATTCCGTTCGAGTAGCTATAAGGACAACATATTTCAAAAACCTGTCAACCACCACCATAATCGAAGATAGTTGGAGTAGCTATAAAGACAACATATTTCGAAAACCTGTCAACCACCACCATAATCGAAGATAGACCATTGACTTTAGGAAACCCGCTGATAAAATTCATTGAAATGGATTGCCACGTCTCTTCAGGAATTGGCAAAGTTTAAAACAACCCAGCTTCTTTCTTCCGTTTAGTTTTATCAAGTTGACAAACAAGACATCTTTTCACATAAGCTTCAATGTCTTGTTCCATCTTTGGCCAGAAATAATATCGCGACAGTAGTGCCATTATCCTCACAATGCATGGATGACCAGCCCAAAGTGTATCATGCATCTCTTTCAACAACTCACGATGTAGTCCATCACCAAGTGGTACAACGATTCTCCCCCCTTTGAAATGGAGAAGATCGTCCTCGATCCAGTACCGTCTCAAAGTATCTTCCTTCACATGATTCATTGTCTTTATGTTCAATGGATCATTCATAGCAGCTAACTTGATTTTATCAACACAATCTTACTCAAGTCTCATCATGGAATAAACGGTAGCAAAGACTTCCTTTCGACTCAAGGCATCTGCAACTTGGTTGTGCTTTCCCGGCTTATGCTCCCACACAAAATCATATTATGCTAAAAATTCCTGCCAATGTGCTTACTTTGGACTTAATTTATTTTGAGTTTTGAAGAAAGTATTTGCCACATTCTCCGTCCTTACGATAAACTTTGTTCCCAACAAGTAAACACGCCAAATTTGTAAGCAATGAACAACAACAACCATTTATTTTTCATGAGCCGAATACCTTTGCTCTGCTTCATTCAACTTTCTGCTTTTCAAATGTCACAGGATGACCTGCTTGAACCATCACGCCTCCAACAGCCTTGTCGGACGCACTTGTATGCACTTCAAATGGCAACTCAAAATCAGTAAGCCGCAAGATTGGTTCTGAGGCAATGGCTTCTTTCAACACACCAAATCCAACACAATATTTTTCCAACCAATCCCATTTAGCATTCTTCTTCAACAAATTTGTCAAAGCAGCAACTTTCTTTGAGTAACCAGCAATGAATTTTCGATAATAATTAGGCAATCCGAGGAAAGATCTCAATTCCTTCACAGATTTAGGCGAATTCCACTCCACAATGACCTGTACCTTGTTCGGGTCCATCCAAACCTGATTTTGGCTCACCAAGTGCCCAAGAAATTTGATCTCCTATTTCGCAAATTCACACTTCTCCATTTTTGCATACAGCTTGTACTCCCTCAACCGAGGCAACACTTTTCATAGCGACTCCTTATCCATTCTCCATCGCTGAATTCTGCTTCCTGTATGATTCTCAATGAAAGAATCTCTACCTCAGCTGGGATGTCATCTTCGGAACCATAAACCAGCAAATAAGTGGTTTCTCCAATTGATGTGCAGTCTGTAGTACGGTACCCCAATAGGGAAAATGGTAACTTCTCATGGCATTTTTTGTGGTTTTCTACCATCTTCCTTAATATCTTTTTGATGTTCTTGTTGGCGGTTTCTATGGCTTCATTCATCTGAGGTCTATATGTTGTAGAGTTTTTGTGCTTGATTTTGAAGGTTTCACCCATGGATTTCATTAGGTCACTGTTGATATTAGTAGTACTATCAGTGATAATGGACTGGGGAACTCCATATCGAAAAATAATATGATCCTTGACAAAGTTTGCGATGACTTTCTTTGTCACAACTTTGTAGGATGCAGCCTCTACCCATTTTGTGAAGTAGTCAATGGCCACCAAAATGAACCTATGCCCGTTTGAAGCAGAGGGCTCGATCGGACCTATGCCCCAGTTGTTGTGTTGAGCTCATTGGGTGGTATCCTCATCATGTCTGCATGTACCTAACATTGGTGGCATTTTTATATATATCGGATGAAATCCATCTTCATGGTCATCGAAAAATACCCAGCTCTGAGTATTTTCCTGGCTAGACAAAACCATTCATATGTGGTTCACAAGTTCTTGTATTTATTTCTTCGACAAGTCTGGAAGCCTCCTTTACGTCAACACACCTTAACCATCCTAGATTAGGAGTTATGCTATACAGGGTCACTTTACTTTTGAAGGAGTGATGGGACAACCTCTGCAATGTGCGCTTCTGAGTATGGTTTGCCGGTTTTGAGTATTCTCTTTTCGCAAATATTCCTTGATGTTGTGAACCAAGGCTTTCCATCCATTTCCTCTTCAATATGAGCACAATAAGCCGGTTGATTATGGATCCTCACCGGGATGGGATCAATGAAATTCTTGTTTGTATTATTGATTCCAAATTGGCCAGTGCATCTATGAACTCATTTTGAATTCTGGCCACATGTTTGAATTATGCCTTTGTGAATCTTTTTATCAATTCCTGTACGTGATGCAGGTATGGTAGTGTTTTGGTGTTCTTTGTAGCCAATTCTTCTTGAACCCGGTGTACTAGGAGATCCGAATCACTAATTACCATCAATTCTTGTATATTCATATTGATGGCCAGATTTAGCCCCAGGATGCAATCCTCATATTCCACTATGTTATTGGTGCATGGAAATCTGAGCTTCATAGATATATGGTAGTGCTGACCTGTTTATGATACCAAACCTGCTCCAATGCCCATTCATTTGAAGTTAGCAGCTCCATCGAAGAACATCCTCCAAATGCCGTAAGGTTCGGTAATGTCCTCTCATGTGAATAATACTTCTTCACAAGGAAAATATGTGTTCAAAAGTTTGTATTCCCCACCCATAGGATTTTCGTCAAGATGGCCTGCCAATGCTTGTCCTTTGACCCCCTTCTGAGTTACATACAATATAAAATTCATTTTACAATATCTGTCACTTGGCTAACTTCCTGATCGGTACGGGATTCTGAAAGATGTAATTCAGAGGGTCCATCTTGGATATGAGGTATGTAGTATAGGCACAAAATTAATGCCTCAATTTCTGAGCTGTCCAGGTCAAAGCGCAGCAAGTGCGTTCCAATAGAGAATATCGTGCTTCGTAAGGTGTGAACTTCTTACTCGGGTAGTATATGTATTTCTCCTTTCTCCCTATATCGTCATGTTGTCCCATAACACATCCGAAATCTCCATCTAATATAGATAGATAAAATAGCAAAGGTCTCCCAGCTTTTGGTGGGACTAGGACTGGCGGTGTAGACAAGTATTCCTTGATTTCGTCGAAAGCATTCTGACAATCTTCAGTCCGACTTGTTTCAGCATCTTTCCTCAACCTTTTGAAGATGGGTTCACATATAACTTTAGATGATGCTATGAAGCGAGCGATATAGTTAAGACATCCTAGGAAGCACATCACGTCCTTTATGCTCTTTGGTGGTGGTATCGCCCGGATAGCCTTAATTTTGAATGGGTCTAACTTGATTCCTCGGTGGCTGACAATGAATCCCAGTATCATTCCTACGGGAACCCCAAATGCACATTTTGTGGGGTTCAGTTGTAAGTTGTACCTCCTTAACCCATCGAAGAACTTTGTCAAGTTTTCTATGTGATCTACGACCCTATTGTATTTGATGATGACATCATCAACATATACCTCTATTTCCTTGTGTATCATACCATGGAAGATGGTTTTCATGGCTCTCATGTAAGTGGCCCCAACATTCTTTCGACCAAATGGCATCATCTTATAGAAGTATACCCCCCACGGTGTGATGAAAGCTGTTTTCTCAGCATCTTCTTCATCCATCAGGATCTCGTGATAACCCGCAAAGCAATCCACAAAGGATTGAAGTTCATGCTTTGTGCAATTGGCGATCAAGATATGTATGTTTGGCAATCAAAAGTCGTCCTTAGGACTTGCTCTGTTTAAATATCGATAATCAACACATACTCTGATTTTTTCATCTTTCTTCGGAAGTGGTACAATGTTGGCTAACTAGGTTGTGTACTCAAATACCCTGAGGATTTCATCCTTGATCTCCTTAGTGACCTCCTCCATGATTTTCAGGCTCATGTCTAGTTTGAATTTTTTGAGTTTCTGCTTCACTGACGGACACATTTGATTGGTAGGCAACTTGTAAGCCACTATGGATGTGCTCAGACCGGTCATGTCATTATATGACCATGCAAATATATCCTCAAATTCCTTCGAAGAAAGAACGTACTCCTCTTTCTCTGGTGGTGACAAGTGAATGCTTTTGCGAGTTTCATTGATAGTCTCGGCGTCTCCCAATTTTACTGCTTCGGTTTCGTCCAGGTTGGACCTAGGCTTATTCTCAAAGTTCCCAACCTCTCGGGAAATTTCCTTAGGTATTTCATCTTCTTCCTTCGAGTCACTATCCTTATGTTGGGTTGTCTTATTACATGTCACAGTCATTAGTTCATCAGGAAATGCAATAAGTTTTAGAAAGAGAGATGTGAAAGATAATAATAAATAGCAATGCATTGTTTAAATTTTGAAAGTATCCAAAATAAATGTGGCTCGATGAATCAAGTAATTATTTTAAAACAAAATGTTTCCTTAAAAAAAAATTACTAAAAATATTTGAAATTCCTAGCATGGCTATAGATGTATGTTAGGTTAAATGCCAAGCTATTCAGGGATTGTCGGGCCTAGGATGGTGTGGCAGTCCAATTCCTGAGAACGACTCCTCTCTCCATAGTCCAATTGGTGAGGCTTTCTTCATTATCCTCCTTAATTATCGCACTGCAATCCATGTCTTCATTCTCTAGGAACAAATTCCTCAGCCAGCTAAAGCTTCTTCCTCTGTTACTCCCCATATTGTATTAGCTTGGTAAAAGTCTAACCCGGATGTGGCAGTGGTTGCTCGAGAGGGTAACAAAGACCACGCAGTAGAGGTGACCAATCATCTTACTCTTGCAATGTATACTGGTATCCGAGCCTAAAGGTTGTACCATGATGTTTCAGCTGTATTGGTTTAGTAATGCCCTAGAGATTCTTCCCAAGCCCTTTGCCGGGTTCATACCCAGACCATGCGTGTATGCTTTCTATTTCTTTACTCCACCATTTATCTTTCTCAATAGCAGACATATTCGACGTAGAGATAAGTTTCCCCTCCTAGCTTTCTTCTATTCTCAATAACCGGGATGATTTGACTCGTGTAAATAGGATTACTTCCATTTCGGTGTAATTGAATGCCTGCTAATGGTTCCATTCAAACTTCACGGCCTAATGTAGTGTGCAAGCCATATTCCTAATGGCATGTATCCATGGTTGACCCAATAGAAGAATGTATGTAGTTCATATGTCAAGACCTTGGAATTCAACATCGAACTAAGTTGGCCCCATTTGTAGGGAAAGGTTAATTTCCTCAATCGTATCCCTTTGAGACCCATCAAATGATGTCACATTCATACTTCCCGCCTGTATCTCATGGAAAGATTTTCCCAATCTTTTCAAAGTATTCAACAGACAAATGTTGAGGCTTGAACTTTAATCGATAAGGGCCCTAACAATGAACTTGACTTCAAATTGCACCGCGATATGCAGTGCCCGATTTTCATTCAACCCTTGAGGCGGTAATTCATCCTCGTAGAAGATGATCTTATGGCTTTCTAGCACTTTCCCCACCATGTTGGCCATTTCTCCGCAAATGATATTTTTGGGCACATAAGCTTCATTTATCACATTCATCAAAGCATTCTTGTGCACCTATTAATTTTGCAATAGTGATAAAATTTATATCTGAGTAGGGTTATTGTTCAGATGATCAATGATAGAGTATTCCCTCGCCTGTACTTTCCTCCAAGATCATCCGACCTAGTTTCAATGGTAAGTTGTTTAGCAGCAACCACCTTACTCGATCCTCCTAGGTGTTAAGGTGTATAGATCCTTCCAATTCTGGTCATTCCTTGTGCAACATTGGATTCTTCCATTTTTTCTTTTCTATTTTTCCTAGCTTCGATAACATATTCCCAAGGTATGGCCTTGTAATTGAAAAGAGGTGTGATTGATACAGTCACTGTAAAATGTGTGGCCACTTCTACCTCAAATGGAGCATGTGTGGCTATAGACGGAGCTATCTCTACCTGAAATGGAACTAATGTAGTTACCTGAAAATCCACTAATGATTCTGTCTACACCATAATAGGAGTGAGTGTGACTGTATATTTAAAATCATCACCTTCCCGAATAAGCCCGATTGACACCTGAGGATCCCATTCTTCGTTCGTCTCTATCATATGTCCTTGTTGCCCTTATGATCTAGGAGAGGATTGTTGAGGATGTTGGGGGTAGCTTCCATCGCCTGTATGACCTTGATATCAATCAATGTCTGGATTTTATCTTTCAATGTTCGGTACACGTCAATGGTGTACCTCTTCATACCAAAATGATGTGCACTGATTTTCTTTGGGTTGACGCATTGGGATGAGTTCTCTACTACCACAACAGGAATAGGAGTGACATAACCTGTAGCCTTCAACCTTTTATATAGTTGGTCGATGTTTCACCAATAACAGTGTATTGTCTTGGTAGTTTGCGGTCAAAGTTAGGTTGGTGTTTCTGGTAACTTGGATGAGTTGGAGGTTAATGATAGTATGCTAGCTTGGTGTTATAAGTATGATTGGTGGTGGTGGATTGAGAATATCCGGGACACGAAGGTGGTATTTGGATGGAGTTGCTTGGTATGTGAGTGGAGATTTTGAGCCCTGAGACACAATTATTGCCCCCACTTATCTTTTCTTTGATATGCCGCCTGATTGTTATTATTTGTTATTAGCTTGTAGTTCCTTGAAATTTGTCACGAGTCTGCTTTTGATACCTTCTTCAATCTTTTCTCCGAGATTGATGATATCAGAGAACTTGTGATTCTCAATGACTATTACCCTTTCACAATAATGTGGGTCATGTGCCCTGCCAAAGAACTTATTCATTTTCTCTTCTTCTAGTGCTGCTCTGACCTTGGTTGCTTCATAACTCTGCCGAGTAGCATACTCGTGGAAGGTCTCAGTTGTCTTCTGTTTTAAATTCTCGATGTAGAAGACAGCCGGTGCATTCTCCATGTATAACTCAAACATGCCATAAATTTGATGCCATGCTCACCCACTTGTCCTACTTCTTAGGGTTTTGGCTTATGTACCAGGACATGGCATCTCCGGTAAGGCTTCTCATGAAGAGCTTCATTCGGATCCTCTCATCTTTTTTGACCCTATGAGCTTGTCATATTACGTTCCTAAATGAACCTTGGGATCACCTATTTCATCAAACATTTCAAACTTGGGAGGTTTGTAACCCTCTATTAGTTCCACGTCCAGTTGTATGCACAGATCCTCACAATTAAGACCTTCTACCCATGTGCCTCCTTCGACACCCTGAACTTGACTTGTCAATTTTTTGAGTTCCTCGGCGATGTTCTTGATGAGCAGGTCCTTCTTAGCGGTTTCTGGTGTATAGGAGCCTGGTTGAGTAGACTGAGACATAGTTTCCACATATATTGGGTTGTTGTTTTTGCAGTGCTAGGACTTGGGTGTAGTGGTGGTCGTTGGCTGAGTTTTGAGGGTGGGGGAATGAGTTGTGGTGTTTTCTGAGGAGTGTGATAGGTATTAGTTGGAGGGTACTGGATTGGTTGATGGTGGTGTTGTGATGGGGTTGGTATCGATAAGGGATTGGGGTTTTAGGGTGGAGTTGCATATTGATGTGGTGCATGAGGGTTTTGTGGATGCTGGTTTGATGTATTTTGGGGAGGCGTTAGGTTTTTGGTGTTTTGTTGGTTGATATCGGGGACGTTTATGGTAAGGGATAGGTTTTGCTAAGTTGTGGACCAGCTCAAGTTCTCTCTGTAACTCCAGTATCATTTGTTCTAACAACAAAACAAAATCATTTGTTGCCGTAGTACACCAACCGTCTGAAGTATCTGCATTCTCATTTCGCATTCCACTTAAGTCATCCAACTTAGCTTTTCCTATGCTTTTTGGGTCACTCGGAGGAGGACGAGGTGGAGGGCCTCTAGATCTGGTATGATATGCTGATGATGCCAGCATATGCAAACCAACCTTAGGGGATTTGAATAATAAAGAATAAATATAAATAAAAGGTAAAAAAGCCAGTAAAAGGTTTTAAAACGTTTGTAGTAACACATATTGCGGGAATGTAAATTCACGTCCTAATTTAGGAGCGCAATTCTGGCCGAGGTAGGACCAGCGACTAATAGATTTGGATAAATTTAGTGCCAAAATTGCCTCATTTTATTAATGTAAAAATAGATGACCCAAAACGATACTAAATAAGATAATGTCACTAATGGCACTTGGCTCTATTACATTTTAAAAAGCAAGTAAATCTAATCTATTTGGCCCCAGAAGGACCCTCTCCTAACCGGATGCTTTTGTCCATCAATTCCCCAGTTCGCGTAGGTTCATCAGTAAGAATGCCCTAGCCAAATGTCTACCTTCATTTCCCTCAGCATTTTGGCAATCAGTAACTTTCTTTCTCATTTTCCTTTCCGATTACATCAGACAATACTCCAAGATATTCCAGCCTTTCGTTGGATTTAACAGCCCTCTGTTTCCACTCATTGATAATTTCCATGTCGGACTTATGCTACTCCTTATGCTGAGTTTCAGACTTGGTAATTCTTTTGCACAATTTGTTGTACTTCACCTGTGCTTCGGCAACATTGTCTACGACCATGTTTTCTGGACCAAACCTTGGCTCGAAGATCCCTTCTAAGTTATCATCCAACGATGAGAGGTAAAAGTATGCATGACCTGCATGATATCAATATGTCTCGATGTTGTCCTTTTTCGCGATAATCTTCAAGTTCCATATGTGTTGTGCATCATTTTTATATGGGATGGGGTCACCTTGATAATACACTATTAAGTGACTCATTTTAGAGACTCGTGGTATGACCTATCTCCTACCTTCTTGTCCTATAACCTTGAGGGGAGTGTAAGGTTATATGCCCCCAAACCCAATCAACACCAAGTATGGAACATCCCTGTATTTGGTGATGAAATTCTCAGTAGCGAACCACTCGAAAATCCATTTAAATTGGTACTCAGTTAACTCGTTGAAAAATTGCATCCATCCTACAACATCCTTAGGTTGAGCTAACATGTCTGGAATATAAGTCATTCTGTTAGGATGATAAAATGCTATGTTATCATTCCACGGCATTTTGTCTAAATTCCTGATTGTATTGACCCTTTTGGAGATGTTCTAAAAGCCAAACGTTCAGCAGAAAGTTGCAACCCTCAGAGAATCTAAACGCCTTCTGACGGTGTTCCAACAAATCCCCCTATTTCTTCCAAAAGGGAGGTCCATTTCTATGTCTCCAAAGTGGAACACATCCCTTTCTTTGTCCCAGAACATGGTGGAAGCTTTGATCAAGATTTTGTTTGACTGAAGGTCCAACAAAGAAGGAAAATTTACTAAGACCCTTTTCACATGAATTTGTCACTTGAAGAAAGATCCCTCCACTAATCTAGCAAAAGTGAAGGTATGCTATGGATCATGCCGAACCTAGAGACTTCATAGCTCTTTTTGTTTTTTTGCAAAACAAAATAAGCTTAGGCCCTTTCCCCCTACAAGTTTGTATATTTATACAACAATTATTAGCATATTAGCACTTACTTCTCCAAAATTAATGCACAATCGTCATTGTGTCAATTGGGATTATGGAAAACCTGATGGACTTTTAGGTGAGGCTTGTCTTAATAGGTTATTATGTGGACAACATATTAACCCGACTTGGTTTGACCATGATGCATGTTCAATTAATCAGAGTAAGGTTGCTATAGAGGTCTAGACTGGGACTCTCGAGCGGACAACTTGAGGGGGGAAGGCACGGATTTATCGACTGTACTACTGATCGACTAGTTTTACCGCAAATATGCATTTCGACATTTAGTGGGTGATATATATAGGAAGAGCACAAACACTCATCAAGTGTTGCTATAGGATTTATTACGCACAAGTGGAGTATTATGTCAAGCATGATTTATGCAACAATAAATAGCATGTTTTCAAGTATTTTCATGTTTTAAAAATGATAAATGCGGTATTTTAATAATTGAATGATAGTTACAAAAAAGAAAACAAAGAGACAATTCAGTTTCGAGAAAAGGAAATCGTAAATGCTTGAGAAATAAGCAATTAACTCCATATAAATGAGAAAGGTAAAGGGTGAACATGTGTTAATAGAAGTTCGTTATGGTAAGATCCTAACAAAATCCCTAGAAGAGTCGCCATGCTGTCGCGCCCACTTTTTCCCTCGCGGAGTCTGGATTTCGACATTCATTGGGAACAACTCATTTTTTTGGGAATTGGGTATTTGAATTTGAAGAGTCGCCACCTAATTGATTGAGGTGCATTAGGGTACCTAAAGTAAGTAACTCATAAACAGGTTTGCATTACAAAAGATTAGTTAAGGGCTCAAAATAACCTTGAGGCGAAGGTGTTAGGGACCACTCGCCGTCCACAACAGTGGGTCCCGGCTGAACTCAAATTATAATTGGTTTTATAA
Organism: Nicotiana benthamiana; assembly: GCA_034376525.1. Lineage (NCBI taxonomy): Eukaryota > Viridiplantae > Streptophyta > Magnoliopsida > Solanales > Solanaceae > Nicotiana > Nicotiana benthamiana. Next base: position 82,267,740 of record CM067325.1, on the reverse strand, counting down.
ACAAATAAAGTAATTTAGACAAATTGGTATTTACATTTAAATCAAAGGGGTAAAAGGGGTCATAGGTTTTTTAGCCTAGAGGATCACATATATACAATACCCGGTAAACCTTCCTCAACTAGAGTGCTTACACGTGGCATTACCGCACATGCATCATATCCCTTTACTACTCATTTACCCTACCCTTAGTGGTTATATAAGCTGTTTTAATTAGGCGAACTCTATGCGTGCATTACCCATCCCTTCCTTGTAGTTCCAGAGGTGTTTAAGACCTCTAATTTTAGGCAGTTTTGGACTCTCCTAAGCTATTCAAAAGGGAAAATCTATGCGACAACAAAGAACAAACACGATTGTCAAGTAAGAAACAGTTAAGGGCTCATGGTAATATCCACAAATAAACAGACAACTAGCACGTCTCAAACAACATATTTCAGATATTCGGAAAGGTCCTAGAAAAGGATATCTAGGTGAGCGTAAAAAGCAGAGAATATGCAGCATTATGTTAAGGTGAAGCAATAGAGACCTAATCAGTTTTCCGACTGTTTTTCGAATCTATTGAATTTGGGCAGTTATTAATAAGCAAAGTATAGTTTCACGGTTTATACCTTGGTTTCCCTATAAATATGTTTTCTAAATGCAATAAGAATTCTGGGAATCAGTTAAAAACAGCTTGAACTTATTAAATCCTATAGGCATGATGGTCTAGGTGCTGAATATTAGATAATAGAAATGGTTTATACACACTTATCTCTATGACATCTAAGTTTTGGGATTGTTTTTAAGCATTTTTTATAGGCAAGATAGTTATTGATACGATGTAGACATGGTTTAAAACAAAATACAGTCCGAATGTAGGATCTCTAAGGCACAGAAAGAATGGACATTTCTATTAGGCAGAATTATAGCAGTAACTTAATAACATGATTTCTAGATTGTCATGATTATGCAAAAATAAAATTTTGTAACATATGAGGTAGTGTGCCTATAACATGTTGCCCAGTATGCCAAGTGATCCTAAAAGCATGGTTTCTAATGTAGGTAAACATATTATAAACCTAAAGCATGACTTCTAATGCAAGTAAACATAATATAGGCCTAAAGGCATGATTTCTACCAGGTTCCGAAGAATAATCATATAAGAATACCCCTTTTTATTAATTTCCCCTATATTTGTTTACAAAGATTATCATTACACACCATAAGTGAATAAATTACATAATAAATATAAGCTATGCTGTAGGGAGCCTGAAATAGGCCCAAAGGGATCCCGAAAGTACCAAGCCTTCAAAATAATCCAAGATGTCATAGTCCATATTATCCAATGAGGTATCCTAGTGCGTCAAAGTTACCAAGGGCCTCAAGGGCCCCGGGAAATGCTCAAACCAAGATCCTTTTAAATAAAGAAGTACATATGTACGGTGTAGAAGGGCCAGCCCCAGTATGCCAGAGTTCGGAAGAATCTCATGGATTCCCATGTGGTACACATATTGGAGGGGCGGAACTTAAATAATCTAAGAGTAGATGTAAGAGTGATTGACATAGTTGAAAGAACTTAGTGAAAACAGTATAGAGGTAAAAATTTTAGGAGTGAAAAGATATTTCAGGAATAGAAACAATATTAAGAAAATCGTAAGAGTGAAAACAGTTTTGGAAGCAATTCTGAGAAGAACAAAGATTCAACAAACAACCACACAATCACAAAACATAGAGTGCCCAGATTTAAAGTAATTTATTACTTGATTCTAAGTGAAGATAAAAAAGTTTACAAACAAGTATCAGGGGGTTGGGAGCATAGGGAGCTTAAATTAGAAATCCATGAACATGGATAAGAGAGAACATATTGATCAACAAGTACACAGAATAAGCAGGGATTGATTGACAATCGGTGACAAAATTCATAGCATTAGAACTCAAACTACTGATTCAGAGTATTAATAACGAAATTATACTTAATAGACATCAGAGCATAGAGACAGAATGCAGGAATATCCATATTGAGGACAAGGGTCTACCACACAGAATTAGTCATACCAATTGTGGTTAATCAGATAAATTAAATGCCTGAACTAGTTAAAATGAGCATGCTAGTCGAAGGAAAACAGATAAGAGCTCAAGTAAACATGCTGGCTAAAATAGCAAACAAGAAGATCAAAAACTAGACATGTTAATTAAAACACTGAACAAGAGCGGGTATAACTTAAGAATACTGATCAAAGTAGTAAATAGGAAGAACAACTAAGTACATAATCAGTTAAACTAGTGTGGAAATAGGCATGGATTTAACTACTATGGAGCACATAGATTTGTATTTAAGAATGATGTTGAAATAAGAGCATACCAGTTAAGGAAGAAAAGTGCAGAGAGTAAAGCAAGTGGAGTTCCACAGTCTAGCCTTAGGTTTCAGCCCGCTAGAAAAGTATTGAGCACAAGTAGCAGAAAGAGAGACGAGAGAAAGTTTGAGTGTGTGTGTAGTTTTTAACTATTAGTCGTGTTCTGAGAGGTAGAACAAGAGTGTATATATAGCATTTAGGGAGTAGAGAAAATAAGGTAAAGAGAATCAGAAGTCAGTCAACTAGGGGGAAATCAAATAATCACATAATCAATTCATGTAAGGGAGTCCAGAATAGACCCCTTAATTAGGGATAATCACTTAACGGTCCTAACAAAATAGGGTTAATTAAGGTAAGGAATCCTAATCATACCAAATAGGTAATCAGTAACAACAACAACAACAACAACAACTACCCAGTATACTCCCACCAGGTGGGGTCTGGGGAAGGTAATATGTAGACAGCCTTACCCCTACCCAAAAGGGCAGAGAGGCTGCTTCCAAGCGACCCTCGGCGCATAGGTCAGAATGAAAAGCTGCATTGGAAAACAAAGATAAAGTTAGGAACCAAGGCAAGACAAAACACAATAACAAAACAAAGCATAAGTAATCCTGCAGAAATAACGTAAATGATTATGTAAACATAAGAAACATAAATACCGTCGCATGCGACAGTAACAAGCGACAACTATCATATTACCAACCAAGAGGGGACCTACGCTAAAACACTAGTCATCTACGGGTAACCCTACTATCCCACATCTAACCCCGGGTGGGGCGAACGAAGGACTCTAAGAGCCCCTAGCCTGCAACCCTGATTCTAGACCTCCAGACTCCCCTATCAAGGGTCAAGTCCTCGGTAACCTGCATTCTAGTCATGTCCTACCTAATAACCTTTCCCCAATGCTTCCTAGGCCTCCCTCTACCCCGCCGACCACCAACAATCTCCAGCCACTCGCAGCTCCTCACCGGGGCATCGGGACCCCTCCTCCATACATGCCCGAACCACCTCAGCCTCGCTTCCCGCATCTTCTCGTCCACCGGAGCCACCTCTACCTTCTGTCGAATAACTTCATTCTTAATCTTATCTAGCCTGGTGTGCCCACACATCCACCTAAGCATCCTCATCTCAGCAACCTTCATTCTCTGAACATGGGAGTTCTTCACGGACCAGCACTCTGCCCCATACAACATCGCAGGTCTAACCACGGCTCTGTAGAATTTCCCCTTGAGTTTGTGTGGGATTTTCTTGTCACACAGTACCCCAGAAGCAAGCCTGCACTTCGACCACCCTGCTCCTATCCGATGGGTGACGTCCCCGTCAATCTCTCCGTTCCCCTGAATCACAGACCCAAGATATCGGACACTGTCCCTCTTGGCGATGGCCTGAGAACCAAGCATCACATCCCTGCCCACCCCACTCGGCTCGTCACTGAACTTGCCTCCAGATATTCTGTCTTAGATCTGCTTATTTTGAAACCTTTAGACTCGAGGGTCTGTCTCCATACCTCTAACCTTTCACTAACACCGGCGCTCGTCTCGTCTATCAATATTATATCATCAGCAAAGAGCATACACCAAGGCACATCCCCTTGGATATGACGGGTTAGAGCATCTATCACTAAGGCGAACAACAGGGGGCTCAGCGCCGATCCTTGATAGAGCCCCATTACCACAGGAAAATGGTCTGAATCGCCACCCACCGTCCTCACCCTAGTCTTAGCCCCATCGTACATGTCCTTGATAACTCTGATATAGGCTTCTGGCACACTCTTCGCCTCCAAGCACCTCCATAGCACCTCCCTCGGGACCTTGTCATACGCCTTCTCCAAGTCGATAAGCACCACATGCAGGTCCTTCTTCTTATCTCTGAATTGTTCCGCCAGCCGCCTGACTAGATGAATAGCCTCAGTGGTGGAGCGTCCCGGCATGAAACCGAACTGGTTCCCAGATATATTCGTCGCCTCCCTCATTCGCGCCTCAATCACCCTCTCCCAAACCTTCATCGTGTGGCTCATTAGTTTAATACCCCTATAGTTGTTGCAGCACTGGATGTCCCCTTTGTTCTTGTACAAGGGCACCACTGTACTCCGCCGCCACTCATCCGGCATCCTTTTAGTCTTGAAGATCACGTTGAATAGCCTAGAGAGCCACTCCCCTCCAGGTTTACCCATGCACTTCCAAAACTCCACTGGGATCTCGTCAGGCCCGGTTGCTCGACCCCTACTCATCCTACGCAACGCCCCTAAGACCTCCTCCACCCTAATGCGCCTGCAGTAACCAAGGTCTCTATGACGCTCTGAATGCCCCAACTCCCTTAGCTCTATGCTCCGATCCCCCTCCTCGTTAAGAAGTTCCCGGAAGTACGCCTGCCACCTCTGTTTGATTTGCGATTCCCCCATCAGAACTCTACCATCCTCGTCCTTGATACACCTGACCTGGTCTAGGTCACGAGCTTTCCTTTCCCTTGCTTTAGCCAGCCGGAATAACTTCTTATCCCCACCTCTCTCCCCTAGTTCCTCATACATGCGACCGAACGCCGCGTTTTTAGCTTCCGTGACTGCCATCTTAGCTTCTCTTCTCACCTCCCTGTAGAACAACCTGTTCACTCTCCGCTCCTCCTCGCTTGTGCTCCCTGCCAACCTAGCGAACGCCGCCTTCTTCACCTCCACTTTTCCTTTGACTACCTCGTTCCACCACCAATCAACATTCCCAAAATTATATGGATAATTATTTAGGAAAGTGTGATCAATTAAATCACAAATAAGGGAACAAATAAGATCTGTCCAAACAGATTTTAATAGGGCAAAATAATAGGAAATAATCAGTAAAACCTTCAAAAAAACTACTGATTTTTGGGAAAGAATTACTCAGATTCTATAAATAGAAATTAAATAAGTAAAGCTTCACAGAAATATAGAATTCAGCAAGAAAAATAGGTTTGAACCATAAATAACGATTAGTTAGGGTAAAATCCCAAAGAAATACTGGATTTTAACAAGGAAAACATTTAAGCCCCACACGGAGTAAACTAATACAACTGGTATCACAGAAATAACAAAGCATCGAAATAAAATCGAAGAAACCATATATTGCACATAATCAACTAAGGTTTGAACATTCATGCGAAAATCAATTAAAATGCGAAAATCAATTAAAATAATGAAGAAACAATTAACCAAGCACTCGGAACATTGAATAAGCATTGAGGAAAAATCTGGGATGAACCCTAGTTTAGAAAGAGTGATTAAAAATCAACTAAATCATTTAAAACAAGAGATGTTTTGAAGGAAAACACTTAATAACATTCTAATCACCTAAGATCTATAAAGAACTGAGAAGAACCAACAATATCGAACTAGGGTTTTCTGAAAATAGCAGAGGTGAAGAGAATAGGTCAAGAACCCATACGTTCGTAATAAAACAAGGAGAGATCCTTACTTACGAATAAAAAATAACCTGAGATAGACCATTAAACATATTTTCAAACCAGAACCAATTGGAGTTATCTCAAAGACTCATGAAGTCGAAGAGCCATGGAGCGTAGGAGGCCAGGGGTGGTCGGAGAAGATATAAAAGTAACATAGGAGGGAGGTTTATGTTAGTGACGGCGTCTAGGGTTTGGTTTAGGTTGAGAGAGAGTAAGGAGATGAGGGGAGGCGATGACAATGAGTTTTGAGAGAATGAAAAGGGTTTAGGGTAGGTTAGGGGTTAATTAAAGCAAGGGTGAACGTGGACGTTTGATCTAAAAGATCAACGTCCACAATTGAAGAGCGTTTATTAGTCGGGTAGGCAGATTAGGCCTAAAGGGTTTAGACTGGCTTTTGGGTTAATATTAAATGGGGTTTTAGGCTTCTAAAAATGGTTAGGTCTGAAATAAAAAGGGTTATTTGTTAAATACCCAAATAATTGATAAAATTTATTTTATAAAATAATTAACCTATTATAAAAAATAGTTTTCCCAAATGAAAATGCTTTAAGATAATTATTCAATATTTAAAAAAACAATGAGCTATTTTCGGGTGAAATAATGTAATAATGCATGCATGGGTTATAATTGCAAAGTTATTGCAATTGTAACCTAAAATATAGATGTGGCTATTGTGAAATAATTTGAGTTCAGTATGAATATAAATTGCAAAATTAAACCGTAAAATTATTAAAAAGTCCTTTGTGATGCAATTCGTAATTATTTATATAAATAAAATACTACGATAAATTAATTTGAAAAATGTATAAATTATGAAAAAATATCAATTGATGCTAATTAATAGGTTTGAAGGTATATATGCATTTGAAAAGTATTATAGGAAAAAATTGGGTATCAACACCCATGCTTATGAATGCTCGAGGAGCTCACCAGAAGAATTGAGTCAGGAGAAAATAAAATCGAAGATAACGACAAAAAAGTTGAAAAATACAACTCCCGAGTTGATCAGATCCCAGGGTCACCCCCGATATTAAAGGGTTTGGATTCAAAAAGTTTGTGCAGAAGCCTTTCCATCAGAGTGTTGCTCCGAAGCCCATTCCAAAGAAGATTTGTATGCTTGATATACCAATATACAACGGGACCACCGATCCTAATAAACATATCACTACGTACACATGCGTTATAAAGGGAAATAACTTAGAAAATGATAAGATCGAGTCCGTTTTGTTGGAATAAATTGGGTAAACATTATCAAAAGGACCAATGATTTGGTATCATAACTTGCAACTGAATTCCATCGATTCATTTGCCATGTTAGTAGATTCTTTTGCGAAGGCGCACGCTGGGGCCATAAAGGTCGCAAAGAGAAAATTGGACGTTTTCAAGATTAGACAAAGGGAAAAAGAAATGTTGAGGGAGTTCGTGTCCAAATTTCAAATGGAACGTATGGAGTGACCACCAATCTCAGATGATTGAGCCATTCAAGCTTTCACCCAGTGGTTAAATAAGTGGAGTTCGGTAGCATCACAACAATTAAAGCAAGATCTAATTGAGTATCCAGCTGTAACTTGGGCAAATGTGCAGAATCGATATCAATCGAAGATCAGGGTCGAGGATAACCATTTAGGAGCCCCTACGGGTTCAGTTCATCCAGATAGGTTGGCAATTAAAAATCCCGAGGGATACCGACAGCGAACCAAGGTCAAACAGGGAGCGATATACACCATATACTGCATATCGGAGGAATAATGGTTCTGGACACAATTTGTCCCGAAGTGATCTGAGAAGCAATCGAGGGAAAAATTCTCAGGGACTTATATGAAAAAATAGATTTGATAAGCGATTCGATCCCATGGAGGCACCTTGGTTATTGGAGTATAACTTTCACATCGATGCATTAGGCATTATATCGACAATCGAAAGAATCAAGGATACTAGATTGCCCAGACCCATACAATCCGATCTTTCCCAAAGAAAACCAAATTTGATGTGCAATTATCATGGCACGTACAGTCACAAGACCGAGGATAGCAGGTGATTAATGGAGGATGTGGCATGTCTATTCAAAGACGGCCATCTTCGAGAGTTCCATAGTGATCTGGCTAAAAATCAATTTAGCAGTAGAGATGCCAACAAGAAAAATGGTCAGAAAAAACCACAACATGTCATTCATAGGATCGTTGGAGGGGTCGATATTCCATAAGGGCCCGCATTCAAGCGCACTAAGGTGTTGATTACCAGGGAGAAACATACCTGGGATTATGTGCCCAAGTATTCCTTATCATTTAACGACGAATAAGCGGAAGGCATTTCAACCACACAATGACGCTTTGGTAATTTCTATCTTGTTAAATAATGTTTAATTTATGCATGTTTTAGTGGACCCAGTTAACTCGGCAAACATCACCTGAACGAGGGTCGTGGAGCAGCTTGGCCTACAGGATCAAATTGTACCTGTAACTTGGGTCTTAAACGGCTTCAACCTGGCCAGTGAAGCAACTAAAGGGGAGTTTATTCTACTAGCGAACGTGGCTGGAAACATTCAAGATACCGAATTCCATGTGATCGAGGGAGACATGAGATACAATTCCCTACTCAGAAGGCCCTTAATTCACAACATGACGGCATTCCTTCAACTCTCAACCAAATTATGAAATCTCGACATCAGACAATGTGAAAATAGTGTACAAGGAACACTATGCATCGAAGGAAATGTTTGTAGTTGATGAAGTAATAACAGTATTGACTTTATAAACTCTGGAGAGGCCGAGCATCAATGGCAAACAGGATACCAAGTAGCAATCACAGCCACCAGCCTCGACAGAATTAGGAGACCATGAGATAGAAGAAGGAGAGGATGCTTTTTTTGACCCCTCAAACATTCGAGATTTTGAGGAAATACAACATGAAACTCGACCCAGAGAAGTGTTCTTTCCGAGTCTGCCCGGGAAAGTTCCTAGGCTTCATGGTTTCGAATAGGGGAATCGAGATTAACCCCAAAAAAAATCAAGGCCATCAAAGACATCACCGCCGTGGACAGTGTAAAATTCGTACCAGTGATAACCGGATTATAACTACCTTGGGATGATTCATTTCAAGGTTGTCAGATCGAAGCCACGGGTTCTTCTCCTTATTCAAAAAGAAGAATAATTTTGCATGAACCCCGGAACGTCAACAAGCATTGGCGCAATTAAAGCGATAGTTATTGAGCCACCTCTCCTCCACACTCCGAAGGCAAATGAGAAGTTGTCCTTAGGTGTTTATAGGATCTGGGTTAGGTTATTTAATAGAAAATTGGGCTGGGGATTGGGGTCCAATTTGGCTAAAATTGAAAGCCAAATCTAGCTATAATTTAAATAGTCAATTTCTATATTTTAATTTTAATAAAATAACAAATAGTTTCTAAAAATAATTTTTTCGTAACAAAATGATTAATATATAATTATAATATTAATAATATAAGGGCCAATTTTTCACGTATAAAATATAATTATACATTAAAGGGGTTAACATTGCAATTAAATGCAATTTAGCTTTAAAACTCTGCAATTTTAAAAATGCATAAAAAATATATTAGACATAATTTGGTATAAGTATAGAAATTAAATGAATAATTCATCTTAACAAAAATTTTAGAAATAATTATTGGGGATTTTATGAATAAAGAAAGAGAAAACTAAATCAATTTAAACCCTTAAAATTATGAGAAAAATAATGAATGCCTTGTGCATGCTTATATTACATATATATGTTATTTTGAAGTTATGTATGCATATTTTAAATTTATAGAGAAAAATTGGATATCAAAACCCAGTACAAGCCCAGGACCCAATGCAGACACATGTTACAGGGATCCAGTCACAGGTTCCTGAGCAGTCCAAGGATCGAGGGACCCAGACTCATGATCTTATGCAGACAGAGGGTCAATAGGGAGTGTCTTTTTACTCTCTATCTTTTATTGATCTTAATTTGGTTAGTTAGAATTGAGGACAAAGCTAGCTTTCATTTAAAGGGGTAGCCCTATTTTGATTACATTGGGTTGTATATATAACACTACTTTCATTCATTATGCTTTTTTTACTTCTGATATGTATATAATTTTACTAATTTATTGTAATTTTCGTACTTTGCAACTTTGGTCTGTATAAAAAGTTACCTTCTAATGTATATATTCATCCCCTCTAATATATATTCGCAAAACCCCCTATTGTATATATTCATTTTACTTTCCGTATATTTCTTTCATAGCTCCTTACTTTACTTTCGTCGCTTCTTGTTTTGAGTTTTGTGTGTAATAAACCCTTGGTTTTCTTAATTCTACGGTTCTTTCCAAAGGTTGAAATTGTGTGAACCGGGTGGCTCTTCCCGATCATAGATGGCATGACAACCGTCTTAGGGGTTTCAGTCTTTTTTTCTTTTTTAGTTTTAGGGAATAGGGTCAGAACTGCCCCTAACGTATTGACTCCAGTTTAAAAATGCCCTCCGTTAACCTATTTTGAAAAAAAATGGCCCTACCGTTAAAAATTTGGCATATTTATGCCACTAAATCTAACAACTGACTGTACTTATATTTAAAAAAGTAGGGGCATTTTTAAAGTGGATTTAATACGTTAGGGGCACAACAATGCAAGAATTTTAACGGTAGGGGCATTTTTTTCAAAATAGGTTAACAGAGGGCATTTTTAAACTATTGTCAATACGTTAGGGGCAGTTCTGACCCTTTTCCGTTCTTTTTATGCAAATAGTAGCTAGTGAGTAATGTGCCTAAAGCAAAGCTTCACTTGTTCCTAACATATTTTCCTTTGATCCTATGGTCAAAAACAAGTTGTTGAGTAGGATGTTGAAAGTTGTGACCTTGAGACTCTTGCGTAGGCCAATAATCAAGTGATTTTTCTGGACCATTGTGTTTCTCAAATCTTAGATAAGGTTATTGTGGGCCTTGGACTCTATCTATTTAGCAATCCTATAGCTTGCATTGTAATAATTTGAATTGCAATTCCAAGTCCCGAGCCATTAGTCTAGAACTTGCCCTTAATGTTTGTCTAGGAAAAATTCTAAGTGTAGTTTGACTTGAGATGTGATTATAGGCTCTCTTTGATCTGAATTATATCATGAAAATTTCCATGGAATCCCAATGATAATATCTCTAGTCAACCCGTTTGATCCATAGACCTTATTTTTATCGAAAACCACGATACAAGCCTTTACCCTTTTTAATAATACCCCTCTTGGCACATGATATTTCTTGGCACAAGGAAAAAGCATAAATTTAGGGGGAGAGACGAGGAATGCAACAAAGTGAAAAAAAATACAAAATGAAGAATAGGAAAGGCAATGAAAAAGAAAGAAAATCAAAAAGTCAAAAAGAATGATCAATGTAGAAGAAATGAAGGGATTCAATAAAGAAAATAGATGAAAGGTGTGGAAAGTGTAGAAAGGAGAAAAAAAATTGAAAAGAACAAGAAAGAGCGACAATGTGTCTCTCTAACCCCATAAGAAAGAAGTAAATGACTTAAATAGTCAAGAGAATGTGTGCCGAAATAAAACAAATTGAGTGCTTAAAGGAATATGGAACCTACTTAGACCAAATATTTTCTATCCTGAACCAGAAGCCTTAACTATATCTACACAAAATCCCTATATGATCTTGAGTTGAATGAAGCTTACATTAGTGGTGACTCACATAAGGGGCAAGCTTATGGTACTTAGAGCCGGACTTGAGACCTTTCTTTGAGAGAGATCAGTGTGCTTCTACTATCCTCGTTTTGAGTGCTAGAATCTAAAAGTGAGGTTCACTTAGGGAGAGTTGAGGATGTATGATTTTAGATTCCATAGTGACCAAAGAAGTAGAAAGAGTTTACTTGATGGGTTGAGTCAATTACTGATGCTCTTGTGTCGCACTAAAACCAGGGTGATTAAAAGATTGAATGTTGTTAATCATTCATTTGAAGTTGAGGGAAATACTTAGTCCCAATTGATGCTAGATGGGGTCAGTTTAGGTCAGTTGAATTTTCTTGGTTTTACTCTTAAGTAGGTGGGACTTATTTTGTTTGCATGAGGACAAGCAAAAGCTTAAATTTGGGGGAGCTGATAACTAGGGATTTTAGTTCATTTTACACTCCTTTTTACTTGAGTTTTAATTGAAAATGTATTCAAATAGTCTCAAAATGCTTACTTGTTGTGCTTGTTTGCAGGTTTTTGTCAAAAACTTGACAAGTAGCCAAAACCAGTTCAAAAAAGAGTGAAACCTGCACAAGTGCCAATAACAAGTCAAAGCATAGTTGCAACAGACCCACTGCGGCCGCAATCTATTTAGTGCGATCTGCAGTGAGGAGATTAAGAGAGGTGCATATTTTGGAAACTCAAGCATTGCGGTTGCAAGCGATTTTGTGCGGACCGAAGTAGCCTCACCGCGGCCGCAGACCGCTTTATGCGGTCTGCGGAGATGCGATTTCAAGAGTTTGGAAATTTGGATATTGAAGCCATACGGTCCGCGGTCCTTTTGTGTGGGACCGAAATTGAAACCACTGCAGCCACGATACATTTTATGTGGCCCGCGATGGCCAGATTTAGAGAATGTATAATCTAGCCAAGAAGCCTCATCACGGTCCGTATTGCATTTTATGTGGACCACAGTACCTCGTCAGGGGTATTTTTGTCCAATTAATTTAGCCTAGTATCAATACGTTCTTTTCACATTTTTAGTTCATCTTTTGTAATCTGTTAGACTCCAGAGTATGTGAACGGCTGTTTTGTTCCATTTTGAGTAATTTGTAGCTATTTTAACAATGAATCTTCATTATCTAAGTTTGTAATCAAATATTATGTGTTATTCTTATCTATTTATCAATTTTCTTCCAATATTATGAGTAGCTAGACGCATTAGCTAGGGTTGTGGCTCAACCCTAGTATGGGTATTTGATGGGTCTTGAGTTGTAAGGCTTGAATGTTTATGGGTGTTTGATATTTTGACAAATTTATATTTTTCATGTTGAATTAGTGGTTGCAAACACTAATTTGTATCTATGTGACTTGGGCTCTTCTTGAGAAATAGAGCTTGAGTCTAGGAAAATTAGTCCAACAAGGAATTGGGGCGTATTCAAGATATTGATAGCTCCGAACCTAGAGATAGTAATACCCGAATTGAACTTTTAATACTCAATTGGTCTTGAGAAAGTCAAGTAGGGAAAAATCACTAAAACTACTGAGAGGTATAGAGTGAGAAGTTTCGTGCATTGGCTATATCGTAATACCCAACATAAAAACCTTGCCTTAGACTTGATAACTCGTCAAGTATTCACCTAGGAGAAGTCACTTCATTAGTGCCTCTTTAACTATATAGAAAACCTTACAAGCATTTCACCCTCAGTTTAATTAAGCATCTCTTTAGCATTATATTAGAAGTAACAATGAACAAATATAATTGGAAGTGCAATTAAGAGCAATATGCATTTCTACTTTGGATAGGAAACAAAATTCCAACCAATTCTAGCTCCATGTGGATTCGATCCCAACCATCTTGGATAAAAGCTACTTCGACTACTCTTTCCAATCTGTAGTGGTGTAGGGTTGGCCCCGATCACTATAAGACCAAAATAGCCACTCGTGTACTGAAGATGAGCTGACAAGGCTATTCAATCTTTTACATACATGACATTTTTTTACAAGCCTCTAAGGATACATAATTATCACAAAGAAGGGGATAGAGAACCGCCTTACCAAACAATACACATCTTAATTATACGGACCAAACAAGCAACTGCGGACCAAATGGAGTGCACTAATATCTTCTGCTGAGCTGATTGCCTACTTGGAGGACTCTCGACCTTTAGGATTTTCATTTTACATTCAGAGCATCATCTTCTAGAAGCTTCCCAGATGAATCTATCTCTCGAACCTCCTCTGTTCTTCCTCTATTGGAGCTTAGAGCTAAGCTCAAGCTTCATTTGTGATAATTGTTGGTTCTCGTCATGGTATCAAAGCCTAGCGCACAATGATTCCTTCGTGTTCTACTAGCGCTCGATCATTAACTACTCGATATTGATAAATTGTTGAGACCTAGGGTTCATTCAATTGTGAATTTAGCTTAAAATGAAAGTTCAACTCCATGTTGTCCTCCTACAAAATTGTTGTAATAGTTTGATTGTGATGTGCTAGTTTTGGTTTTATTGATTGAATTACGTTTGTTGAAGTAATTACTTGATTTTATGGCCAGAGATCAAACTTCTTTATATGATTCAACCACTGCAAGTTACACATAATTCACAGACTACTATAGATTCCACCAATCCGTTATACATGCATCCTTCAAAGAATATTGGATCTATATTGATTTAAGTGGCCTTCGATGGATCCGGTCACAGGTCTTGGAAAAGAGGAGTTTTAAGGGCACTATCTGTGAAGAACAAAATAGGGTTAATAGATGGAAAATGCAAAAGTCTAGATCTAAATTCTCCCATGTTCAATCTATGGGAAAGATATGATGATATGGTTAGTTTGTGGATAATTAATTCATTGTCCAAAGAACTAGCAGATAGCCTACAATATGTGAAAGATGTTGAAGAACCATACCAGAAGCTGGAGGACGGATATGATCAAACGAATAAAGCAAAATTGTATAAATTACAAAAAGGAAATTAATGACTTAACTCAAGGATCACTTCACATCACTGGATATCATACAAATATGAAGAAGTTGTGGGAAGAACTGAATACCTTGAATACAAATGCACGTTATACCTGCAATTGTAAGTGTAGAGCTAAGGCAAGTGTGCACAAGGCAGGGCAGGATATGAGGTTAATTAGATTTCTAATGAGACAAAATGAGGTATACATAATAGTAAAAGGCAACATCCTTATGATAAACCCACTGATTTTCTTAGCACAAGCCTTTTCCATCCTCATTCAAGAAGAAAAGCAAAGGAAGATGAAGCCACAGAGTCAACTTCTTATGGAGTCCATAGCCTTAAATGCAGGTGGAGCTGGTAACAACAATTTCAAGTATACAAATGGAAATGGATATAATAACTTAAAAAAGAACTACAATAAGTTGACAAATAACAACACTGGGAGCAGTTCATTTAGGGGAAGCTACCCTAAGACAAGATCTCGTTTGTACTATAATTTTTGCAAACAGCCAGGGTATTCCAAGGACAAATATTAAAAGCTACATAGCTATCAACAAAACTCACTAGAGAGTACATAGCAGTCCAGATTCAATAAAGGTAAATGTTATGCTGCAAATATATTTGGTGCACCAAATGAAGGAGGAAATATTGAAGACATTGAAGGTACTACTCATCAACAAGGTCGAGCAATGCACGATTGTAAAAGCAAGCAATATGGTCAAGTTCTCAGTATCCTGGAGAATTTTCAATCCAATAACAATAGCAACGCAGGAGATCACTCTGGGAATGCCAACATAGCCAGTGGAGCTGTGAACTTTGCAAGTATAGTTTCTTGTACTTCCTCTATTAAACCTATAAAGAAATCATGTGAAAACTTTAAGACTGTTCTGACACATGAATATTAGACTCTAGAGCCACAAACCATATGACATTCAATAATTCTTTATTAACCAACACCAAAATTTTTAATGTGTCCCCTTCTTGTTACCTTATCAAATGACGATAAGGTAAAAGTAACCTTGACTGGTGATGTGGTTGTAAGTCCCAAATTCACCTTAAAGAAGGTCCTCTTTGTACCTAATTTCAAATTCAGCATGATCTTTGGGCACGCCTTGACTGTACAACTAGACTACTTTGTAATATTCACTAAGTTTTCTTGCATATTATTGTAGGCCCCTTCATTGAAAAGGCCTCAGGAGATTAGTAAGAGCAACGACAGTTTGTATCTCTTCTCTGATATATGCAACACTAAATCCAATTCATGTGTCTCCCCAGCTAATATTGTCACTCATGCTTATAGTATTTATAACACTTATAGTTCCTTTTCTACTATTCCTAATAGCATTTCTACTATTTCATTAGACTCTAGTTCTAAAACTCATGATCCATCAGTGAATGTGGGTGATTCTATACATCTGTGTAGACATGTGAATGCTTTGAATACTAATAATAATAATGGTTGTTGTGTATGTTTTATTTCCTTTCATCAAAAGAATATTGTGGATATTTTATGGAACAATAGGTTAGGCCATGTACCTTTTGTCAAGATGAAGGAAATATCATCAATACCAGCCACCTTTGTCCCCAAACAACCTTTTCTTTGTCACATTAGCCAAATGGCAAGGCAAACAAGATTGCCCTTTCTAGAACAAACCAACTCCATGACCAATATATTTGAGTTACTATATATATATATATATATATATATATATATATATATATATATATATATATATATATATATATATATATATATATATATATATATATGGGGTCCATACCACATCACAATTCATGATAACTATAAGTACTTCATTATGCTTGTAGACGGTTATAGTAGATTTACATGCACACATCTGCTGGGCTCCAAAAGTAATGCTTTACATGTCCTAAAAAGGATTTATTGCAATGATAAAAAATCTGTTTAACGCTTGAGTAAAGGGCATTAAAACTCATAATGGCACGGAATTCACAGGGTCGGAAATCACTTCCTACACGCTAAAGGGATTCTACATCAAAGAACCTGCCCCTATACACCCCAACAAAACGGGATAGTGGAAAGAAAACACAAATACCTACTAGAAATAGCCAAAGCCTTGCTTTTCCAGTCCACACATCCTCTCAAATACTGGGGGGGGGGGGTATATCCTTACTTCCACTTACCTAATAAAGAGACTACCTTCATCTTCACTTAAAAACAAATGCCTATTTGAGTTTCTATGCAATAAAAGAACTACCTATTCACACCTAAGAAGTTTTGGTTGCCTTTGTTTTCCCAAAGTTCTCAAACTCACAAAGATAAATATAAATCTTGATCCGCACATCATGTGTTTGTGGGATATTCATTTGGAGCAAAGGGTTACAAGGTGCTAATCTTGCCCCTAACGAGATTCATGTATCTAGGGATGTTACTTTTCATGAGCATGTTTTTCCCTTTTCCTCAGGTTCTGGCTCTAAAGATTCAATTTCTAATAGTGATTCAATTCCTCAAAATGTTGGTATTCATTCTTCTGAGGAAACAAATAATTTTTCCTGCTTTAAGAAAATTAGAAAACATCCCTTACAATGATGTTGATACTCTCTTCACTGATCATAATTCTATGAGCACACAGTCACCTAACACCTCATGTAGTTCAACTAATCAGGGCATTAACTTATCTCCTTCATATATATATCAGATGATGGCAGAAATCGTTGCAATAATGACATTTAATAACCTTCACTAAATTCAATCACACAAAGACCTTCCAGGATACAAAAAACACATGCTTACCTAAAAGACTATGTAATTGCACTTCCCAAAACACAATCTAATCATATTGTTCCCTTCCTAATACTACGTCAGCTGATAGCACACCATCTTTTTAATTCATTACATCTAGGTCAACTGCCAAACATATATCTATTAATAATTTATTCTGAACCTGGTTCATATGAGGAAGCTTGAAAGCACCCATGACACAGAAATTTGAAGCACTCTATGCAAACTACACTTGGGACTAGTACCACTTTCAGTGGGGAAGAGAGAAATAGGTTGAAATTAGATGTATAAAATGAAGCACAAAGTAGATGGCATAGTAGAAAGGCTAAAGGCCAGACTAATAGTGAAGGGATACACTCAACAAGCAGTGTAGACTATACATAAATATTTTCTCCGGTCATAAAAATGACAGCTGTGAGGGCTTTAATTAGTACAGCAGTGAAGAAAGGATGGGAAATGTATCAACTTGATGTGAATAATGCGTTTCTCCGTAGAGATTTACATGAAGAAGTGTACATGCAAGTTCTACAAAGGCGTATGGTGCACAAGTCTGAACTTGTGTGCAAACTAAATAAGTCCTTGCATAGTTTGAAACATGCAAGTAGGCAATGATATGCTAAAGTGACTGAATCACTTTGTTCAAGGGACTACACATATTTAATGTTAGGCTATTCACTTTTCTCCAAAAAGAAAGAATATTAAGTGATTTTTGTTGCATTTTATGTAGATGATATTATATTTGTAAGCATGTGATATTTTTTCTATATAAAATACTGCTATAAAATCTCAAGAAAATAGGCCTTTTCGTTAATTATTTGCCATTTTAGGAATATTTTTAGAAATTTTTTAATTATTTGCATTTCTGTGCATGTTAAATTTTTTTAATATCATCAAAAATACCAAAAATATCATGCATTGAAATTAGGATTTATTTTTATATTTTTAGAATTAATCAGTAAATATTTACTTTATAAAAATTTGAAATCAGAAAATAAGCTCATTTTTACACTTTTTTGTCTTTTAATTTTTAGCTTATTGATTTTTCTCTTTTAATTTAGAATTAAGTGTTGTGTATAATTTTTATTATTAGTTTAATTTCACACTTTTGGGTAATTTAGATTTTAAATTTGTAGGATTTTAATTAAAAGAAAAGAAAAGTTAGAAAATAAAAGAAAGAAATGGAAAAAAGATTTATCTTGTAAAATTGGGCCAATTCTTACACATTAAACCCAACCCATGTAAGATTCCAAACTTTCCTTGACCCAATCCCAAACCCTGCAAACTCTGTCTGACCTTACCTCACCCAAAATGACATAGTTGCACTTCAAAACTATGTCATTTCAACTTGTTCACCCCATTAAACGACCAAAAACGCACCCCTCTCTTCATTAATCAATTTTAGTACTATTAAGGTTATAACCTAATTCCTTTTCTCTCTAAATTGTCACCCGCTTCAGCCATAGCTCCATTGCCTAAAAATCGCATCACGGTGGCGGAGCACCTCCAAATCCCTCCAAATTTTTACCAGCCAATCTCCATCATCCCCTCGTTCATGTCCTGCCATTAGTTTCCCCAAAAGATCATCCAATCCTTCTGAATTGTAGATCCAAAAAATAAAAATCTAAACTTTCTTCTTTTTGACAAAATTTAATCATCAATTTATGTAAAGCCTGGATGAATTCCTCAGTTTGTCAACAAAGGAGGTTCGTTTGAATATCAAGAAGACCTAGGATTTTGGTCATATTTTGGAAAATAGCTTTGAACGTTTCAATTTCTTCGAGCCTCTTCCTTATTTATTTCTTGGCATACGTTGAAGATGGTTGCGTAAATCATTAGCCGTGAATGGAAGTTCGGCTAATATTCGTGCTGCAATTCTCACCGTTTGGTAAAAATTATTGCTCGTCGGAGTTTGAGTTTTAGTTGTCACTATTCTCGAAGTTCGAAGGCTTGATTGAATTCAATTGGTATACCCCTTTTTCCTCTTTCTATGAGTTCAATTATTGGTCATAAGCTCCAACCTCTCTTCTCCCTTTTCTGTAGTTTTATAAGTTCAATTATAGTTTAGGCATTTTTATTAATTAATCAGTAATCTAGTTTTTTATTTGGACATTTTTTTAAAATATATTCCATTTCTAAAAACAATATACATACATTGTCTCAGCCTTATATTTGATTGACATTTTTCTTTAGTTTTGTTGGTTTGTTTGTTTGGGCTCACACTTGCTTTCTTTAAACATTCGAGCCTAACCTAATGAATCTGATATCTCAACTATGCAAATCACTTGGATTTCTTTCTCAGAAGTCTATTTCATGTGTATGATAACTTAGTTAAAGGTCCCATTTGTTGTCATGCGTATAGTTGGTCCATTATTGTAAGTTTCATTTTGTTTGGGTGTTAATTCTATATCAGAAATGCTGCTGCAAAATATGATAAATTTGTCTCCCTGTTGTCTCTTAATGTTGTTATGGCTCGTAGGCCCGCAGCAAGACGGGTTGGTGTTCCTAGGATAGGGTTGGAGGAACTGATGTACTCTTGATTGTATTTTCTTTTTTGAGTCTGTATTTTCATTCCCTAAAGTCGGTTTCGAGTCTGTTTTAAGTTTTTGAATTCTCAAGTATGTAGTATCGAGTCTTTGTAATAGAGAAAAATTAGAAACCTTATTTTAATGAAAAATTAAAAAACCCCAAAATTGTTTTATTTATGTTGCATTTATTCCTTGAACTACGTGATGATCTGATTCACATGGCAGCGATATACGTAGGCAATCCTTGTCGGATACGGCCATGATTTTTATAACTAAATCAAATGAAATAAAAAAGAGAGAAAAAGAAAAACCAAAAGAAAAGCGAGAAAAGCAAGGAAAGAGAGAAAACAAGAAAAAGAAAAGAGAGGAAAACAGGAAAAATATTGAAAAGCAAAGAAAAAATTAGGGTGATAAACAAAAGTAAGGATGAAACACGCAACCGTTGTAAAACATATAGACAACATACTTAGTTATATAGGTACATCAAACACCCAACGTGTGATTCCCTATATGGTAATTATATCAAACTAACCAGTTTGTTGCGTTTACTATTGAGTAGGTTCTATATTAAGGTGGTTGTTTTTCTGGTAATTTTTCTTCACACCCCTACTTTACAATATCAAAGGGCGGTATAGAAATGTCATCAAACGGTCATCCACCAACGATTCACATCTCAGAGGATAGCCTGCTATCAGCTATCCCAATCTTAGAGTCTGCGGCAGTTGAAGAGAATAGGGCATTGCGCCTCCGTGTGCGAGAAATATGGGACGCTGGGTCCAATGGTAGAGAGCCGTTAAGTTCCATACCTGGTTTCCTCGAGTTACTTCCCAAAACAAGTGGAAATTCCAATATCCCGATAAATTACCCGAATACCCCACTTTGTGATACACCACCATCTCAGCTCACTTCACCCGAAAACCTTCTAAGGTTCGCCCCCAGGTGGTTTCGGGAGTAGCCTCAAACATATTTACTGCACCACCAAATCAGTTGTGATGTAACCGACTTTGCCTAGGCCAAGCTTTGATCCATCATCCTTCACCTTCCAAGTACCATCTTTTCTATCAGAACCTACGAAGTTCACCACCAATTCTTACCCTCAACAACCGTGGTACGAGTTTATGGTGGGATAGGAGAAAGCAACAAACAACCCCGAGCAGGAGGAAATTACCCAGAAAATGAGGAGCATGGAGTAGAGCCTTAAAATATATAAGGCTTAAGCGGACAAACGAGTGTATCCTACATTGATCTATGTATGTTCACACATGTGCATTTTCCTGTGGGTTTCAATACCCCAAAATTTGAAAAGTATGATAGGCACAGGGATCCCATAGCCCACCTCAAGAGGTACTGCAATCAACTGAGAGGAGCGGGTGGAAAAGAAGAGCTTCTCACGGATTATTTTGGAGAGAGTCTAGTGGGCATTTCTTCCGAATGGTACATGGATCAGGACATATCTCTTTGGAACATTTGGGATGATCTGGCTTGAGATTTTGTCAGGTAATTTCAGTATAACATAAACATAGCTCCCGACAATAATTCTCTGTCGAACCTCAAGAAGAAGTCATCAAAACAATTTTTAAGAATATGTTGTTAAATAGCACGAACAAGAGGCCAGGGTCAAGCCTCTGATTGATGAAATAGAAATGGTGAGTGTTTTTCTTCAAGCCCAAGGGGCTGACTACTTTCAGAATATGATGTCTCTAATGGGGAAACCGTTTGCTGAGGCCATCAAGATTGGTGATATGGTCGAGAATGGTCTAAGAACAAGGCGTATATTGAGTCAATCTACCATAAGGGCTACATCTCAAGCAATTCAAAGTGGGTCCGGAGGTGTAGCGAACATGAAGAAGAAGGAAGAAGTTGCAATGGCAATGTAAGGTCTGAGAAACCCTCGTCCACCTAGAAATTACTTCCATCCAAGCACCACACAACATTATTATCCTCATCAAGATGTGGCCTATGCTATGGCCCCTCAGTCGTATGCAGTAATGAATACCCAGTCATACGCTAGGCAATAATAACAGTTCAACCAAAACCTAGCCCATTTCTTAGAAATCAACCTCCTCACCAAGCTTAGTATATTCCCCGACCTCCAAAAAATAATTTCCCCTACAATGCAATTCTCGGGAGCCACCTAGTAGAATAAACTTCACACCTATTGGTGAGTCATACTCTAGCCTTTTCCATAAACTTTTCCAATGGGTTTACTATAACCCGTACCCCAAAACTAGGTATAACCTAGAGTTGTTTTCATACCGACTCGGTGCTCGATATGCCTATCATTCTGGCGTAGAAGGACATGACACTTAAGATTTTTGGACAGTGAAGACTGTTGCACTCTGCAAAGGGATGTGTAAAACCTCATAGAGCAAAAATGGATAGTGTTGAAGGATGAGGAAGTTCCCAATATGACCAACAAACTATTACCGCTCACAAAAATGGTCCGGTCATTGAAATGATTTTTGAAGATAACGAGTTTGATCCTGCTTTGAAAGACATCATTGTAATTGTTGATGTCGAGAAAAAGCAAAATTCTGCTGCAAAATAAGATAAAGGGGAGAAGAAAAGTAAACCCACCCCTCAAAATACAGAAAAGGCAGTGGAAACCAAAACGGCGGCAGTACCCTAAAAATATGCCATTCTTTATCTCCCACGGGGTCACAAGAAAGAGTAAAAGACATTGAGCCCTCCCAGAAGGTTCGAGTTGAACAAGGTACCCAAGATGTGCGTGCCTAAGGGGACCTATGTGGCACGGGCCAGTAATTTCACTAAGGATGAATGAGCCCGTGGTTATTGTCCGCACACCGTAGAGGCCCATGACATAACCTACTGCCGTTCCATGAAATTACAAAGGAAAAGAGATATTAGGAGAAGCAAGTGAAACTAAACTAGCTGAGAAATACTTTAACTTTGAGGATTTGAACAAAGCCAAGAAGAAGCGCTTCCCACTCAAGAAGCTTGTCAGTGCTGAGCAGATCAAAGAATTCTTCCATAAATGAAAACTGCAAACTATGAGGTAATATACCAATTCTGGGAGTCTCCTTCTCAAGTCTCACTCTTGTCCCTACTGGTAAGCTCAACCGAGCATCAGAAAGTGTTGATAAAAACCCTCAATGAAGGTTATGTCCTAATTTAAACCACTCTTGAACAACTAAAGTGGATGGTGGAGAGAGTTTTCCAAGTTAACCATATTTCTTTCAGCAAGAATGATTTGCCCCCGGAAGGGCTTCCCATAACAAAGCCCTTCATTTGACAGTTAAATGAAAGATGTACAATGTGAAAAGAGTCATGCTGGACGATGGTACGAAGTTGATATTTTCCCTCTCTCAACTTTGCAAACAATGGAGATTGGGAGCGAGATAATCAGGCCTAACAATGTCAGTATACGTTCCTTTGATGGCATAAAAATCAGCACCATAGGCGAGATTGATTTGATTTTGACTATTGGTCCTTTGTGTTTCGAGGTGACCTTTCAGCTAGACATGGATACTTCTTATAATTTCCTCTTGGGAAGACCTTAAATTCACGTGGTAGGAGCCATATCTTCCACTCTCCACCAGATGGTGAAATTTGAATATGAAGATCAGGAGATTATAGTCCACATAAAGGATGAGCAGTCAATTTATCGGGACCTGTCAGTCCTATGTCTCGAAGCTAGGGAAGGTAGTAACATATTGTCTATCAAGCTTTCGAGGTTGTGGTCATGGACCAATGTGAAGAATGAAGCCCTTGTCCTCAACCCTTTCTCTCAAATGCATCAATTATGGCTTCCAAGGAAATGATCAGGTGTGGTTATAAGCACGGGAAGGAGCTAGGGACATCGTTGCAAGGTATCACAGAACCGATCACTCTGGCTGCTAGCCAGAAGTTCTTTCATATGGGGTTTGAAGCCACGCCAGATGATGAAATATGGGAAAATGAGCAAAATAACAATAGTTGGGTCTTGCCTCAACCAATCCCGCATCTGTTCGAAACATTCTTCAAGCTCAAGTACACAGAAGAGGAGATGAGGCCTTCACGGCTGAAGAAATAGAAAAAAGATGTGAAGCTATAAGGAAGATGTTGTATGAAAACCACATGGTCTAACCGGGAAAAGGCTCGAGCACCGCTAAGGTGCTGTATATGGGGCCCAATGCCAAGTTGCAAAACCGGAAGACTACTCTGTTCCCAGTCTGGCAAGAATCCTGGTAGTCCAGTCTTTCCACCTTTTTCTACATCACGAGTTAATCCGGGGTGTAACTTGGATGTTTCTTTTAGTTTACTCTCTTTAAATTCCAATGTAAACCTTGTTATCTTCAAAAATTCAATGAAATGAAATCAATATTTCATTGTTCATGAATCTCCATTTATTCTCTCTAATTTTTGTTACTTTTTCTTGTTTTTTCTTTCAGTTCTAATAATGCAGCTTTAAATAACATGACATATTTGCGGACTTCATGCCCAGATACAAACACAATGTCTAATTGTGAAATAATGAATCAAGAACACGAATATGATAAAGAAGTAGCTTTTAGAGAAATAAATTGATAATTGGAATAATTTGAGAATCATTCTAAGCAAAATCTAAATAAAACTGAGTCAGTAAATTTGGGTAATTCAGAAGAAGTCCAAGAAACCATTATAAGCATCCATGCAGATGAAAGAACTAGGGATGCCTTGATCCAACTTTTCTTTAAATTCAAAGATATGTTTGCTTAGCCCTACGATTACATGCTAGGATTAAGTGTTGATCTAGTGGTACACAAGCTATTGGAATACCCCGAATATTCCCCTGTCCAACAAAAACAAAGGGAGTTTAAAATTGTGATCAGTGACAACATTAAAGAAGAGGTCACAAAACAGTTAAAGGCGAGGGTGATCTGAGTGGTCCAATACACCACATGGTTGGCCAATGTAGTCCAGTACTAAAGAAAGATGGGAAAACTGGGGTGTGCATTGACTATCGAGATCTGAACAAAGCAAGTCCCAAAGACAACTTCCCTTTGCCAAACATCCACATCCTTGTTGACAATTGTGCATAACATGAGGTATAATCTTTCATGGATTGCTATACCAGATATCATCAGGTGTTGATGGATGAAGAGGATGTGGAAAAGACAGCCTTCACCACACCTTGGGGAACCTATTTTTACAGGGTCATGCCTTTTGGTTTGAAGAATGCTGCGCAACTTATATGAGGGTCCATGACTGCCATTTTTCACGACATGATACACCAAGAAATGGAGGAGTATGTGGACGATGTGATCATCAAATCTTGAACACATGACGACCATGTTCGGGACCTGAGAAAGTTTTTTGAGCAGTTGCGTAAGTATGATTTAAAGCTAAATCAGGCAAAATGTGAATGTGGGGTTCTGTCTGGAAAACTCTTGGGATTTATAGTTAGTCGGAGGCTCATCGAGTTAGATACAAAAAAAATAAAGTCTATTCGGGACTTTCCTCCTCCGAAAACCAAGAAAGAGCTTATGATACTCTGGGAAGGTTGAATTGTATCAGCCGGTTCATTGCTCAGTTGACTTCTACCTCTGAGCCTATATTCAAACTGTTAAAGAAAGATGCAGCAATTAAGTGGACAGATGAGTGTCAAGAAGCCTTCTACAAAATCAAAGAGTATCTGTCAAATCCGCCAGTCTTGGTCCCACCCGAACCTGGGCGGCCTTTGTTTTTGTATTTGACAGTATTGGAGAATTCATTCGGCTGTGTCCTCGGGCAACATGATGTGGCCGGGAAGAAAGAGCAGACAATCTACTATTAGAGCAAAACGTTCACAAGTTGTGAAGCTAAATATACCCTCTTGGAAAGGACTTGTTGTGCCCTAAGTTGGTTCGTTTAGAAGCTCATGCATTACTTATTAGCCTATGCCACTTATCTCATTACCAAGCTGGACCCTTTGAATTATATAATCCAAAAGTCGATGCCCACAAGGAGATTAGAAAAATGGCAAATCTTGCTCACTAAATTTGACATAATCTATGTCACCCACATGCAATGAAGGCCCAAGCTTTAGCATATCACTTGGCCGAAAATCCTATCGATGAAGAATATCAACCTCTGAGTACTTACTTCCCAGATGAGGAGGTAAATTTAGTCGAGGTAACATTAGAAGACACCAACTCTTGGAAAATGCTCTTTGATGGGGGCTGTAAACGCAAAAGGTGTCGGGATTGGGGCAATCTTGATCTCACCCGTTGGTCAACACTATCCACTCACATCCCGGCATTGATTTATCTACACAAACAATATGGCTGAATATGAAGCATGTATCATGGGCATGAATATAGAAATCAACCAATATGTGGAAGAATTGATAATCATGGGATATTCGGACTCAATTATCCAACAAGATTAGGTAGAATGGAAAACTCGAGATGCCAAGGTTATTCCATACATGCAACATGTGGATGATCTTAGCAAGCAGTTCAAGTTAGTCAAGTTCAGGTACATTCCTCATTTTCACAATGAGTTATTAGATGCACTCACTACTTTGACTTCGATGTTACCATATCCAGGAAATGTCCACATTGACCCATTGGAAATTCAAATCCGAGAAAGGCATGGTTACTATAATGAGTTTGAGATACAACGAAATGTTCATCCATGGTATCATGATATCAAGAGATGTCTAAAAACAAAAGAATATTCTGAGCATGCCAATAGAGATCAAATGAGAACCATTAGAAGGCTGGCCGGCAATTTTTTCTTGAGTGGAGAGATCTTATATAAAAGGACTCCAAATGTCAACTTGTTATGATGTGTGGATGCCAAAGAGGCTGAAAGAATCATGCATGAAGTGCATACAGGGGTGTGTGGACCACACATGAATGGGTATGTCTTGGCAAAGAAAATCTTTCGGGCAGGCTATTATTAGATGACTACGGAAATAGATTGCTTTATTTTTGTCTGAAAATATCATCAGTGTTAGGTGCACGGAACCTGATTCATGCGCCACCTACAAAACTGCATCCTATGTCAGCACAGTGGCCATTCGTTGCTTGGGTTATGGATGTCATTGGGCCAATCGAGCCAAAAGCTTCAAATGGGCGTAGATTCATATTGGTTGCCATTGACTACTTCACAAAATAGGTTGAAGCATTCACCTTCAAAGTCGTCACTAAGAAAGCAGTGATGGATTTCATGCATTCCATTATCATATGCCATTTTCGTATTCCTACTACCATCATTATAGATAATGCTGCAAACTTGAATAGTCATTTGATAAGGGAGATATGAAAACAATTCAAGATCACGAATAGTAATTGTACCCCTTATCGGCCAAAGCTAATGGTGTTGTTGAAGCACCAAATAAGAACAACAAGAAGATTCTTAGGAAGATGATCCAAGTTCCAGGCAATGGCATGAAAATTTTCCATTTGCATTTTTGGGATATTACAGAATTGTGTGCACATCAGTCGGAACAACCTCTATCTATTTGTTTATGGCATTAAAGTCATAATACCTGCAGAAGTTGAAATCCCTTCTTTTCAGATCATCTCGGAAGCTGAGATTGAGGACAATGAGTGGGTCAAAACCCAACTGGAGCAGTTAACCATGATTGATGAAAAGTGAATGGTTGCAGTCTGTCATGAGCAGTTGTATCAACAAAGAACAGAACGTGCCTACAATAAGAGGTGTGGCCTAGGAACTTTGAAGTAAGTAAACTCGTTTTGAGGCGTATTCTCCCTCATCACAAGGAAGCAAAAGTAAAGTTCACTCCTAACCCAAAGGGCCCATACATTATTCGTGAATTTTCGCCAAAAGGGGCATCGTACTTGGGCGACATTGAAGGAAATGATCCCGAAATAGCTGTAAATGCAGACGCAGTCAAAAGGTATTACGTTTAATATTTCTACAACACCAATATTATCCGATTGGGATGACTAAGGCTTTCATTCTCGCTACCCCAAACAATCCAATCCTTTGCTAACCCTTTGACCAGTTACCTTTCTCTCATTACCCTTTTTTGAACTTGAAAACATTTTGTAATAAAAAAAGTTTTCATGAAATACGTTCTACTTGATTTCGAAAAGATACGTAGGCAGCCTCTCTCTGGGGTTCAGTAACACCAAAACAAAATTCCAAATTTACCCAAAAGAGAAACTGGGGCAGATGTTATAATGGTTTGGCGATGATCCTTCCTGAATGGTTCCAAAGTTATAATTTGATTCAAATTCATTTTATCCAAACCTTGTCCAAGTCCTTCCGATCTATCGGTACAAGATGTTCAAAATTGGAGAAACGCAGTTGTTTGGATCCATTGCAATCAAAAGTGAGACGGGCACTGCAATGCGATGGTGAGCAGAGAAATTGAAAAATGAGAGAGTATTGTTAGTGAAAACTCGCGAAGTTCACTATAAGGTGAGAGAGGTACATTGGCGAAAACCCGCAAAGGGCACCATTTGTCGAAAAGAGAGAATTCCTTACAACCATCGACACTGACAAACAGTCCCGCCAGTTTTTCGATTTTTAGATCTTGACTATGAAGGTTTTTTGTGAGATTGGATGGATGGTCAGATCGGGTATCCAGTCCTAGAAGCAGGTCATGTCCATTGAAGGATGCATGCACTCTAGAGAAGTCCTTCTTTCTCTCCCCTGAAAGGGATGCTTCTCATTAAATTCATTATCATGTTTGTTTACTTTTCTTTGAGTCCCTTTTGGTCTAACCGCTCTTCCAAACTAATACAAAGAAAAGATGGTAATATTGGTCTTACAAGTTTCTATTTAACAAATTCCAAGATTCAAGGAAAAACATCCAACCTCAGCAGGTGCCTCAAGTCGATCTCGACTGGCTTTGATGGTTGATGCTCTATGTTCAAATTTATTGAAAAGGGAAAGAAATCCAAAGTCAAATGCCCATAGAGGCGAAATAATAGGAAAAGACCAAAACCCCACATGGATTGAACCATCGTATTGAAATTTTTAGAAAGTCAAAATCCCTAGTTTTAGAAGAGAGATCAATCTCCATAAGGCCAGAAGGAAACAGAGATGTTCATCGAAAGATTTGGGCTAAGATCAAGTGATCAGAATAATCAAGGACAGAAAATCAACCACCTTTTAAAACAAACAATTGTTCTTTGTTTGCAAACATGAAACAGGTGCAATCCAAAGAAACCTTACAAGAAGCGGGTGTAACCAAAAGACACTGCGGAAATACTAAAAAACAGCTTTACAACAACAATACCGAAAGGTAAGTCCCTTCCAAATTCTTTCCTGCATATACACATTCCATGAAATAAAGAAAGAAACAAAATTTTAAAAAAAAGAAAAGAGATAAGAAGAAAATTCAACAAAAGAAGAAAAAATGGTCGCCTAGGATTACAAATCTCTATTTACAATTTTCAACATAGGGTCTCTACTCTCTAGTTGAAGTTATTTTAGATATAGGGTCTCCACTACCTAGTCTCCTTTTCTAACATAGCGCCTCCACTCCCTGGTTGAGTTTATTTTAAGACATAGGGTCTCCACTCCCTGGTCACCTTTTCCAACATAGGGTCTCCACTCCCTAGTTGAGTTTATTTTTAGACATGGGGTCTTCACTCCCTAATCGCCTTTACAACATAAGGTCTCCACTCCCTACTTGAGTTTATTTTTAGACATAACTTCCTAGTCATCTTTCCAACATAGGGTCTCCACTCCCTATTTGAGTTTATTTTTAGACACAGGGTCTCCATTCCCTAGTTGAGTTTATTTTTAGACATAGATTTTCCACTCCCTAATTGCCTTTCTAACATAGGGTCTCCATTCCCTTGTTGAGCTTATTTTTAGACATAGAGTCTCCACTCCCTTGTCACCTTTTCAACATAGGGTTTCCGCTCCCTAGTTGAGTTTATTTTTAGACATAGGATCTCCATTCCCTAGTCATCTTTCCAACATAGGGTCTCCACTCCCTATTTGAGTTTATTCTTAGACATAAAGTCTCCACTCCCTAGTCGCCTTTCTAACATAGGGTTCCTGTTGGCCCGAGTTCAGGTGAAGTTTTGAAGAATGACAAATCAACTCAGTCATAGACCTGGTCCATCATGTGAGACACGGTGTTTATCAACCTATACATGTGAGTTGCACGTGAAGAAGATAAGTCTCAAGGATCAAGCAGCAATATCTTTTGAACTGATCGAAAAGGTTGCATATTCGTTGAGGAGAAGAAGTCTCCTTCTAGGAAGAGGACACAATTCGGATAAAGTATAGGGTTGGAGTTTGTATTCTTCAAGGACTCTCAATCAAACTCTAATTACTAACTCATTAAATAACCATGATTGTTCTCTTTTACAGGCATTGCACATACGCAGAAGTTAAACTAAATTGAGAGCAAAAGAGCAAGGCAATTTTTCAAGCAATTTATGTGATATTTAAGTGTACACTCTTGAAGCAACTTGAACGAGATAGAAGAACCAATTCCATTCTGTTTTTTCTTATTCTAGTTCAATTGTACTAGGTGGTTTAAGGTTTTACCTTTCCAACTTTCATATATGCAATTATATTAGGTACTTTGAGTATCAAGCTAGAGTTAACTTGAAAGTGTCGCAACAGTTGAGGCTGTGTGCCATACTGGAATTAGAGTTAATCCTTAGGTTTACAAAGAGTTTTTGTAAATGCTGTTTTGGCTTAGTGATTTTAGTGGATGTTTGGGAAAATCCTACTGAGTAGTAGGTCATCGTTATTTTACCTTTTGAGCCAGGTGTTTTCCACAAAAAAATCTCTATGTTTTTTATTTTCTGTATTGTTAATTCCGCAACAGTAGTAGTCAGAACACCTAGAACAACCAGGTTCTTCTAGATCAAAAAATTGGGTACCACACAAATCACCCCCCTTCTTGTGTGGTATTGACGTTAAGAACTTCAATTGGTATCAGAGCGGGTTATCCTTGAAGATGCTAACATCTTAGGAAAATATCAACATGAGTGGACCATCTGGGAACTGGGAAGGGCAATCTACTACCAGGCCTCCACTTTTCAATGGACAGTACTATTCTCGGTGGAAGAACAGGATGAGGGATCACATAATACGAGAAGACTATTAACTCTAGGACATAGTCACTGATAGTCCTTTAGCAACTACAAAGAAGAATGAGGAAGGAGTGGATGTACCTATACCTAAGGCTGGCTGCACTGCTGAAACCTGAAGAAGTGGGAGAAAAAGGCTAAGGCCAAGAAATGGCTTGTATCTAGAGTAGGTCCAGATGAGTACAGTAGGACCCAAAGTTGTACTACTACTAAAGAGATATGGGACACTTTGCAAGTGGCTTATGAAGGAACACCTCAAGTGAAAAGGTCCAGAGGAACACTGTTGTATTCTCAAAATGAGAATTTTACTATGAAGGATAGAGAAACTATCCAAGAGATGTATACTAGGTTCACTACATTGACAAATGAACATAAGTCTCTTGGAAGGATTATTCTTGAAGAAGACAAGGTCGAAAAAATCCTGACAAGGGTTCTGCCGGTCTAATGGGAAAGAAAAATTACTGCCATTCAGGAATCCAAGAATATGGCTACTCTAATATTGGATAAACTGATTAGAAATCTTACTGCTTATGAAGTGAGAAGGAAAACCATGAAGATGGAGAGAAGCCTAGCTCTCAGAATTGCTGAAGGTTCAGATCTGGAAGATGATGAGATGGCCATGATCACTAGAGATTTCGAAAAGTAACTTATGAGAGAAAAGGGTTCCTCAAGAGGTAAAACCTTCAACAAATCAAGAGCTCCTGAAAAACAAACTAATGAGGGTTGCTACAAGTATGTTAAGATTGATCACATGATCAAGAATTACCCTCAGTGGGAAATTAAGTGGAAGAAAGAAAGGGCTGAACGAAGGAATAGGTTCAATCAAAAAGGAACAAAGTTTCAACCAAGGTAATGGTTGCTGCTTGGTGAGAAACCTCAGATGAAGACTCAGAAGATGAAGTTGATGAAGAGTAAGCACTGATGTCCATCAGAGAATCAGATGATGAACAAGAGGTAAGTATTCTTCATCTCAAAGACAAGATTAAATTTTTGTCTGAAGAAAGGTTGGCTAAGCTATTACTAGACTTCATTAATGAGTCTGAATTAATTAACAATGAGAAAGAAGTTCTGTCAAGGGAATGTGTGATCCTAAAAGAAAAGTACCAAAGTCTAGGGTCTAGGGCTAATGAGAGAGATAACACAAATACTGAGTAAAAGAACCATGTTCTTGAACTTGATAAAAGTGTCCTAGAACTTAAGTCTGAAAATTTAAAACTGAAACTAGGAACAGGAAAGAAGAAAGCTGATCACACGTATCTCACTCTAGAAGAAAATCTAGAAAAAATGAAAGATGAATTGTATAAGAAAGATGAATTCATCAAAGTCCTAAAGGAAGATCCAAGAAAGGTGAAACATGAACTAGACAGAACTTGCAAGTGGAACAAGGCTTTTGATGCACTCTCTTGACTATTGGACTCAAGCTCCAAAATGGGAACCTAAAAGTAAGTACCTCACACTTCCTAAAAATAGAATATGCACACACTATGGCAAGATTGGCCATTATAAAAATGAATGTAATGTAAAAGAAAAGGCCATTCAAAAGAACAAAGCTTTTATTCAAGAGAAAAGTAAGTTTCCTGGTGGGCAAGAAAGAATTTGATTCACCCTTTTGCCAATAGAAAGGGACCCGAACTAGTTTGGGTTCCAAAGACTAACCCCTTATTTCTTTTTGCAGGTCCATGTGAAAAGGAGGAGCCAAATATGGTATGTGGATAGTGGCTGCTCAAAATATATGACTGGACCAAGGACCAGTTCCTTTCGCTTGAGGACCTAAAGGGAGGTAATGTCTCCTTTGGTAATTGAAAGAAAGGTGAGATCATTGGGCTTGGAAAGGTAGGCAAGACATACTCTCATTCTATTGAGAATGTCTACTTGATAGATGGCTTGAAATATAGCCTAATAAGTGTATCAGAACTATGTGACAGATGTAACCTTGTAGCTTTCACCTCTACCAAATGCTTTGTGATTAACCTTACCACTGACAAGATTGTTTTGTAGGGAAAAAGAGTTAACAATTTTTACATTGTAGATTTGTCCACTCTTTCATAAAATGAACTCAATTGCTTAAGTGTGTTGGTTAATGATCCCCTCATATGGCACAAAAGACTTGGTCATGCCAGTCTAAGTCAGCTAAACAAATTAGCCTCCAAAGAGTTGGTGATAGGGTTACTCAACATCAAGTTCAAGGAAGAAAAAGTTTGCGAGGCATGTGCAAGAGGGAAGCGGGTAAGATCATCCTTCGAAATCAAGAAAACGGTAAGTACATCCAAGACGTTAGAACTAGTTCATATGGATCTTTGTGGTCCAATGAGAACCATGAGCAGAGGTGGAAAGAAATATGTAATAGTAGTTGTTGATGATTTTTCTAGATTTACTTGGGTACTATTTCTAACCTCCAAAGATGAAGCATTCGATATGTTTAGTGCTATTGTTAGAAAGACTAAAAAACAATTAGGAAATATACTTGCATCCACTAGGTCTAATCATGGAACTTAATTTGAAAATGCAAAGTTGGCCGAATACTGTGATGAAAATGGTGTTGATCATAACTCCTCTGCCCCTAGGACTTCTCAGCAAAATGGAGCAGTTGAATGGAAGAACAGGACCCTTGAGGATATGGCAAGGACCATGCTTCTTTCTAGTAAATTACCTCACAGCTTCTAGGCAGAAGCTGTGAACACCGCATGCTACATTGTTAATAGATGCATGACTAGACCTCTTCTAGAGAAAACTCCCTATGAGTTACTTAAAGGGAGAAAACTAAAAATATCTCATCTTAGGGCATTTGGTTGCAAGTGCTATGTGCACAATAATAGAAAAGACT
The DNA here is from genome assembly GCA_034376525.1 of Nicotiana benthamiana. Lineage (NCBI taxonomy): Eukaryota > Viridiplantae > Streptophyta > Magnoliopsida > Solanales > Solanaceae > Nicotiana > Nicotiana benthamiana. The sequence continues at coordinate 82,234,247 of CM067325.1, read as the reverse complement.
CTCTAGGTAATTTTGATTCCAAAATTGATGAGAAAGTGTTCTTGGGATATTCTTCACATAGCAAAGCATATAAAGTGTTTAGTAAAAGAACTCTGTGTGTAAAGGAAAGTGTACATGTTGTATTTGATGAAACTAACGTTATTTTGAGAGATAGAACATGAAGATGAAGTCATTTGACTGGTAAAGAAATTGGCTGAATCCTCTGCACAAGTCAAAGTGGCATCAAAAGAAGGAACATGTGATGGAACAGGTCCTTCAAATAAGGGCAACTTGACAGGGGCACTAGTCAAGGAGAAATTGAATCAAACCCCCAAGAGGAACTTGTTCGTGAACCTGTTCCTCAGCAACAAAATATGGGAGAGACATCTAGCAGAAACCAGGTTGTTGTGAAACCTCACAAGTATTAAAGTTCTCATCCCATTGAGAACATTATCATTGATCCAACATCTAGAGTCAAAACTAGATCACAGCTGAAGAATTTGTGTGCTTTTGATGCTTTCATATCTCTTATGGAACCTAAAAATGTTGTTGAAGCTTTGCAGGATGCAAATTGGGTGAATGCAATGCAGGGTGAACTAGACCAATTTGAAAGAACTAAAGTTTGGAATCTAGTTCCAAGATCCAAGGACAGATCAGTCATTAGCACAAAATGGGTCATCAGGAACAAACTTGATGAAGATGGAATAGTTACAAGAACCAAGGCAAGGATGGTGGTTCAAGGCTACTGCCAAGAGGAGGGAATTGAATATGATTAGAAATTTACTCCAGTTGCAAGACTAGAGGCGATCAGACTCCTCATAACCTTTACAGCACACATGGAATTCACTCTCCATTAGATAGATGTCAAAAGTTCACTCTCCATTAGATAGATGTCCTGAATGGCTACCTAAAGGAAGAAGTGTTAGTGAAACAACCCCCAGGTTTTGAAAGCAAGGAATATCCTGAGCATGTGTACAAGTTATACAAGGCTCTATATGGGCTCAAGCAGGCCCCAAGATCCCGGTATGAACGGCTATCTAAATTCCTACTAGAGCATGGTTACAAAAGAGATAATATTGACAGTACCTTGTTCTTAAGGGAAAAATATAAAGACCTTCTTGTTGTGCAAATATATGTTGATGACATAATATTTGGGGCCACTACTGGTAGGTTGAGTAAGGACTTTGAAAAACTAATGGGGAGTGAGTTTCAAATGAGCATGATGGGTGAGCTTAACTTGTTCTTAGGCTTTCAGATCAAACAAAGTCCAAATGAAACCATGATCCATCAGCAGAAGTATACAAAATAATTAATCAAAAAGTTTAAAATGGAGGATTCTAAAGAAATAGACACACCTATTACACTGCCACTAAATTAGATGTTGATGAACCTAGTTCATTAGTTGATCAAAAGTTGCATAGGGGTATGATTGGTTCACTTTTATATCTTACTGCCAGCAGACTTGACATTGTTTTCAGTGTAGGACTTTCTGCTTGTTTTCAGGCAAATCCAAAAGAGTCTCACTTGACTATTGTCAATAGGATACTAAGATATCTTAAAGGCACCATTAATATGTGTCTTTGGTATCCCAATGGTAGTAATATCAATCTAGTAGGATATGTTAATGTTGATTATGCATGTTTCCTAGTGGATAGGTAGAGCACCTCAGGTAGGGCACACTTCCTTGGTTCATGTCTTCTGTCATGGGCTACCAAAAAGCAAAATTCAAGAGCTATATCTACTGCTAAAGCTGAGTATGTTGTTGTTGCTTCTTGTTGTGCTCAATTGCTATGGATTAAACAATAGCTGGTAGATTTTGGAATTTAAGTGGGATGTATTCCAATATTCTGTGATAACACTAGTGTTGTAAGTATGACAAAGAACTCTGTTCATCATAAAATGACCAAGCACATAGATATTAGACACCACTTCGTACGAGATAACTATGAGAAAGGATTGATTTCAATAGAATTTTGTGCTACTAGTAAATCAATAGCTGACATCTTCACTAAATCACTGAGTAGAGAAAACTTTGAGAAGAATAGGTTGGAATTAGGGATGATTGAGGTCACCTAAAAGGTCCAGTTTAGAATGCTCAATGAAAAAAAAAAGGAAAAATAAAAAAAAATTGTTTTCTTCTGGTTATGAGTTCTAACTTTATGTAAATATCTAGATCAATTCTTACTCAGTATCATACTTTAATTAGTATACTCCTATGACATGTGTATATATGATTCACTGATCTCTTACAAAGTTTTTTCTATTACGACATTTAAGGCATGTTTAAGAGAGTTCTACTTAAAGAACCTGGTTCATCAGTATATGCTCATGAGAAAGTTCAAGTATGTTTTCTATACTTTTCACAATGATAAAGATTATTTTTCCAATCATGAGCAGAAGTCCTACTTTCTTCAAACTCCAAATTCTATCCATTGAGCATTGAACCAGTTCTGTTCTCCTAGAACTCTAAAAATGGGATTTTTGCCTAAAATCTAGCGATGCCTAATAATCACTAAAGAGACTGGAATTTTAATTTGATTAGACTCCTAATTAACTCCTGAAAAAGCTGCTGCTACCTCAATTAATTCTATTCACCTTTAAATACTCACTACACACTTCTTTATTATTTTATAATCGTAAAAAACCCCTCTCCATTTCTGATCATCTCTTTTCTCTCCGAAATCCCAAATATTCTCCAGAAAAAATTCAACATGACTAACCCCTAAGATAATCCAGGAACTTCCCCACCAGTATCCCCTTCTAATACGTCTTCATCTACTCATCCTAGTATTTCCCCAAAACCTAGGCTTCATAGACAGAAAATGTTGGCTAGAAAAACTGTGGCTTCTGGGTCTCTAAGAAAAGCCATAAATAAGAAATTGAGGGCTATCCAGAAGAAGGAAAGTCCTGCTCGAAAATCTAACTCCAGCTCTGAGTCTGAAGCCTTTATTTTTGCCAGCGAAGGTGAAGAACATAGGTCTACTGACACTGACAAAAATCAAGAAATCCTTGGTGAGGTAAATACATGTTTGGTATTTTCTGATGTGGTTGAAAATATAAATAATAGGTTTGTTTTGGTTGGTTCAGTGAAAGATGAAAAGGGGGCTGAGTCAAGTAGGAAGGGAGGTATAAATAAAGAAAAGTTCTTGCTATCTGTAAAGGTGTTGAAGAGAGTGGCAACAAGTTAGGGGGAAGTGGTTCTGGGAAGGCTGCTAAAGGGATTGTCCATCTGAGCAAGCAACAAGATGAATCTCATTTATCTGTTGAGGAAACTCTAGCTAAAATTCTGAAAATTTTTTGAGCCAATTATGATCCAAAGAAGTGCAAAGCTTCCTCACAAAAGGGTCTAACTGCTTCCAAGTCAAGAAGAAAAGCAAAGTGTCATCTTCAAATCCTATTGTCCCCTCGGTACCAAAAGGAAGAGCTACTAGAAGCAAAGAGTTACAAAAAGCTCTGGAAGAAAGCAGGAAAAAGAAGAATGAGAAGGGAAAAGCAAATGTTGTGGAAAGTTCTGAGGCTGCTGAAGAAGAATATGAGGTGAACTGGTCCATCAAGAAATAGGAACAATTTTGGAGGTTCCTACACCCAAACCAAAAGGATCCAAGACTTCTTCCAAGAAGCCTTCCTTTGAGCATGTATCTACTGAACCCTCTTTAGCCAAAATAACTAGATCTGCAATAAAAAGAAAGCAAGTAAAAATTAATGAAGAAGAAGAAGAAGAGGCGCAATCTGAGAAGGAGCAAGATAGGTTTTCCATCTTGGGCGAAAGAAATATTTTGAAATAAAGATTGTTGAAAGACCTGGATAAGCCAGGAATAAGAAGACTGGTGGATGCCTAGCTGCACAAGGGTGGAAGGACATGGTCCTTGAAATGGATGGGAAGCTGTCCAGGAAGGAGTTGATTGAGTTTATGGCCAATCTCACTGTAAAGAATGGGGTTGTCATCAGCATGGTGAAAGGAGTAAAGGTGCAGTTTGATGCACCCAAATTGGGTGAGATTCTAGACATACCCAGTATGGGATATGATGATTATACTAGGTAGAGGTGGCCTTGTCTGGATTCTCTCCCTACTGCTCTCCAAATCACCAAAAGTTTTTGTGATACTACAACTGCTGAGATGTGCTTGAAGCCAGATTTGTGCAGAAAAGTGAGATGACGGTTGAGCATAAGGTCCTGTTTGAGTTTGTTAACAAGTGTTTGCTGCCCAAACAGGAAAAGGAGGCATACTACCAACTAAATGCACATGGTTCTTATGGAGTTTCTTGTGAGAGGAATGCAGATAAATTGGTCTTCTTTTGTTATCAAACTGCTGGATAGGGTCATCAATGGCTCCAAGACTCATTCCACTCCATATGGGTTTCTATTGAACACTTTCTGTGTGAGCACCAACTTTTGTTACACAATAATAACAGTAAGAAACCTACACTATTTTTTCAAGGAAATGATACCAATTTGGAGGTCCAGGATCCTGCCAAAACTGTTACAAATCATAATGTTTCCATAGTTCAACTAGGGGAGAACTCCACTGTGCCAAAACTGCTTGATGCTTCAAACATTACGGCAGGATGTAATGGTTGTATATCTAAGCATGGCAGGGTCCAACATAGCTGTATGATCATTCCTTCAGATACAGCTGTTGATGCTGTCTCTAATGCTGCCTTACATCAAGCAAATTCTGCTTTACCGTCAACTGATAATCAACAACACAAGTGTTCTGCAAATTCAAAACCAACAGCAAACTCAATAAGAAACTTGATTCTTAACAATCCAGTTTCTTCTCCAATGATCTCTACAAATTCAGTTGAGATCCCAGTTGCTAATAGGAGTGCAACACCACTTCCAACAGTTGTAAAGAATCAGATTAGGAGACCTCCACTGAGAAATGCAAAACGAAAAGAGGTCGCGCAATCATCTGTCTCAAAGTTCAATCAATTGAGTAATTTAATATAAAGGTTGAAGCCTTATTTCAACTTTTTTACTTCCCATCACATTAGCTTTATTTATGTAATATTATCATAATAGGTTGAATACGGAAAGGTTAGACCGGTTGTTATATGGGCAACAACTCTGGCGATTTGACTCCCTTATTCGTAATTCACCTATTTATGGTAATTTTGTGTTTGTTTTGTTTTGCTTTGTTGTCCTTTTATTCTATTAATAAAATCTAACCCTAGTCTTTACCTAGTGGATTGCCAAAAAAATTAAAAAAAAAAATTCAGATCGCAGAAAACAATCCAGATTTACCTTCAATTTAAAAGTCATTTGACGTACTTGCCAATGTCAATGATGATGAAGGAAAATTATTGGGAGAAAATTTGCAGCTTTGTGACAGTCAAAGTAGCTCACGGAATACAGAGGCAAAGACTACATCTCATGTTACTGGTACAAATATGCAAATATAGTCCAAAATTCAAAGTTCTCCAACCACATCCACTCCTCCTATGAACAACATTGTCAAAGATTATGGGGAACTTTCAATTTCAAGTAACAAAAAAGGTATTCATCAAAAGAGGAGGTACTTGGTCATTAAATCGAAACTATGGAAAGACCAACGAGATTATGATGATGAGGAGAATTGGGGTGAAGGACTCGCTGGTTTTTAATCGGAAGAAGACGACCAAGAGTTTGATCAGGATAGTACTGGAGAGGACAGTGATGATTCAGTCAAGAAAAAATTTCAAGGGAAAACTGCAAATAAGAACGGTCATGCAATTTTGCATCAAACAGCAACTCCAAACAATAGATTAAACCATAATGCTCCAGTTTTTGTTCCAAGAAATAATGCAAAAGTAGTTATTTCAATTGTAGCGACATCAAAGTTCAACCAGAATGAAACAGCACGTAATCGTCAGCTAAGCTCAACCAAAGCATCAGTTGGTGATCGAATCGCAACTGTGCTGCCACCAACTAGCCAGAATCAGGCTACAACAACAGAACCACTCTCTAATTTAGAGGACAGGAATTTTTCGGACGCCATGATGCAAACTATGCTTTCAAATCAGAAGCAGCAAAGGAATGCAAGTACTCCATCTAATTTTCTTTCTGCTGATAGTAATACAGAAGCATGTTCACAGGCGGAGCAGCTCGTCGCAATTACTTCAGTTATCTCGTCCGAGGAAAGACAACTTTTGGACGCGATGGTAAATACAGATACTAATCCTATTACTGGTAATTATGTCATGAGCAGGAACAAATCACAAAAACAACAAAAAATGCAGCTATGGCTAATGCACAATTAACAATTCAAGGCGGTTTTCAACAATTGCCAAATCCTATTTCGACAGGAAGACATATATATGAAGAAGGGGAAGAAGAGGATATCTTAAAGCAATGCTGAGCAGACGCTTCAACAAAAGGAGATTTGTCACCATTGCATAGTGCAAGAAATAAGAAGTCTCGTCAAAGAGATAGAATTTGGGATGGCAGAGTGTTCGAAGATGTAAACATAAGGAGGCCCTCAATGAGAAATGCAAAACAACAACAGGTCGCTCAAACAATACTTTCAAATTCCAATCGCCTGAAGAATAAAGCATGAATTTTTAAGACCCTTTGAAAAATTATGTGGAAAAAGACAACATTTTACAAATCAAAATTTTCACAACAAAAGAGAAAAGAGGGCACCTTTATGGCTTCTTCATCTGTTTAATTTACCATCACATTAGTATTATTATATGTAATATCATCACAGAGCATGTTATAAACTCTGTGATGATCATTCAGTTCTTACTTGTTGCGAATTCTTTCTTTATACATGCTTGCTAGTCCAGGAGGCTTTTATTTGCCTCAATAGGATAACTAAGGTAAGGTCTATGCCGGCTGTGTTATATGAGTAACATTACCGGTGTAATCCGCCTTATTTTATTTTTCCTATTTGTTGTAATTTTCTTTTTTCTATTATTTATGAAACCTAACCCTAGGAGACTTCCTAGTGGACAAAAAAAAATTGACTACTGTTCTAGAAAGGCTGAATGTGCCTTTGAAGAAATGGGAGATGAAATCAAGCAAGGAACACTTTGGTGTCAAGACTCTTATGGCTTGTGACTATCCAGTAAATGCTACCCCAGTTGAACCTGGTTCATCTATGAAGACTCCTGTGAACAGCAAGGTTAGGGCTTTAGATCAAGAATGTGGAACTAAGGATGCTGAAACTACTAAGCTGCAGGCTCGTGTTGTTGAATTGAAAACTGAGAGACATGGCCTTAGAGCTGTGCTAGCAAAGGAAAATGAGAAGAGTGATTGAACGCTTCAGAATATGCTCAACCTTCTCCAAACCCATCCCTCTAGTTCCTCCAAGCCTTAGGATGTCCAGTTTTTGTATTCTACACCCATATAGAATCCCCTAGTGACCCATATTCAGGACTTTTTCTGGTTTTGTTGCTCATGTTTGGATGTTTTTCTTTCTTTTTGTGGTTTGTTGGTGGAAACATATCCTTATCAATGAAAATGGATTTTATCTTATTCTGTGAAGATTTTGATCTTAATAGTTAATTTTATTTGTTGGTTGTTGATTAATTGAACTATGTTTTCACTTGCAGTTGCCCCAGTGGCCATGAGTAATTATATAAATCTAGGATTCACAATATGTATGCAACTTTTTGATAATGCCAAAAGGGGGAAGAGATATTGTTCTTTACTCTTTATCCTGAATAATGTGATATTTATAACATAATTAAACCTAGTCTTTGATGATAAGTTAAAATTCTAAGTTAAAGTATTGATGGTTAAGCTGAGTTCCTACAGTTTCTTTGAGCAGTAAAAGCACAGTGTTTGTCATAATCAAAAAAGAGGAATTTGTTGGCCCAAATTCAGGTAAAATTTTGAAGAATGACAAATGAACTCTGTCATGGACCAGGTCCATAATGTGAGACACAGTGTTTATCAACCTATATATGTGAGTTGCACGTGAAAAAGATAAGTCTCAAGGATCAAGCAGCAATATCTTCTGAAGTGATCGAAAAGGTTGCATATTGGAAGAGAAGAGGAAGTCTCCTTCTAGAGAGAAGACAAAATTCGGATAAAGGATAGGGTTGGAGTTTGTATTGTTCAAGGACTCAACTTCAATGGAAGATCAACAATTAAGTCTCAATCATACTCTAATTGCTAACTCACTAAATAACCATGATTGTTCTCTTTTACAGGCATTGCACATACGCAGAAGTTAAACTAATTTAAGAGCAAAAGAGCAAGCTAGTTTTGCAAGCAATTTATGTGAGATTTAAGTGTGCACTCATAAAGCTACTTGAACGAGATATAAGAACCAGTTCCTTTGTGTTTATTCTTATTCTATTTCAATTGTACTAGGTGGTTCAAAACAGTACCTTTCAATCTTTCACAGAAGCAATTGTATTAGGTACTTTGAGTATTCAAGTTAGAGTTAACTTGAAAGTGTCGCAACAGCTGAGGTTGTGTGCCACACTGGGATTAGAGTTAATCCTTAGGTTTACAAAGAGTTTTTGTAAATGTTGTTTTGGCTCAGTGATTTTAGTGGATGTTTGGGAAAATCCTACTGAGTAGTAGGTTGTGGTTTTTTCACCTTTTAAGTCAGGTGTTTTCAACGTAAAAATCTGTGTTATTTTTCTTTGTACTTTTAATTCCGCAACAGTAGTAGTTAGAACAGCTAGAAGAACTAGGTTCTTCTAGATTGAAAATTTGGGCACCATATAAATCACCCACCCCCCTCCCCTTCTTGTGTGGCATTGACATCAAGAACTTCAGTTTCCATTCCCTAGTTGAGTTTTTTTTTAGACATAGGGTCTCCACTCCCTAGTCACCTTTCCAACATAGGGTCTCTACTTCCTAGTTGAGTTTATTTTTAGACATAGGGTCTCCACTCCCTAGTTGAGTTTATTTTTAGATATAGGGTCTCCACTCCCAAGTCGCCTTTCCAACATAGGGTCTCCAATCCCTAGTAGAGTATATTTTTAGACATAGGATCTTCACTTCCTAGTTGAAGTCCATTTAGACATAGGGTCTCCACTCCCTAGTCACTTTTCCAACATATGGTCTCCACTCCCTAGTCAAAGTTATTTTAAAGATAGGATTTCCACTCCCTAGTCGCTCTTTCCAACATAGGGTCTCCACTCCCTAGTTGATTTTTTTTTTATGCATATGGTATCCACTCCCTAGTTGATTTATTTTAGACATAGGGTCTTCATTCCCTAATTGTTTTTCCAATATAGGGTCTCCACTCCCTAGTTGATTTCATTATAGATATAGGGTTCCACTCCCTAATCTCTTTTTCCCAAGGATGCATAATCCTGATTTTGTTTCTTTCAATAAAAAATATTTTAGATTTATTTACCAATAACTCATAAAATTTTTCTAATGAAAACTGGGGTAGAAAATTTCATTCATTTGTTTGTTTTGGTGCCTGAACGGGATTCCACCGTGAGGCACAAGGTTGAGATGACCAAAAGAAGAAGTCTCAACCCAAATAAAAGAAAAGAAGTTAAACTTTGACTATACAAGCGGAGAAAAGATACGGGATACTCAAGATATGATTAAAAATACAAACTTTGCATGTCCCGCCTTGATCCGAAAAGCTGAAGAAGAATCAGCAGTTGCAGCTAACGAGCATCAAGACTCAGGTCATAGTCTACAGGAAGAACCAACCAAGAATCAAGACCAAGCTTTAGAAAGTTTATAGATAGGAATCGTGTAACTCGTAATTGATAGTCTTTTTATCTTTTATTTCAGTGTAATAAGGAGCTCACCAAGTAGAATCAATAGCAACAGTAGTGAAATCACAGCTTTTCGGTAGTCCCAGCTACCAAAACTTTCAAAATTATACTAACCTAATTCCTTTATAGCCAAGGATATGTAGGCAACCTCCGAAGCAAGATTCAAGTCAGACTTTTTCAAAAGAAGCTTCTCCACGGAGTTTCGAACGGCCAAAACTTCCTCGTAATAGCTCATTATATCATTTCACGAATATCCTTCATGTTTCTGAGCTAAGAGGGGCAGTTGTGAGCATGTGATTTTTTCCCTATAAGAAATAATCCTATAAAATCCCAAGAAAATAGGTTTTTCCGTTAATTATTTGCCATTTTAGGAATTTTTCTAGAATTTTCTTAATTATTTGCATTTCTGTGCATGTTTAATTTTTATTTAAATTATTAAAAATACAAAAAATATCATGAATTGTATTTAGGATTTGTTTTTATATTATTAGAATTAATCAGTAACTTTTTACTTTTTAAAAATTTCAAAATGACAAAAATAGCTTATTTTTATACTTTTTTGTCTTTTACTTTTTAGCTTACTGATTTTTCTCTTTTAATTTAGAATTAAGTGCTGTTTATAATTTTTATAATTAACTAATTAGTTTAATTTTACATATTTGGATAATTTATGATTTTTAATTTGTAGGATTTTAATAATAAGAAATCAAAAATTTAGAAAATAAAAGAAAGAATTGGAAAGAAAGGTTTATCTTGTGAAACTGGGCCAATTATTACACATTAAACCCAGCCCAGGTCTGATCCCAAGCCCAAACCCTACAAACTCGATCCGACCTCCCCTCACCCAAAACAACGTAGTTGCACTTCAAAACTATGTCGTTTCAACTTCACCCTATCAAACGACCAAAAACGCACCCCTATCTTCATTAATCCATTTTAGTCCTATTAAGGTTATAACCTAATTCCTTTCCTCTCTACATTGTCACCCGCTTCTGCCATAGCTCTGCTACCTAGAAATCGCCTCACGGCGGCGGAGCACCTCCAAATCTCTCCAAATATTTACCAGTCCATCTCCATCATCCTCTCATTTATGTCTTGCAATTGATTTTCCAAAAAAGATTATCCAATCCTTCTGAATTATAGATCCAGAAAATAAAAATTCAAACTTTCTTCCTTTTGCCCAAATTTCCTAGATTAAATCATCAATTCGTGTAAAACATGCATGAATTCCTCTATTTGTCAACAAAGGAGGTTCGTTTGAATATCAAGAAGCCATATCTCATGGATTTGGTCAGATTTCGGAATAGCTTTGAACTTTTCCATTTCTTCGAGCCTTTGCCTTGTTTCTTTCTTGGCACATATTGTAGATTGCTGCATGAATTATTAGCCGGAGTTCGAGTTTAAGTCGTCACTGTTCTCGAAGTTCTAAGGCTTGATTGGATTCAATTGGTATACCTATTTTTTCGTTTTTCTGTGAGTTCAATTATTGGTCATGAGCTCGAATCTCTTCTCCCTTTTCTGTAGTTCTGTAAGTTCAATTAGAGTTTTGGCATTTTTATTAATTAATCAGTTATCTAGTCTTTTTGCATTTTTTCTTTTAACATATTCCATTTCAAAAAAAGATATACATATATTGTCTCAGCCCCATATTTGATTGTCATTTTTCTTTAGTTTTATTGGTTTAGTTGTTTGGCTCGGACTTGGGTTTGTCAATACACAACGGGAGGCCCATTGAATAAAGGATTTGGTCAAATAAGGGTCCAAAACTTCTAAGGCCTTTCCGGTGGCTCAAGTCCACTTTTAAAAAAAAAAAGAGCTGGGAAGCTAATACAGGGATTTAACTTAGGAAAATTTAGATAACTACCTAGGAAGGTTCTAGGAAAAAGGGGAAGTGAGATAATTGTTTGAACATTTTAAATATTATGGGGACAAAGTGAACAAAATAAGAATTGAAAAGAGGTGGAATGGAATTAAGAAAATCTGATTTGTTGTCCTAAATCTCCTCTATAAAAGACCCTCTGTCCAATCATTAGAGCACAGACAAAAGAGAGGGAAAAGAGCAAATGGCTGCCTGCAGAACCTTTAAAAGTTCCCTTAAGAAAATTTTGATTTTTCTTCTATTCATATAGTTTGTCCATTATTGTAAGTTTCATTTTGTTTGGGTGCTGATTCTGTATCAGAAATGTTGCTGAAAAAATGATAAATTTGTCTCCATGTTGTATCTGAATGTTGTTATAAGCTTTAGCTGTTAGAAGTTCATCAATTTTACATCTTTGTTAAATACAAATTAAGGTTGTACTCACAGAAGTTTTTGTATATGAAATATGTAGCTTGGTTTTAATTTGAGGAGTTGAAATTTGTTTGCTATCGCTTACCTGGCCGTGGTTTGCAGATCTGACCATAATTGGCCATGTCTGTAAACATAGAGATCCACGTCCAGACGCATCCTCGGAGATTCAAAAGCTAAATGGCCTCATATAGGATATGTATTCACTAGGGTCTAATTAGGAATTATTTATTTTACTTAATAGTATATTGTAATGCTATTGTAATCACTTGATATACAGATTATGAGTCCTTTGTAGGACTACTGATTTGTATGAAGCAGGATGTCATTATTTACAATATGAATCTGAATAGGCCAAATTAAGTTTTATGTATCATGTTGTTTCACATTCATATATGCTAAGAAATGAAGTTAGAGCAATGTTTCATTATCAACTTAGTTCGCATACTTAGGCTCAAAGTTGATAATGTTCAATTTCTTTGGTTCAACTTAATTCATTTGAGTATGACCATTTGTGATGCTCTTCTTAATGTCCATGGAAAAAAAACGTCCACCCACTATTAATGTGACGATCCGATCCTTCGTCACGTGAGTCATCGCCCCATTTTCCTTATTTTCTGCATCTTTATGCTTCATTATCATTTTCGTGTGTGATCGAGTTGGTTCGGATGGATTTTTCAAGGAAATGAGACACTTAGTCTCTTTAAGGGAAACTTAGTTTGGAAAAGTCAATCGGATGTTGACCTATGAGTTAGAGGGCTCGGATGTAAATTATGATGATTCGGTAAGCTTCGGGGGATGATTTGTGACTTAGGAGTGTGATTGAAAGTGATTTTGAAGGTCTGGTGTAAAATTAGGCTTAAATTGGCGAAGTTAGTATTTTGGCGAATTCCAGTTGGTAGATGAGATTTTGATCCGAGGGTCGGAATGGAATTTTGAGAATTGTTGTAGCTTTGTTAGGTGATTTGGATGTGTGTGCAAAATTTCAGGTTATTCAGAGGTGTTTTGGTTGGGTTTTTTAATCAAATGCGTGTTTTTGAAGTTTTGGAAGAACTGGGGCTTGAATCCAATATAATTTGATAGTTTTAGCATTATTTGATGTGTTTTGATGCTTTGAACAAGTTGGAATGATTTTGGGATGCGTTGGTGCTGTTGGTTGAAGTCCCGAGGGCCTCGGGGTGATTTCGGATGGCTAGCGGGGAGTCGGAAAATATCAAAAATCCCAAAATTAGCAAAAACCCGAGTCCCGGTCCCACTTCTCGAAAATCACAAATTTAATGCCAACGAATTTCTTATCTCACCACGAGTCTATACATATAAAGAACACCAAAATCGATTCCAAATGACCCCTCAAATCCAAATTTGAATTATCAAAACTCAAGCCCTAGTTCTTTCCATTTTTGCAAAGTTTACATGGATTTCAAGGTTAATTACACACTAAAATCGTATTTTTAGTTCATAGGACTTACCTCCAATCACTCCCAGTCCAAAAGCTCTCAATGATGCTCAACAATGGTGAAAATAAGGCTTAGCTCGCGGATGAAATATTATTAAAACCCTTTTGCCCAGCTGACAGTTAACTCTATGCGAACGCGAGGGCTCTCTCGCGTTAGCGATGAACAAACTTTCCTCATACCAAAATTACCCTTCGCGAACGTATTAGCCCACCTGCGAATACAAAGCTTTTGCAACCTGAACTATGCGAACGCGTCCCCATGTCCACGAACGCGATGCACAAAACCAACGAAAACTCAGATCCTTCTATGCGAATGCAGGCAACTTTCTGCGAACGCGAAGCACCAGCTCTCATACTTACGCGAACGCAAACCCAGGCTGCGTACGCGAAGAGAAAAAAACTTAGGCACCCAAATCCTTCTTTGCGATCGCGAGGGTCCTCCTGCGATCGCGAAGACCAAAATTCTGCTGCACTGATTGCTGTATTTTCTGCAACTTTTCATAGTCCTAGCTTATTGTGATGTATTCGTCGTGATTTTGGTCAGATTCGACGCACGACGAGGTCAATATTAAAAGGCAAGGGCATAGCGAGCTAGGATTTTGGCCGGCTTGAGGTGAGTAATATATGTAACTGATGTCCTGAGGGTTTGAAATCCCGGATTTGCAAGTCGTAGTGCTATACTGAGGTGACCTGCACGCCAGATAGCGAGCGTGGGGTAGAGCTTTGAGATTATCACTTCGTCCGTCCCGGTAGATGAATATACTGCGTATTTAATAAAAATTCACTTATTATCATTACAATTTGAGCTGATTGCTACATTTGGGCTTCGTGTCAATTGATTGAATCCTTCAGGTCTTGCTATTACTGGTTTCTTACCATATTCTTTTACATATTATTGAACTCAGTCCTAGTATTTAATATTGTTTTGCAAACTCAGCCATCTTTTCTCAAACTTGAAAACTTAATTAATATTTTTACTGAAGTTTGGCCTGAATACTTCTATATTATTGTGCCTGAGGGTCCTAAGTGATTTAGGACTGAGTATGGGATCGGGTTGCGCGCTGCAGCGGTATTGTATTGACATTGATATGAGGCCGAGGGCCTAGTTGATGCCACGAGGTGGCTTATACTGTGCTTGGGTCGTAAGGGGGCCCTCCCGGAGTATGCACACCCCCAGTGAGTGTCGTCGATGATAAATAAAGGGAGCGGGTTGCATGCTGTAACGAGTACTAGAAAGTACCGGACTATGTGTTGTTTTCTCATAATTTCATGTCATTACTTATTTATCTGTTGTAGCATTTCCATAATTGTTGCTATGGGTTACTGATTTAATAATATTTGGTTCAGGTTGCTATATTTATAGAATTACCTTGTGCCTATTCAGGATTTCTTATTCTCAACCTTTATTTATGTTTATTACTCACTGGGTCGGAGTACTAACATTAGTCCCTGCACATTTTGTGCAGAGCCATGTACATCTGAGGCTGAGTGAGGACTTCTCTGTCGAGCAGCTTATCTGGGAGTATAAAGGTAGCTGCATGACGTGCGCAGTCCTGATTTTCCCTTCTATCTTATTGTTTCATTTCTCTATTTCTTTAGAACGATATGTAGTAGGTGGACACATATGTACTAGAGGCTCATACTTGTGACACCGGATTCTTCATGCTGTGTAATAGTATTGGTATTTGGGATTTTCGCATGTTTAACTCTATTTTAGGCTTTCAGTATTATGACTTAGTAATTTATCTGTGCTAATTAATTCGTGAGCTACTTAAAATGGTTAAGGTTATTGAATTGGTCAGGCTTGCCTAGCAGTGTGTTGGGCGACATCACAACTGGGGTTGGGGTTCTGACAAGTTGATATCAGAGCCTAGGTTAGTTGGTCTCGCGAGTCATGATT
The DNA here is from genome assembly GCA_034376525.1 of Nicotiana benthamiana. NCBI lineage: Eukaryota > Viridiplantae > Streptophyta > Magnoliopsida > Solanales > Solanaceae > Nicotiana > Nicotiana benthamiana. The sequence continues at coordinate 82,218,945 of CM067325.1, read as the reverse complement.
CGGTTTAGTAAAGTCTCATGAATCAGTACTGAGACGTCTTTAGTTATCCTCAGAAGGATGAAAAATCGTTAGAAATACTCTACATTCTTGAAATTCTTGTCGTGCAGCTTTGTTGAACTGTGAACTAAACTTCTAATATTATATTCCCTCACAGATGGTGAGGACGCGAGCTACCTGATGTGGCGGACGACCACCAGTACCACCTATTGAGACCACCTTAGACCGTGAACGCGGTCGTGGTCGTGGCAGAGGTAGAGCAGCCGAGCAGCGCCTGCTGATCCACCAGTTGCCCCAGCTTAGGATTACGCTCAAGCTGCAGACACACCAGCAGCACCGGTCACACACCAGCAATGCCTATTGTGATTTTGGGTCTTCAGGAGACCTTGACACAGATATTATCAGTCTGCACTACCCTTGCTTAGGCAGTTTCAATTACCACAGCAGCAGCAGCAGCCACTTTGCAGGCTGGGGGAGGCAACCAGACCCCCACTACTCGCACACCTGAGTAGGTGGTGCAGGGACTACAGACACTAGAGGCACCTCTAGCTCAGCAGTACGCACCATCTCAGGCTTTCGTGGTTCTAGCTATGCCAGACGATGAGCAGCATCGTCTCGAGAGGTTTGGTAGGCTCCAGCCTCCGACATTTAGTAGTGCTGAGGGTGCGGATGCCTAGGGTTTTCTTGACGGGTGTCAACGTATGCTCCGTACGGCAGGGATCCTTGAGTCGAGTGGTATGATATTTACCACCTTTCAGTTTAGCGTGGCTGCTCTAATTTGGTGGGAAGACTTTGAGAGGCGTAGGCATATCGGTGCAGCACCCCTTTCTTGGCAGCAGTTCTCCGCTATTTTCCTGGAGAAGTATGTACCTTAGTCCCATATAAAGGAGCTGCGTAGGCAGTTTGAGGGGTTGACGCAGGGGGATATGACAGTGACTCAGTACGAGATGAGGTTTCATAATTGGCCCGTCATGCTATTTGGATGGTTCCGTCAGATCGTGAGAGGATCAAGAGATTTGTGGATGGCCTTAACTACCATCTCCGTATTTTGATGACTAAAGAGAGAGTATTGGGTGCTACATTTGAAGAGGTGGTGGATATCACTCGTGAGATCGAGTCAGTTCGTCGTAGAGAGCGAGAGGAGAGGGAGGCCAAGAGGCCTCACGGATCGGGCAGTTACAGTGGTGCTCCTTCGAGGGGCCAGTTTTAGCATAGTATTGGTCGTTCTTTCAGGCCTTCTCAATAAGCCCGTCCAGAGTATCATGGGGGATCTTCAGGCCGTGGTCATCATGGGTCCCAGCAGGGCCAGTCTTCACTCAACGCCCTCCCAGCTCAGAGTTCATCTCATGCCCCATCAGCTCAGGGTTCTTTTGCATCGAGTGCATCTGCTAGTCACTCTGGTATGAGGGGTTCCCTTCAGTCCCCATCTCCAAGCACCGGGCAGCTGTTATAAGCGCGGAGAGTTTGGTCACTTGAGAAGGTAGTGCCCTCGACTTCGTGGCAAACAGCATCAGCAGAGGGGTCAGCCCTCGATTTCTGCTCCAGCTACTTCATCACCCGCCCAGCCTGCTAAGGATGGAGATCAGGCAGCCAGGGGTCGCCCCATAGATGGAGACTGATTAGGTGGTGGCCAGGCTCCTTGCTATGCTATGCCGAGCAGGACATATGTCATTGCTTGAGACGCTGTCATTACAGATATTGTTTCAGTCTTCCATAAAGTTGCCTTACTATTACTCGATCCCGGTTCCACCTATTCATATGTGTCTTCATATTTTGCTCGTTATTTGGGTATGCCCCGAGAGTCTTTTTCTTTACATGTTCATGTGTCTACCCCGGTGGGCAATACGGTTGTTTTGGACCGTGTTTACCGGTCATGTGTTCTGATTATTGGGGGTCTGGAGACCCGTGTTGATCTATTGCTATTGGTCATGGTGGACTTTGACGTTATTCTGGGCATCGATTGGTTATCTCCATGTCATGCTATTCTAGATTGTCATGCTAAGACAGTCACTTTAGCTATTCCGGGTGTACCGTGGATCGAGTGGCATGGTAAGACTGATTATATTCCTAGGAGAGTGATTTCTTTCTTGAAAGCCCCACGTATGGTTGGGAAGGATTGCCTATCATATCTAGCTTTTCTGCGGGATGTTGGAGCTGAGACTCCTAGCACTGATTCTGTTATAGTTGTGAGGGATTTTCCCAATGTATTTCCTATGGACCGGTCAGGCATGCCACCGGACAAGGATATTAATTTTCGTATTGACCTGGTGCCAGGCACATAGCATATCTCTATTCTGCCATATCGTATGTCACCAGCGGAGTTGAAAGAAATGAAGGAGCAGCTTGAGGAGCTCCTAGATAAGGGGTTCATTCGGCCTAGTGTGTCACCATGGGGTGCGCCAATTCTATTTGTGAAGAAGAAGGAAGGCACAATTGTAGAAAATCATTCTATCCATGATATGTGTGCTTTGGTTGTATTAGCATGATTTTCAGGTATAGGTTTTGATGAATGACAAACAACGAAGTCGATGAATGACAAACAATGAAGTCAGGTGTCAAACAACGTTACTATATGACAAACAATCAAGATTGAATGCTGAGAAGCATATTGATGACGGAATTGCATAGACAAGCCAAAGACAAGATCAAAAGTTCAAGACAGAAGACCCAAGGCGTAGGTCGTTAGGTAGAACAAATGTAAGAGCAACGTTTAAAGTTATCTCGTCTTTTGGCTCAACATAGGTCATCATAAATATGCATAAAATCATTTTATCAAATCATATTTCAAATACTTCAAACGAAATGATTTCAAAAATTTTCATTAAACATGTCTTTCAAAGCTGGACAGAAATAATCGATTATGTTTATTGTGATAATCGATTATGTTAAGACAGTGTAAACCGGATTTTACAAAACAGCAAAGTAATCGATTATCAGAAGTGCAAAATCGATTATCTTGTGTCCAAGTTTTTGAACACTGTAACAGAATAATCGATTATGCATATCTGATAATCGATTATCCTGCATAAAATCAGCTTCCGATTTGTAACGGTAAGCTGATAATCAATTATCCAAATCTGATAATTGATTATCTTGGCATAAAATCACCATAATTGATTGCCTATTAAGCAACGGACATACTACTTCTACCACCTATAAATAGAGGTCTTTTGAGCTGAATTGAAATACACAACACCTCTCATTATTCATATACATATTGATATCATTTGTGCATCATTATAGAGCTTTTGTTGAGCCATTTGAGAGACAACTTTGAGTTGTTCATAGAGCTAATATTGTATCTCTTTATCTACTCTTTTGAGAGAGTTCTTGTTGTAAAAGAGAAAGGTGTTTGAGAAGACCATATCTTCTCATTGATTGTCGGGTTTGCTAAGTACCCTCAATCTTAGTGTGTAAAGTCTTGTGGTGCGGTATCCACGAGCAAGGTGAAGTCTTGAGGTGCGGTATCCTCGAGCAAGTTGAAGTCTTGTAGAGTGTACATCTACGAGCAAGTGTAACGGTTTGTTAGGCACCCGTAAGCTTAACGGAGTTAGTGGAATCTCGAGAGAGTCTCTCGGGGACTGGACTAAGCACAAGTTGTGGTGAACCAGGATAAATTCGGTGTGTTCTTTCCTTAATCTTTTAATTTTCGCATTTACTTTACTCCTGCAATTTTAATTCCGCAAGATTTATCAATATTCTCGTGCCGCAGTATTCACCCCCCCTCTAGTGACGGGCATATATCCTAACAATTGGTATCAGAGCCTAACTCTCTGAAAGCCTTAACCGGTTGAGAGAACGATACATTTTTTTTATTGAGAATGTTGAACGCAGGAATGATGAGCAAAGGACACTCTACCATTGAGCCTCCACTATTTGATGGAACAAATTATACATGCTGGAAAGAGCGGATGAGAATCTTCATCCAATCAAATAACTTTCGCTTGTGGAAAATCATTAAAAACGGTATGCCGACAAAGAAAGTTGGGGAAGCCATGGTTCCGAAGGAGGAGAATGAATACAACGCCAAGGCCATAAATATTTTATATTGTGCGGTGAATCCGGATGACTATCGGAAGATTTCCTATTGCACAACCGCCAAAGAAATGTGGGATAAACTTGAAGCCATCTATGAAGGTACGCCTCAAGTCCAAAAGCGCGTGACATGGGACTCGGACAGCTCGTGTGATGAAACGACTGCCCTATGCTTCATGGGCGATGAAGAAGAAGAGGTAAGCACTTCTAATTCTTACTCTTTTGAAGAATTACAAGAAGCTTTTAAAGAACTATTTGGTGAATTGAAAAAGACTTCAAAAATCGCCAAAGAGGCCACGGCTAAAATTAAAGTTTTAGAAGAAGAAAATAATTTTTTGAAAAATGATAATATTGATCTTAAAAATAAAATTAAGGCGATGAATGAAACTTCTTCAATTGATCAAAGTTCTAATTGTTCATTTTGTAATTCTTTGAAATTAGAGAACATAGAACTTAGGAGCACATTAGAAAAATGTAGTGTAGAAGTTCCTAAAGCTGTTGAAGAAACTAAGAAGAAAAAGCCTAGGAAAAATAAAAGGCGTAAAAAGAAGAAGAATCATGATAGAAATTGTGTTGCGCAACCTAGAAATAATTCTCGGATTTTTGTAAACGAACCTAGAATTAATCATTTTAGGCCAACTAGAAATGATTCTAGGAATTGTGTTAATGAGTCTAGAACTAATCATTTTAGACCACCTAGAAACGATTCTAGGAATTGTGTTAATGTGTTTAGAAATAATTATTCTAGACCACCTAGAAATGACTCTAGGAATCGCAACACTTCTAGGAATAACGATTTTAGATCACCTAGAACGTTTTTGGCTCAACCAAGACATATGCACAACCCGAATGTTATATGTCATTATTGTAACCAGGTAGGACACATAGCACCCATAAGTTTTACAAAACATAGGGATTTATCTTTTGGCTATGATTGTTATTTGCCTAACCCCCAAGGACCCAAAAGTGTTTGGGTACCTAATACCTATTTTTAGGTACGTTTGTAGGTGTGCTTGAAGACTACAATATCGTAGTAGATGCACCAAGCACGAAACCTTATTGCATCGAGGGGGAATTTTGGTTAGTTATCACATTTTTTATAAAACATAATAGTTGATACGTGTTAACAATTAATATATCTTTGTTAACAATTGATATTAATTATTTTTGTTGATTCATGTTTTGATAACTTTTATCTTGAATAACAATTGGTATCAATTATTTCTTAAAAATAATAATTGATTCATGTTTTGATGAATATTATTTTTGGGTTAATTAACAGTTGGTATATTCTGAAAAATAAATGATTCATGTTTTTTTAATACAACTATTGGTATGTTAACAGTTGATATATGATTTGCTAAAAATAACCATTATTATGGTTGGTATGTTTTTACTAACATTTGGTATTATTTTATGTTGTATAATTTTTTAAATATCGTCAATGTATATTCCTCATTGTATTTCCTACTTTATTCTTGACACTAACAATTGATATACCCAAAAGGGGGAAGTGTCGAAAGGGGAAAATAGCCTTTGTATACTCTCTTTTTGCTAATGCCAAAAGGGGGAAGAGTTTAGGCGATATGCATCAAATAAGGGGGAATGTATCTACGTTATAGTATACCTTATTTGAGGGTGAATTATCATAAAGGGGAATTGTTTGCATGAATTGTATGTTGAGATATAGCATGAATTTAGGGGAAATCCGATATGCATATCTCCTGTTGTTTGTCATTCTCAAAAAGGGGAAATGGTAGAAAATCATTCTATCCAAGATATGTGTGCTTTTGTTGTATTAGCATGATTTTCAGGTATAGGTTTTGATGAATGACAAACAACGAAGTCGATGAATGACAAACAATGAAGTCAGGTGTCAAACAATGTTATTATATGACAAACAATCAAGATTGCATGCCGAGAAGCATATTGATGACGGAATTGCATAGACAAGCCAAAGACAAGCTCAAAAGTTCAAGACCGAAGACCCAAGGCATAGGTCGTTAGGTAGAACAAATGTAAGATCAACGTTTAAAGTTATCTCGTCTTTTGGCTCAACATAGGTCATCATAAATATGCATAAAATCATTTTATCAAATCATATTTCAAATACTTCAAACAAAATGATTTCAAACATTTTCATTTTAGCCAAAATGAATTTTAAACATGTCTTTCAAAGCTGGACAGAAATAATCGATTATGTTTATTGTGATAATCGATTATGTTAGACAGTGTAAACCGGATTTTACAAAACAGCAAAGTAATCGATTATCAGAAGTGCATAATCGATTATCTTGTGTCCGTTGCAAGTTTTTGAACACTGTAACAGAATAAGCGATTATGCATATCTGATAATCGATTATCCTGCATAAAATCAGCTTCCGATTTTGTAACGGTAAGCTGATAATCGATTATCCAAATCTGATAATCGATTATCTTGGCATAAAATCAGCATAATTGATTGCCAATTAAGCAACGCACATACTACTTCTACCACCTATAAATAGAGGTCTTTTGAGCTGAATTGAAATACACAACACCTCTCATTATTCATATACATATTGATATCATTTGTGCATCATTATAGAGCTTTTGTTGAGCCATTTGAGAGACAACTTTGAGTTGTTCATAGAGCTAATATTGTATCTCTTTATCTACTCTTTTGAGAGAGTTCTTGTTGTAAAAGAGAAAGGTGTTTGAGAAGACCATATCTTCTCATTGATTGTCGGGTTTGCTAAGTACCCTCAATCTTAGTGTGTGAAGTCTTGTGGTGCGGTATCCACGAGCAAGGTGAAGTCTTGAGGTGCGGTATCCTCGAGCAAGTGAAGTCTTGTGGTGCGGTATCCACAAGCAAGGTGAAGTCTTGAGGTGCGGTATCCTCGAGCAAGTTGAAGTCTTGTAGAGTGTACATCTACGAGCAAGTGTAACGGTTTGTTGGGCACCCGTAAGCTTAACGGAGTTAGTGGAATCTCGAGAGAGTCTCTCGGGGACTGGACTAAGCAAAAGTTGTGGTGAACCAGGATAAATTCGGTGCGTTCTTTCCTTAATATTTTAATTTCCGCATTTACTTTACTCCTGCAATTTTAATTCCGCAAGATTTATCAATATTCTTGTGCCGCACTATTCACCCCCCCTCTAGTGACGGGCATAAATCCTAACAACATGAGAATATGCATCAATTATAGGCAATTGAACAAAGTAACAGTGAAAGAAAAGTATCCCCTACCTCGCATTGATGACTTACTTGACCAGCTTCAGGGAGCGAGGGTGTACTCCAAGATTAATCTCTGTTCGGGTTATCACAAGTTAAAGATCAGGGATTCCGATATTCATAAGACTACTTTCAGGACTAGATATGGTCATTATGAGTTTTCGGTCATGACTTTCAGGCTGACTAATGCCCCAACAGCGTTTATGCATCTTATGAACAATGTATTTCGGCCTTATCTGGATTCATTTGCCATCATGTTCATTGATGATATCCCGGTATACTCGCATAGTCAGGAGGAGCACACGCAGCATTTGGGGATTATATTGCAGAGATTAAGGGAGGAGAGACTTTATGCAAAGTTCTCCAAGTGTGAGTTTTGGCTCAGTTCAGTGGCTTTCCTGGGGTACGTGGTGTCAATTGAGGGTATTCAGGTATACCTAAAGAAGATAGAGGTAGTTTAGAGTTGGCCTAGACCGTCCTCAGCCACGGAGATTCGTAGTTTCCTTGGGTTGGCAGGCTATTATCGTCGATTTGTTCATGGGGTTTCTCTGTTGCATCGCCTTTGACCAAGTTTACTCAGAATGGTGTTTCATTTATATGGTCGGACGAGTGTGAGGAGAGCTTCGAAAAGCTCAAGATAGCTTTGACCACAGCATCAGTATTGGTTTTGCCGTCAATTTCAGGTTCTTATACGGTATATTGTGATGCTTCAAGAGTTGGGATTGATTGTGATTGATGCAGGAGTGTAGAGTTATCGCTTATGCTTCCTGTCTATTGAAGCCCCATGAGCAGAACTACCCCATTCATGATTTGGAGCTAGATGCTATAGTTCGTGCATTGAAGATTTGTAGGAATTACTTGTATGGCGTATCTTGTGAGGTATTCACTGATCATCGTAGTCTTCAGCACTTGTTCAAGCAAAACAATCTTAACTTGAGGTAGCGGAGGTGGCTAGAGTTACATAAGGACTATGATGTCACCATTCTGTATCACCCGGGGAAGGACAATGTAGTGGCCGATGCTTTGAGCCGAAAGGCGGTGAGTATGGGGTGCTGGGCGTACATTCCAGTTGACGAGAGGCCATTTGAAGTTGATGTTCAGTCCATGCCAAATCGATTTGTGAGACTAGATATTTTAGGCCCATTCGGGTGTTGGCTTGTGTGGTTTCTCGGTCGTGTATGTACGACCACATCATAGAGTGTCACTATAAGGATCTGCATCTATTTATCCTTAATGGCAGGGTTTAGCATGATGATGCCAAAGATGTGACCATTGGAGATGATGGTGTATTGAGGATGCATGGCCGGATTTGTATGCCCAATGTGGATGGGCTTCGCAAGTTGATGTATTTTGTTACCATACTCTCTCGGACTTTAAAGAAATTAAATGCCATTTGGGTGATTGTAGATAGGCTGACCAAGTCCGTGCACTTCATTCCGATTTGTACTATTTATTCTTCAGAGCTGCTGACAGAGATTTATATTGGGAGATTATTCGGTTGCATGGTGTCCCAGTTTCCGTCATATCAGATTGAGGCACTCAATTTACCTCTCAGTTTTGGCAGGCTGTTCAGCGAGGATTGGGTACTCAGGTACAATTGAGCACAGCCTTTCACCCTCAGACGGACGGGCAGTCCAACCGCACCATTCAGATATTGGATGATATGTTACGCGCATGTGTTATTTATTTCGAGGGTCATGGGATCAGTGCCTACCGCTTTCAGAGTTTGCCTACTACAGTAGCTACTAGTCCAGCATTCAGATGGCACCGTTTAAGGCCTTGTATGGGAGACGGTGTAGATCTCCAGTCGGTTGGTTCTAGCCCGGGGAGGCTAGATTATTATTGACAGATTTGGTTAAGGATACATTGGAGAAGGTTAAGGTGATTAAGGAGGAACTCCGTACAATGCAGTCGATGCAGAAGAGTTATGTAGATAGGAAGGTCTGAGATGTATCCTATATGATTGGTGAGAAGGTCTTGCTGAAGGTTTCACCCACAAAGGGTGTTATGAGATTTGGATTTGGTGTTCTTTATATGTATAGACTCGTGGCGAGATAAGGAATTAATTGGCATTAAATTTTCTGATTTTCGAGAAGTGGGCTCGGGGCTCGAGTTTTTTCTAATTTCGCAATCTTTGATGTTTTCAAACTAATTTTGATTGGGTATTGTTTCTTTAGCCTATTGTGACATATTCGTCGTGGTTTTGGTCAAATTCGACGCACGATGAGGTCGATTTGAAAGCCAAGGGCATAGCGAGCTAGGACTTTGGCCGGTTTGAGGTGAGTAATAGATGTAAATGATATCTTGAGGGTTTGAAACCCCGGATATAAACGTCGTAGTGCCATACTGAGGTAACTTGCATGTCGGATAGTGAGCGTGGGGTGGAGCCTCGTTGGGGATTGTGACTTGGTCCGTCTCGGTAGATGAGTATATTGCGTACTTAACTGAAATTCACTTATTATCATTATAATTTGAACTGATTGCAATCTTTGGGCTTCGTGCCAATTGATTGAATCCTTCAGGGATTGTTATTTATGGTTTCTTGTCATTTTCTTTTACATATTATTGAACTCAGTCCTAATATTTAATACTATTTTGCAAACTCAGCCACCTTTCCTCAAACTTGAAAACTTAATTTATATTTTTACTGAAGTTTGAGCTGAATACTTCTATATTATGCCCGATGGGCTTAAGTGATTTCGGACTAATTATGAGATCGGGCCGCATGTCGCAGGTATTATATTGACATTGATATGAGGACGAGGGCCTAGTTGATGCCACGAGATGGCATATATTGCGCTTGGGCCGTAGGGGGGCCCTCCCTGAGTCTGCACACCCCTAGTGAGCGTCGTCGATGATAAATAGAGGGAGCGGGTTGCACGCCGCAGCGGGTACTAGAGAGTACTGTACTATGTGTTGTTTTTTCTCATAATTGCATGTCATTACTTATTTATCTGTGGTAGCATTTCCATGATTGTTGATATGGGTTACTGAATTAATACTATATGGTTCAGGTAGAATTATCTTGTGCCTATTCAGGATTTCTTATTCTCAGCCTTTATTAATGTTTATTACTCGTTGGGTCGGAGTACTCACATTACTCCCTACACCTTGTGTGCAGATCCAGGTACATCTGAGGCTGAGTGAGGACTTCTCTACCGAGTAGCATATCCGGGAGTATCAAGGTAGCTGCATGACGTCTGCAGTCCTGATTTTCCCTTCTATCTTATTGTTTCATTTTCGCATTTCTTTAGAACGATATATAGTAGGTTGACACTCATGTAATAGAGGCTCAGACTTGTGACACCGAATTCTTCGGGCTTTGTAGTAGCATTGGTATTTTGGATTTTCGCTTGTTTAACTCTTTTTTAGGCTTTCAGTATTATGACTTAGTAATTTATCTGTGTTAATTAATTCGTGAGCTGTATAAAATGGTTAAGATTATTAAATTTTTCGGGCTTGCCTAGCAGTGTGTTGGGCGCCATCATGGCCAGGATTGGAGTCGTGACAATTAATCTCACAATTTGGACCCTCGCATGTATTTTGAATTGTAGACTAATATTTAAATTTTTGTGAGCATGAATAGTCTGTCTTTAGTCATGAATTGGTTGAGTGTTTTCTTTTACGAATGATTTATTAAGCAATTGAGTACATTCTTTTAAAATGAATTGAGGTGAGCCATTTGCAATCAAGCCCCATAATTCATGGCTCTCATACTAGCACAACTAGTGTGAAAATGTTTTGAATAACTGTAGTTTGCTTTTAGGCATGCTGTGAGCACGTGATTTTTGCCTCGCTTAAATTACTCCTATAGAATTCTTAGAATTAGGATTGTATTTTTATTTATTTGACTTTTAGGGTTTAATCGTGTATTTTTGTGTGTATTTTTATTTATGTGTGCATGATAAGTCATAAAAAAATACAAAAAAATTGCATGAGCATTTAGGATTTAATTTTTTACATTTTTAGGCTAATTAGTAATTAGAGTTTTACAAATATAAGAAAAATCATAGAGAAATCTTGTTTGTTTTGTTTGGTTTAAATTTTAGTCTTAGTATTGTCAATTTCTTTTAAATTGATTTTAGACTAATTGTAGTTTAATTAGATAATTGGAGATTAATTAGGAAGTTTAATTTTAGTTTAATTTTGAATAAATAGAAAAGAAAAAACAAATAAATAAAAGGGAAAAGAGGAAAGGGTTGGTTTATGTAATTTTGGGCCAAATTTGCATTAGCCCAAGCAAAATCCTGTCCCCAAAATCACGAACCCAGCCCAATGTTACACCCCAGTCCGGTCCAGCCCCATGCAATCGAAATGATGTTGTTTTGGCACTCTTTAATCAGAATCGTTCATTCTTATAGATCTAACGGTATCAAACCTAAGGTGTAATGCGTATATAATTGTTCGAAGCCCCCATACCCCAGACCAAATCTCCTACCCTATCCGAACTGCCCAAACCCTAACAACATCGTCCTCCACCAACCTTCCGCCATCCGCCGCCGGCCAGAGATTGCCTCCACCGGCGGCGATGTTCAGATCAACACCAAATTTACACCCTAAAATCATCTCCCCCTCCTCTTTCCAACGCCCTAAATAACAGCCTTCGAATCATAGTCGATCCCCTCGAATAATCAAATTTTGTGGAAGCTGCCTCCGCCGCCCATGGTGGCGCCGCCGCCAAATGACCCAAATTTCACACCACATAACCTCTTCACTCCCCTCTTCCTTAACCCCTAACCAGTCTCCCTTGAATCTTACTGAACCACCCCTAATTTTAAATCAAAGTTGGTCGGAAACCCTAGACCCTTGATTCTCAGGGGTTCATGGATTTCGGACTATAATAAGTCCTTGATCTTGTGTTTTCTCAGGGAAACACGTAATTAAGGATAGTTATAGTCAGGTTTCGGATTGCATGCTTTCTCTTAAGCTAAGTCTTCTTAATTTAGTTTCAGTTCTTACTTCGTCATTTTTCATGTTGTATGTTTTTACCTATTTAATTTCAAACTATAAAATCATCGTTGATTATTTGCTTTAGTTTAATTCTTTATTTACTAGTTAGTTTGCTTAAAATCTTTGTTTGAGTTTTAAATTTCTTTGGATAATATGATTTTATGCTTTGTTTTATTTTTTGTTTCCTAATTTTCTATTTGATTGATAATAGATTAGCAGTATTCTTTAATTTTGATTGCTTAATAGTTAATTTTTAATTATGCATGTTTATTTGTTCTTGGAATGAATTATTCTTACGGAAAAATTGAAATCATGTCTTTCGACTGCATAATCTAAATGTTCAGATTCATTTGAATTGTTTGCTTAATTTCTGAGTGTTTCTGAAACTAGTGGAGTCCTCTGGATTCAATTTCTATCATCTCTTGTTTCCTTTTCTAGTTTAGGACCAAATTAGAAATAGAGATACCTATTGAATTTGACCCATAATTCCTGTATGGTTCTGGGGTAAAAACAGGGTTAGTCAGGCGTAATTTGGGTAGTTTAAGCAAGAGGGAATCTTTCATAACAGAAATGGAAGCTTCTAGGGAAGGGTTATAGAGTATTTAAGAACCTTTGATGGTTTAACTTGGGTAAAAAGTCAGAAATATAGGGTTACCTGAGCAAAAAACAAAAAATAAAAGAGGGACCAATGGGTAAAGTAGAAAATCTGAGGGTTTCCCTAAGTGTGAGCCTATATAAACTAGTATTCTTGCTTTTTAAAGAAGAAAAAATCAGGAGAGAGCTAAAAAATTCAGGAAACAAAGGCTGCTAAATTTCACTCTTTTCAAGTAGTTTTTTTCAGATAATTAGTTTTGTACTATAGAAAATTAAAAAAAAATGGACACGGCTCCACTGTTTTAGTGATTTCCTGTTCTCTTGATTTACAAAAATTCCTGAAGTGCTTCGAGTTTCGTTTTCTTGGGTTTTGAAGATTGGGAGTCAACTTTTGAGTATAATTTTGTTACTGGTTGAGTTTGGAGCTTATTCCTACTGCTGCTGATTGCTGGATTATTAACTTTTGAGCCCTCCTAACTACAAATTTTTCCTTGTTATTTGTTGTACCAGGTATTTTCTGATTATAAATGCAAATCTGGAAGTTGTAATTGCATGAATCTTCATGAATACATGATCAATTTAGTTTTAATGTCAATTACCTACTTGGAATTTTTGAAATCAGCAGTATGGTGACGGTGTCCAGATTGATTAGTTTATTTTACATTAGTAGTGTTTCAGGAATGTGCTTTACTCTTCTATCTTGTTAGTAGCATCGGATTTGGTCTGTGGATATGTAACTCCACCAATTTGAAACATTTGTATATAAGGACCGGTAATCATATTATGCATTGTTCGATTTTGAGACTATTTATCCATAGCAGGGTATGAGTTTGACTGGTTGCATATATTGTTGAAGGCTTAGAGAACTTATTAGTCGTCAGGTTTGAATGGTCGAACATTTGAAAGAATCAACATGTACGTGAAAGTAAGGAGAACTTGAGAATTCTATGTTTCCTTTATATGCACATGGGATCAGGAAATTACTAATTTTAGTTATATACATGTCTGTACAAACAGGGACTAGAAATTGACATCAATGTGTAGTGCAAGATACATTCTGTATACAAATGATGAATAACATATTAAGCATGTTTATTTGTATATTAGTTTGTTTCTATCAGGGTCCGATCTCGATTTAAAATTCCAGAGTTTATTGGTTTGCGATTACACGTTATTTGTTGAATGGTTCAGGTAGTGGATTCACAAGGTTTGGGCTTGGGATTTTTTTTTTTTTGTAAGTGTTGGGCCATTGGCCCACTTGATTTAAAATTTGTGCTAGATTGAAATTTGGACCAGCTTTAATAAATTATAGGGGTTTTAGATATGGGTTGAATTAAAGAATGAGGACTTTAACCCTTTAACATAGTTGGGCCTTAGAAATGTTGGCTCAGGACCAGCCCTTTTGTGATCTCATAGGGATTCAGATTCTAGGCTCACTTGGAGCCCAAAATTATAAAAAACAAGCATTCAGCATTTAGTGTGCAATAATTAAATGGTAGGCTTTGGGCCTTTCAAGTTAAGTAGCGGACCCAAGCTAAGTGGTTTCTTCAGTGATGGGGTTCGCCTTGTTCGAGTTCGGACTTGAGCTTGGGGCCCGAATTTCATTAGTGTTAGTTAATTCATAATGTTAACAAATTAATATTTTATTAGAGAAAATTCTCATAGATAATATTAATTCGTCTTTTAGGATGGCCTTTAAAAATAAATGAGGCGCGCCACGCCCAATAAAATCACAAATCGCGTGACCCTCTGCAAATGTTTACATTAAAATATTTAGAACCCGAGACGTGCCTTTAGCAAATTTTTATGGCCTCCCGCAAAGTTAACAATGTGCTAGGTGCTTTAGGCGCATATTTTAATAAATCTACCTTCTTAAAATTGGGTGCGCATTTCATGTGACCCAAATCCAAATCCCAAAATATTGAATAAAATGTGTTGAGGATCCGGGTGCATTTCATTTGACGTGATCCGAAAACATATTTTAAACGACGTTCAATTTCCTAAAAACTATTAATTAAAAGCGATAAATCATTTCAAATCGCACTGTAGCATAACATGTATTAAAATCAAATTTTTAGCCAATTATAATAGTTTAGGCGAACATGCTAGAACCACAGGATCCGGGGGTGCCTAACACCTTCCTTCGAATCAACAGAATTCCTTACTCAAGAATTTCTGGTTCACAGACTCTATTCGGGAAGTTGAAAATTTCCTCAATTTGGGATTGGAAACAAACCAGTGACTTTGGACACCAAAATCCAAACCTATCCCAAGTGGCGACTCTGAATAAATAAATAATCCCATTACGAATAATGTCACTTAAATTGGAAAAACTCCCATATACATTATCCTTTGGGGTAGTGTGTAAAAAAGGAGGTGTGACAGCTCTGGCGACTCTGCTGGGGTTCGGACCTATAATCTCTGGTTCAGGATTCAAGAATTCGAGCTTAGAATAACTGTTATATTTGGCTTTTCTGATTTTCCTACATGTTCCATGCTATACGTGCTATATGCTTTACCGTTTTGATATTGGACGAACTGTATTATAAACTGCTACGAAACCCTTCCTCTCTCTGAGTCTTCTACATCATGGAGAAGGTTGCACTTTGTGTGACTTCTATTTTAGTTAGAGTCTTTTCCTATGTAGAACAAGGTATGGATAAGTTGCTAAGCCGACGGAGCTTCTGTATCCCCGGTACGCTGCCTCCCCCCCTTCCGGATCGTGTTGTCCACTCGGGTAAGCCAGGTCCAGAACAATAAACCCTGGGTTTAAACTTAGTGTAACAAAACCTCATGCCGGATCCCTAGTAGGAACATTTGTTTGCATCTCGTGCATTTGACTTAGGGGATTCAACATAGGGGTTGGGTACGTCTAGGACAGGTGACTAGAAACAAAAAGACCATCCTGATGCATATTACGTGCTACTTGTGCATTCATTTGCTTTGGATTTGCATGTTGACCGGCTTGCAAATAATGGAGAAAATAAAGAAAATAGCAGTGTTTGAGAGTAACCACTTGTTTCGAAAAATCAATGCCCAAATAGTACTGAAATGTTGATGGATTTGTGAAAAGAAAAAAGAAAAAAAAAGGGAAAAGAGACTTTTTAACGAAATTTTGGTTTTGACAAAACATTTTGCCCGAATTACGCCAGTTTGATTCCCGCCAGATGTGGGATACATAGGCAACCCCCATCGGGTCCAACTTCCGTTTGAATAATTTAACCAAAAATATAATTTTGATTTTTAGCCTCAAATAAGTCAGTTGTTTCCATTCTTGTCTAAAATAAGCTAAATGTCCCCAAAAAGGGCGTCGGAAGGTTGTTTTTGTGAGAACAACTACCTTGAATCATTTTTAGCGGTTAACAGGAATAACCTTAAAATCTTCTTCCCCGAAGCGCTGAAAGGCCATATTTGCAAAGTCTAAGTCTTGTTTTCAAATAAATAATTGAGACATCTTGAAAAAAAATAATGTTGTTTTCTTCCTTCGGGGTCACAATCAGTTTTAAATCTCCCTTAATAAATATCAGGATGAGAACAGATGAAAGTAAACCCTTCACATCCCTTAAAGAGATCTTTCTGAAGCTCCATATGTTGGTGGAATGACTTAGGATCGGGTAGCAAATAAATAGTGATAAGAGTTCTGGGAGGCCTCGTCAGTTTATTAAAATCAAGCCAAAGTTGGACATAGTTGAGGCTTTGATACCCTTCTGGGACCCAACTCGCAATGTATTCTGCTTCTCCGACTTCAAGCTCACACAGACGTTGGAATAAATAGATGTTTATGTGGGTTTAAATGGAAATCTCAGAAGCCGTTATCCATTGGCACAAAGACCGGTGACTCCTCACAGGTTCCTAGACTTGATAAGCATTAGTCGAGATGTTCGGGACGGAAATATATCGAAAGGGTTTTGCACACTCCATTTCTTTTATCATCGATACGGAAATCCCCGCAGTTTTGAAGAACCAAACACCGGTCTGGCCCATGCCGAAAATAGAGATAAGTGGGAGGCAAGACGGGGCCTACCTTTTATAGTAGCTTTCTTGGGAGTTGTGGCTTGTCACAAAAATATGGTCATATAGAGATAGGCCTTGTGAGAATGTTAGATGTTGCAACCAAGCGAGCCAACAACACATTGGTTCCTCTAATCATGTCATAAATCTATCGAGATCTGACCATATGCCGAGAAGGGGGAAACTTCTTTCAGGGTTGCAATTTGTTGCTACAACTGTGGATGCAAGAGCACCTTTGCCACCGAGCTGGGTACATGAATTATGGTTTGACTAGGTTGAGTTGTATTGAAGAATTTGGGATCCGGGTAATAGGTATTGAGTTCCCTGAGGGCACTGAGGCTTGGTTATCATGCTTGAGATCCTTGACTGCGAATAAAAATGAATGGTCTTTCAGATGGCTTCCCACTACCAAGGTTGGGTACACATCGGCAGAAGTGCCTTATATTCTTTTGATGGGCGTTCGGAGCATCACGCTCCTTACCGAGTCCTACAGCAGCTATGAAGATTCCAAACCGTCCACAGTGATGAAGATCTGAGTAAATAGGTCATCAAACTTGGCCCAAAAGCTGCATTCCCAGAAGGAAAAATCTGCCAGATATGGAACGAATGCATGTATCTTGAGCCTGAAACCATAGTGCGGGATCAGGCTAAAGGCGAAGTGGACCCCGTATACTTGGTCTGGTTTGGCAAAAGATTTCAAATTCCTAAGAGGCCCGCCAAGGGGCCACATGTACAATAATTTATTGACGGGGCCCAGACACAATGGGATTGGCTAGTTAAGGAAAAGGAATACAGGGATCGAATAGGAGCATTGGAAAAACAGGTTCAGGATCTCCGATTTGAAAACAGCTTGCAAGCTGCGGCCGATGAAGGTGACAAAAAGAAGCTTACCCAAGAGAATGAAGCTCTCAAGTCTCAAATCCAACAAATGAAACTGCTAAAAACCAAGAACGAAGCAGGTCTGATGAGAGATTGATAAAAGGGTTTAAGAAGCAAGTCTTAGAGTGCCAGGAAGAGTTGGAGAAATCTGAAGGGAATATGGCAAAAATCCGGGCACACTGGAAAAGAAGACAGAGCAAATAGCCCAAATTCAACAAATGAAAAGAAATTATGAGGGAACCATTACTAATTTGAGAAGGAAAATGACCACCCTTGAGAATGAAGCATCCAAACAAGCCAAAGACTTCAAAGCCGACAGGGAACATTGCTATGACCTGATGGCCCAAATAGAGGAGGAAATACAACAATTACAAGGTCAGCACCTTCATGATTGCCAGGTTTTGGAAGCCAGGAATAATCAAATAGGGCGGTTGCTCCAAGAAAAGAGCAGAATTACAGAGAGGATCCTGACCATTGCTTATTACATCACTAGGAAATTCCAAGCATGTGAGAATATGACTCGCACCACCTTTTTTGCGGCAGTAATGATATTTGTCAAACAGATAATGAGTGACTTGGATAATCTTCAAGGGGATCTTTCACATAGGCCCGGGAAGACATCGAACTATGTCCCGCAGGCACCAAAAGCTCTAATGTATTCATGATTTTCACATTGAGTCTGTATTTCCTTTTTCACTAGAGTATGTACTTTTTCTCCGCTAGAGTCAGTCAAGTTATTCGAGTCTGTATTTTAGTTTAAAGAAAGATATTTCAATTTGGAGTCTGTATTTATTTGTTCATGTTTTAATCTACTAGCATTGAGTCTTTGTAATCAAATTATAATCCATCTATGAAACTTAGAAATCTCAAAACATTTTGTTTCTATTCACATTTATTTTTCATGAACTATGCTCGATCTGATTCATGCGGGGTCATGATACGTATGAAATCTTTATAGGATTCGACAGTAACCCTAAAAGAGAGAAATAGAAAAGAAAATAAAACCTCTAAGAGAAAAACAAAAGGAAGAACAAGAGAGGAAAAGATACGAAAAAGAGAGAAAAGCAAGAAAATCAAAAGAAAGAAAAATGGAAGTGAAAATCCGGGATGACACATGTAACCATTGCAAACATGTAGACATTCGTTTAACTGTATAGGTGCATCACACCCGAACATGCGATTCCCTATCTGTTGCTTGTCTCAAGCTAACCGTTTGTTGTTGTCATTCCTTGCTTAAATTTTTAGAAACGGTGGTTGGTTTTTTCGTAAGATAGCATCACATCGGTATATTACTAGATCAAAAGGAAGTACAGAAATATCGTCTGAAATGACCTTGCCGGCAATTTCCATCTCGAATGATAGCCCATTCTCAAGCATCCCGACCTTAGAGTCTGCAGCAGCCGAGGAAAACAGGATCCTACGCCTTAAGGTTATGGATATGTGGGATGCATGGACGAATGGAAAAAAGTTTCCGAGCGCCATCCCTGGATTCCCCGAGCTCTTCCCGAGATCGGAGATACCTCCACTATTCCCATTAGTCATCCAAACATCTCATTGGGACAGCCCACCATACTGGCCAATTTTGTTGGAGAACCTTCTGAGGCCCGCCCCCAGGTGTTCACATCCGGAACAGTCCCAAATATCTTCACAGCTCCCCCATGTGCAGCCACAACGCAGCCTGCATTGCCTAGACCCACATTTGATCCATCGGCCTTTACATTCCAAACACCCACATACCAAACTGAGCCTCCTCAATACCACACCTACACTTATCCACAGCCACCATTTGATTTCAAAACTTGACAGGACAAGACCCCCAAGACTACCGAACAGGATGAAATGGCAAAAAGGATCAGGAGCTTGGAAGAAAACCTCAAAAACATGCAGGGTCTGAGTGGGAAGAAGAGTGTGTCATATATTGATCTATGCATGTTCCCGCACGTACATTTTCCCATGGATTCAAAACTCCAATGTTTAAGAAATACGATGGGCATGGTGATCCTATCGCTCACCTTAAGAAATATTGCAACCAATTGCGCGGAGCTGGAAGAAAAGAAGAGTTGTTGATGGCGTACTTCGGAGAAAGATTAGTAGGCATTACCTCGGAGTGGTATATGGACCAAGACGTCTCATGATGGCACATTTGGGACGATCTTGTAAGAGATTTTGTAAGGCAGTTACAATACAACATCGACATCGCGCCAGAAAGGAACTCCTTGGCAAATATGAAGAATAAGCCTTCGGAAAGTTTCAGAGAATATGCTATTAAGTGGCATGAACAGGAATCAAGGGTGAAACCTCCCATGGATGAAGTAGATATGGTCACCATCTTCCTTCAGGCCCAGGAAGCAGATTGCTTCCAAAACGTGATGCCGGCCATGGGCAAACCTTTTGCAGAGGCAATCAAGATTGGTGAAATGGTAGAGTCTGAAAACAGGAAGGATTTTAAATCAGTCAGATATCAGGGAAACCTCCCAGGCTATTCAAGGCGGGTCTGGAGGAGTCACAAGGGGCAAAAATAAAGAAGAAACCTCGACGGCAGCATCAGGTACGAGAAGACATCATGCTCCGCGACCCATGTACTCAGGAAGAACCCCTCAACATTATTATCCTCACTAGGACATGCCTTATGCTCGTCAACCATATGCAGTTATGAACGTTCAACCATTTGCATGACCATAGCAGCAGGCCAACAAGAACCAAGCTCCAAGAAACCAGCCTCCTCACCAAAACCACTACAACCCTAATCCTCCTCAAAATAATTACTGTCCCCGTGAGCTACCCAGGAGGCAAAACTTTACGGAAATCGGGGAGTCCTACTCCAGTATATTAACATAACTTATCCAGTTGGGTCTGCTTCACTCAGTACCCCATAACAAACAAAACCTGGAATCGCCTTCCTACCAAGGGGGTGCCCGGTGTGCTTATCACTCGGAGTTGAGGGGCATGACAAGGAGAGTTGCTGGACTTAGAAGCGAGCTGTGGAAGATTTGATAGAGCATAGGAAAATAGTGTTAAGGGATGAGGATGTCGCTAATGTGACTAAAAACCCACCGGCCTACAATAACGGACCGGTAATCAGAATGATCTGTGAGGATAAAGAATTCGACCCGGCTTTGAAGGACATAATTGCCATTGCTTATGCGGATAAAAAGCCAAGAACTTCCCCGAAGAAAGATGAAGGGGAAAAGAAGAACAAAGCCACACACCCTGAAATTGAAAAGGAAGTTGATGTTAAAACTAGGGTAACACCCATCAAAGAGGTTGTCCCACGAGGTCCTCAGGAAAAGCATTTGACTCTGAGTCCCCCTAAGATATTCGAGCTGAAAAGGACTACCCAGATGTATGTGCCCAAAGGAACCAATGTAGTGCGGGGGCCAACTAATCCACTAAGACTGAGTGAGCTCGTGGTTGTTGGCCGCGCACCTCAGAGGCCTATGACAGACCCCGCTGCACTCCCTTAGAATTATCATAAAACGGTGGTGACATACATGTGCAAGAAAATATCTGGAGAGACTCAAGAAAGTTACCCGGTGAAGAAATACTCTGACTTTGAAGAGGTGAACAGCGCCACCAAGAAGCGATTCCCACCCAAGAAACCAGTGAGCGTCGAAGAGGCGGAAATTTTCTTTTGGAAGATGAAAATGGGAGACTATAAAGTAGTGGACCAGCTTCGGAAATCCCATAAACAAGTCTCCTTGCTATCCTTGTTGATGGAATCTCCTGAGCACCAGAGGGTACTAACCAAAACTCTCAATGAGGCATACGTGCCAGCTCAAACCTCTGTGGAACTATTAGAAAGAATGGCAGAAAGATTCTTCGCAATCATTCAGATCACATTCAGTAAAAATGACTTGCCCCCAGAAGGAGCTACTCACAAAAAAGCCCTGCATTTTAACTGTCAAATGTGAAGGTTATTATGTCAAAAGGGTAATGGTAGACGGAGGCTCTGGGGTGGACATATGCCCATTTTCAACATTACAATGAATGGAAATCGGTACTGAGAGGATTCGTCCCAACAATGTGTGTGTTCGAGCCTTCGATGGAATCAAAAGGGACATAATCGGAGTGATCGATCTGGTCTTGACCATTAACACAGTGGATTTTGAGGTAACCTTCCAAGTGTTAGATATGGACATATCTTACAATTACCTCCTAGGAAGGCCATGGATCCACGCAGCAGGGGCTGTGCCTTCCACCTCTTCATCAGATGATAAAATTTGAAAATAAGGACCAAGAAATCGTGATCCATAGGGAAGACGAGCAGTCAATTTATTGGGATCCCTCCGTCCCATGCCTCGAAGCTAGAGAGGTTAGTGAGCATATAGTCTATCAGGCCTTCGAAATTGTGGTGGCTGATCAACATGAAGAGGGAAAACCCTATCCCCAGCCTTTCCTTTCCAATGCCTCAATCATGGTGGCTAGAGATATGATACGACATGAATTCAAACCGGGTAAGGGACTTGGAAAGTCCTCGTAAGGGATAGCTGAGCCGATTGCTTTGCTCACTACAAAAAGTTCTTCGGGTTAGGCTTCCACCTGAAACTAGAGGATATAACATGGGCGAACCGTAGAAAACATGATGGATGGGCTTTGCCTCAACCGCTGCCACACTTGTATGCAACATTCATAAGGCCAAAGTATAGTGAGGAGGAAGAGGATGAGGCCTTCACAACCGAAGAAATCGAGGAAATGTTTGGAGTAATGAGAAAAATACTATATAAAACCCACATGGTTCATCCAGAAGAAGGCTCAAGCACTGCTGAGGTGTTATACATGGGACCAGATGGCAAGTTGCAAAATTAGGCGGGAGTCTCGATAGTCTTGTCCTGCCATCTTTTCTGCATCACGAGTTATCTCGGTGTGTAACTCGGATGTTTTTCTTTAGTGTTTTATCTTTTAATTTTCCAAATGTAAACCTTGTTATCTTCCAATTCCAAAGAAATGAAACCAATATTTCATCGTCTATGTTCCTTTATTCTTTCTGATTCTTGTTATTTTCCTTTTATTCATTTCTTTCAGTTTTAATAATGCGGCTTTAAATAACATGACATGCTCGCGAACCTATTGCCCCGATCCAAACATGCCGCCTAATTGTGAAATAGTGAATCAAGAATCGGAGTACGACGAAGAAAGGCTTTTAGGGAAATCAATCGAGAACTGGAACATTTCATAAATAAACCTAACCCAAATTTAAATGATACTGAACCGGTTAACTTGGGTGGTCCTGAAGAAATCAGGGAAACCAAAATAAGCATCCACGTAAATGAAAAACCCGGGACACACTGATCCAACTCCTGTTCGAATTTAAAGACGTGTTTGCTTGGTCATACGACGATATGCAGGGCTGAGCATCGATTTGGTGGTTCATAAGTTGCCTACTTACCCCGAGTACCCTCCAGTTCAAAAAAAACAAAGAAAATTCAGAACTGATATCAGTGATAAGATCAAAGAAGAGATCGCAAAATAGTTGGAGGCAGGAGTAATCCGAGTGGTCCAGTACACCACATGGTTGGCCAATGTAGTTCTAGTACCAAAGAAAGATGGGAAAACCCGAGTGTGTGTGGACTACAGAGATTTGACCAAAGGCAATTTTCCTTTGCCCAATATCCACATCCTTGTTGATAACTGCGCCAAACACGAGATACAGTCTTTTGTGGATTGCTACGCAGTATATCACCAGGTGTTGATGGATGAGGAGGATGCCAAGAAAACTGCCTTTACTACACCTTGGGGGACCTATTGCTACAGGGTTATGCCTTTCGGGTTGAAGAACGCTGGGGCAACGTATATGAGAGCCATGACCACTATCTTTCACGACATGATGCATCAAGAAATAGAAGTGTATATGGACGATGTGATCATCAAGTTCAAAACGCAAAATTATCATATGCGGGATCTAAGAAAGTTCTTTGAACGGCTGCGCACGTATGATTTGAAATTGAACCCAGCCAAATGCTGTTTATAAATTGATTTGAAATTTCGTTAAATTGATTAACTAAATTGATTGACTGAACATGCTATAATCGAGTAGAACCAATTTTAGGTTAGGGTCTGGAAGATTTACGAGAGTTTGTTTAATGTCTATTTTGAGGACGTGCTAGTCTTACCTCATTTTTGCTGTTTGTAAGGTTGGAAAGTCCTTTTCCACTTCCTAACTTTTTATATTCTTAGTTTTAGCTTCTTAACCAATTCCTTTCTCCTTATAACCTACTCAAAAGAGACATGGCCAACCAACACTCATTATTTTTCTTAATTCTCCTACTCCATTGTTTATTTCTTTCAACCCATTATTTTACACTCCTTCCTCGCTGGAACCAAATGATTCCCATAAGTTAGCTGGTGGATAATTACATGAACTTAATAATTAATTCAAGCTGGTTGGTTTAGTTTAATATTCCATCCTTCCAATCAAAATAATTTCTTTTAACAGTTTAATAAAAAAAAAAGAAAAGGTTCTTGCATCTTTTACAAGACGTTCTCGTTATAAACTTTTCTAAGGTCCTTTATATTTGCAAAATATAAAGCAAAACTCATTTATAAAAAGAAGTAATATAATGCTAGCTTGTCCCACATGAACATATAGATCAATCAATCAAACTAATTATAAAAGATCACAAAAACGTAGATAAGTCGCTATTAATTAATATTGTCAGCTTATAAAGAAAGCATAGCAATAGTTTTGTCTCCCCTTTCAATTCTTTAATATATATCTGAGCATAAAGTTCTACATTAAACTTTATAATAATGGAGAAATGAAAAGCAGCGCCATCATTCTAAGTCCACTTCTCTTCTTCTTTTCCATCATCTCATCTTTGTTTTTTGAGTTATTACTTGTATTCATTGATCAAAAGGATAGAAGAAGGCAAAGATGGATTGTTCAATATGTAGTGCTATGCCATTTATTCTAAGGCCACCAAGAAATACAATATGCGGAGCTTGTTATGAGGGAGCCAGAACTATTATTACCTTAACCAACAGAAATGATCACAGCGACAGCACCAAAGGAACTGATAATAAAACAGTTACTGGACTTTCTGCTTCTTCCTCCAATCCATCTATTAAGGTATCATTTCAATTGTCTATACAATCTTTGTTTGTTTGTTGTTTTTCGATAACCGTAAAGTCCGAACCAACTTGAGCGTTGAATTCCACGAGCTATTTTCTGCTAGCTCCCGTTAGCACAAGTACCATGTAACTCTGTCCATTAAGGTTTGAATTGATGAAAAGAAACTACACAATGTTTTTACTTATGGAATTTGCTATACAATCTTTTGTTCATATGTAGTTCATAATCGTTCTTCTGTCTTGGGAAGCAAATAGAAAACCAAAGAATTTGAGGAATTTAATTTGTCCTTCGGATGTTGTTTGTGATGGTGCAAGGGTACTAAAACTCGAAGTCAGAATTATAAATGCCATGCATGTAAGTGACAAATTGGAAAGGGAATAAGTTTTTTCATCTCCTTTTAATTGTTCTTTAATTTTTTGGTGCGAGAAAAGATTTCCTCCATCATAAATGTTACTAAGAATTACCCCAAATTAAACCGAGAATCATTTCTTTCTTTTTCTAAACCATTGCACCTTATTTTCCCGTCCCTTTGAGAATTTATTTTCTGTTCCAACAGGGATTTGTAAATGCGTTGAAATGGGTGAAAGAAATGAAGGAGATGGAGGAAGAATTAAACGAGAAACTGAATTATCTAAGTGGGTTTGTTGTTGCCTTCAGAGATCATATTCATACCGATATTTTAATTAAGCCTGGGAATGACGGTCCCTCCATACCAGCACATCGAGCTCTTTTGGTAATCATCCTTTTTTCTTTCCATGAATAACTTATTGTGAGTAATTCAGTATTAGATTTATTATGAAAATTCTGAAACTGGTATTTTACATGCCCCAATATCCTATTTAGAGTTTAAGGTATGTATATCGTCATAATTTTTATACCATTAGTTATTTTTACCTGTTATAGTAGGTAACTTATTTTATTTTTAAGATTATAAATCCAATTTTGTAAGTATCATTTTATTGACAATATGGAGTAAAAAATTTTCATATGCTGACGATGTATATAACTTAAAACTCATCTGTTAAATTAATTATAAAGTCCAACTTCTTGCCAAATGGTTCTAGGCACCCTCAACCAGATATGAAGCCAAAAGGAAAACTTGTTAATTTATTTTTTTTTTTTTAGTTGAACGATTGCTTCTATTAATATCAACAATTATACAATAGAGTGTTCTTTTGTGATAGTATAGACTAACTATCACATCCTAATCCTTTAATCATGCTATACAACAAATCACCTATAAACTGACAATAACTAAGGATAGTAATTGAGTTGTCGTAATCCTTTTAACCAAGTCTTGCATCTCCTACCTCGTGCATGAATGAGGATAGCAATTTCTCTGCACAATTTGTGTTCATCAAAAGGCTGTTTCTGAAATCGTAATGCATTCCTCCCTCTCCAAATCAATGAAACAGTCGTAACAAATGCAGTAGCTACCACAGCTTTTTTGAACTGTTTACTCCTTGCATTGCTACATATCCAAGTTAATTCAGCTTCCCAACAGGCAGGTCTTCTATGATATCCCAGCCAATGACAAATCTTGCACCAAATTCTGTTAGTGACTGAGCAATTAAAAAACAGATGTTCAAAATCTTCACTGTGATGGTTACAAAACACACATGCTGCATCCACTAGAATCCCACATTTGAGGAGTCTATCAACAGTTGGTAGTCTACCATGTGCAGCCATCCATATAGTGAACAAGTGTCGAGGCAAAACATTGGGAGTTGCCATCAAGTTCCTCCAATCCATCTTAGGAAATATTGGTAACAGAGAAAGGTAGAGAACATGAATTTGAAATTTTCCTGCCTTACATACCTGCTGCAACCTAGATATGAGATCACCTTGTAGGCTGTGAGTGTTCATTATATGAGATCTGCAATCAATGATCTTCCTAGACATCCAAGAAGCATTCTTAGGACTTGTCATTGTTTCAATGTCCCCATTTTTTATATAGTAAAAATGGATCCATTTAATCCAAAGACTGTCCTTCTTCCTTGCAAGGTCCCACAGCAATTTAGATACAGCTGCTTTATTCCAGGTCTGGATGTCAATGATGTTTAATCCTCCAGCAGTAACAGGTCGACAAACTTTGTCCCAAGCTATAAGTGATCTCTTGGACACTATTCCATTGCCTGTCCATAAGAAGGACCTGCAAATGGCTTCAATTGATTTCACCACCTTCTTTGGCAATATAAAGATCTGAGACCAATAAGTTTGAACTCCAAACAGCACTGATTTTATAAGTTGACTTCTACCAGCATAGGACAGAAATTTTGCAGACCAACAGGTGATTTTTTCAGTGATTTTTTCAATCAGAGGCAAGTATTGATGAATGTTCAGCTTCTTTGAGTGTAATGGGATGCCCAGATATTTGAAAGGGAGATGCCCTTCATTGAATCCCAAGTCTTCAAGAATAGCTTCCTTTTCAGCAAGAGATATACCAGCAAAATATATGGCACTCTTAGCTTTATTAGCTGAGAGTCCAGAAGCCACAGAAAAGGATGAGAATGCATCTTGAAGAAGCTGAATAGAAGTAAGATCAGCCCTGCAAAATAGTAATAAATCATCTGCAAAACAGATGTGGGAACAGTTGAGTTTCCTGCATCTAGGGTGAAAGTTAAAGTCACCATTTTTGTGAAGTAGGATGAGGTTCCTGTTGAGATATTCCATAGCAATAACAAATAGGTAAGGAGACATAGGATCTCCTTGCCTAACACCTCTTTTGGCTGAAAATGGTTTAGTGAGGCCCCCATTAATCACTAAAGAATATGTGACTGATGAAACACAAGCCATTATCCATTCCACAAACTTTGCAGGAAATCCAAGGTCAACCAACATCTGCCTGAGAAATCTCCATTCAATTGTATCATATGCCTTCCTCAAGTCAACCTTAAGTACACACCTAGGTGATATACCTTTCCTTCCATACCCTTTAAACAATTCTTGACTGAGTAGAATATTATCAAGAATACTTCTTCCTTCTATGAATGCTGACTGTCCCTTCCCAATGATATGATCAATTACAGCTTTAATTCTTCTAGTGAGAACTTTAGAGATAATCTTGTATAAGGTGGTGCAGCAAGCAATAGGTCTGAAATCCTTTACAGTTTGAGAAGTTTTCACCTTCGGGACAAGTGCAATGGCAGTGGTATTTATCATGTGTGGCATGTGACAAGTAGCAAAGAACTCCTTAACAGCAGCAAAGACATCCACTTTGACAATTTCCCAGTTCTTGGTGAAAAACTCCACAGGGAAGCCATCAACCCCTGGAGCCTTATTACTTGGCATTTCCTTCACAGCATCATTAATTTCCTCCATAGTCACTTCTCTAATAAGGATCTTCTGTTGTTCAAGGTTGAGACAAACTCCTTCTTTTACAACAGTAGAGTTTAAACAAGGAAGCTCACTAGGACTATTCCCCATCAAGGACTGGAATACTTCAATAAATTCTTGCTCAATAGCCAAAGGATCAGTAAGTTTTATACCTGTTTCTGTATATATAGAAGTGATGTTTCTTTGACTGGACCTTATCTTCCATTGTGCATGGAAGTACTTTGTATTTGAATCACCACAAGCTATCCAGGTTGCCTTTGATTTTTGTCTCAGGATCTGTTCCTCAACATTACTCCACTTTTCTATGCTAAGGAGAGCTTCCTTTTCTGCTTTGTACAAGTGAGTTGAAGCAGGGTCCCTCATAATCTGACTCTGGATAATGTCTAGTTGTTCCCTACAAGTTAGTTTTTGCTGATAAGAAGCCATATGTCCATTTAAGCCCTTCAACTGTTGCTTCATACTTTTGAGTTTTTGCCAAATTAATTGCAGTGATGATCCTTGTCCTCTTTGATTCCATACCTGTTGTAGAATGTCACCAAATTTAGGATCCTCCATAACATTGTGGTAGAGTCTAAAAGGTTTGGGATGAATCAGTCTTTGCCTTCCAAATTTTAAGAAAATAGGAGTATGATCAGAGATAGAATGATTTAAGAAGTCAGCTTCTACATGGCTGTATTGTTGTAACCATTGAAGATTCCCAATTGCCCAGTCTATCTTACTATAGACCTGTTTGTTTGTCCAAGAATACCTCCAGCCTTTTGACCTGATGGGAGTAAGATTGAGATCATAAATCAGCTCCTTGAAGTCCTTTACCTCTGCATCTGTTACAGGTGAGCCAATCCTGTCCTCAGCTGATAGGACAGCATTGAAATCTCCACTAAGTAGCCATGCTTCCTGCCCAGAAATAGGAAGTCCCCTGATATCATTCCAAAGCTGCTTCCTTAGTGCTATTGTATTATATGCATAAATGATACTCAATTGATACTTAACTGCTGAAGCTGGATCCTCATCACTACAATGAATAAGCTGCTCTGTGGTTCCCAAAATATGAAGCTGTATATGTGCCTTCCAAAGTAGCCAAATCCTGCCATTAGTTGCCATAGGATAGTTGTAATGATACTTCCATCCTTTAGCAATCTTATTTATTATAGTAAGTGCTCTAGGTTCCTTTACCCTAGTTTCAATGCATCCTAGTACATCCACCTTATTCTTCAACAGAAAGTTTTTTAATTCTTTCTGCTTATGGGCTTTATTAAGCCCTCTAATATTCCAGGTGACCACAATCATGAGAAACTAGACTTCCCTAAGGAAGGTCCAGGATCCTGCACTTTTCCCCTTCTCCCATCATCTATCATTACTTGCACAATCTCACCAGTTACCTCCTGCAATATGTTCACAGCAGCTACAATCTCAGGTCTTCCATGTGTATCCAAAGATTCTACACGAGCAGCCATGTCAGTACCAATGGAGACCCTTGATATGTCTCTATGATGTCTTGCATTGACAGTATTTCCTACTTCAGCCAATGGTGATTTCATTGGAAGATTAGGATTTACTGTTACATTGCCTTCAGCCAATGGTAACTGACTAATTGGAAGATTAGGAACTGTTACATTGCCTTCAGCATTGTCAACAGTGGGATTTGCTGCAATGTTACCTTTAGGGATCCATTTTTGCCTTTGCTTCTTTGTCCTCCCCTTGTTCCTCTCCAGGTTTGCTTTTACTTCCTGCTCATGATTTCCATCTGTATGACTATTGTACCAGCAATCCATAGCATTATGCCCAAACTTCAAACAATGATTGCAAAATTCAGGTTTCCAATCATATTCAACATCCTGTATTTTCACACCAAATGGGGTCTCTAACTCAATTTCCTCAGGGAGAGGAAAAGCTGCATCAACTTCCACCAACACTCTTGCAAATGATATCCTCTCAAATTGAGCTGTTACTTTATCAGTGAATAGAGGTCTACCAATAGTACTGGCTAGTTTGCTGAGAATCTCAGGGGACCAGTAGCCAAGAGGTAGCCCAGGGAATCTCACCCATATAGGGATTGTGCTAAGGATACCATTCTGCATTGAAAAATCAACATCCCAAGGCTTAAGTATCATCGGTTTATTTCTGAAAGAATAAGGACCAAATTGCATCACCTGGTTCATATCCTCTGCAGATTTAAACCTAAAAATACAATATCCATCTCTGTGCATTAAGATTTGTGGCTTAGTGACAAAATTCCAAACATGCACTACAAAATTTTCCATTGCCTTCTCATTTGGATTATCACCAATAATATAACCTATGAGTGAATTGCTCCAGTACTCTGCTTGAGGTTTCAGTTCTTCCATATCAATTTTAACAATTTTCCTCCCATCCTTATCAGTGGGAGGGACAAATGTTAAAACCTTCCCCATATTATGCTTACCTCTTACTATTTCAGCCATAGTAGGTTGAGCTTGAGGTTGAGGTTGGTCATCGACAGCAACATCTGAAAATTGAAGTTTCCTTATAGCTTGATTCTCACAATCTTCCACTATCTCCTTCGATTGAACCTTAGAGTTTGCATTTTCCACTGCATGCACAAGTGATTTCGACTGAAATTTTTCAGGCAAAAAGCTTCCAAATGTCAAGGGTTCAAGTTCCTTCGCAGTTCCTTGCTCTGGCGTGACGATCTGTGGAGGAGTAGGTACGATTTGCCGCCGGCGACGCGCCATTATCGACGGAATTAGCAGCGTGCTAACGTGCGCATTCAAGCGCACTGTTCCAAGTTCATTTTTGTGTAGGGGTTATGCGAAAAAAAAAAAAACGTTATTTTACTCAATAACCACTATGTTATAACTAAAACACATCTAATTAGAGTCCATTGTGTATTTGGTAAAGAATAACCAATGTCATAAAACTGTTAAGTAGAATGTGGTGCGCCTTTTAAAAATGGATTTACATTATGGGCGTGTTTGGTACGAAGGAAACTATTCTTCATAAAAATATTTTTCATGAAATGTTTTCATGAAAAATGAGTGATTTTATCACTTATTTTTCTTTATTTAGTAGGTGAGTGAAAAATATTTTGCGAAAAATAGTTTCTATTATTTGGTTAAAAAGTAGAAAATATTTTAGGAAAGTATTTTTTATGCAACTCTCCTTACCCCTCCCTCCTCCCCCTCCCTCCTTTCCCAAGTCTCTAAAATTAGCACAGTCTAAAGGAACTAATGTGCTGCTTTACTTTTTACGCAAAAATCGCGATCTTTCGAACTCGTAAACTTTATAAGTTTTAAACTCGTAAACTTCCAAACACATAAACATCCGAACTCATAACCGTCGAATTTGTAAAATTTCAAACATGTAAACTGAAAGATGAAAAAATTAAACTAAAACTATATAAAAAATATTTTTTTCGGGGGAGGGGGAATGTGCAGAAAAACGAAAAAAAGAAAAATTTAAAATTGAAATTACAAAAAAAAAATTAAAAAAATTCTTCTTTTTTTTGTACGGGTAGGGGGAGGGTGGGGAATGGGCAGAAAAATAAAAAAATATAAATGTGAAATTACAAACAAAAAAAGTATAAAAAGAAAAACTTTTTTTGTGGGAGGAGGGGAGGGAATTTGGGGTGCAGAAATACGAAAAAAAATAAAAATTTAAAATTACAAAGAAAAAAAAAATTTTGGAGGGTAAGGGTAAGGTGGAAGATGGGCTGCAGAAAAAATAAACAAACAAGAATTTGAAATTACATAAAAAAAAAGTTATTTTTCCTTTTTTTTTACTGTGTGGGGGGCAATGGGGGAGAAGGGTGGGATGGTGACAAACTAAAATTTGAAAGAAAAAAAAAGGAAGCTTATTTGGAGAGAGAAGGTCAGGTGGGATTGGGTGAGTGGTTGTAAGGATGTGGAGTAGGAAAATAATTGATTCCATTAATAAAGAAAATATTGTATTTTGAAATTTTTACTGCAACTATTTAACAATAACTGCATGACCTTATTATATAATGATAACATCATATATTTTCTTAAAAATGACAGGCAGCAAGATCTGATATATTCAAGAATATATTGGACTTAGATGGGTGCAAAGCTCCACCAAGTGACACAATAACTTTACCTGAACTTAACTACGAGGAATTAGAGTCTCTATTAGAGTTTCTTTACAGTGGAGACTTGACCAAAGAGAAGGTGGAAAAACACGTATACTCATTGTCAATTGCAGCAGATAAGTACGAAATCCCCTTCTTACAGAAATTTTGTGAGCACCAAATGTTGGGATCGTTGAACGCATCGAACGCCCTCGATATTTTAGAGATATCGGACACTTGTTCTAACCAGTCTTTAAAGGAGACATCGTTAAATTTCATTGTTAAGAACATGGAAGATATTGTTTTTACAGCTAGATTTGATGCATTTGCACTCAAGAATCCTCACCTTACTGTACAGATTACAAGGGCCTCTTTTATAGATATTAAGAATAAAAGGCTTGGTGTTTGATTTTTTGGAACAGCATAAGATTATATTGTTTCTTTGTTTGTAGAGTTTATTGTATGCGATGCAAACATCCCTCCAAGAGGTTACATGAGAAAAGAAAATTGGGTGGGATTTTTACATTCATATGCACTATATAAAACTATATTATCCTTAATATTTAAGTTTTACCATAATTACATTTTATATACCCAATTATCATTTATGTACATTTTAAGGAAATTAATGATAATAACTAATATCTTAAAATTCCTATAGCATATCTTCTACTTCCGACCCCACGTTTCTCTCTTCACATCCCACCTCCCCTCCCTCCTCCCCCCCCCCCCTCCCGTATCTTGCACCTACCCACGATTCCACCGTTGACAATCATTAAAAAGATTTGAAGTTTTGAATTCGAATTAAAGTTTTCAAAAATATTTTTTGTTTGAATTGGAAATTGTTGCAAAGAATTGAGAATTCTCTCTGCGTCTCTCTGTATATCTCAATCTCTAATTTCAGTAATATAAAGCAAAGGAAAAGAGAGCAACAATTCCATCATTGACAGCCATTAAAAAGTTTTGAAGCTTTAAATTCGATTTTGGCTTTTCAGAAATCTTTATTTGTTTGGATTGGGTATTGTTGCAAACATTGGGAATATGATTTGGAGTTTATATCTCAATTTTAAGGGATTTTGGTGAAAATTAGACTTGATTTTTGCTGAATTTCAGAATGGAAGAAGAAGAAGAAGAAGAAGAAGAAGAAGACATGATATACATTATATTTACTAAATTGTTGTAAAATTATAAAAAAATTATATTCTGTTGTTTATATATTATTTATTTATTTATGTCATGATCCAAAATCTAACCATATTGTGATGGCGCCAATCATGATACTAGGCCAGTCACTTATTTCCAAATACTACATTTTTCAAATAAAAACTTAAAGGAAATCATATTTTAACATAAATTCAATAAGATAAAAGTAGAATCAAAATCTAACGGAAAGAAACACAATCCCGACCTCGAGTGTTACTTAGTCATGAGATAAAACAACTACATCTGTTCGAAATAACATGAGCATGAGAATATTCAAATAAATATACTAAAGGAAAATAAGGAAAGGAGAAGACGGAATTGCGGTCACCAAGCAGCTACCTCGTAATCTCCACTTAAAGTCTCCACCTTGTGTGATCAACAACCGCTACCATGCCCCAAGATACCAGGATCTGCACACAGGGGTGCAGGGGGTAACGTGAGTACACCAATTCAGTAAGTAACAAGTCCAAACTATGGACTGACGGTAGTGACGAACAAAACCTCAACATGTTGCAAGAGTTAATTGTATAGAAAAGTAGACATGTTTACAGTTCAAGTAGTTTCTCAGCAGTAATTAAACACAATATGAGCGATACAGAGTATAAAGCGTATGAACCTTTAAGTACTAATGCACAGATATCATGATCAATGTTACGTATGATACTTCCACTCACAGTGCTCAACCACTCGGTACTGTATATGGCATATTCGGCCTAGAGAAGATCCATCCTAAAATATATATATATATCACTATAAGTTACCTAGTATCGAGGAAATAGGCCAATCCAGCCTCATGGAGAAGATCCACCTCCATACCAATACTTCGGACAAGATCCATGTCCAGGGAAGATCCATCCATCAATATCATCAATTGCGCTTACTGGGGGTGTAAAGACTCCGGAGGGGCTTCTCTGAGCCCAAGTGCTATATCAATGTCAGCGAAGGCATGATCAATATCTCGCTGTGGCGTGCAGGCCGATCCCATACTGTCAATCAATATTAGGCTCTCGGCCTCACTTAGTCAATACTCTTCAGTCTCACACACACGGGCTAAAAATGTCATGATACAATCTCGAACAATGATATGATATGTCAAATAGCAGTAATCGAGACTAAGGAATGTTAAAATATGCATGAATAGGATTTAGTATAGATTATAAATAAATCTAATGACATGAAATCAAGAAACAACCTCTTGGGCCTCAACAGTGTTGGCGTAAAGCCTTAACATGATAATTAGCATGATTTGCAACTTATTAACTTAATCACATAATTACGACACAGATATTAGTGTAAAAGAGTCACTAAGCAGTATCATGGAATAATCAGGGTCGCATTTCTCACGGTGCACGCCCACACGCCCATCACTTAGCATTGCATTACCTTAATAGTAATCATATAACACATAATTTGGGGTTTCGAGTTTGGAAGAGTTACTTACCTCAAGCCAAGCCAAGCCAAACTAAACTCTAGCCCGCGACGCCCTCGCTTCTCGATTTGGCCTCCAAATGCCTCAAATCTAACCAAAATCAGTATATAACCATCAAAATATGCTAAGGGAACAAAGCCCAGTCGAAATAATAAAATTAAATTAAAATTACGAAATTGGTCAAAACCCGACCCTCGGCGCCCGTTTCTCGGATTCCAATTAAAATTATAAAACTATAACACTTACACTCTCATGAGTTTATACATACAAATATTATCAAAATCCGACCACAAATGGCCCCTCAAATCCCTAGATAAAGGTCCCTAATTTCCAACTCCTAATTCCCAATTTTAGGCTTCAAATCCTCCAAATTTCATGTTTAAACAAGTAAGAATTAACATAGGATCGAGTTTTAGGTTCAAATATCTTACCTCCAGGTGTTTCTGTTTGATCCCCTCTTAAATTCTTCTCAAAAAGCTCCAAAATCTCTCAAAAATGGAGGAAGTTAGACCTAAAATCGCAAATAATGGCTATTTAAACATTCTGCCTAAATATATTTCCTTCTTCGTGAATGCGGTCAAAGCCTCGCATTCGCAAAGCACAAAGATTTTGTTGACCAAAAATCCTCTAAAGGGATGCAGAAGCCTCCTCATGAACGTGATAGTTTAACTGACCAAGCCTTCGCTAACGCGACTACACTTATGTGAACGCAAAGCACAAAGCTCTTGGGATCCCATCTACCCCAAATACTCTACGTGAACGCAGGACCTTCTTTGCATTCGAAATGCATATCAACATCAACCTTTGTGAATGCGGGACCAACATCGCGAATGCAAAGGGAAAGTGGCCAACCTCACTCAACATCTCTTTGCTAATGGGAGGGTCCTCTCCCGAATGCGAAGAGCAAAAACTCTGCAAAAAAGAACAGAGAAATCTGCAACTTTCAAAATAAGGATTTGATCTATTTAACCACCTGAAACTCACCCGAGGCTCTCGAAACCTCAACCAAACATGCCAACCTATCGCATAACATCATTCAAACTTGTTCCAACCTTCGAAATACTCAAAACAACATCAAATCATCATTAGAATAAAGCCTAGAAATTCCAAAAACTTTCAAATTTTGAATTCGATCAAAACGTCTATCAAACCTCATTCGAATGACCTAAAATTTTGCACACACATCAAAATGACACAATAGACCTACTCCAGCTTCCGAAATTTCATTCTAACGCATATATCAAAATCTCCCCTATCAATCGGAAAACGCCAAAATTCCTATTTTGCCAATTCAAGCCTAAATCTACTCCGGACCTCCCAAACACATTCTGATCACACTCCAAGTCCCAAATAACCTCCCAAAGTTATCGGAATCATAGAAACCAAATTTTGAGATCGTTTACCCACAAGTCAACTTTCGGTTGACTTTTCCAACTAAAAGGCCAACTTAAGAGACTAAGTGTCTCATTTCTCTACAAAACCACTCTTAACCCAAACTAACTAACACGATGCCACAAAATACAACTGAACAAGACATAAAGAAGTAGAAATAGGGGAAACGGAGCGGTAACTCATGAAACAACCGACCGGATCGTTACATCATACCACTCTTAAACAAATGTTCGTATTCGATTGAGTGGATAAACATACCTGAAGCCTCAAATAAGTGAGGATATCTTCTCTGCATCTCCTTCTCGGTCTCCCAGGTAGCCTCATTCACAAGCTAACCTCTCCACTACACTTTCACTGAAGCTATATCCTTGACCTCAACATTCAAACCTAATGCTCCAAAATAGCCACGTTCCACAGCATAAGTCAAATAACCATCTAACTGAACCGTGTTGAAATCAAAAACATGAGATGGATCACCAATCTACTTATGGAGCATAGAAACATGAAATACCGAATACACACTCGACAAGATGGGTGGCAAAGCTAGCTCATAAGCCACCTCCCCGATCCTCCGAAGCACTTCAAAAGGCCCAATGAACCAAGGACTATCTCATAACACCCTTCATGGGTGAAACCTTCAACAAAACCTTCTCCCCAACCATGTAGGACAGATCACAGACCATCCCGTCAGCATAACTCTTTTGTCTCGACTACTCTTTATGAAGCCGCTCCTGAATCACCTTCACCTTGTCCAAAATGTCTTGCACCAAGTCTGTACCCAAAAGCCGAGCTTCACCCGGCTCAAACCAACCGACCTTAGATCTACACTACCTCACATATAAAGCCTCATATGGAGCCATCTGAATACTCAACTGATAATTGTTGTTATAAGCAAACACCACGAGTGGTAGAAACTGATCCCATGACCCTCCAAAATCAATGACACAAGCATGAAACATGTCCTCCAATATCTTAATAGTACGCTCGGAATGCCCGTCCGTCTGAGGGTGAAAATTTATGCTCAACTCAA
Source organism: Nicotiana benthamiana (assembly GCA_034376525.1). Lineage (NCBI taxonomy): Eukaryota > Viridiplantae > Streptophyta > Magnoliopsida > Solanales > Solanaceae > Nicotiana > Nicotiana benthamiana. The sequence continues at coordinate 82,181,746 of CM067325.1, read as the reverse complement.
CTTGAGTACCCAACTCTCTCTGCATAGCTCTCTAAAACTGCAAAGTAAACAGAGACCTTTATCTGAAATGATAGAAACCGGGACACCATACAACCGAACAACCTCTCGGATATAAATATCTACCAACCGCTCTGAAGAATAGGTAGTACATACAAAAATGAACTGTGAGAACTTGGTAAGCCGATCCACAATCACCCAAATAGCACCAAACTTCTTCAAAATCCATGGAAGCCCAACTACAAAGTCCATGGTGATCTTCTCCCACTTCTACTCTGGAATATCCTTCTGTTGAAGCAAGTTACCCGTCTCTGATGCTCATATTTCACCTGCTGACAATTGAGACACCAAGCAAAAAATCCCACAATGTCCTTCTTCATTCTCCTCCACCAATAATGTTGTCTCAGATCCTGATACATCTTCGTGGCACCCGGATGGGTGGAATACCGCGAATTATGAGCCTCCTCTAGAATCAACTCCTAAAGCCCATCAACATTGGGCACGCATATTCGGCCCTGCATCATCAATACCCCATCATCACCAATAGTCATATATGTCATATCGTCGTGTTAAACTTTGTCCTTAAGGACAAGAAAATGAGGATCAACATACTGATGCCCTCTGATGCGATCAAATAAGGAAGACCGAGAAATCATACAAGCCAATACCCGAATGGTCTCCGAAATATCCAACCTCACAAACCGTTTGGTCAAGGCCTAAACATCAACTGCAAGAGGTCTCTTCCCAAAAAGAATATATGCCAAACTCCCCATACTCACCGCATTCCTACTCAAGGCATCGGCCACCACATTAGCCTTCCCCGAATGGTACAACCATCTCTGCTGCCTCAAATTGAGATCCTTCTGCTTGAACAAGTGTTGGAGGATATGATGATCAGTAAACACCTCACAAGACGCATCATACAAGTAATGCCTCCAAATCTTCAACGCGTGAACTATAGTAGCCAACTCTAAATCATGAACGGGGTAGTTCTTCTCATGGGGCTTCAACTGACGAGAAGCATAAGAAATAATTCTACTCTCCTACATCAACACACACCCAATACCAACTCTCAAAGCATCACAATACATGATATATGAACTTGAGTATGATGGCAAAACTAACACTGGAGTTTTGGTCAAAGCAGTCTTGAGCTTCTGAAAGCTCACCTTACACTTATCCGACCACATGAATGGAGCACCCTTCTGAGTTAATTTGGTCAAGGGGGATTCAATAGATGAAAATCTTTGAACGAACCGGCAATAATAACCAGCCCAACCAAGAAAGATGTGAATCTCTATAGGCGAGGACGGTCTAGTCCAACTCTGAACAACCTCTATCTTTTTCAGATCAACCTGAATACCCTCACTGGACACCACGTGCCCTAAGAAAGCTATTGAACTGAGCCAAAACTCACATTTGGAGAACTTTGCAAAAAGTTTCTCCTCCCTCAATATCAACAACATAACTCCAAATGCTTCGCATTCTCCTCCTGACTACGTGAATATACCAGATTATCATCAATGAAAATAATCACGAATGAGTCAAGAGAGGCCCGAAACACGTTGTTCATCAAATGATGAACGATGCTGGGGTATTGGTCCGCCCAAAGGACATCACAAAGAACTCATAATGACCAGATTGGGTCCTGAAAGGTGTCTTAAGAATATCCAAGTCCCTGTTCTTCAGTTGGTGATACCCTGAATGGAGATCAATCTTATAGAACACCCTCGCTCCCTGAAGCTGGTCAAATAAATGATCAATACGAGACAAAGGATACTTGTCCTTGATTGTGACCTTCTTCAAATGCCTTTAATCAATGCACATCCTCGTAGAGCCATCCTTTTTCACAAATAGGACAGGCACACCCACGATGACATATTAGGCCAAATGAAACCCTTATCAAGGAGTTCATAAAGCTGCTCCTTCATTTCTTTCAACTCTGTTGGTGCCATATGATACGGTGCAATAGAATTGGGTTGAGTGTCTAGCACCAAATCAATGCCAAGCTCAATATCCTTTTTCGGTGGCATGCCCGACAGGTCTGCAGGATACACATAGGGAAAATCCCTTACTACAAGAACAGAATCAATACTAGGAATCTATGAACTGACATCCCTCACAAAGGCTAAGTATGAAAGACAGCCATTCCCAACCATCTGTTAGGCCTTCAGAAATAAAATCACCCTACTGGGAACATAATCAGTCGAACCTCGCCACTCAATCCGTGGAAACATCGGCATAGCCAATGTCACTGTCTTAGCATGATAGTCTAAAATAGCATGACATGGAGATAACCAATGCATTCCCAATATCACATCAAAATCAACCATACTAAGCAACAAGAGATCTACTTGGGTATCCAAACCCTCAATAGTCACTATACATGACCGATATACACAGTCCACAATAATAGTTTCGCCCACCAGAGTAGATACATGAACACATAAAATAAGAGACTCGCGGGGCATATCCAAATAATGGGAATAATATGATGACACATAAGAAAAGGTGGAACCAGGATCAAATAATATATAGGCATCTTTGTGGTAGACTGAGATAATACCTGTAATCATAGCATCTGAAGCAATAGAATTTGGTCTGGCTGGGAGGGCATAGAAACAGGCCTGACCACCAGCTGATCGACCTCCCCCTCTAGGGAGACCCATAACTGACTCACCTCCACCCCGAACTGACTGAGTGGATGGGGAGGTAACTGGTGCTGAAGCCGAAGGCTAACTCCTCTGATGGGATGAACCTCACGTGAGACAGTGATAGTACCTCTTGATATGATCCAATTCTCCACACTTGAAGCAACCCATCGCAGCAAGTCGTAGTGTGGACTAAAGGGAGCCCCGCGTACCGGGATGCCCACTAGAAGTACCAGGCATATATAAACCCTGAACTGATGGTGCCTGAGTCGAACTCTAAGCTGGAAAGGAACATAGAGACGAGTGACCCTAATGTGAGCTATAAGAACCATGGGCAGATAACCCACCACGGTGACCTGAACGGGCTGGCTGAGTATGTTTGAATGGACAGCCTTTGTCGTGCTAAGACTAACCTCCCGAAGGAACACCGCTGAAGCTACCAGATCCTTGAAACCTCTTGGCCTACCTCTCATCCCGCTCCTGGCGATGAACTGACTATATCTCTCTAGCAATGTCGACCACCTCTTCAAAAGAAGTGCCAGATGCTCTCTCTCTCTGGTCATGAAACTCTATAGCTAATAATTGAGGCAATCAACAAACCTCCTAATCCTCTCCCTATCCATGGGAACTAGCCAGATAGCATGACAGGCCTGTTAGGAACCGTGAACAACGCTAGAGGGGGGGGTGAATAGCGTTTTACAGGAATTATGCGGAATTAAAAATCCTGTTGCAGGAATATAAAAATACTGCAGGAATTTAACAAGTGCAGGAAAGTAAAGGAGGCAGAGATGTATACTGGTTTACCACACCTTGTGGCTAGTCCAGTCCCCGAGAGACTCTCTCGAGATTTCCACTAACAACCCTGTCGAGCTTGCGGGTGCTCAACAAACCTTTACACTTGAGACTTGAATCGAACAAGTCTCAAACACCTGCTTGAGGATACCTCACCTCAAGACTTCCCTGTTAAGCTTCCGGGTGCCTAACGAACCTTTACAACTTGAGAACTTGATACAATACAAGCCTCAAACAACCTGCTTAAGGACACCTATCCCTAAGACTTCCCAAGAAGAAATACAACACTCCTTCTTGTTACAAGTGCTCACAAAGAAACACTCACTACTCACTTTACAATAACTCTCTCAATAGAGTGGATTATGAGTACAAATATATCAGCTCAAGAACACAACAACTCAATCAAATAATGGCTCTCAAAAACAATGTATATGATATGAATTTGATGTAAAATAATTTCAAGTGTAATCTCAATATTTCAGATCAGTTGTGTTGATTCAAAAACGTTTCAGAGAAGTGTTTTTATAGAAAGAAAAAGTTTATGACCGTTGCCTTAATAAAAAACACAAAACTCTGATTTTAACCTATGACAATCGATGTGCTACAGTGACAATCGATTGTGTCACACATTTTCAAAAACATTTCTGACAGCATTTGAATAAAACAGATTGAGTAATAAATGTGTACCAAACTTATCTTGACTTTGAAGATCAGAAATAAATGAAGAAGTCCGTTTGGGACTTTTTCAAACACAACAATCGATTGTTGCAACAAGACAATCGATTGTCTATTAGAAAGTCGAACATCTGTCAGACTTAGAAAGCTTTGCAGATTTGGTAAATAAATATTCAACAACACAATCCTTAATTTAAGGAGCAAGTATCTGATCATTAAAAACGTTTTTGACTTTAAAGAAGATCTGTAAAACATATTCAACAACCAAATCATTGATTTAAAACGTTTTGAAAATAAGATTCTGCAAGTCAGATACTTTGACAATCGATTGTGAGAAGTGACAATCGATTGTTGCTTCAAAAATGATTTCAAACAAACTGTCTCAAGGCAATATTTTTGAGACTAAGTAAAAATACCTTGACAATCGATTGTTGAATAGAGACAATCGATTGTTGCTTCAAAAATGATTTTCAACAAACTTTCTGTCTCAAGGCAATTAATTTGAGACTAAGTAAAAACTGCTTGACAATCGATTGTGGCCTTTAGACAATCGATTGTGAAACTCAAATTTCACAAAACGAGTTTAAAAATCATTTTGGCAAATATGCAACTTATTTCTGTAAAACCTAATGATGCATGATTTTATAAAAATCATTTTAGGTGAGAGCCAATATTAGAAATAAGTCGTTGAGTCAAGATTACAATTTAAAGACGACTCAACAGTTAATTGCATTTGCTGATCTTGAACTTGTACTGTCCATCTTGTACTTGGACTGTTATTGTTCCATCACCGATGTTTGTCTCAATGTTTGGCATTTATCAAAACCTACATGAATCAACACATGTTAGTTCGAGAACGTGTTTCCAACAATTTCCCCCTTTTTGATAATGGCAAACATGTATCGGGATATGCATATTAATAACAGTTCAACACAGTTCAAGATATATATTCATATGTTTAACAGTTCAAGATGTTCCCCCTAAGTTTATGATTCCCCCTAAATGTATGCAACATCATAAACATGCATATGTCTTCCCCCTAAATATAAGATTCCCCCTAAATTTATGCAACAAATATTTGCAACATCAAATATCATAAACATGCATATAAAGAATGCATGTAGACATGTAAATATGCATATATCCTAATCTTCCCAAAGCATAGAAAATATCCCCTATATCTTCTAATAGATATGCATATGCCGCCCTTTCTCTTCCCCCTTTTGACATTAGCAAAAAGGTTAGAAGAAGGTTGGGATCACAAGTTTTACAACTTCCCCCTTTTGACATAAATAAAAGGTGGTTAGAGAAGAATATAATTCCCCCTTTTGACAAGTTGCGTAACTTCCCCCTTTTTACAAGAATATCAATACGATACTAATAAGAATATTTGGGTAGAAACTTATAGGAATCAATCAATAAAAATGACAATCAATTATGCAACAACGCCTGCACATCAAAAATATTAGACACAAAATAATTTTGTGGCAATTAAACCATTTTGTAGCACCAACATTAGATTCCTCTTGTCTTTGAGGATATCTCTGCAAAAACACAATTAAGTCAGTATTTAATTAATATAAATACATCCTAAGTGAATGCAATTGATCAACGTAGAGTCAAGAGCTCCGAGTTCACAAAGAATACGGAAGTGCAACTCTTAATCTAAAGGCTTGAAAAGATGTCATCAAATTTTAATTTCGACATCACCTTTGAGAACGTGATCTTTCATACAATGGTGCATAATTAGCTTTGTACTTAAATGAAGAATTGAAATCTTCGTCAAGCTTATGGCACTAAGAGTTATCACATCGAAGAGGGACGTGATCAAGACAAAGACCATAATCCAAAAGTTGTTATTTAATCTAAAGGATTCAACAACTTCCCGTGGCAGAATATTCGGCCTCGGTTGTGGACAAAGCGACACAAACAAGTTTCTTGCTAGGCAAAGAAACTAAGGAGTTATCGAGCAAAAAGGAAAGTGCCAAAAGTGCTCTTGCGGACTAATTTGCATTAAGCGAAATTAGAGACGGAATAGCCAAGTGATTGGCATGAAGAATCTTTGGGATAGCAAAGTCCCACATACAGAATTACTAATAATATACTTCATTTCCGTTTTAACCGCATTAGGACGTGACTCCTTTTGGACATGATTCATATTTAACAAACGCTAAATATTATATCAAGTCTACTAGCAGAGAAGTAAAGTAGGGAACGATCATACCTCGGTATATCTTTATGTTCAACCTTCCTACCTCTTACATTTCAGTCAAGCTGGTCATATGTATTGAGGTGGCCACTGCTTTGGTGTTGCTTTATCAACTCCTTGCAATATGAAAGTTCATTCTTCCATTTGCTTAATTTGCAGCTCCAAGATGAAATTTAAGCTCGTCCATCATTGACATTTTAAATTGCTAGTAATGAGTTTTACAAAAACTCCTTGCATACAGACATATTAGTTGCTCAAGAATATCATTAACAAGCAGATTTATTTTGATATTAAAACATGAAAATAATATCATAATATATATGAAAATAATATCATCAATACACGTCATAGTACTATTAAAACATAATAGTATTCATCAAAACAAGTAATCATGCAGTAATCAAAGAATGATTTTAGTTAAAAGAAAACATTTTGGAGATACACCAATAATAGTATCATCAATCCGAGTTTTATCAAAACAGTTTTATAATCAACACACAAATTCATGTTGACATATAAGAGTACCATCATCAATAAACATTCATGCACTTTATTTCTTCCTTCAAGAAAATTCCCCCTCAAATAAGGCATACCAAAAGAAAGCATTTTTCCTTATTTGAAACAAATCTCCTAAATACTTCTTCACAAAGATAGAGTATTAAGACTGCTTTCCTCTATCGAAAAATCTTCAAGAGACACAATACAAGTAGGAAAGACATTGAGGAATATGCATGATGAATGATTAGTAATAGTTTTCATGGCATATCAACTGTTTAGGCAAAACATATCAATTTGACATTTTTCAGGAAATACCGATTGTTATAAGAGCAACGATAAATCCATTTGATGGAAAGCATAACAAATGCATCAAATGTTATTCTATTAACAGTGATACACATTGTTATTTTCAGCAGACCATATTAAAACAAATGTCAAATATTTCAATTAAACACATTTGCAATAATGGGAATCAAATCAACACATGATTCAAGAGGAATTGATACGAAAAAGGCAACTTAATTGTTAACACATATCAACAAATACAATTAGGCATGATAAAGATGAAAGCCTAACTTTTAAGACTTTTGAAAAAGAGTTCAAGAATGATTGTGTATATTTTGAACTGACAAGATGATAATTGATTACTGTCAAGTTCAGAATTCAGAACGGTAACAAATTTTGAGATTTTTACCGTTGGACAATCGATTGTGAGTTGGAACAATCGATTGTGGGTCTGTTTGACAGTTTAAAAACTGGGCAAAAGTCAGTGAGTTCTCAAAAACTCAGAAATGAACGGACAATCGATTGTGGCCATTAACAATAGATTGTGACTAAGGCAAAAAAAAATTATGTCCTGAAAATTTTGAATAATCGATTATGGAAGTATGTCAATCGATTTTGGATGTATGACAATCAATTTTGGAAGTATGACAATTGATTATGGATGAGACAATGCCATCAACATATGGTAGAAGACAATAACTTTTCAGAATTTAGAAAAACGTTTTTAGAAAAGATTTTATAAAACATGAATACACATAAACAATTTATAATCAATATCGATTGTTATAAAACCAAAACTTAACACAATTGATGCACATATTCAAATATTGCATTTTATCAAAACATATGCACTATATAAAAATTTTCACAAATATATTCCCCCTATCTTCGAGGATATATCAAAAGTACAGCATTTATCAAAACATGTGTCACAAACATACTTGATACACTTGCTGTAAAAAGAATTTTCAATACATGAATCAACCACACATGATTCTAGCAAATACTTGACAGCAAATTTTCAATGCAGGGGTCAACAATTGTCAAATGTATATCAATCATTTGATAAATGATACTTGTAAGACAGATTTTTCAGCATGTCATCAACAAGTATAGTCAACAATAAATCTCACATATTGATTCTTGCAATTAAAGCACATCAACATATTTCAAGTGTGAGAAGCAAGTTAACAACCAACAAGATTATAACAACAGCTGCCACATAACAACAACAACAAATTTGTCAACAATACTTATTTGCACAATTTCGATTTCATCAAAAATATGAATGGCTAACCGAAATTCCCCTTTGATGCAATTAGGTGTCGTGCATGTTGCATCTACTACACTTTTGTAGTCTTCAAGCACACCTGCGAAAAATAATACCTACGGAGAGGTTTTTGGTACCCATATCTTTTTGGGTCTTTTGGGGTTTGGCAAATAACAATTATAACCATAAGATAAATCCCTACGTTTAGCAAAACAAACGGGAGCAATGTGTCCAACACGATGGCAATAATGACAAACAACATTCGGATTATGCCTATGTCTAGGTTGCGCCAAAAACGTTTTAGGTGATCTAGAGTCATTCCTAGACGTGTCAAAAATCCTAGAATCATTTCTAGGTTGTCTAGTGTGATTTATCCTAGACTTGTCGACGAAAATCCTAGAATTATTTCTAGGCGGATTAAAGCGGTTAATCCTAGACACATTAGTCCAATTCCTAGAGTTACATCTAGGTGATCTAAAATTATTAACGCTAGACTTATTAAAGAACCTAGTATCGTTTCTAGGTTGTCTAAACTCGTTCCTAGAATGCTGCCTAAAATTATTGTGACTAGGCTTGTTTTCAAAGATCCTAGATTCGTGTCTAGGTGTTCTAACGACATTGATTTTAGGCTTATTCGCGTACATCCTAGCATAGTGTCTAGGTGGTGCAGTGAAATTTCTAACTCGATTGTTTTTATGCCGTCTATTTTTCCTAGACTTCTTCTTTTCTTCAACAACCTTAGGAACGTCTACACTACGTGTTTCTAGTGTACTCCTAAGTTCAGCAATTTCCGATTGCAGAGAATCACAAGATATGCAAGTAAGACATTTATCACTCGAGGAAACTTCATTCATCGCCTTGATCTTATCTCTAAGATCATCATTGTCATTTTTCAGAAAATGATTTTCATCTTCAAAAGCTTTTGCCTTAGCAGTAGCTTCTCTGGCGATTTTTGAAACCTTTTTCAATTCATAGAATAAATCGTTAAAGGCTTCTTGTAACTCCTCAAAAGAATAAGAGCCAGAAGTACTTACCTCTTCTTCTTTGTCGGCCATTAAGCATCGTGCATTTTGTTCATCACACGAACAACTTGTTTCTTGAGGAATGTTTTCATAAATGTCCTCAAGTTTGTCCCACACTTCTTTGGCAGATTTGCAGTGTGAAACTTTCCGACATTCTTCCTGATTCAAAGAGCTGTGTAGCAAATTAATAGCCTTGGTGTTGTATTCACTTGCCATGGCTTTTCCAACTTGTTTCGTCATTAGTTTACCATACTTTATGATTTGCCAAAGACGAAAGTCGTTTGCTTGGATGAAAACTCTCATCCGCTCTTTCCAATATGCGTAGTTGTTACCATCAAACACAGGAGGAAAAAAGATGGAGTGACCTACGCTCATTGTACCTGCATTCAACATTCTCAACAGAAAAATACAGATCTTTCTCTCAACTGGTTAAGGCTTACAGAGAGTTAGGCTCTGATACCAATTGTTAGGAACCGTGAACAACGCTAGAGGGGGGGTGAATAGCGTTTTACAGGAATTATGCGGAATTAAAAATCCTGTTGCAGGAATATAAAAATACTGCAGGAATTTAACAAGTGCAGGAAAGTAAAGGAGGCAGAGATGTATACTGGTTTACCACACCTTGTGGCTAGTCCAGTCCCCGAGAGACTCTCTCGAGATTTCCACTAACAACCCTGTCGAGCTTGCGGGTGCTCAACAAACCTTTACACTTGAGACTTGAATCGAACAAGTCTCAAACACCTGCTTGAGGATACCTCACCTCAAGACTTCCCTGTTAAGCTTCCGGGTGCCTAACGAACCTTTACAACTTGAGAACTTGATACAATACAAGCCTCAAACAACCTGCTTAAGGACACCTATCCCTAAGACTTCCCAAGAAGAAATACAACACTCCTTCTTGTTACAAGTGCTCACAAAGAAACACTCACTACTCACTTTACAATAACTCTCTCAATAGAGTGGATTATGAGTACAAATATATCAGCTCAAGAACACAACAACTCAATCAAATAATGGCTCTCAAAAACAATGTATATGATATGAATTTGATGTAAAATAATTTCAAGTGTAATCTCAATATTTCAGATCAGTTGTGTTGATTCAAAAACGTTTCAGAGAAGTGTTTTTATAGAAAGAAAAAGTTTATGACCGTTGCCTTAATAAAAAACACAAAACTCTGATTTTAACCTATGACAATCGATTGTGCTACAGTGACAATCGATTGTGTCACACATTTTCAAAAACATTTCTGACAGCATTTGAATAAAACAGATTGAGTAATAAATGTGTACCAAACTTATCTTGACTTTGAAGATCAGAAATAAATGAAGAAGTCCGTTTGGGACTTTTTCAAACACAACAATCGATTGTTGCAACAAGACAATCGATTGTCTATTAGAAAGTCGAACATCTGTCAGACTTAGAAAGCTTTGCAGATTTGGTAAATAAATATTCAACAACACAATCCTTAATTTAAGGAGCAAGTATCTGATCATTAAAAACGTTTTTGACTTTAAAGAAGATCTGTAAAACATATTCAACAACCAAATCATTGATTTAAAACGTTTTGAAAATAAGATTCTGCAAGTCAGATACTTTGACAATCGATTGTGAGAAGTGACAATCGATTGTTGCTTCAAAAATGATTTCAAACAAACTGTCTCAAGGCAATATTTTTGAGACTAAGTAAAAATACCTTGACAATCGATTGTTGAATAGAGACAATCGATTGTTGCTTCAAAAATGATTTTCAACAAACTTTCTGTCTCAAGGCAATTAATTTGAGACTAAGTAAAAACTGCTTGACAATCGATTGTGGCCTTTAGACAATCGATTGTGAAACTCAAATTTCACAAAACGAGTTTAAAAATCATTTTGGCAAATATGCAACTTATTTCTGTAAAACCTAATGATGCATGATTTTATAAAAATCATTTTAGGTGAGAGCCAATATTAGAAATAAGTCGTTGAGTCAAGATTACAATTTAAAGACGACTCAACAGTTAATTGCATTTGCTGATCTTGAACTTGTACTGTCCATCTTGTACTTGGACTGTTATTGTTCCATCCGATGTTTGTCTCAATGTTTGGCATTTATCAAAACCTACATGAATCAACACACGTTAGTTCGAGAACGTGTTTCCAACAAGGCCAACTCGGAGAATCTCATCCCATATTGCGACACGATCATATCCCCCTGACCCAGTTGCTAAAACTAACTGCGCAGCTCCTTTCTATGGGAATGCGGTACATATTTCTCTAGTAAGAGAATGGAGAACTAATGCCGGGTAAGTAGAGGTGCACCAACAGGCCTATGCCTCTCATAAGCCTCCCACCAAGTAAAAGCAGCTCCAGAAAATAAAAAAAGTATTAAATAGGACTCCACTAGTCTCCAGAATACCTGATGTACGCAATATCCTCTGACACTTATCCAAGAAACCTTGGGCATCCTCACCCTCTGCGCCACTGAAAGTCGGAGGCTGAAGTCAACCAAACCTCTCCAATCGATACTGCTTATCATCAGACATAAATGGAACCACAAAATCCTAAGCATGTGTAACCAGCTAGGCTTGTGGTGCCTCCGGTGTCTAGAGTCCCTGAACAACCTGCTTGGGTGTACGGGCGGGAGTCTGAGTGCCTCCCTGGCCTAATAAATAGTTGTTGTAATAGAAATTATGACTGCCTAAGCAAGACTGGTGCACTTAGTCAGAATCTGAGCCAAAGTCTCTTGGAGACCCGGAATAATAAGAGGCACAGTCGGTGCCTGAGCTGATGCTGCTGGAGCATCCCTAGCTGGAGCATGATCATGAACTAGAGCGGTGGGTGGATCTATAAGTGTTGACCTAGCTGTTTTGCATGCTACACCCATGCCCCTACCACTGCCTCAAACACGTCATCGGCCTCAAGCGGCCCCAACTAGTGGTACTGGTGGTAGTCCATACTGACCGATAACACATGTCCACGCCATCTATGAGAGAATAGAATAACAGAAGTTTAGTAACCAGAATCAATAGATTCACACGATAAGATTTCAAGAATGTAAAGTTTTTGTTAAAGCTTCTGCAGCCTCCCGAGGATAAGTACAGACGTATCTGCACCGATCCACGAGACTCTACTAAACACGCTTATGACCCATAAGACTTATGTAGCCTAGGGTCTGATACCAATATGTCACAATCCGAAATCTAACCATGTCATGATGGCTCCTATCGTGATACAAGGACAACCACTTATTTCCAAATACTCCATTTTTCAAATAAAAACTCAAGGGAAAATCATAAGTTTAACAGATTCAATAAGATAAAAGTAGAAATCAAAATCTAGGAAAGAAATACAATTTCGACCTCGGGTGTCACTGAGTCATGAGCTAAAACTACTACATCTGTTCAAAATAACATGACGAACACGGTCTGAGAATATCCAAATAAATATACTAAAGGAAGATAAGGAAAGGAGCAGGCGGAACTGCGGTCGCCAAGCAGCTACCTTGCAATCTCAACAGAAAGTCTCCAACTGGTGTGTTCAACAACTGCTATCGTGCCATGAGATACCTGGATCTACACACAGGGTACATGGGATAATGTAAGTACACCAACTCAGTAAGTAACAAGTCCAAACTATAGACCGATCGTAGTGACGAACTAAAACGGAAAGTAGACATGCTTATCGTTCATATAGTTTCTTATCAGTAATCAAACACAGTATGAACGATACAGATTATAAAGATCAGGAACCTCTAAGCACTAATGCACAGATTACATGATCAATGTTACGAATAATACTTCCACTCGCAGTGCTCAACAATTCGGTGTTATATATGGATCATTCGGCCCTGGAAAGATCCATGCGTAATATATATACATCACAAACTATAAGTCACCCAGTACTGAGGAAATAGGCTAATCTATCCACATGGAGAAGATCCACCTCCATACCAATACTTTGGACAAGATCCATGTCCCGCAAAGATCCATCCCTCAACATCATCAACTGGGCTCACTAGGGGCGTACAGACTCCAGAGGGGCTTCTCTAAGCCCAAGCTCTATATCAACGCCAACAAAGGCATGATCAATATCTCATTGCGGTGGTGTAGCCCGATCCGATACTATCAATCAGTATCATGCTCTCGGCCTCACTTAGTCAATACTCTTCAATCTTACACACACGAGCTAAAATGTTATGATACAAGCCCGAACAAGGATATGATATGTCAAATAGCAATAATAAAGACAAGGTAATGATATAATATGCATGAACAAGATTTAATATAGATTATAAATGAAGCTAATGACATGACAGCAAGAAACGACCTCTCGGGTCTCAACAGTGTTGACGTAAAGCCTTAACATGATAATCAGCATGGTTAGAAACTTATTAACTTAATTAAATAATTACGACACATATACCAATATAAAAGATTCATTAAGTGGTGCCATGGAATGATCCAGGCCGTATTTCTCATGGTGCACGCCCACACGCCCGTCACTTGGCATTGCGTCACCTCAATAGTAATCATAGAACACACAGTTCGGCGTTACTTACCTCAAGCCAAGCCAAACAATAGCCTGTGACGCCCTTGCCTCTCGATTTTGCCTCCAAATGTCCCGAATCTAACGAAATCAGTATAGAACCATCAAAATATGCTAAGAGAACAAAGTCCACTTGAAAATAATCAAATTACATCAAAATAATCCCGAAATTGGTCAAAACTCGACCCCAGGTCCATGCCTCGGATTTCGATAAAAATCACAAAAATAGAATCCTTACACTCTCATGAGTTTATACATACCAAGAATATCAAAATCCGACCACGAATGACCCCTCAAATCCCTAGATTAAGGTATCCAATTTTCAAGGACTAACTCCCCAATTTAAGGCTTTAAATCCCCCAAATTTTATGTTTAAACAAGTAAGAATCAACATAGAATCAAGTTTTAGGTTCAAATATCTCACCTCCAAGTGTTTCCCTTTGTTCCCCTCTTAAATTCTTCTCAAAAAGCTCCAAAACCGCTCAAAAATTGAGGAAGTTAGACCCAAAATCGCGAGTAATGGCTATTTAAATATTCTGCCCAGATATATTTCCTTCTTCGTGAAGATGATCAAAGCCTCACATTCGCGAAGCACAAAAATTCCGTTGACCAAAACTCCTCCTAAGTGATCGCGGAAGCATCTTCGCAAACGCGATGCTTCAATCGACCAAGCCTTCGCAAACGCGACTACACCTACGCTAAGTACAAAGCTCCTGGGATCCCAGCTACCCCAAATACTCTACTCGAACGTGGGACCTTCTTTGCGTTCGCGATGCATACTCAACCTCAACCATTCGCGAAGGCGAAAAACTAGCCAACCTCACTCAACATCTCTTCGCGAACGCGAAGAGCAAAAACTCTGCAACACAGAGTTGAGAAATCTGCAACTTTCAAAATAAGGATTTGATCCGCTTAGCCACCCGAAACTCATCGAGGCCCTTGGGATCTACCCCAATCATGTCAACCTATCACATAACATCATTCAAACTTTTACCAACCATCGGAACACTCAAAACAACATCAAATCATCATTTGATTCAAGCCTAGAAATTCCAAAAACTTGCGAATTCTGAATTCGATCAAAAAGTCTATCGAACCTCGTTTGAATAACCTAAAATTTTGCACACACGTCAAAAATGAAACAATGGGCCTACTCCAACTTCCGAAATTCTATTCCAACCCCTATATCAAAATCTCCCCTATTGACCGGAAAACGCCAAAATTTCAATTTCTTCAATTCAAACTGAAGTCTACTCCGGACCTCTAAAACACATTCTGATCATGCTCCTAAGTCCTATATCATCTCCTAAAGCTCTCGAAATTATAAACCTAATTCTGAGATCATTACACACAAGTCAACTTCCGTTTGACTTTTTCAACTAAATGGTCAACTTAAAAGACTAAGTGTCTCATTTTTCTACAAACCACTCCGAACCCAAACTAACCAATACGATGCCGCATAATACAGTTGAAAAGACATAAAGAAGCAGAAATGGTGGAAACGCTCATGAAACGACCCGCAGGGTCATTACAATTTAAGTATTGTATGAAAGTGGAACAACATTGTATAAAACTTATATTTAAGTTGTATGATATTATAGTTATATATATCTGGGTAGAAATAATGTATAAAAATTTTAAATAAGCTATAGATAAGTTGTATAATATATAATTAGTTGTATGAAATTTGTTTTTACTCTGTATAAATCAGATACAAAATATACAAAAGACATATTGTATAAAATTTGTATTTAAGTTGTATGTTATTGTAGTTGTATTTAACTGGGTAAAAATAATGTAGGAAAGTTGTAGATAAGTATATAATTAGTTGTATGCGATTTATTTTTACTATGTATAAATTATATACAAAATAAAAAAGATATATTTTATAAAATATATAACAATTATATTTGTGTAATAAGGAATAGTGTCAAGAACAAAGTAATTGAATCTGAAGTTTTCATCTATTTTTTGAAATTGAAACTTCTTTTGTAAACTTTTAAAAGGTTGTACTGGTACCGATTTTTGACTTGTTTATTTATAGAGAAAATACAAAAATGTGAACAGATTAATTTTAAATGTGAAATTGAGGCATTGCATATTTGGTGATGGGTATTATAATATAATTCGATATCTTATTCCTATTAGTATTGTTGATGTTGCCATTGAGAAGAAACTGAACAGTCGGTCACAATATGAAAGCTCCAACTACTTGTCTATCATCAGAAATAGTCTATTGTTTTCTTTTTTCTTAGCTTCATCTCGTGGAAATAATTGCTCCATTCATTCCAATCTACATTTACATGAACATTGTTTTTATTTTGTGACGTGACAAAATATTAGATATTATTCATTTATGCAAATACACAATTTTCAATTATTCAAATTCAATAAACTACTCAACTTTTATACTTTGATGTAATATTTTTTCTATTGCCAGAATCAACATGAGTAAGAGATAATAATTACACTGATGTTTGCTCATAATGCATATTGCCAAATATTGCTGAAGTTTAAGCTTTTTGTTATGAAATAATATAAGAACAAGAACAATAATACAAGAACAATAGAGAGAAAAGTAGAGAGAGGAGTATTCTTATTGATACTTTGGGATGGTTAGGGATGGTTTACAATGGTAGAAGACCCCTTTATTTATAGGGAGGTGGTGACTTAGCCACCAAGTAGTAAACCCTAGAATCTCTCTAAATATAGACATTCACCTTAAATAGAGTTCTATTTATAACACTCCCCCTTGAATATCTATTCAATAATGTGCCTCGTTAAAACCTTAAAACCAAAACCCAATGGGAAAAATTAAAGAGAAGGAAAAAGAGTACACATGTTTGAATATGCGCCTATTGGTTGCCTCGTTAAAAACCTCGCAAGGAAAACCCAGTTGGGACAAAACCTTGTAAGAGAAAAAGAGTGCAACGCGCATTAACTCCCCCTGATAAGAACATCAATTTATATCCTTGAGCATTTGCATTCCAATCTTGTGCACCATCTTCAAAGCAATCTTTGGTAGATGTTTGATAAATAAGTCAACCATATTGACTTGAATAAATATTCCGCACCTTGAAATCATCATTCTTGATAGATATGAACATCTTCATATAATGTCGTGGAATAATTCTTCAATATCTCCATAGATGTATTCTCAATGCCATCATGCTTATAGTTATAGCAAGATACATATGTACACAAATTGTACTTAGGATGTGGTACTTCAGGACCAAGAATTATGTATGCTTCAAGCAACTTAAATCTTTCAAGTTAAGTCATATAAGCCATATAATAGACTTTAGATGCATATCAAGTTTTCACGTCACGCTAAACAAATAAGATATTGAAAACTGATTATACATACCTTTGACTTTATACTTTCAAGTATTTGAACTACATGTCCAAAACTACATGTCTTATGGAATCAATTCTGCTTGAATTGTATCTCTTCCATTTATGATCACTTTGATCATTTGCTCATCTTCTTTATTAAGAAGTTCCTTTTGAAACCGATTAGTCTATACGCTTCAAGCGTATCCAAGACTTTGTCCTTCTACGACTTAATATGAGCATTTGTAGTGAGAATATAGTTACTTTCTTTGGGTCAGCAAATGCGTGTTGCATGCTTTGCAATATGTTGCAATTGAATTATCCATTTTATGAACTTCAGGTTCATGATATTCGGGGATTTACATATACAAATGATAATTCATCCCATGTAACCTTTTCTCAAGTGTTTATCATGTCTCCCCCTCATGTTAGAAAAGCTAACTTGTTTCCTCAACTTTGGGAAATCATCTTTGTGCATTATCATGTCAATATACACAGCACATTAATAATAAGATGAAATTATTTGGTTCCTGACCCTGAACCACTTGTGAGGGGAGAATATACTCTCGTATACAACGTATATCAAATTGATATATATAACTTTGTTCTCATAAGAAACAGTTTAGCTATTAAGTGGAAGCACTCAATAATTATCTTGCTAAACCAACTTTGATATGAACCAACTTATCAAGACGAACTATCTTGAGTAGAGAATCTGGAAATTATGCTCGAAGTTAGATTACTGAGCAATTTACCTCGCAATCACCGGCCAGGCTGCGGGTTAATAACAATTGCGCATGTAACCATTTCATAGATGCATCATATGTGGTATACATGGCACGTGAATGGGCCCATATTCACCTTTGATATTTCCAGAATTTATGAGCTTCAACCCGAACTCTTTAGTTGGTCAGTTCATTAATGAGAACAAGTGATACAAGAGAATTCGTAAAGAACTTTCTAGTTCTTTAATATTCACCTATGTGAATTTGCACATCATACTTAAAATGAGATGGCTAACACGAATGCCAACTGAATAAATTATCAATATTGGTAAACTTCAAATTTACACCATGACATGTGCACTTATCAATAAACTTCAGGTTTATTATGACATGGGTTTTTATACCAATAGATATCCACTTTATTGTGGCATTCTTTTGTTTGTGTAGTACAAACTGGAGAATAAAGCGGGTAGCTTTTCATATACAAATTATCCCGCTACAAGTTGTAGTAATAGGAGATATCAAATCTTTCCTTCATTTATAGTCTCAATATAATCAGCGCTTTCGCGTGTACTTTGGAAACTGAATAAGTTTCTTTGAGACTTACTACAGCACAATACTCAATTGTGTTTCTTCAACATAGTAATAATTGGCTCTTCTAGAGCTCTCAATTAATTTTGTACTACCACAAATTCATTAACATCCATGTGGTGAATATCTTTCTTAAAGAGAAAGTTATACCATTATGGTCATGTCAAACTTATATGCAAGATATGTTTCTTGCATTATCGTTGTCCTTTAATAGTCATATTTCCAAAATACTTTGGCGTACAATAGGTACGTGACCAACGATCATTCATGCCATATATCATCTCAAACCTCCTTCTAGGGGTGAGTGTGGTATATTCTATACCAATTTCATGTTCATATTCTTCCAATAATGAATATGTATTCGTGAATCAGATGTTGTCACATTCACTGCGGGATATGTGATTTTGTTATCCTTTTCAAATCTGTAAATGCATCTGGCATTCGATTTGCTATTCTTTGCAAATGGATAATATTTTGCGCCTCTTTTTCACAAATAGAGGTATGTGGATCAAGAAGAGATAATGATGCATTTTTTCACAAAATTTCCCGTTTGGTTTCACCAACTTCTCCCCCTAATTTTGGGAAAAGTGTCTCATCGAATTGACAGTCTGCAAATCGTGCAGTGAACAAATCCCCTGTCAATGTTTCGAGGTAGCGAATAATGGAGGGCAATTCAAACTCAACATATATTCCTAACCTTCTTTGCAGACCCATTTTGGTGCGGGATGGCGGTGCTATAGGCACATATACTGTGCATCCAAAGATTCTTAAATGGGATATATAAGGTTCATGACCCAAAACCAATTGCAACGGGGAATATTTGTGTCAATTCGTCAGTCAGAGACGAACTAGCATTGCTGCATGCAAAATGGCGTGACCCCAAGCCGAAGTGGGCAGCCGACAAACTAGCATTGCTGCATGCAAAATGGCGTGACCCCAAGCCGAAGTGGGCAGCCTCGTTTTCATGAGGAAATGAGGAATTCAAGATTATACTCATGTATTGTCTCAATCTAATATCCGTTTTGAATGATATCTCTAAAACTCAACAAGTTGCTTTTAGACTTGGAGGAGAACATTTTGACTGATATCATTAAAACTCAACAAGTTCTTCTTAGACTTGGAGGAGAACATTGCATTCTCTAAAATATCGTTCCTTTAGGCAGAGTTATAGTTGCTCTTCAGGAGCCTTCAATCAATTTAATTTCCATAGTTTGCCATACAAAAGAAAATATACGAACATGAGAATAAACAAGTTCAATTCGTTTGTTTCACATTTAAACAATATTTTCAAAATCTGCTGAGGTCAGTTGACTAACTAAATCAGATAGTCGATTATATGTTTTTCATAATCGATTACTATGTAGTTTGAAAATTTCAGTTTAAGCATTTTCTTAAAACAATCGATTGTTAAACACACACAATCGATTATTTGCTATTTTGAAAAACTTCAGATCACACTGTCTTAAGACAATCGATTGTTAAACATAGACAATCGATTGTTGACTATTTTGAAAAACTTCAGATCACACTGTCTTACGACAATCGATTGTTAAACATAGACAATCGATTATTTGCTATTTTGAAAAATTCCAGATCACACTATCTTAAGACAATCGATTGTTAAACATAGACAATCGATTGTTGACTATTTCGAAAAACTTCAGATCACACTGTCTTACGACAATCGATTGTTAAACATAGACAATCGATTATTTGCTATTTTGAAAAAATTCCAGATCAAACTGTCTTAAGACAATCGATTGTTAAACATAGACAATCGATTTTTGAACATTGACAATCGATTGTTGAACATTGACAATCGATTGTTTTGCAGTTTTAATGCGAAATATTAGATAATCGACTAACTGTTAGGTTAGTCGATTACCGCTACTGGAAAATAAAAATATTATTGAAATCTGAGCATATTGAAATATTCTAAAGAACTAATACTAACATTATATCATAAACTAACTAATACGAGCTGATACTAATGACTATTAGTTTATTCACTAACTATTACAAATAAGTGAAATAAAATCAAACAACTCCATCTTCTTTCATCACAGATCCATCACCGATTAGGTGGTCTATTTACCCATCGGGTTGCTCAAAGAAGTCTGCCACATCCAGGTGGGTGATGTCAAAATTGTCGTCAGAGACAAAATTTATTTCAGGGCCTTTATTCTTTAGAGAAGCTTGATAAAGATCAACCAAATGTCTTGGTACACGGCAAGCTTTTGACCAGTGCCCTTTTCCACCGCAACGATAACATATAGTTTCTGAACTTTTTGCCTTAGGATCCTCATAATCCCGTTTCTGCTTTCGGCGGTTATCTCTCCTCGGGGGGTGACGGACATCATGGATATTTCTTCCTTGTCTACGTCTACGGCTATGACCCTGATTACGACCACGACCATGGTTAGATCCATGGCCCTTTTCATGATTGGCATAATGAAAATACACCTTATCTGCTACAGGCAGTGGTGTAGACCCAGTGGGTCGACTTTCGTGATTTCTCATGAGCAGGTCATTATTTCGCTCAGCCACAAGTAGAAGAGAAATCAGTTCAGAGTACTTTGTGAAGCCTTTCTCTCTGTACTGTTGTTGCAGTACCATATTGGAGGCATGAAACGTTGTAAACGTTTTCTCAAGCATATCATAATCGGAGATTTTATCTCCACATAGCTTCAATTTAGAAGTAATTCTGAACATTGCAGAATTATATTCAGAAACAGACTTAAAGTCTTGGAGCCTCATATGAGCCCAATCATATCGTGCTTGTGGCAGAGTGACCAACTTCAGGTTGTCATATCTCTCCTTTAAGCCTTTCCACAAGATGAGTGGATCCTTGACGGTGAGATATTCAATCTTCAAACCTTCATCAAGGTGATGGCGCAAAAAAATCAAGGCCTTAGCACAGTCTTGGGTGGATGCTTTATCTCTATCTTTAATGGCGTCTCCAAGACCCATAGCATCTAAGTGGATTTCAGCATCCAACACCCATGTCATATAGTTCTTGCCCGAAATTTCAAGGGCAACGAACTTTCTTTTCGTAATGTCAGACATAATCGAAAATCAAATTAGGAAGAGAGAAATACCTTAGTTTTTCTTGAGAACGATTCTTGAGACGGTAGAGTCTCGTGCTGATAATGTGTTATGAAATAATATAAGAACAAGAACAATAATACATGAACAAGAACAATAGAGAGAAAAGTAGAGAGAGGAGTATTCTTATTGATACTTTGGGATGGTTAGGGATGGTTTACAATGGTAGAACACCCCTTTATTTATAGGGAGGTGGTGACTTAGCCACCAAGTAGTAAACCCTAGAATCTCTCTAAATATAGACATTCACCTTAAATAGAGTTCTATTTATAACACTTTTGTCAAATTCAGATGAGTTTGATATATTTCCTCTTTCTTTTTCTTTCTTGTTTTAATTAAAATTAATTACTTTTTTGTGGTTCCAAACTTAGTAGGACAGCCACTTCTGCTCTTGCAAAGGACAGAGATATTTGGCAAAACAGGTTAAACCTATTTATTTGGCACGAAATTACATTTATTTTTATATTTTATACCATATTCCAGAGATATTGTAAATTCTTGTAAAAAAAAAAAGAAGTTAACCTACTTCTGATTTTTTGTAGAAACGGTTACCGTTAATTAGTAGAATGAACACATAATCTGAACGCTTAAAATTGGTGGTTATTAATTTTTGTATAAGAAGATTACTGTATTTAAGGCGGAAGAAAAATATGATAAGAGAAGAGGAGAGAAAAAAGAAAAATAGTGTAACTAAATCCCTTAATTGAAAACACTAATAATAGTTGGGAGCCTTTTAAGGTGGAACGTATGTATTTTGTAAACAAAACTTGTGTACGTAGAAGTAATTTGCTAAACATAAAAATTTAATATAATAAAGTTTCTAATAGTGTATAGGAATAGAAAATCCCAATTGAAAAATAACATTGCTTCCTTGTTACTTTTATAATTGGGTGTCTGGCACCGTATATCAACTCAGCTAATTGGCTAGAATTAACCCATTTTTCATTTATGGCATCAAGTAGCTAATAAATATATATATCAGAACAATAATATGTATATTACAATCTTAATTTTCTTCTTTATGTATATCAAAATCTTATTTTTCTTCTTTTTATATTTAAAAATTAAATAATAAATATAATTTTTTATCATTTATTGTTGTATTTATATCTAAGTATATCACTACGTATAACACATCAAATAATGTGTATATCAAAATGTATATCTCACCTTTATTTTCTGTCTTTGTATATATTAAGATGTATATTAATTTTTTTTTCTTTTTTGTATATCTCACCGTACAATATATCTCAAGTATATCAGTGATATCTCATCTATATTACATTTACCTGTGTATATCCATAAAAATTTATATTATATATATGATATACAATATAATATACGCGTGTGTCCAAAAATAATTATATTGTATATACGATATACAAAGTGATAAACATAGACGTCCTTAAAACCTTGTGTGTGATATACACTGATGTGCATGATATACAACATGATATACACATGTGGTAGTTAAATTTTTAGGTTTTATTTTTTTACCTGAAACAAGTGTAAATCACTTCCAATCTTAATCAAATTTTGAATATAGCCTCGTTTAGATATTTTCAACCAATATCAATCACACCCACTCGTTCAATCCAACCAAAAAAGGGAAGAGAGAATAAAAACAAAGTTGAAATGTATTTTTTCTCTCTTAATTTAAAAAATTCTATATTTCCATTCTATTTCCA
This sequence comes from Nicotiana benthamiana, assembly GCA_034376525.1. Classification (NCBI taxonomy): domain Eukaryota; kingdom Viridiplantae; phylum Streptophyta; class Magnoliopsida; order Solanales; family Solanaceae; genus Nicotiana; species Nicotiana benthamiana. The sequence goes on along the minus strand of CM067325.1, from coordinate 82,158,375 downwards.
TATCTATAGAAGAACGTATATAAAAATCTTTAGTGAAATTAGTAAAAGTTAAGAACTCATTGAAACTAATTGATTCTATTTTGAAACCTTTTGCTTCTGAATTTTTCTGATGTGAGATCAACCTTACATTTTCATCCCACTAATTTTTTTTGCATAATTTTCAAGAAGGAAGATGAATTATCCCATCAACACCAAAAATTGTCCATGTGACAAATAATGCAAGAAAATATTTATTTTCAAATTAGTCGGAGGAACTTTCTATTCATTCAATTTGAATTTTATTGGAGACATGAGAAACCAAATGGGTTTACATTAGGATTATGTCTATCATGGCAGTGTCAATCAACCCCTTTAGTATCTGCAAAAGCATTCGCTCTTTGCTTCTCCTCATCTCTACGAACTCATAGTATTTTCTGAAAAATGTATCAACCATTACAACTTCTCAAAGATTATCAAAGAATATACACCCATCCAAATACAGATTGAAGAACAAAATTTGTTAGATTGAAGAAGAAAAAAAGAAAAGAGTGGAGAAGAAATACGAGAAGAGAGAAGAAAAAGATAGGGAGAGTGCGAATAAGTAAGAAACTAGGGTTATTTAGAATTTGGCTATATGCTGTCAATTTTTTTAGGTTACTTTTGCCAAATTTAATATAAAGCGAAAACATTACCAATTTTCTTTACGTGTTTTCATGCCATATTTTCTTTATAATTTCTCCTTATTTTAGACTTCGGCCCGACATATTATGTGCACGATGGGCTTAGATGTATTGTTCTGCGATATCGGGCCTCAAGCCATATCATAGGCCCTGAACTTTGTTGCTCAGGCCCAAATTCCTTGTGGTGTAGGAACTTACAACACCAAGTTTCACGAGAACTTTACGCAAATAACCCGTTGGGTTCATTATTACTTCTTCTAATTAGTATATATAGATTATATTTATATTGATTATACACGATTATATATATATTATATATGTTTTGTATATATATATATTATATATTTATAAATTATTTTTAATTTAAGTGATTGAATGAACAATCACTTAAGTTAATTCTTAAGTTTTTCAATATAGTGGATTCGTTGACGTACCTAAGTACTCGTTAGTGTTCTAATATAAGATCCTAAAGTACTTTGTGTAATATTAAAAAATGTTGCGCTTGGTAAAACTACATTGAATTATCATGAAGATGTGATAAATAAAAACGAAATGCATACTTAATTTATTAACCTCGATCAGAGACGAAGGTACATAGCCCTTAAGGGTGGTCAACTGATCACCCTTCGTCCAAACATTATAATGTATATATAGGTATAATATTAGCTTTTAATGTTATATAACATATATTGAATACTCTTTACTGAGGATTTCCTTTACTTATTTCAAGTTTGAACACCATAAATAAAATTTCTTGCTTCACCACTAACAATGATTAAGCGATAAACGTGTATATACATATATGTAATGTGGTAATGTGAAGAGTGTAACAAGATTCCAAGCTGATATTGTCCGGGCGGGACCATCAAATTGAAACTCAAATTTTCATTTCTTTAGATCTTAGTTTTGTTTGAATGAAATGTATAAAAGCGAAAAAGTAAGTAGAAAAGGAAGTGAAGAATTAGGTGATGGAGCTAATTCAGTGTGTCATGTTTGAATGAGAAGGAAGTGAATGATAAAAGGGCTACCATCGCTCTCCTTCCATACTTTCATCATGTATCGTTCTCCTTTCTTCTTGCCCTCTCTCCCATTTGTCCCACAAATTTTAGTCCTCCTCCTCGTTTCTCATTCTTTTATTTTCTTTTAACGCCCAATAACCAATTTGGTCCCAAGGCAAGGAATAATCAATTATACCAAAAGATGCACTTGATACAGCCAGAATAACAATTATAACCCAAGTCGATCTGCGAGATATTTTAAACCCGTGGGTAAGATACACCCGAAAATAAACGGGACGAAATTCTTTAGGGCTCGTTATTGGTACGTGGGATAAGGAATAATTAATGCCGGAACTAAATTTTAAAAAGTGTTTATCCCATGCTTAGTTGGTAGAAAAGTGCGGTATAATTAATTCCGGGATTGTAATATTTTTTATCCCCTTAAAAAGATAAAATAACTAATCTCCCAGTAACTAATCACAGAATAATTAGTCCTGGGATACCTTCTTTCCAATCAAACGACCCCTAGTCTCCTTTTTACAATTAAGTAGGGATACACTTCCCGCATAGTGGCCCTACTTGATGCAAATCATATATAATCAATCGAGGTGGTGAAACTTCGGAAACTGAATAGTTAAATGGAAAAAGAAAGAAAAAATGTAAGGATGCACTTATAACCGTATCAATCAAACTAATATGCTATGAAATATTTAGTTAAGGGTGTATTGTGGGCTGGGCGCAGCTCGGGACCGCCCCGGGCCTGCGAGACCACGAGTCTAATGGGCCGGTTCAAACGGGCCAGTCTCAAATGGTCTTTAAGGCTCACTGTGGGCCGGTCCTCCCCAAATAGATCGTGAGCCCGAGACCGTTTAGCCCAGGACCGACAGGCGGGTCTGGACCGGTTCAACCGGGCCTAATAGGCCAAACGGGCCCAACGATAATTTTCAAAAAAAAATTAAAAAAGGCTAACGGTTAGAAATTTAAAAACTAGTCGGTGGCCTGCAATTTCAGTCGTTTGGCTTTTTAAAAAATAATCATTTAGCCCCTAATCTTTATTTTAACCCCAAACTTTTTATAATTACACTTTTTTCCTTATTTTAAACTATAAATACCCCCCTTTTTTTTTTTTTTTTACTCATAAATTCATCAATTTCTCTCTAATTTCTTCTGTAATTGCTTACTTTATTATTGCAATTTTGTGAAAAATTGTGAAGTTGGTTGAAGTATTCAAGTCTTCACGTCTTCGACGATATTCAATTTTTAAGAAGTTGTTCGTTAATTCGGTAAACTCGTTCCAACTCTTAAGATCTAATATTATAATTTTATTTGTTTAAGTTTGTATAGTTATAATTAATATGGTATTTTTTTTTTTGAAAAAAATATTTAGTGGTAAGAGAAAATCTAAAATTGATGATTCTAGTCTCCAAGCTACTACTCTTCCCCTGGCTCCCTGACCCAGACCTGTTACCCGTCCTCCTCCACCTGTTATTCTTGATAGTAATAACCCATATTTTTAATTTACCAACAGTCAATTTGTCCATGATGTTGCACCAGATCAATAATTAAATAATGAATATATGAATGCTATGTATCCTAATGCAACTATTGATGAAATTGATGAAAAAAATGATGATTTAGGTGAAACAGAACTGGATTTAGATGATACACTTAATAGTCCTATTGTTAATCCAACTGATAATATTCTAAATGATGCCCCATCTGACCTTCCTGTAGTAACCCCTACTTTTAATAGATAACCTTCTAAACAGATCGAAACATCTCTTGTTTGGTAATTTTTTGCTCAACTAAGAGAACAAAATAAGGCTAAGTGTAAAACGTGTGGGGCTTTGATGGCCCATAAATATACTGGAGACCGTAGCGGTACGGGTAGTTTGACTTGACACATAAAGATAAACCCTAGAGATAAAGCTAAATATCTTCAAATGAAAGTGCAGCAAAAGGAACCAAGTGTAGGTACTGAGGTTAACCCTAGTACCGGGTCAAATCTAGTTCAACCGGGTCAAATATATAACTTGTATTTTGGTATAGTTTCTTTAGTTTTTTTCTCTAATGGTGGTATAGTTTCCATTGGGGGGAGGAAGACTAAGAAAGATATTGCCATTTTTTGTTAATGTCATAATAACAAAAATTATAAGACATTCCCTTGAATATTTATTAGATAAAAATAATTTTTAAAAAATAGTCTGGACCACTTAGACCCATTTAGGCTCGTGGGCTCGACCCATTTAGCCCAGGATCATGTGGGCTTAGGCCTATAGCGAGCCGGTCCCATTCTTTAAGACCGTTTGGCCAGGAACCGCTAGAGCCCAACTCACTAAAGCCCAGACCTATTAGGCCCGGCCCATTAGACCCATTTAGGTCAGGGCCCGGCCCACAATACACCATTACATTTAGTCCCTTTTCAATCTTGAAGTAATTTTACTACACTGAAGTTTCCTATACTAATCTTAGTTTCTGCAGAGAAAGATATCTTGAGGATCCAAATTAATAATTGTAGGCTAATTCGTGCTTAGCGACTAATTTATGCGCACTTGTGTGATCAAATTGGATTTAAGATAAAGCTTATACATAACTCCAGAGCTTAAACTACGTACAGCCATATCATATCTAGTACACCTTAACCTTGATCATGACAATTCCAAGCATTTTAAAGGAAAAAAAAACAATTTTGATATGCTTTAACCTTGATAATGACACATGTCTAGCACTTTGGCCACTCAATTTTTGGCAAATTTCATTTTTGGTTTTTGATATGTGACTAAACACATTTAACTTTCACTTATAGGCTTGAGCTGCTCAGCCATGCATTAATTGTGTGCCAACTGTACTATATACAATTAGGCACTCTTCTATTAGGCAAAAAGATGATAAAACTTTAGGAAAATTAGTCAACCTATATAAATATGTTACCCTTAATTTGGAGTTGCATACTATAGCAGTCCTGGACTTCTATAACACGTGGTAATTAAGTTCATAATCTATTACTCTACATTATTATGTTCGGTCTACTAATTAAAAGTTTAATAGCCGAGTATCACGATGAGAAAATTTAAAAGCGCTAGCCGTTAATAAATGATGCACTAAAAAGAGGAATTTCCCCTTTAAAATTTTTTTATTTTATTTTTGCTTAGGGTTCCATTTTCAGGATGTAAGATTATCTTTTGGCATTTATCACAGGTACTAGGCTGGCAAGAATGGCCCAACTGTACTTTACAAAATGAAGATTTTGAGTTTCTCAAACAAATGTTGTCAGGTCAGAAGTTGGTAAAATGGCCAGTTTTTATGATGGCCTTTATTATTTATACATCTGTTTTCACTTATCAGAATCTTAAATTATTGTATATAACAAACAGAAACACCAGGAGGTGTCTTAATCACATACATGAATCACACACTTCAAATTATTTTCTAATGTACCTCAGACAAAGATATATATATTTATATATCTAGCACCTATACCAAGTAATAAATTTAAAACCAATAAAAGAATTTTTTTTAATTTGCTGCTTAATTATGCACCCATTTAGGCAATTTAATTAATTATGGAATAATGAAACACTTTGACTTCTCGTCTTAGATACCCATAAGTAGAAGGCCTATACCTTTCCCACTTTCCAGGAGACTAAATTTGAATAAACTGACATATATAGGAAGTACTATTTGACAAGATAAATATTGTAGGGCTAAAATTAATCAACTTATTCGCAAAGACGCAAATTTTCTGCTAAACTTTAGATTGTACAGAATAAATAAAGTACAGTTTTTTTCTTTTTTTTCCAGATTGTTACAAGTTACCTGAAAATAAAATCTCTCAAGTGTCGATGAGAGTCATTTGACTGGGCAAAATGAATGATCTTTGATCATCAATAATATTGTTGAATTAATGGACTAGCCATAATTCCTGATTATATAACTATTATAGCAAAGAAGTTTAGGGAAAAGTTAAACTTAAAGATCAGAAAAAATGAAAGAGAGATAGTAATTAATAGCTACTTTAATTGATTGATTAATTAGCCTTGCTCGTTGCTTTCCCTCCAGTTCTTAATAGCTTCCAAAACTGCGTCTGTCACAATTTGGGCATTGATGGTTTCTTCATTCTCCTCATTCTATAATTGGAAAAGGATTTTTCATTGTTAGTCCAATGCAAGAAATAACTGACTAGTCAAAGACTAAAGTCACATGAAAGGAGAAAATTCTTCATGCAGGTATTAAATTATAACCATAAAATGGAGAGAATGAATAGTTATTTTTGTAATATATATATATATATATATATATATATATATATATATATATATATATATATGAACATTTTAAATTGATGAAGACATGAAAATTACCTCTCCGCTAAAAGCTTCTAATCGAAAGGTGTCGGTGCATGAAACCCTAGCTTCGAGCACGTTAAGACCAAGCTCCTCAACAACTTCTAATATAGAAACAAGCAATCCGGGGCAACTTCTTTCTGAATATACATTTACCAAGAAACCTTTTTCTAGGGTCTCCACTTCCACTTGCTGGAAAAAAATTCCAGGAAAAAAATAGAGGGAAAAAGAGTGAGAAAGAAAATGCCACTTTTGAACAAAGGAAATGTCAAATTAGGTAATGAGTATAAAATTAGATGTATATACTAAGTAAAGAATTATGATGGAGATATTACAGGCCATGAAGAAGTATTGTTGGTGGAACTTTGAGCAGCAGCAGTAGTAGTAATGTCATGATTCAGCCTTTCCACTTTGTGTTTCAGTTCTTGAATATACTTCGATGCATCTACTATGATTGATGTTTCATTTATCTGCGTTCCATGAAAACACGAAAAATCAAATTAACTCACACTTGGGAGTTGCAATAAAGAAGCAAATTTACTTGATAGGATCAAAGGAAACCTCAAAGTTCGTTTTTGTACTTGTATATTCGTCATGCATTAGAAAAGAATGTCTATGAATGAACAAAGATCATGTAATGTTTGCCCTTTTTAACCTCTTTTAAGTGGAGTAGATAATGAAGAAAGACGTACTCTAAAGAAGTCAGGGAATCAATTAAGTAAATGCATGGTAATATCTCCGATCCTTCAACGGCCTAATTTATTAGGTTTAAGCAACTTGGGACAATTTACTGATGTATAAGATTCCTAAGAAGAAAAGATTGAAAAAAATTGATGTTGAAGAATGAAGGTATACTATGAAGGGAAAATTAATGGGTATTTCTTTTTCTAAGGAAAATGAGAAAGGAAGGAGTGGGGGGGGAGAAGGAGAAGGCACTAGAATATCAAAGGCAAAAAAGAAGTGTGGATTTTCACTTTATATAAATAAATGTTGTTGAGAAGTAGTAGAATCCATTGAAAAAAGGAAAATGAAGGCTGAGAAATGCAGAGAATTACAGCATGAGATTTAGTGATTGAACGAAGAAGTTGCAACTTCTCATGCAGTACTGCCGCTCTTTTCTGCTCCCTAGATACCATTCTCTTCTCTTCTTTCTTTCTTTCTTTCTTTGTTTTTCTCTATTCTCTCTTCCTTAGGGCTGCTCTCTTTAAAGAGAGGGAAAATGATCTCTCAAATCAATATCAGCTCTTTGTTTGCTTCCCACCTCTCATGAGTAGTGCAGTTTCTTATTCACACAAACATTTCAAATTGTCATATTATTATCCAAGATGCCCTTTGGATAAGAAACATATACTATAACAAAAATAATTCACTGTCTTTTTAAGACAAAACAATTAAAGACTTAAGCAATTTCTAGAGTAATTAATGTAATTTGTGGATAATGGCTATTACCAAGACTTGTCCAAGATAAAATGGTGAAAGTTTAAAATCGAATATTATGATGGTTAAAAGTAATTTATTACTATTACTAAAGTTGGATGGTTAGTATCTTTGAGAGGGTAAGTAATCAGCAATTTACATTCAGTTTCAAAAGTCTGGGGATAATTGTCCAGTTCCTTTATCACTTTCTCTCTAAATATAACATGATCCAATTGTTAATTTCTCGTAACCACTCACCATCGTACATCCCGCTTCGTATTACATTTGCCAGTAAACGAAGCCTTTGATTCTAGCTTTTTAAACAATAACATAGAAACCCTTCTTCCTTTTCCTCTTTTTGTTGCATTGTGACGTCATTAATTAATATTCCTAGTTCAGACTATGCTGATTAAAAACCAAAATTCAGAGTAAGAAAGTATATTATCAGCTTAACTTTATACACTAAAAATGTAAACATACACTCTCAGCTCATTTGTAATCAGTTAGACTTAAGTATTTATAATAAGTATATATGGATATATATTGCCCATAAAAGACTGTAGGAGATCTTTTACCACAGTTCAAAATAATATAAATTTTAAAAAAAAATTATATTGTCAATTATATATATATTTAAATACAGTGAAATGATAATAATTGAATGTCTAAATGGAAGTAAAACTTTAGAAAGCCCATCTAGCAGTGAGATGTAGAGTGGGGGTTAGGATATATATTTTGAATGGTGAAAGACATAAAAGGATTGAAAGGGTGAAAAAACCATGCATATATAGTTTATAAAATATAGTAGAAAGTAATAAAGGGAAAGCATGAAAAGAAAAAGGGTAGATGTTTATATTTTTGTGAATTTTGGATGAATCCAAATAGTTTTCACGGGGAATTTGGAGTTCCCCCTTTTCTCCAGCCGTCACCTTTGTCTTCACTCCTCAGTCCTCCTCTTCTCCTCTCTTTCTACACGTGCCTTTCTTCCTCAATCACTAATTTTTCCCCTTTTTTACCAAATAAATATCTCTGTCTCAACTATTATCATTATTTGAAATATATATTGAATAATATGCCTAAAGCATGATTTATTTGCTTCTTTACCTTTCTACCGTACACACTACAATTAGCATTATCATGACATCTCGTGATCATATTGGAATACTATATACACATTTAATTCTGTTTTAAGTTCTTTGCCATGTCATATTATCCCCCACCACATTTCAATCTGATCATTTCTCAAATGGTGAACCAAGAAAATTGATCATTATATCTAGACCTGACGTGACTTCATATTAACACTTTCTTTTGTATACAGCTTAGTGACTTTCTAACCTTTAACATACTATTTTTCTTGATTTAGGATCCCATGAATGCACCAAAATTACCTCTCTCCTCATAACAGAAAACATTTAATTTATTGAGCCTTGGATGCCTTGTCATTATCTCCTGTGCAAAGCCAAAAAACGTAATGCCGTGCATAATAACATGATTCGTTGAGCCAATAGGGTAACAAATTGTTCACGAACTATATATAGGTGAAACAATCGAGCTAAGTAGATCTAAAAATTCAAAATAAACTGAAAACATCGAGACAACAGGAATAAAAAAATAGGAAAACGGCCCATGAACTTCGTTTGGATTTAATTAATAGAAGATATATTGTAGTAGGAGTAGGGGGAGGTAGCTAGTATCCAATAAATCTCCACAGAATGGTGTCACGAGATGTTATCAGAATTGCAAATAGGAACAGTTCATTAATAAGGAAGTTGGCATAAGGTTGTTGCTTCAAAGATTGTCTCCATTCCTCAAGGACAAATGCACGTACCCAACCTCTTCACATGTTCCCCTTTTATCATTACTACAATACAATTCTCTCCATACATTTCTCCTGCTTCAACCTTGTCTCTTCCTCATTTCTCTGCTTATTTTGTTCCCTCTCTAACCCTTTTGCTAATTAATAGCTAAACTAATACATAGTGTATATCTCTTATCCTTCCTCCTAGTATTTTTGTCATATCGTCACCACTAGCTACCCTACGCGTCATACGAACCATGGCAGTGACGGAGACACTCTTTACTACGGCCACGGGTGTCATTATTTGACACCGTTTCGCAAAATATCTTCTTCATATATATGTATGTAAACATTATTGTTGTAAAAACAAATATGTACATACAAAAATAATATCAAATATTCCACTCGTCTCATAAAATGGCGATTTGCAAATTTCGAGAGTCAAACGAGTTAACTTTAACAATGAATTCTGATATAAAATCTTTTGCAAAAAAATTGAAATAAAATATATTTGAAAACTATGTAAAAAGTCCTATAAATTACAATAATTAATATTCAAAATATTTAAAAGGCATGTAAAAAAATAATTAGTTTGACTCTCGAAATTCGAATACTGCCACATAAATTTGGACGAGAGAGTAGCAAGACATATATCAGTCTTAAACCCAAATCTACTTACGAAACAAATTGTGACAATAGGCTAATATTGCTAGTGCAAAATCAAAGTGTAATATAAGGAGAAAAGGTTTATCCGTATTTGAAATCTCGAAAGAAATTATTTTAATCACTAATAAAAGGTTGAAATGTATATGAAAGTGACGTTATCTACTCCTCTCCGCACTAACCAATATGTAAAAATCGTATATCATCCTGTCTTATGCACTGCTTGTTGATTTATCTCAAAGATGCAACTCTTGGTATGGTAACGCTTTCGCTATTGACATCGCAATTGCCACAATATGTAGCACATAGCAATAGTCAGCTAATGTTTAGGACAAGAACGAACAAGATTTAGAGGATGCGGACTTTGAAATGATGCCTCTTAAAACAGATTTATATATGAAATGGAAAAATAGTTATTGGATCCTATCAGTCTAATGGATATGAAACAATGCCAAGAACTGATCTTTTTCTTTTTATTTAATATTTCACAAAAACTGAAAAACGAAGAAAGAGAACATATAATCTGACGAACAAAACGTAATTTACTACAAATTAGGGAAACTTATCCCTGAGAATAGAAATTGTAGGATTCTCAGGCAAAGACCTCACGTGAGTTGTGGAGAGTATCACTTCGGGAAAGTACATTCACATGCAAATGTGACAAAAACAACGCAAATCTGTATTTAAATTGCAAAAGTTGAGTGATAAAGAGAGAATGTACAGGAATGGTGGGGGTCCTATTTCTATATACACCACATGACAAAGGAGTCTCTTTGAACTAACGAGCTAAATTATTAACAACCTTTCCTTAACATTGAAAATTAGTTGAATGCAATTTTTATTTTTCTTCCAGAAAATGCTTCCTCTAGTCTCTGCCTTCTAGTATAATACATACTTGAAAAATGTCCCTCTTGCGTATAGCCTCTTAATACGTGGACGTGCAGGTATATTCTCCCCAGCAAAATCTCTTAATCTTATAATCTTAGCATAGCATATAAGCCACAAAACTCTATACAGCTATAGGTTTTTTCTACTCTTCTAACAGAATACTATTTTGAGATCGTATGATAAATTATCTATTGGTATCACAGGAACCATTGGAGTTTCCTACCAAATCTTGGTTGACACAGGCTGTAGTGTGAGGACCATTTCTTCCTCCCATGTACAAATGCGTGTGTGCGTGCATGCGTGTGTGTAACTTCATACACAGGATTGATCACCCCTTCCAGGAATATTTGGGTCATTATAAGGTCCCGGTTCTTGAAATGAATATGAATCACAAGACACTAGGAATATGCATGTATGTATGTTCCCCACTTCCTACGACATGTAGCCAAATCTACTGAAGGAACAAATTGATCTGAGCACCAGATAACATGGTTATAGACAAATACTCATTTGCATTGCTGGACCGTCGAACAAAGAATCCAAAGCATATATGTCCTGTTGATACTTGTCCAGACATCTGAAATCAAATCTAATGGCCCTCATTTGTTTCATGCTCAGTGGTACAGAATTCCGGCCATTTAAATTTAGCTAAGTTAAAGATCACACAAATTTTGCTAAATTTATCATGTGCACAATGACGTTGAAGAGAAAGGAAAACCGTGTAGCCTTGCCAAGTGCATCTTCTAACTTTGATTGTGAAGATGGCTGAGCTTAATTCAGGCCAATTAGGGGCTGGATTCTGTGCTTGTCCGTTCTTTGCATGTCATAGAACCATGAACAGTCACTGGCAAAACAGGATCTTGTGTGCCATGGAAACTTTGCATGGCATCCGGATTTTTTTTTCTATCCTAATGCCCCTTGACGAGTTTACAACATTATAGCAGAATTCTTCCACAAGCATGCTTAAGATCCCATTAAACAAGGGACCTTTTACTTCAGAAGGTGTGGAGGCATAGCCATGGCTCTCTAGAAGAGGACATGTAACACAAATTGCATGTAACAACCATGAAAGGATTCTCTTAATTTTGTTCAGGAAAAAAATTTCTTAAAGGTAAAAGATCTAATAAAACATCTATGTAAGATGTTATTGCCAAGTTTTAAGAGAATGATAGGAATCTCAAGACCTTATATCATTTGATAAATCTTGGAATCTACTCAACAAATTTGACTTGTATGTCCCGAGTTCAGCATCCTCAGGAGACTCGGGGGTCGACCTGATGATTGATGCCGCTCCAGCTTGATGTAAGACCATAGCAGCCTCTTCTGCAGTATAAGAATGAGCACTACATAATACATCCATTCTAACAGACATACAAACATAGAACAGAAGTGCCTCAGCAATTGGTCTAAATTGGTCTTAATCTCCGACTAGCTTCATCAGGCAAAATAGCATAAGCTAGCAAGGGCCATATAAGTAAAATAAGACGTCTCCTCACATTCAAAATTATATATAAAGAAAAACTGCCCGAAATTGTACGGCTCTCTTTTGCCATAAACACAAGTCTAAAAGATCACAAGCACCACAGAGTTTCCTTTTAAAGCTGAGAATTCCTTAGCCTGGGGTTGATTTCGTACGTACTGGTGCCAAGGTTAACCGGGCTTCTACTGCAAACCATGCAATTAAAGTGACTGTGTTTTAAAAGTTTGGTGGTTATAATTAGAGCTTCTAAGCCAGCGCATTTAGAGCTAATTTTTGTTCCGCATTTGTTTAGTCTATAGCATGGAAGTATGTATCATTTTGGAAGTGTCCAGAGATAACTCAATCACAGAATTCTTTGGTCTAGCCAATAGGTAGAAGAACTGCCAAGAGGTTCAACCAATAAGCAGACTCCTCTCATTAACATTTCTTTTTAGTGTGAAGAATTAAGGTGCTATCCTCTGACAGCTTGATGAATTGTGTTTATAGAAGTTCTGTGGCTAGATTCAGGAAAGATAGCACGCAATTGGTGATTTGACATAAACAGGAAGTCATCCACGTGTATCCTTCACTCGTATTAGATACAGTTATGTCCAAAAGACAAGAAAATGGAGTGATCAGCTGGTAAAAATCCTGAACTTCTCTGAGTAACTACCAAGATGGGACAATCAATCAACACTTCTCAATGCAGCTTCTTGGTATATATTAAACTCTCTGCTTCATATAGAGGAGACTAGGATTTTCCGCATATAAAAGTCAACAAATAGTAATGAAATATGGCTTCATGAGATCATTGCACAGTATATTGCATTTGCCTTCAAGGAACGCACAAGAAGTTTAACAGCAGCAGCAAGGATACTGAGATTGTGTTTCAGAAATTAATGATAGAAGTAAAATGCAGCTGAAAGAAGGTCAAATTCTCAGAAACCTGGAGAACTTTTTGTAGTTTTTGGTTTCCCTGATATTCTAAAAATGCTCCAAAAGTTCTCAGAAACCTGGAGAAATTTTTGTAGTTTTTGGTTTCCACAGAGCAGTGATTCAGCAGTAAAACATGACCAGCAGGACACGGCCAAAGGGAGGAGATCCCATTTGCAGAATCAAGGGGAAATCCTCATGACTCCAGTTTGGAAGGATGGTCAGAAGGCTGAATCCGGCAACGGCAAGGACTCCTTTGCTCAACCTGCTCAAACATTGAAAGCAAGGAGGAAGAAAGGGAGTGAGCAGGGACAATGGGTGTTGGTGAAGGAGGGGATTTGAAGCAGGGGAAGCAGGTGGCTGGACTATTAGGACTTAGTGCTGGCAAACAAAAGGGGGATGGGGACCAATACTGTGCCAAAAGTAAGGGTATGCTAAAAGTAAGGGTAGGGTACTTAATGTTGGCGAACAAAAGGGGTAAAAGGGAGCATCAAGGATAAGGATAGGGTACTTATGCGGTAGAAATTCAGAGAGTAAGAGGAAGAAGCAGAGTGGGCAGGGGAAATATCCTTGGCTTTGGGGAGTCATAAGGGTCGCTAATGGATAGACTAACCACAGCTTTCGTTCAACAATGCTGGAACACAGTAAAGGAGAGGAGATGGAGACGACCAACGCAATTCCAGGAGCATCCGAAAAGTTCGAAAGGAGCCTCAATGCCTCTTTCTTAGCCATCATACCGATGAATGAGGAATCAGAGAGTATAATGTTGTTAGTCTAGTACGAAGTTCCATAACATAGTTAAAAAGGTGCTTGTCAATTAACTAAAGAAGGTGCTACACGAGAAAAATAAATTTTGGATGTTGTGCTCATGGAAAATGAATCGGTAGACTCCAGTAGGAAAAAGAGCCAGAAGGCATCTTATGCTAGATCTAGCAAAGTCACATGAATTGAGACTTCTTGGACCATGTGATACAAATAATAGGATTTGGGGAAACTAGAGAAAGTGGATAAGTTAGATTTCCCGTGCTGGTTAACAGCAACAAATGGTTTCTTCCAAACTCCAGCAGCCTACAACGGGGAACCTGCTTTCCTCTATGTTGTTTATATTAGTCATGAAGGGATTGAGTAAGATGATGGACACAACTATAGAAGGATGATACTTAAGGGGATTCCCAACCAAAGAGGAGGGCAGAAAGTACAAAGAAACATAGGACAAAGAGACAAGTATTGATAAGGTTTCAAACAGTATCAAACTTTAAGATCAACAGGACATTGCAAGATCATCCCTGCGTTAGGAATAGGCAACATTGGAGCATTACTAACTAGCTATCTTGTCCTACCGCTTGGAGCGTCAAACAAGAACCTAGCAGTATGGAATCCAGTAAATGAGAGGGTCGAAAAAAGACTAATGGGTGACAAACAAGCTACTTGCCAAACGAGAGGGAAAAGGTACTGACTACGAGCATCTTAACAAGCATCCCAACATACTCTATGTCTCTCAAGCATACTCCTGCAGAAGTCATGGAGAAAATAAAGAGGACGTAAAGGAGTTTCATGTGGAATACTAACAAGGACAAAAAGTTCCATCTAGTTACATTTCAAAAAAATGTTACATCTAGTCAGTGGGAAGGTGGTCATATCTCCAATCAGTCACTCGCTATGGGATGGGGCAAAGGATTTGAAGGTGTTACATACTCCCTTCTTTTCAAAATGAATGAACATATTTGATTGGGTATGGTGTTTAAGAAAGAATGGAAGACTTTTAGAAATTACGAAAGGGGGGGTGTTGGGCGAGGACGACGATGAATGTCAAGAGTGGAGTGTCTGTCGCAGAGAGTCTAGGAGGAGCCACACTAGACTCTCCAACGGTTGGAATGGGTAAGAATTCTGTAGCGGAAGGTGAAGGAGGAGATATAGTAGACTCCCTAAAGGCCGGTATAGGTAAAACCTCAGATATATCAAGATGGTCAGAATGGTCAGAAGAGGTACCTACGAAGATCAGGTGAATAACAACGATAGCCCTTCTGAGCACGAGAATAACCAAGTAAGACACACTTGAGAGCACGAGGAGCTAACTTATCTTTCCCAGGAGCTAAGTTATGAATGAAACAAGTGCTCCCAAAAACACGAGGGAGAACAGAGTATAAGGGTGACTGGGGAAACAATACCTCATACGGAATCTGATTCTGGATGGGAGATGAAGGCATCCGATTAACCAAATAACAAGATGTGAGAACTGCATCGCCCCAAAAACGCATCGGAACATGAGATTCAATGAGAAGTGTGCGAACAGTCTCAATAATGTGCCTATTCTTTCTTTCTGCAACCCCATTTTGCTGAGGGGTATAAGTACAAGAGGTCTGATGAATAATCCCGTGAGAAGTCATAAACTGCTGAAATTGAGAGGATAAATATTCTAAGGCATTATCACTGCGAAGAGTGCGAATAGAAACACCAAATTGATTTTTAATTTCAGCACAAAAATTCTGGAATATAGAAAACAACTCAGAACGAACAGAACGACCTTTCATTAAGAAAATCCAAGTACATCTTGAATGATCATCAATGAAACTAACAAAATAACGAAATCCCAAGGTTGAACTGACTCTACTAGGACCCCATATATCCGAATGAACTAAAGAAAAAAACAGACTCTGACGACTCTCAATACTAAGAAGAAAGGAGGCGCGGGTATGTTTCCCGAGCTGACATGACTCACACTCTAATGTGGATAAACTAGACAAACTAGGCACCATCTTCTGAAGCTTGGACAAGCTAGGATGTCCTAAACGACTGTGAAGTAGGTCTGGAGGATCTGCAACTAGACAGGCCTTGGAGGATGTTAGTGAGTTAAGGTAGTAGAGTCCTTCTGATTCAAGTCCTGTTCCAATCGTCTGTCCCGTACTGCGGTCCTGCATAATAAAAGAATCATCAATAAAATATATACCGCAATGGAGGGCACGAGTCAAACGACTAACAGATGCAAGATTAAAAGGACAGCCAGGGACATAAAGAACGGAATCTAGAGTGACAGAGGGTAGAGGATTCGTTTGTCCAACTCCTTTTGCTTTAGTTTGAGACCCATTAGCTAAAGTAACGTTGGGAAGAAACTGTGAATACGCAATATTTGACAAAAGGGATTTATTGCCAGAGATATGATCAGAAGCAGCTGAGTCCACAACCCATTGTTCAAGAGGACTAGACTGGGAAACACAAGCAAAAGAATTACCAGCAACAGAAGTATCAGTCTGAGCAACAGTGGCTACTTGTGGAGATGTCTGCTTACTTACTCGATATTTAAAGAACTCATTATACTCCCCTTCAGACACAGAAAATCCCTGGTTACCTATAGTCTTGGTCTGAGCAACATAAGCACTTTTGGGTGGTCGACCATGTAAAGAATAGCACACGTCACGAGTGTGACCAAGTTTATAACAATAGGAACACTTGGGTCTAGATCTTCCAAAACGACCTCCTCCTCGTCTATTCTCCATAGTATGAGATGCCCGATTGTCCACTGATTGGGATATGAGGATAGATGAATCAAGTGTCATTGATGAGCTCACTGGGTGACTCGGTGCTGCAGCAAGGCGAAGTAATCGAGAGAATAATTCATCAACTGTGGGGACAGTCGAACTAGCCAAAATCTGATCGCGTACTGAGTCGAGATCATTAGGAAGCCCAGCAAGAGTAAGAACTAGAAACAGCTTTTGTCGTTGCTCTTGCTGTTTTGCAGCGCTAGCAGAAACTGGCATCAACGTCTCAAATTCCTCCATACCTGCATGTACGTGTCCCAAGTAAGTAGACATATCTAATTCCTGTTTCTTTAAATTTGTCATCCGCGATATCACATCATAGAAACGAGATATGTCATTAGTGTATAAAGTACGAGCCTTTTCCCAAACCAAATAACATGTTTGGAATGGACGAAACAAGGGCATCAACTTGGAATCAATAGATCGCCACAAAATACTGCATAATTGAGCATCGATCTTCTCCCAATGTGCTTTGGCTTTTTCATCTCCTTCACTAGATTCCTTGATTAGATGATCTTGAACACCTTGACATTTACACCACAACTCGACAGACGAAGCACAAGATAGGTAATTTGAACCTCCTATTAAAGGTTCTGAGGCAATCATAACACCGGAACAGCCAGAACCCGGGTTTCTAGACCCGAAAGCATCGAGTCCCAAAGACATCGTTGGATTATCACCAAATAATCAGAAAGAATCAACTGAAAACTCGCTGAAACTGAAACAGAAAACTGGAAACTGAAAACTAGAGCTGTTACACCGGAGTTGTTACCCATATAACAAAGCCGGCGTAGACCTTACCTTAGCTATCCTATTGAGGCAAATAAAAACCTCCAGAACTAGCAAGCATGTAAAAAGAAAGAACTCGCAAGAACTAAAAATTGAAAGTTCATCACAGAGTTTATAACATGCTCTGTGATGATATAACAAAGGATAATACTAATGTGATGGTAAAATAAAAAGATGAAGAAGCCATAAAGGTGCCCTCTTTTCTCTTTATTTTTGAAAACTTCAATTTGTAGCAAGATGTCTTCGCACAGTTAACAAGGTCTTCAAAATTCATGCTTTATTCTTCACGCGATTGGGCTTTGAAAGAATTGATTGAGCGACCTGTTTTTGTTTTGCATTTCTCATTGGGGGCATCCTTATGATTTCGTCTTCAAACACCCTGCCGTCCCAACTTCTTTCCCTTTGGCGAGATTTCTTGCTTCTTGCACTATGCATTTGTGACAAATCACCTTTTTTTGAAGCTTCTGCTCGGCATTGGTTTAAGATATCCTCTTCTTCTCCTTCTTCGTATGTATGTCTTCTGGTCAAAATAGGATTTGAAAATTCTTGAAAATCGCTTTGCGTTATTATTTGTGCATTAGCCACAACTGAATTTTTTTGTGTTGTTTTTGCGATTTGTTCCTGCTTATGACACAATGACCAGAAGAAAGATTAGTATCTGTATTTTCCATCACGTCCAAGAGTTGTCTTTCTTCAGAAGAAATTACTGTAGCAGAGGTGATGAGCTGCCCCGTCTGTGAAATTGATAATTGTATTGCTATTAGCAAAAGGAAAGTTAGAAGGTGAATTTGCATTCCTTTGCTGCTTCTGGTTTGAAAGCAGAGTTTGGGTCATTGCATCCAAAACTTTCCTGTTCTCCAAATTAGAGAAAGGTTCTGTTGTTGTAACCTGCTTCTGTCTATGTGATGGTATCGCAGTTGCGATTTGATCACCAACTGTTGTTACAGCTGAGCTTAGTTGAAGATTACGTGCTGTTTCTTTCTGGTCGAACTTGAACGTCGCTGCATTTGAAATAATTGCTTTTGCTATCTAGTTTGCATCTTTTTGCGTATTCCGCTATAGTGCGTGTGTGCGTCACTATTCCCCAGAACCGGTTGGAGGGATAGTGGCCGCGGCGGGGGATGATAGTGTAAGGTCATGTCCTCGGGGGGTGGGGGCGGTGGCGGGGTGAGTAGGGGGTAGGGAGTGGTCCTGCGGGTAGGGCGGGAGGTAAGGGTGGGAAGAAGGTAGCGGACGCTCATAGATTAAGGATTGGGTCGTGGAACATAGGCACTCTAACGGGTAAGTCCATTGAGTTGGCGAAGGTTCTTCAGAAGAGGAGGGTTAACATAGCCTGTGTTCAGGAAACTAGGTGGAAGGGGTCGAAGGCGAGGAATGCAGACGGGTTTAAGTTATGGTATTCTGGGGTCGTGAGAGGTAAGAATGGAGTGGGCATCTTGGTGGATAGAGATCTAAGGGAGTCCGTGGTCGAGGTTAGGCGAGTTAATGATAGGTTAATGTCTATTAAGTTGGTTATTGGGGGTTGCGTCCTCAACGTCATCAGCGCTTACGCGCCGCAAGCGGGCTTAGACGAGGAGGTTAAGAGGCGCTTTTGGGAGGGCTTGGATGATCTGGTGAGTAGTATTCCCCAATCTGAGAAGTTAGTTATTGGAGGGGACTTTAATGGTCATATTGGGGCTGACGCTGGTGGTTATGGTGAGGTGCACGGTGGCTTCGGCTTTGTGGTTAAGAACGGAGGAGGCACGTCACTGCTTGATTTCGCCAGAGCTTCCGAGCTTCTGATTGCGAACTCGACATTTCAGAAGAGGGAGGAGCATTTGGTCACCTTCAAGAATTCGGCGGCGAGGACTCAGATTGATTACCTCCTCCTCAGAAGGAGCGATAGGGGTATGTGCAGGGACTGCAAGGTTATTCCAGGAGAGTCCCTTTCGACTATTCATAGACTCCTAGTGATGGATGTCGGCCTCTGGGTGAAGAGGAAGAGGAGGGGTGCTCGGGGACAACCGCGAATTAGATAAGGTGTTTTGACTAAGGAGAAAGCACAGGAGTTGGAGAGGAGGTTAGCTGACGGCGGAGCTTGGAGAAGTTCTGGGGAAGCGGACACTATGTGGTCAGAGACGGCGAACTTGGTTAGGAGGTAGCAGGGGATGTGCTCGGGGTAGCCAGGGGCTATTCAGGCAGACATCAGGGTGACTGGTGGTGGAACGATATAGTCGAAGTAAAAATGGAGGTGAAGAAGGCGGCGTTTGCTTAGTTGGCAAGGAGCACAAGCGAGGAAGAACGGAGAGCGAACAGGGTGATCTACAAGGTGGCAAGGAAAGAAGCGAAGCTGGCGGTTATGGAAGCTAAAAATGCGGCGTTTGGTCGCATGTACGAGGAATTAGGGGAGAAAGGCAGGGACAGGAAGTTATTCTGGTTAGCTAAAGCAAGGGAAAGAAAGGCGCGTGATCTTGACCAAGTTAAGTGCATCAAGGGCGAGGATGGTAGAGTTCTGATGGGGGAGTTTCAAGTCAAGCAGAGGTGGCAGGCGTACTTTCGAGACTTACTTAACGAGGAGGGGGATCGTAACATAGAGCTAGGGGAGTTGAGATATTCAGAGCAACATAGAGACCTTGGGTACTGCAGGCGCATTAGGGCGGAGGAGGTCATGGGGGCTTTGCGTAGGATGAGTAGGGGTCGAGCGACCGGGCCTGAGGAGATCCCGGTGGAGTTCTGGAAATGCATGGGTAGGTCGGGAGTGGAGTGGCTCTCCATGTTGTTCAATGTGAACTTCAGGACCAAAAGGATGCCGGAGGAATGGAGGTGGAGTACAGTGGTGCCCTTGTACAAGAACAAAGGGGACATCCAGTGCTGCAACAACTATAGGGGTATCAAATTAATAAGTCACACCATGAAGGTTTGGGAGCGGGTGACTGAGGCGAGGGTGAGGGAGATGACATCTATATCTGTGAACCAGTTCGGTTTCACGCCGGGTCGCTCCACTACAGAAGCTATCCACCTTGTTAGGAGGCTAGTGGAGCAGTTCAGGGATAAGAAGAAGGACCTGCACATGGTGCTCATCGACTTGGAGAAGGCTTATGACAAGGTCCCAAGGGAGGTTCTATGGAGGTGCTTGGAGGCGAAGAGTGTGCCGGAAGCCTACATCAGAGTAATCAAGGACATGTATGACGGAGCTAAGTCTAGGGTTAGGACGGTGGGTGGCGACTCAGACCATTTTCCAGTGGTTATGAGGCTTCATCAAGGATCGGCGCTTAGCCCTCTCTTGTTTGCCTTGGCGATGGATGCTCTAACCCGACATATTCAAGGGGATGTGCCTTGGTGTATGCTATTTGCTGATGACATAGTCTTGATAGACGAGACGAGGGTCGGTGTTATTGAGAGGTTAGAGGTATGGAGACAGACTCTCGAGTCCAAGGGTTTCAAAATAAGCAGATCTAAGACAGAATACCTGGAGTGCAAGTTTAGCGCCGAGCCGAGCGAAGTAGGCAGGGACGTGATGATTGGATCTCAGGTCATCGCCAAGAGGGACAGTGTCAGATATCTAGGGTCGGTGATTCAGGGGGACGGAGAGATTGACGGGGACGTCACTCACCGTATAGGAGCGGGGTGGTCAAAGTGGAGGCTTGCATCAGGAGTCCTGTGTGACAAGAAAGTTCCACAGAAACTCAAGGGAAAATTTTATAGAGCTGTGGTTAGACCTGCCATGTTGTATGGGGTGGAGTGCTGGCCAGTGAAGAACTCTCATGTTCAGAGAATGAACGTTGCGGAAATGAGGATGCTCAGGTGGATGTGCGGGCTCACCAGGTTGGATAAGATTAAGAATGAAGTTATTCGAGAGAAGGTGGGGGTGGCCCTGGCGGATGAGAAGATGCGAGAAGCGAGGCTGAGGTGGTTCGGGCATGTGCGGAGGAGAAGTCCTGATGCGCCGATGAGAAGTTGTGAGCGGCTGGCGATGGTCGGCATACGGCGAGGCAAAGGGAAGCCTAAGAGGTATTGGGGAGAGGTGATTACGCATGACATGGCTAGAATGCGGGTTTCCGAGGATATGGACCTTGATAGGAAATTCTGAAGGTCTAGTATTAGGGTTGTAGGATAGGGGCTCCTAGAGTTTTTTCGTACTCCTCACCCGGGGTTGGGTGAGGCTTGGCAGGGCTATCCATAGATGATTTGTGCATTGGATTGTGTCTCCCGTATGGTAGTTATTTATGGTAGTTACGTTCTGATATTATTGCATGCTATTTTATTTGTGGTTCTTATGTTTAGATAATTATTTACGCTATTTCTGCTGGAGTTACAAATGTTTGTTTTTGTTTTTTTTTTTTTGTTTTTCCTTTCCTTCACTGAGCCGAGGGTCGATTGGAAACGGCATCTCTGCCCTTTCGGGTAGGGGTAAGGTCCGTCTACATATTACCCTTCCCAGACCCCACTTTGTGGGACTATACTGGGTAGTTGTAGTTGTTGTTGTTGTAGGGTACAATGAGAAGTTTAAAGTTCCATTGTTTCCAAACTTAGAAAATGGAAAAAGTAGCATAACTCTTACGACTAAAAGGTAGTTGAATGATATGAGAAATAAGGTTCAGAAGAAATCTACAAGATATGAGATGAGCAAGCTCAAGCTCCGAATTTTCATGGCCCTACTCTCCAGAAACATTACTCAAACAGAACAAGATTCTGGTTGTGGTCCAGAAAGAGGAAAGGCGCTTTTCAAAAGGAGCTTGTTCTGCAGAGAGTAGCCGAGTATTCATGCTTATCAATGTGGATCCCTTGGCATCAAAGAAGATATGCTTTTCATTTGGCTGGTAGCAAAGAGGGATTCCGTATCAGATAATCTGAGGAAGAAGAGGACAGCTTATATCTAGTGGTGTTTCATGTGCAAGAGATTGGGTTAGAATGTAAACCGCTTGCTGCTACACTGTTAGGCTGTAAGTCAGCTATGGGGGATGACGATTGATGTATTTAGCACAGAGTAGGCAATGCCAGCCACGGTGAAGGACATGATATTTAGAAGAAGAAAAGAAGTAGAGCATGAGATGTGGCTCCTCTAGCGACAACGATGATCATTTGAAGGGAGAGAAATAGGAGAGTTTTTTAAGCAGTGCAAAACAATTTTCTATAGATGAGATGAGAGCAAGCATATTGTTCTTTGTTAATTTTTGGAGCGCGCATGAAGTTCAAGATAGTATAGATTATTCGGTGCTTTCTGTAGAGGATCATATTTTTGTGTACAGTTCTCTACTTTTGTCTACCTTTTGTATACAAGCATTTTGCCTATACATCAATAAAATCTTCACTTTATACAAAAAAAACAAAGTTTGCATCAATAGTGATATTTTATTCATAAAACAAAGTAGTGATCTTTTAGATCATTCAGACACTTTCCCCATATTAAAACCTGGGACCAGTGAAATGTAAGCATAATTAGTCACTTCACTTAATAAAGAAGGAGAACTAAGTTTATGTTCAAAGGATAAAGAATGTATTTGCCACATGATTTGTTGGCTATTGGTTGGGTTTGCAGATAAGTGCCCTGGGAAAAGAGGCAAATGTTCTCATCTGGGTAGCTAAAGATATCGCTTTCCTGAAAGATATCCACTTCGGGGAACCAAGTTAACATATACTTACAACAACACCAACAACAATTACCCAGTGTATTCCCACCAGGTGGGGTCTGGGGAGGGTAATATGTAGACGAGCCTTACCCCTACCCGACAGGGCAGGGAGGCTGTTTCCAATCGACCCTCGGCTCATAGGGTTAGGTGAAAAACAGTAGTAAAACAAACAGAAACAAAACAAAACAGAAACAGTATATCATTAGTGCAATAGAAATTCCAGCATAAATAGCGTTAGAAATAATCTGAACAAAGGAAACAAAATACCAAAAACAATAACAAGTAATAGTATCGTACAGTAAACACATATCATCTATGAGTAACCCTGCTACCCCACCCCCAACCCCGGGAGGAGCGGACGAGAAACTCTAGGTGCCCCTATCCTACAACCCTGATACTAGACCTCCAAGCTTTCCTATCAAGGGTCATGTCCTCTGAAACCTGCATTCTAGCCATATCCTGCCTAATCACCTCTCCCCAATACTTCTTGGGCCTCCCTCTGCCGCGCCGACCGCCAGCAATCACCAGCCGTTCGCAGCTCCTCACCGGTGCATCGGGACTTCTCCTCCGCACATGCCCGAACCACCTCAGCCGCGCTTCGCGCATCTTCTCGTCCATCGGGGCCACCCCCACCTTCTCCCGAATAATTTCATTCCTAATTTTATCTAGCCTGGTATGCCCGCACATCCACCAATCCTCATCTCCTCGACCCTCATCCTCTGAACATGGGAATTCTTTACGGGCCAGCACTCCGCCCCGTACAGCATCGCAGGTCTAACCACGGCTCTATAGAATTACCCCTTGAGTTTGTGTGGAACTTTCCTGTCACAATGGACTCCTGATGCAAGCCTCCACTTAGCCCACCCTGCTCCTATACGATGCGCGACGTCCCCGTCAATCTCTCCATCCCCTGAATCACCGACCCAAGGTAACGGACGCAGTCCTTCTTGGCGATGGCCTGAGAGCCAATCATCACGTCCCTCCCTACTTCACTCGGATCGGCGCTAAACTTGCACTCCAGGTATTCTGTCTTAGATCTGCTTATTTTGAAACCTTTAGACTCGAGAGTCTGCCGCCATACCTCTAACCTCTCGATAACACCGGCCCTCGACTCATCTATCAATACTATATCATCAGCAAATAACATACACCAAGGCACATCCCCTTGAATATGACGGGTAAGAGCATCTATCACTAATGCAAACAAGAGGGGGCTCAGCGCCGATCCTTGATGGAGCCCCGTAACCACTAGAAAATGGCCTGAATCGCCACCCACCGTCCTAACTCTAGTGTTAGCTCCATTGTACATGTCCTTGATTACTCTGATGTAGGCTTCCGGCACGCTCTTCGCCTCCAAACACCGCCACAGTACCTCCCTCGGGACCTTATCATACGCCTTCTCCGGGTCAATAAGCACCATGTGAAGGTCCTTCCTCTTATCCCTGAATTGCTCCGCCAGCCGCCTGACGAGGTGGATAGCCTCAGTAGAGGAGCGGCCCGGCATGAAACCGAACTGGTTCCCAGATATACTTAGGTGGTGTAAATAACAAGGGTAATAATTTTGTAACAGTTCAAAGCTCACTCATTGACTTGTGTGTATTATTATTGTAAAGGGAAAGTATGGATAATATTAAGTCCTGGCTTATACTTAAAATTTTCAAAATAGCGGCTTGAGCATTCCTACAAATACTAGTTCATTCCCAAATTCAACAAAAAACTAGCTTAAGCATCCATGAGTACAGATAGCATTATGCAAATTGCAGATAAATTTGGAGCCTGACCTGATTTAGATATCGCAAAAAGAGCCTTCAAGGCTTCCTTCCTCGTGCGATCATCTCTAGCAGCCTCTAACATGTTCAGAAGATGTTGAGTCCCACCAATTTCAACTATCTTCATCCTTCTTTCATCTAGGAAGCAACAAAGCACAGGGATAGAAGATTCAGTTATAAGCATCTTATAAAATCTCAAGTTAGGTCCAAAACAGCTGTTGAATATGCTTTGACTACAAACTTCAAATATTGCACTTTAAGCATGAACTGTAACCTACATCGCTAGTCGGTTACAAGATATCATATAGAAATAAAGCAGGACGTAGATCCTCTTAAGTTGTATAATGTATTAGATCTTTAAAGACAAGCAAATGCTGTTTAAGAAACACAGCTGCCTTCATCATAGTACCAGGAAAAGGAACAATAATCAAATACCTTACACCAGTTGACAAGGGTACTAAAATCTAAGGTACTAGAGTAGTGTCAATCTTATTTTGGGACAATGAAAGGAATTTCCAAATTTTGTACAATTAATCAGTAGGGAGTTACATTAGCTTCAAGTTTCACATGAAGGTGATGCAGTAAATAAATCACGAAGATTGGGAAAAGCATCCAGATGCAAGGGACTCGACTCCACAGACTTGTTGTCCAGCATGTTGATTATTTTCATATACGAGGATGCTGTGGAGGTTAACAACATCAACATCAGTTACATTTAAATGAGCCTCTAACAACACAAATAGGGTGCAACCTTCCTACCTCACATAATAGCTATTTTGGCTTTCACATACCAATTATAGATTATCTTCACTACTTTTCATCAACCTTAAAGTTATTGCTCCTTAGTCCTTACCACTCTTAAATCAATGACATATACGCACCAATTACTAAGAACATCAAATTCCTTATAATGTGCACCAAATTGCCAGCATACACTTCAACACATTAAAGAATTGTGTATGCATAACTGCTCAATTGCCAAAATACTGTGACACAAGCTTACCATCTATAGCAAAACGAGCTAATCTGGATGCACCCATTCTTTTAAATAAGGGATCCTTGACTTGTAAAAGTGAGACAGACTGCTGCATCAAATTGTCTCCTATGAAAATCAGACATTAATATGCCAAAGACAAATCAGACAAGGCAAGAGATCACGGTGCAATTGATTCATTCAACCATAGAAATGAGACCGCACCCATGTATGGGAAAATCTGATACCCAATAACTGTAGCAGTCCCAGCAAAAATTAACTTTAAGAGCCACCCTACTTTCTTTTCAGCTTCTTGTTCTATCGACCGTTCATCTACAAAATCAATCAGCTATAAATCTTAAAGCATTTCAGTGGTACGAACACACGAACTGTAACCATAACCAGACTTTGCATAACGAAAAGCTAGAAAAGAACACTGTCTCATGTTTGATCCAATGTACCTACAGAAAGGTTTCGGGCTTCTAATTATGTTTCATATTAGCCCGAGGCAGTTGTGATATCCGCAAAAAGAATAGTCATTATCTTCTTTGTTCTTTGACAAATTGAAATCCAAAAAGTAAACTAAGAACAGCTAGGAAAACACCGGGGAAGTGACAAGATCCCCAATTTTCAGAATAAATCAGTTTTTCTTTGTAGCTTTACTTAACTGCACAGCTCATTTCTATACTTGGTGAATAAAAACATACAAAATCTCTTGAAAAAATAACTCATTGAAGAAGTGGCAATATAGAAAATTTGTGGCATAGCCCTAAATCCATTCGAAAATTAAAAATAAAGGTTACCAAAGCCGGAAGTAGAAAAATTCCGGGGCTGTAAATTTATAGGCTTTCTCCTCCATAGATACTGCATTAACATCATTACAAAATTCCATCAACAAAGGAAAACAATGAACATTGCAAGATAAAAAAATGTAAATTGATAAAATTCCAAGTTAATAACTTACAGGGGTGAGTCGCGCTGCTATTGTGCGCATGCTGCTAGGTGAAGAATGGTGAATCCCTCCTGGGTTTTGGCTGTATAGCGAAATTCCCTGGGACGAAATTTATAATAGAGTGGCGGGGGACTTTGACTAATTTATGAAAGTGATAACTCCTATATTGATATAAAGTAGCTTAAAGTAACAAATATAAAACAATAAAATAGATAGAATAAAGAATAAGATATAATTTTATTATTTCATCAAATGTTTAAGTCTGTTCCATTTTATATTTCATATCTCTATTTACACTATTATATATAAAGTTATAAAATAATTATCTTAAATATGACA
This sequence comes from Nicotiana benthamiana, assembly GCA_034376525.1. Lineage (NCBI taxonomy): Eukaryota > Viridiplantae > Streptophyta > Magnoliopsida > Solanales > Solanaceae > Nicotiana > Nicotiana benthamiana. The sequence continues at coordinate 82,131,248 of CM067325.1, read as the reverse complement.
TTAACAATTGAGATCAGGAGGAAGATTATAGAGAATGGGTTATGAAGGTGTGGGAGTTACAATGATAATATTGAGAGTAGTGGGAGGTTATTTATATTATGGATAAAAGTAGTGGGAGTAATGGACATCCACATTTATTAAATATTTTATAATACTCCCCCTTGGATGTTTACAAAAATAGATAATATGTCTCGTTAAAACATTGTGAAAAAAATCTTAGTGAAGGAAAAGGAGTACATATATCTGTAATACGCTTTATTTGCTACCTCGTTAAAAAATTTTACCCGTAAAATTCAGTGGGACAAAATCTAGGCTAAGGGAAAAGGAGTATAACGCGTATCTTACCTTCCCTCATGAAAATATCACTTTATTTCTCGAAGACGTCGCATTCTAATCTTCTGTCTCAACTTCTCAAATGTTGAGGTTGGTAAAGCCTTAGTGAAGACATCAGCCAAATTTTCACATGAACGAATCTGTTGCATTAATTTCACCATTTTGTGGAAGATCATGCATGATTTTTTTTTTTTTTTGTGAAATATGCTTTGTTTTGTCTCCTTTAATATATCCTTCTTTCAGCTGAGCAATACAAATAACATTGTCTTCATATAGTGTTATTGGATTATCCTTTTTCATAAAAAAACCAAACATTTCCTGAATATGCTGAGTCATTGATCTCAACCAAATATATTCTTGACTAGCTTCATGAATGGCTATTATCTCAACATGATTTGAAGATGTGGCAGCCATTGTTTGTTTTATTGAACGTCATGATATAGCAATACCTCCATATGTAAACAAATAGCTTGTTTTGGATCGGGTTTTATGTGGATCAGATAAATAACCTGCATCGGCATAGCCAATTATTTCTGACTTGAATTCATTAGAATAAAACAATCTCATATCTATGGTTCCCCCAAGATGTCTAATATATGCTTAACACCATTCCAATGTCTCTTGTTGGGGAGGAGTTGAATCTTGCTAATAAGCTCATTGCAAAAGCAATATCTGGTCGAGTATTGTTGGCGAGATACATCAATGTCCCAATTGCACTAAGATATGGAGTTTTCTCACCAATGAGCTCTTCATCATTTTCTTGGGGTCGAAATAGATCTTTATTTATATCAAGTGATCTCACAACCATTGGGGTACTCAATGGATATGCATTATCCATGTAAAATTGCTTGAAAACCTTTTCAGTATATGTTGATTGATGGACAAAAATTCCATTTGGTACATGCTCAATTTGTAGGCCAAGACAAAATTATGCCTTACCAAGATCTTTCATTTCAAACTCTTTCTTGAAACACTCTACAACCTTTAGAAGCTCTTTAGAAGTGTCAATGATATTCAAGTCATCAACATACACAGCTATGATGACAAATTTAGATCCAGACCTCTTAATAAAGACACAAGGGCAAATAGGATTATTTTTGTACCCTTCCTTTAGTAAATATCGCTAAGAAGATTGTACCACACCCTCCCTAATTGTTTCAATCCGTATAAGGATTTCTGAAGCTTTATTGAACAAGTTTCTCTTGACTTTTATGTGCTTCAGGAACTTTAAATCCTTCAGGGATTTTCATAAAAATTTCATTATCCAGTGAGGCATATAAGTAGGTTGTGACAACATCCATCAACCGCATAACAAGCTTTTCATGGACTGTTATATTATTATATACCTGAAGGTAATTACATCTGCCACAAGATAATATATCTCCATATAATCAATGCTAGGCCTTTGCGAAAACCCTTGTGCTACAAGTCGTGATTTATATCTTACGACTTCACCTTTCTCATTTCGTTTTCACACAAAACCCACTTGTACTCATTGGCTTGACACTTTCAGGCATTTGGACTATTGGTCTAAAAACTTCACGTTTTTCGAGTTAAGACAATTTTGCTTGAATTGCTTTTTTTTTTATTTTGGCAAATGATTTCTCTGTCTACATTCATCAACAGATTTTGGCTCAAGATTTGCATCTTATTGCATTACTTCAACTGCAACGTTATATGCAAAATTATAATCAACAACAACATTATTCCGGTTCCACCTTTGTCCCGTAGAGATATAATTTATTGACATCTCTTCATTTTCATCACCTCATGTGAGGTCTTATCAATTATTATGTTTGCATGCTCTTCTTGAGAAATCTCCTCCATGTTATGATCAACTTGATCATTTGCTCCTTTCTTTTTTCGGGGATTCTTATCCTTGGAACCAATTGGTCTACCACATTTAAGGCATGACCCAGACTCATTTGCATCATCATACTGTCCAGCTGGGACATCAACTCGAATTAGACATTTACAGCTGGAATATATGATTTAGTAACCCGTGGAAGGTTAGTAATGCATCTGGCAATTTATTTGCAACATCTTGCATATAAATGATCTTTTGAACTTCTTGTTCACATTGATTTGTACGAGGATCCAAATGAGATAGAGATGATACGCTCCAATCTATCCCTTTTTCGAGTTGTTTATTTTCTCCCACTAATGTTGGAAAAATTGATTCATTAAAATGACAATCTGCAAATCTGGCTGTAAACAAATCTCCTGTCATCGGCTCCAAATATTTAATAATAGAGGGAGATTCATAACCAACATATACTCCCAACCTTCTTTGGGGGAACCATCTTTTTGCGTTGGGGTGCAGCAAACCAAAAATTCTTAGATAGGAAATATTTGGCTCCTGACCAAAAGCCAACTGTAATGGGGAGACTTTATGATAACTGGTTGGCCTTATGTGCACAAGTGCTGCTGCATGCCAAATAGCATGTCCCCACACTGAAAAGGGAAGTTTTTTCCTCATTAGCAACGGTCTAGCTATTAGTTAATGTCATTTAATCAATGATTCTGCTAGACCATTTTGATTATGAACATGAGCAACTTGATGTTCAACTTTTATTCCAGCGGCCATAGAGTAATCTGTAAAGGCCTGAGATGTAAATTCATTAGCATTATCAAGACGAATTGTCTTAATTGCATAATCTGTAAATTGTGCTCTTAACCTTATTATTTGAGCCAACAATCTCGCAAATGCCATATTGCGAGTTGACAATAAGCACACATATGACCATCTTGTAGATGAATCTATCAAGACCATAAAATACTTGAATGGTCCACATGGAGGGTGTATATGCCCATATATATCACCCTGTATACATTCCATAAATGCATGGGATTCGATCCCAACTTTAGCTGTTGATGGTTTAATAACCAATTTTCCTTGAGAACAAGCAGCACAAGAGAATTCCTTAAATTGAAGAATCTTCTTATTCTTCAATGTGTGCCCATTTGAATTCTCTATTATTCTGTGTATCATGTTAGAACTGAGAAATCCCAACCGGTCATGCCAAATGATAAAATCATTAGAAGTAGTAAACCTTTTGTTTACTATGTGTGATGGCCCGATCAGTCATCTCATGATTTATCGCTCCATTTCCCCTATTTAGGCTTCTTTATGCTTTTTTATTCGTGTTTCATGTGATCAAATTGATTAGTATGCATTCGGAGAGGATTTGGTTAGAAATGATACACTTAGTCTCTTTTAAAAAGGTTTAAGTTAGAAAAGTCAACCAGTGATTGACTTATATATTAGAGGGCTCGGATGTGAGTTCTGATGGTTCGGTTAGCTTCAGGAGGTTATTAGTGACTTAGGAGCGTGATCGGAATTGGTTTTGGAGGTCCGGAGTAAACTTAGGCTTGAGTGAAGTTGAAATTTTGGCGATTTCCGGTTGGTAGGTGAGATTTTGATACGAGGGTTGAAAAGGAATTCCGAGAGTTATTATAGTTCCGTTATGTCATTGGGGATGTGTGTGAAAAGTTTTAGGCCATTCGAACGTGGTTTGGTTGGATTTTATCAAAAGCATGTTTCGGAAGTTTTAAGAACACTTAGGATTGAATTCAATGTGAATTGGTGGGTTTGGTGTTGTTTGAGGTGTTTTGATGATTGGAAAAAGTTTGAATGAGGTTTTAGGATGTGTTGGTGCTTTTAGTTGAGGTCCCGGAGGACTCGGGTGAGTTTGGATGGTCAATCGGACCATTTTTGGTATTTTGAAGTTGCAAATTTCTAGAGTTCAGGTGTTGCAGAGTTTATCTCTTTGCTTTCGCGTGAGTAGGCTTGCGTTCGCGAATAAGGAAGGGAGGAAGACAAGGTTTTTGCCTTCGCAATCGCTTCTTGGTGGAGATTAAATAGGGATTGAAGGGGAATCGATTGAAGGTAAGATTTTGAACTTAAAACTCGTTTCTATTGAGAAATTCATGGAAACTAAGACTAAAATTTGAAGAACTAAGGCTTGAGAAATTGGATTTTGATTTGGGATTTGAAGGACCATTTGGGGTTGGATTTGAGAAATTTTGATATGTATGAACTCGTTGGAATTTAAGGAATCTAATGATGTGACAATTTTTGAGTTTTGAGAAGTGGTCCGGGGCTTGGGTTTTGATAATTTCGGGATTTGTGCTTGTTATTTATTGTTTTTACTTGGGCTTTATTCCTTTAGCATATTGTGATGTATTCGTTCTGATTTTGGGTAGATTCGACGCGGGTACCCATTGTGATCTGAGAGTGAGCTTGAGGGATTGATATTGATCTGAGAGTGAGCTCGAGGGGCTGATATTATTCTGAGAGTTAGCCCGAGGGGCTGATATTGTTCTGAGAGTGAGCCCGAGGGGCTGGTTCTATTCCGAGATATTGCCCGAGGGGCGAACCTTTATGTGTTCATCTTTCATATTTACTTGTCATTTTACTTGTTATAATGTGGTATTTGTGCCTACGGGGTGGATTTTCTATGCTTATCAGCACTAACTATATTGCATTCATTTGCGTTATTACTGAAAATGTCATTTTCAAAAGAAGTTTAAACTGCGCTAAGATATTTCAAAATATTTCTCAGCTTCACTATTTTTCTCAAGGGGTTTTACACTGCTTCTATACAGCATATTAGCTTTCTTTACGTGATTTCTTATTGCTTAGTTGTTATTTACCTTTATTACTCACTCAGTTGGAGTACTCACCTTACTCCCTACACCTCGTGTGAAGATGCAGGTATTTATTCACCCAGTAGCGGGTTTTGAGCGGATCAGAAGCTGAGTCATCGGAGTTTATCTAGGTGACTGCCAGCATTTGCAGCAACGTTTTTCTCCCTTTTCTTTCATCAGTCATGTTTGTACATTTCAGACCTTGTCATTGTATGTATACTCTAATAGATGCTCGTGACTTGTGACACCGCGGTATTGAGCTGTGTTTGGGTTGCATTTCGTACTTTATAAGGAAATCTTTTGCTTAGTTGTGGTTATTTAATCATACTAAAACTGTTTATTAATATTAATTATTCTAGAAAAGGCCATATGGGTTAGTTGGCTGGCCTTGTCTTCACGAGAGGTGCCATCACGATTGGATCGGGGTTTGGGTCGTGACAAGTTGGTATCAGAGCCTAGGTTACATAGGTCTCACGAGTCATGAGCAATTTTAATAGACTCTCATGGATCGGTACTGAGACATTTGTACTTATCCTTGAGAGGCTACAGAATCTTTAGGAAAACTTCACGTTCTTGAATTCTTATTGTGTGTCCTTGGATTCAGCTTGAAATGTAACTCTTTGAATTCCTTTCACGCATTCGTGTGTGCACGTGAGCGCTTAGTATCAGATGTACCTTGATGACTTGTGATTCTCTGATCGAAGGGCGAGATGTGATCTTTGTGAGTTGATGTTGGGCCAGTCTGGAGAACTTGAGGCTGAATTTTTGTCTATAGCTTGAGCACGGAGGTGCTGATTGTGTGAACAAGTGTTTTTGAACTTATATGTTTGGTAGTGTCCCTGTTAGTGGAAGTGACGGTTGTGGCTATGTGATGAGTATATTAGCACTGCGAGGTGTATCCATATGATTTGGAAGCGACAAGAAGAGTCTGCTGAATGATGGAAGAACTATTAGGTGCTGGAATTCTATCTTGATTCGAGGTATAGCCCCGAGTTATGGGCGTGTGAGGAATCTTTTCATGTTTCCCAATTGGGAGTGAAGTAAATTTATGTTGCGGTATGAGTTCGGACTCAGAAAGATCAAGTGACTCTGTAATGCTTGTGACGGTGGAAGGTATGCAGAAATGTTAGTTGGAGACAAAACGGGTGGGTTATCTTCTGTGGAGTGTTCTAAGGTTGTGTGGTCCTTATGTTGTCTATTAGAAGATCTGATTTACAAGTGAAGAATATGTGTTGAAATCTAAATTGGGTCTCCTAAAGAGTGGGCTTAACTGTTGTGTGAGTGAATGCGAGATTTGCATAAGAGTTAGAATTCTAGATGATTTGGGTTTCCACAAGCTTATGAAGGATTGAGTTTAATCTCACTATGTTATTATGTCAGAATATAATATATGCGTTAGGAGTTATTGGGTGTGTTTTGATCTATGGCTTCGAGCCAAGTGAGGGAGTTTGCTATTGATTAAGTTGATTGCACGGTCAGGTGCTATGTTGGTTCCAGTTCGGGCGTGTTGGTGAGTTAGTTATGGTTTACGGAGATTGAGGTCGAGGATGGCTCGAGTGAAGGTAAATTTTGACAAAGGTTATATGGTGCTTCGCAGATGTGTGAGAATAACAGGATGTCTTAAGCTGTTGTTGGTAAGAATGCTCGGTGCATAGAGCAGGAAGATGCTTATTTGTATTGGGATGAGGTCACATCCTGCGGTGTCAGAGTGCTAATGAGGCACAGGTATTTCTGTTCGTCTGATCAGGCTAATTGCAGTTTAAATAGAGTAAATGACTCCCGAGAATGGTTCTAATGTGTTCAAGATTCTAGATGTAACAATTGGGTATATTAAAGTTGTGTATGTGATTAGAAACTGAGTCTGCATTGGAACAGGTCAAGACTTGTGGTATTCCTATGTTAATTATAGGATTCTATGTATCAGTACCAGGAAGGTAAACATAACATATTTAGATTCGCAGGAAGTTCTTCAGAGTAAAGTATTTTGGAATGTGGTACTTTTGGGTTTAAGAAAGTATTTAGTGACTTATGAGCCTTAGACGGCGAGGCTTTAGGCTTGGTTCTGTGTGGTAAGCCTGAGTTTAGGAATTGTGTTGCTACAGAAAAAAAGGAAATATCAAGTTGAAGATAAATCAAAAGGAAATTTAGATAGATGGGTTAGCTTGGTAGTAGACCAGACCGGTATGGTAAGGATATGATTTGTTCCTTGTTTGTGTTCGAGGTAATGAGTTCTTACAGGTATTTTGCGGCAATGCTCGTAGGTTTTGACGGCTTGCTTACCTTGGTCGAGTTAGAGGGATTCAGTCCCATAGGTCTAATTTGTTCAAGGGGAACTCGGAGAGTTCTTGATGGTTTTTACCGCGGTTTGGAGATGTATATTTTCTATGGGCATGCGGGGCATGGATGTATAGTGATTTTCTTCTAGGTGGGACCAATGGAAAGATCTTAATTAGTTGAGTACGTAAATGTTTGTGGCTCGGAAGGAGATGAAGTTCTCATGTCATCCTAGGGTGGTATGGTATATGCAATATGTTGTGGAGGATCGAGATTTGCGTGTTTATGGTTACGGTTCAGTTCTGAATGGAAAGTAATAAAATTCTTAGGTAGTGTGAGCATGTGATTTTTCCCTATATGAATTACTCCCGTAGATTAAAACAAATTAACTTTTTTTAGTGTTTGCAATTTTGTGAATTTTTGTGACATTTTTCGTTAATTGTTCGCATTTGTCTGTGCATGTTTATTTTTTTTAATTAATAAAAAAATACAAAAATACTTGGCATTTACATTTAGGGTTTAATTTTACATTTTAGGATTAATTAGAAACCCTATGTTTTATAAAATGAGAAAAATCACAAAAAAAAAAGTTTAATTTGCACTTTTGATTCTAGCTTTGATTTTGAGTAGGTTTTCTGTTAATGTGTTGTTTGTTAATTGTGTTAATTGTCATTTTAGGATTAATTAGTTTTTTAAATTAAGTTCTAAGAATTAATTTTGAGTTTAATCTAATTTGAAAATGAAAAAAAAGGAAGAAGAAAAGGAAAAAGAGAAGAAAAGAGTTTTGAATAAGTGAATTGAAAAAGAAATGATTTGGTCTCCTTATTTAGAAGAATCAATTTGGGCCAAGTTTTTTTCCCCGAAACTCATGCCCAAAAGTAAGGACCCACCCAATCCAAGGCCCAAAACCACCCTGACCCAGTCCAGTCTCATCAGTTAACCAAACGACCCCGTTTCCTAAACCTTCAATCTGAACCATTGATCTCCACCTGATCCAACGGCCAAGAAAGCCCCTGCTCTTTCCTTATATCTGTCCGGAATCTCAGAGATGGACTAGTTCTCACTCTCTCATTCCCTTCGTCTCTTCCATCTCCTAGCCCTAGTTAGGATCCGCCATTTCACCGGGTAGATTAAACTCCAAATTGCTATTAAAATTTCCCCAAAACCATTCACTCTTGAACCCTAATGCATCATTGTTTCTCTCTAAATGGCGAATCTAAATCGAAGGAAGAGATGTTTCAAGTTCTCAAATTCCTATGAATGACATGGTTCGAAACGGATATTGACTATTTGTTTTCTTCGAGAACAAATGATTCATGTTTGTTTTTGACTCAAGTTGAAGCCGTAAGGGTCATCAATGCTTTGTCTGGGCAATTGTGAAGGTGTCATTCTTGTCTTTTCTCCGTCGTCTTCCTCATCGATTTAATTATCTAGGTTTTGTTATATTCTGTTTCCTCTACAGCCATGCTCCCTTTTTCTCCTTGTTATTTGCCTTGTTTTTGGTCTAATTCGGATAAGTAGTAGCTTTAAGATAATCTCGGATTAATTCTTTTTAACGGGATTTAAAATTAATGTTGTATTCATAATCATAATCAATTGATCGAGCTTTCTTGGGCCTTTATTGTGTTAATCGTTTGGGTCAGGATTTTGGGGGTTTCAGAACACTCCTTATTTTTTTAGAGTCCTTGGGCCTCCGGTTTATTTGATTCATCCCACGAGTAGCCCATTTGTTTTAAGTTTAAGTCATGAGGGTCAATTCACAGTAAAAAATTGCCATTTAAGGGGTAGTAATAAGGAAATCCGGTTAGGGAATCTTGGAGTAACAGAAAGAGAAGCTTCTAGGGTGGAATTGGGATTTGATTTTCAGGATTTAGGTAGTAGAACTTGGGGAACAAGTCAGAAAATAAAGGATCAAGTAGCAAAAAGCAAAATCTAAAAAGGATTAATTTGAAATAACTAAACCTGTAGCTGCCCTATTTTGCTTGCATATAGAGGCACTCTTTCTTGCTTGAGAAGTCAGACTTTTGAGAGCTGAATATCCAGAAAAATAGAGAGCTTACACATTCTGAAAATCTAAGATTTTTTAAGAGATAAGAATCCAGAAAATACAAGACGGCTAAAAATTTTACTGTTTTATAAAACTTTTCAGTGATTTTGAAGTTCTGACTTATAAAAGCAAATTCTAAATAATTTAGTGTGAAGATGGATTGAATTTGGTTCTCTTTTAAGTATTGGTTGGAAGTTTGTTTTGGTTTTTCTTCATTCGAATTATTTTCTGGGCTTCTTAACTCCATTCCTAGGTTTGGAGTTGATTTCATCTGTTTCTGGTTGCTGAAATCTGGTTGAGTTCTGTTGTTACTACTACTGATCTCTCACCTTCGGTTGTTTTGTTGTTCAATATCAGGTACACATCCCCGAATTCCCATAATGTGATACTCAAATTGGAAGTTGAGAAATGGAAATGACATGCCTTAATGTTTAAGTTGTTTTATAATCAGTTGTGTATAGGTTTCTCCTTCATGATTTTTCCTAAAAGAGATGTGTATTTGCTTTAGGATTTTGACATGTCCTATTTGATTAGCAGTTGTGTTCATAGTTTAGCCTACATGTTCAATCTATTTCATTTAAGGAATTCTTCTCATTGTCTCTCTACCCCTTAAATATGTGACTGGAACTTAATACTCTGAATATGGTATGCTCTTGATGGTTTGAAGTGGTGTTTTTTAGGCTAGGCTTTTATATGTACCCATTGGTGTCACACTATTTATTTTGAGGTCTCGACTTGAATCTTGTTGAATTTGGTTGATTTAAGGTCTTTTGGAATGCTAAAATAAATGAGCACTAATTAAGTTTTTTCTAAGGCTGTAGTGGCATAGCCTTGAATCTGTATGAATGATGGTTTGAGGGTTCAATAATCTAGCTAAGTCCAATTAGCACTATGAGTTCCAAAGTTGCATGTCTGCGTTCTTACAGTGGAGCTTTGGATTTGTTTTCTTTATTCTACCTGATGGTCTAGTTTAACTGATTCAAACAATGAATTATGGTTTGAAATGTCACTGTACATGTTAAGTTATGTGAGGTGCTCATGTTTGTTGGTAAAAATCACAATCAGGAATTGAGTTTCACACAATTTTTTGTTGGTCAATCTTAATTAAAATCAAGACATGGATTTTTCTCTTTGCACAGTGTTCAAGTTTTTTTAGTTGTGATCGTTTTCGTGCGTCGTTGTATGTCATTCTAACTCTTTCTTACGCCTTCGTGAAGACTCGATATGGAGTTCTGCATGCTATGGTGTTAGGCTTACAGGAACAGGGGCTCTTTTTGGGTCAGCGTTTAAATTTAAAGTGAAGAGGCCACATGAGTCTAAGGTAGACTCAGGCCCAAAGCGCTAAATTTTAGCAAGTCAACTTTAATTGCTTTTCTTAAACGGTCAGTGTTTCAGAAGAGAAATGAAATGTTCGTTTGATTACCATTTCTGTGTAATTTCAGCCCAGGGACTCTATTTTCGTTTGTTTTACTCCTTGGTTGTTTCAATAATCAAATTTCGTAAATAAATTGAGGTGTGCCATATTTGACAACAAATAGTTTATGGCCCTCGAAGTACCTAGTTTGAACCTTATTTCTTTTCTTTGAAATTGGAATCGAGGTGTGCCATGCCAAGCAAAAATGACAATTGCATGACCCTCGCTTTATTTAATCTTGAATTGAAAGTTAGATTCCGAGGCGTGCCATATAGCAAATTCCATGGCCCTCGCAAAGTGCAAACGCGTAGTTGCTTTAGGTGCGTGTTTAATAATATTATTTTCCTAATTACGGGTGCGCAGTTATGTGACCTAAATCCAAATCCCAACGATGTTAAAATATGTCAAAAGCCACTGGTGTTTATGTGACGTGGTTCAAGACGTGTTTTGATAACGCTGAATTCTTCTTAAAATTAAATAAAAGCAGCTAAAAGTCAAAATTTGCATATAGGTGCAAAATGAATTAAACTCAGATAATTAAGCCGAATATAACAGTTGAGCAACGGTGCTAGAACCAGGGAACTCGGGAATGCCTAACACCTTCTCCCGGGTTAACAGAATTCCTTACTCGGATTTCTGGTTCGCGGACTGTTAAATAGAGTCATCCTTCTCCTCGATTCGGGATTCTAAATTGGTGACTCAGGGCACATAAATTTCCCGAGTGGCGACTCTGAATCTTTTAAATAAATACCATTTTGATTGTCTTTTAATTGGAAAAACACCCTTTATCTACGCCCTTTGTCGGGGTAGTAGTAGTAAAAAGGACGTGTGACAGGTAGCACAGGCAGTTTTAGGTGATTAGAGAAATGAACTTCAGATGATTAGGGTGAAGGATCTTCAACTGATTAAGGAAATAGTATTGCTAATCATAGTGATTTGACGAGGGTATGTGTTTCAGAAAAGGCAATACGATTAAGTTGATAGTACTTTGGTAGTACTGTGGCGCTTTCTTGTTAGATCGACTGGTGATATTTGAGTTTGCTTGATGGCACAGGGGAGTTTTTGGATATCTTTCGTGGAATGATTGGGTACTTGAGGTGTGATATACATTGGGACTGCGGAATTTGGGGATCATATATGGTGATGTATGTGCTATATGGGGTTGGAGACTGAGAGTTCTCATGTTCAGGCTATATTGTTGTTGTGAGTCGCGTGTATCGACATTTTAGTGACTATCGAGGTCTAGAGACCTGAGCGGACCTTTTATGCTTGGTATGTTGGATTTGGAAGTGATATTGGGTTTAGACTGGTTGTCTTTGTATTGGGTCATTCTGGACTATTGCGCCAAGGCGGCGCTGTTGGCCATGCCGGGAATGCCACAGATTGAGTGGCGAGGTGTGATAGATTATTTCCTATTGGGGATTTTTATATTTTGAAGACCTAGCGGACGGCTGGGAAGGATTTGTCTTTCTTATTTGGGCTCTTGTGATGAATGTCAGTGCTGAGGCTCCTCATATTGATTTAGTTCCAATGGTGAGGGACTTTTGGGATGTGCTTCTTGTGGACGGCATGTCACTAGGTAGGGTTGTTGATTTCGATATCGATTTGATGCCGGACACTGTATCGTACGACACCGCAGAGCTATGGGAGTGGAAGGAGCAGCTTCAGGTGTCCTTGATAAGGAGTTCATTGGCAGGCCAATGTGGACGCGTGTTCTAACTTGAGTCGGCTTGGTTGGCTCCGAAGTGTATTGTTAAGGGATGTCTTGATTTGACTGTTATTGAGCTTATTAATAATCTGGTGAGATCAAAGAGTTATCTTTCTGTGTTGTGAGGTGTTGTGATTTTGGTTATGGGCATATATGGTGCGGTTTATTTGTGGTCTCATAGTGGAAGTCGAGCGCGAAAAGTAATTGGGTGTTGCTCGGTGAATAGCATATTGGTCATGTCCTATCGGGTTTGCGTGGTACATGATATTTGTTTGACCGTGGGTGTAATGGCTTGCTTTAGTTCTAGACGTCAAATTGTGCTTGACTGTCGATTTCGAGCATAGTGATTTGAGGTGCTTCATGTGAAGCAGTGTTTGGATAGGATCGCGCATTGTAGCGAAGCTACTTGGAGATATGACCTTTTGGGTTAGATTTATGTGTTCTATTTCTATGATGTGAGACGGCTTCTCAGCCTTGTGTTGTGATGGTACTGGTGAGCTTGAGGTACAACTCTTTCATTTGAGTTATTTTCATGATTTGAGTATGTTTTGACTGTTGCTTATTGGTGCGCGTATTATGCAAGTTGTTGTTTAGACCTATATTGATGTGTCATGTCACCAGAGTGGTATGTTTGTTTAGAGGGGATCGTTGAGATCATTAATGAATACGACCAGATTCGACTTCAACATGTTGGCAGGATAATATCGAGGTTCGACTCGGAAAATTACTATGGTCATTGCCAAGGAGAAGTGGCTTCATGAATTGTTGTCCTGAGAAATGGCTATGGCTTACCGCGTGTTTTAGTTATTATTGGCAGTATATGAAAGTGTTGGGATGAGACTTTAGTTGATATGAGGTTTTCTACCGGTATTCAGTTGTTGTTTCTGTGAATGGAAGTTATTGCTACATGTGTTTGAGTTATGTGGTATATCATATCATTGCACCGGAGGTTGCAGGCATAGGTTATTACAGTTGGTTCAGGCCTACTTAGAGTATAAGTGTGAGGTTTTGATCGTATTGATAGCTTCAGAAGTGAAATTGTGATTCTATGGTTTATGGGCTGGATTGGGTTGTACAAAATCAATTACTATGTGTTATCAGACCTAATGAGATAGGGTGACGTGGGATCACCCCGGGTATATGCATGGTAAAGTTATTCAACAATTGGTTGGCTTCACAAACAACTCTAGGTACGTTCGAGGACGAACGATTGTTTAAGTTGGGGAGGATGTGATGAACCGGTTAGCCCTCTCATGAGTTACCTCTCTGTTTCCCCCATTTCTGCTTTTTACGCTCCGTTATCCGTGTTTCATGTGATCAAGTTGATTATTTTGCGTTCGGAGAGGATTTGGTAAGAAATGAGACATTTAATCTCTTTTAAAAAGGCTAAAAGTCAATCGGATGTTGACTTATTTGTTAGAGTGCTTGGATGTGAGTTCCGATGGTTTGGTTAGTTTTGGGAGGTGATTTGTTACTTAGGAGCGTGATCGGAATTGGTTTTGGAGGTCCATAGTAGAATTAGACTTGAATTGGCGAAGTTGATATTTTGGCGATTTCCGGTTGGTGGGTGAAATTTTGATATGAGGGTTGGAATAGAATTATGAGAGTTGCTATTGTTTTATTATGTCATTTGGGATGTATGTGCAAAATTTCTAGTCATTCGGACATTGTTTGGTTAGGATTTTTATCAAAAGCATGTTTCGGAAGTTTTTAGAAAACTTAGGCCTGAGTTCAATGTGAATTTGTTGGGTTTGGTGTTGTTTGAGGTGTTTTGATGATTGGAAAAGTTTGAATGAGGTTTTAGGATGTGTTGGTGCTTTTGGTTGAGGTGCCGAGGGCCTCGAGTGAGTTTCGGATTGTCAATCCGACCATTTTGGTAATTTGAACTCGAGATTTTGGAGTTCAAGTGTTGCAGAGTTTATGTCTTCACGTTCGCGTGAGTAGGCTCGTGTTCGTGAAGAAGGAAGGGAGGAAGGCCAGGTTTTAGCCTTCGCGATCACCAGATGGGCTTCGTATTCGCAGAGGGCTGTGGATCAGAGTATCACGTTCGTGAATGAGGGAACGCGATCGCGTAGAGGAAGTGAGTCAGATGGGGTCCAAGGTGATTTGTGCATCGGGTTCGTATATGGTTGCTCGCATTCGCGTAAGATTATTTCATTTGATCATCGCGTTCACTGGGTGTTGGTTGCGTTCGTGTAGTGTGTTTTTGATCTCTTGAATATTTGCTCTTCGAAATCGTGAGTTTTGTGCCGCGTATCGCGATGAAGAAAGGTCAGAACTGGGTAGAGAGCTTTTAACTAATTTCATCCGCGATTCTGGGTCCTTTTTTCTCCATGGTAGATCATTTTGGGAGCTTCTTGGTGGAGAGTATAGAGGGATGGAAGGGGAATCGATTGGAGATAAGATTTTTGAACTTAAAACTCGTTTCTATTATGAAATCTACCTAGAAATTCATGGAAACTAGGCCTAAAATTTAAAGAACTAGGGCTTGAGAAATTGGATTTTGATTTGGGATTTGAAGGACCATTTGGGGTCGGATTTGAGAAATTTTGATATGTATGAACTCGCAGGGAGATAAGGAATCTAATGATGTAAAAATTTCTGAGCTTCAAGAAGTGGCCCTGGGGCTCGAGTTTTGGTAAGTTCGGGATTTGTGCCAGTTATTGACTATTTTCGCTTGGGCTTTTTTCCCTTAGCATATTGTGATGTATTCATTCTGATTTTGGATAGATTCGACGCGCATGGATGCCGATTTGAAGGGCAAAAGCATCGCGAGGTAGAGATTTTGCCAGTTCGATGTGAGTAATGATAGTAAATGATATTCTGAGGGTTTGAAACCCTGGATTGCACATCGTAGTGCTATGTTTAGGAGAATTGCACACCGAATAGTGAGCGTGGAGTAGAGCACCGTTGGGGATTGTGACTTGGTCCATCCCGATTGATGAATTTACCGTGTATTTGACAGAAACTTACTTGTTATCGTCATGATTTGGGCTGATTGCCATATTTGGGTTTCGTGCCAACTATTTAAACCCTTTGGGGATTAGTATCACTGTTTCCTCACTGTTTTGACTTATTACTTGAACTCAGTCCTGTTGTTTTCCACTGTTTTACAACTTAGCCACTTTTAGTTTTAAGACTTAAATGATAGTTTAAATGATGTTTTGGGCTGAGGGGCTTGTGATGACTTTCTGACTAAGTGTGGTCGAGGGCCAGATGTGAGGATACACTGAGTGATATAACGTTTGTTAGAATAGGTGCTTAACGCTAGGGGGGGGGGTGAATAGTGTTTAAAAAAAATTTGCGGAATTAAAATTAAGTTGCGGAATTAAAAGCTTGCAGGAATTAAATAAATGCGGAAAGTAAGAAGGTATGGAAAAAAGGCACCGATGTATACTGGTTCGCCACAAACTTGTGGTTAGTCCAGTCCCCGAGAGACTCTCTCGAGATTTCCACTAATTCCGTCGAGCTTACGGGTGCCCAACAAAACCGTTACAACCAGAAATCTTGAATCACACAAGCTTCAACAAACGTTGCTCGAAGATGCCGCACTTCAAGACTTCACACGAAGGGATGGAGTGTTCCTTCTTACAACAAGGGATTTTTAACTTCCCTTCAAGTGAAAGATCACTCAATACTCACTTTTACAATAGCTCTCTCAAAAGAGTGGATATGATTACAGAAATAATCAGCTCAAGATTACAACAACTGAATCAAAAATTGGCTCTCAAAAATAATGAATTTAGAATGAAAATGATTGCAATTGTAATATGTAAACTTTGACAGATTTTAGCTCAGTTGTTGTTGCTCAAAAACGAGTTTAAGACATGTATAAATAATGTCAAAAGATAATCTGACCGTTGCCTTAATGACAAAACAAAAATCTGATTTTAACCAAAGACAATCGATTGTTATAAAGTGACAATCGATTGTTGTCAAGTATTTCAAAAAGTTTCTGACAACATTTGAATAAATCAGATTGAGTAATTAATGCCCACCAAACGCATCTTGACTTTAAAGAATGTAAATGATTGTAAAAGTCCGTTTGGGGTTTTTCAAGCATCAACAATCGATTGTGTAACAAGACAATCGATTGTGGCTTCTAAAGTCAAAAACATTTCTGTCAGGTACTTTGAAAATTGCAGATTTTGTAATCAAATTTCAACAACAAGATCCTTGATTGATGGAGCAATTTTTCTGAGCAATATTTTAGTCTTGACTTTGAAGAAGATTTGTAAAATATTTTCAACAACCAAATTTTGAATTTAAAACGTTTGAAAATAAGTTTTTTGAAAGTCTGATACTTTGACAATCGATTGTTAACTCAGACAATCGATTGTGGACTCAAAAATGATTTTCAACAAACTTACTGCCTCATGACAATATTTTTAACGCTAAGTAAAAACATCTTCACAATCGATTGTGGCCTTTGACAATCGATTGTTAAACTCAAAAATCACTAAGATGAGTTTAAAAATCATTTTGGCTAATATGCAACTTATTTCTTTAAAACTTAATGATGCATGATTTTATAAAAATCATTTTATGTGAGAGCCAATATTAGAAATAAGTCATTGAGTCAAGATTACAATTTAAAGCGACTCAACAGTTGATTGCATTTGCTATTCTTGAACTTGTACTGTCCATCTTGTACTTGGACTGTTATTGTTCCATCCTCGATGTTTGGCATTTATCAAAACCTACATAAATCAATACACGTTTAGTTTGAGAACGTGTTTCCAACAATTTCCCCCTTTTTGATAATGGCAAACCTGTATCGGGATATGCAAATTTTTGAACAAGTCAAGATACGTATTCATATTCCCCCTCAATTTGTGATTCCCCCTCAATTTATGCAATTATATCAAAGGTGTGCATAGCCCGTTTTCTTCCCCCTTTTGACATTAACAAAAAGTGCAAGAAGAAATATTTCATTAAAAGATCAAGAAATACATAAACAACATAAACAAAATAAAAATAAAAATAAAAAAGACTGGGCAGAAAATAACCGAAAATACAAAAAAAAAATAAAATTATTCTTCATCATCTTCTTCCTCCACGTTGTCCGGCAGTGTTTGATATGAGACAAGACCACCGTATGGATAATTTACATGATCAAAATATCCATGGACTTCATGAGTCAATCGATCGACTTTTTGTTCAATTCGATAGATGTTTTGATCAATGCGATTGACATTTTGATCAATACGATTGATGTTTTGATCAATTCGATTTACGGAGGTGGACAAGGAAGAATAATGATCTATAACAGTTTGCAGAGTTGGAATTTGAGGACGACGCGGTTGAGGAGTAGGATTAGGAGGATGAGGAGCCTCGTGTTCCCCAATAGTGGGAAAGGAAGATTCTGAAATTTCCCAATGTTTGGTTCCCTTTTTATGGGACCATGTGAGGTGTTAAAACTGGTGGCTTCAAGAATCTGCATTATAAGCAATGCATAAGGAAGGGGTTTATCGTCCCCAGTGGCATTGAACATGTGAACCTTGATGAACTTGCACCAATTGATGCGAGCTCCGGAGAGAATTGCGTGAAGGATTTTTGCGTCCTCCTGAGAAATAGTTGTATGGCTGTGCATTCGGGGTTTGAGTACATAAGTGATGAAGTAAAAAATTAAACGGTACTACGGAAGCATCCCCTTGATGGTAGGACGACGAGTGGTAACTCTAGAATCATATGATCCTAGCCCGATTTGATTTAATAGAGGTTGTTCATCAAATAACACGCCTTCTTCTTGCGTGTACATTGAGATGTCTTCCCCATCTTGAGGAAGTGAAGAAATTGTTTGAAGAGTGTCTTCAGTTATAGAGATTTGAACACCGTTGATGGTTGTAATAAGATCACCATCTTCATCCTTTCGAAGGTTTGAATAGAAAGCACGAATTAATGGAGGATGAATGTGTGTATGTTTAAGAAGCAGAAAATCAAGAAGTTGGCTGCCCCGAAGAATGTTTAAGGTTGCTGCGGGTGCACTTGATTCAAGGTATTTAATGGTGGAAAAACAAGGAGGAATTACATCTCGGTTTTCAAATTTGTTCATGAATCGAGTATATTCTGTTTCAGACTCGAATCTGAGATATGAACCGTCTTGATAAGGAAAGACGGGAGTACGAGCAACAGAAGAAGAGGCAATGTTCTTGCCATGCCGGGATCGTTTTTGGTGTCTTGACATTTTGATAGAGAATTTGAGAGCTAATTTGAAGAATTTAAGAGATTTTGAGAAATTTTTGAAGCTTTGAATTTGATTTGAGGTGATGAAAGTGAAGAGAGCAGCTTCAATTTATAGAGTGGTGAGTAGATAACATTTAAGAGCTGAATTGAAGTCTGAAAAACGGTAATATTTGAAAATCTGCCGTTGAACAATCGATTGTTGAGCTGTCACAATCGATTGTTGAGAAATATTTTGAACGTTATTTTGAACTGACACAAGGACAATCGATTGCAGAAAGTTTCAGGAGTCAGAACGGTAAAAAAATTTGAATTTGACCGTTGGACCATCGATTATGGAGCCTGAACAATCGATTGTTGAAGAGGCAGAAAGTTTGAATTATGGTCTGAAGACAGACAATCGATTGTGGAATGCTGACAATCGATTGTTGAGTAGGCAGAGTTCCCAGGACAAGAATTAATTGAACAATCGATTGTAGACACTTGACAATCGATCCTGAAAATTAATGAACAATCGATTTTGGAATTTTAACAATCGATTTTAGGAGTATTTCATGATTCAATGATTATGAGACAATCGATTGTAGGTAGATGACAATCGATTGTTGAGGCAAAAAAAATATATGACAAACGATTTTGCAAATGTAACATTTGTTAAAAAAAATGCAACTGAATCTTGACACAATTAATTATTGATACAGATAATCGATTATTGTTTATTTTCCAAAACACCTGCAAAACAAAATAAAGCGCCTCCGACGCTCAAGTCAGTAAATATCCAAAAAGATAAATGCAACCTAAGTGTATGCATTAGATCAACGTAGAGTCAAGAATTCCGAGTTCACTTCGAATACGGAAGAATGACTCTTTATCTAAAGGTTTGGTGAAGATGTCAGCCAATTGATGTTTAGTTTCAACGAACTCAATTTCGACATCACCTTTGAGAACGTGATCTCTTATAAAATGGTGCCTAATGTCTATATGTTTCGTCCTTGAGTGAAGAATAGGATTCTTCGTCAAGCTTATGGCGCTAGTATTATCACACCGAAGAGGGATGTGGTCAATACTAAGACCATAGTCCAAGAGTTGTTGCTTCATCCAAAGGATTTGTGCACAACAACTCCCCGCGGCTATATATTCAGCCTCGGTTGTGGACAACGCAACACTTACTTGCTTCTTACTAAACCATGAAACTAATGAACTTCCGAGCAAATGGCAAGTACCACTAGTGCTCTTGCGGTCTAATTTACAACCCGCAAAATCGGAGTCGGAATAGCAAACAAGTTGGCATGAAGAGCCTTTGGGATACCATAGTCCCACATTTATAGTATCAACAAGATACCTCATAATTCGCTTAACTGCGGTTAAGTGCGACTCCTTTGGACACGATTGATATCTAGCGCACAAACATACGCTAAACATAATGTCCGGTCTACTAGCAGTAAGATAAAGAAGGGATCCAATCATACCTCGATACTTCTCGGTGTCAACTATCTTACCTTTCTCATCTTTGTCGAGATGGTCGGATGTGCTCATAGGGGTGGCCATCGCTTTAGCGTCGCTCATTTCGAATCGCTTTAATAACTCTTTGCAGTATTTGGATTGGCAAATAAAAGTACCTTTTTTCATTTGTTTAACTTGTAGTCCCAAGAAGAAGGTTAACTCTCCCATCATAGACATTTCAAATTCGTTTGTCATTAAATCGGAAAATTCCTTGCACAAAGCATTGTTAGTAGCACCAAATATAATATCATCCACATAGATTTGAACTAGTAAAATATCATTGTCTTCATGCTTAACAAAAAGAGTGGTGTCAATTTTCCCCCTAACGAAGTCATTTTCCAAAAGGAATTTGCTTAATCGTTCGTACCAAGCTCGTGGAGCTTGTTTAAGACCATAAAGGGCTTTCTTATGTTTGAAAACATGATCTGGAAATTTAAAATCTTCAAAGCCCGGGGGTTGTTCAACATAGACTTCTTCTTGAATAAAGCCATTTAGAAAAGCACTCTTTACATCCATTTGATATAAAATAAAATTCATAGAAGAGGCAAAAGCAAGCAATAAACGAATAGCTTCTAATCTTGCTACGGGAGCATACGTTTCTTCATAATCAATGCCTTCTTCTTGATTATAACCCTTAGCAACTAACCTAGCTTTGTTTCTAGTGATAATACCATTTTCGTCTAGTTTGTTACGAAAAACCCATTTCGTACCAATTATGGTATGATTATCGGGTCTTGGCACCAATTCCCAAACGTCATTACGTTTAAATTGGTTAAGCTCCTCTTGCATTGCCAAGGTCCAATGCTCATCCTCAATTGCTTCGGAAATGGTAGTTGGTTCAATTTGAGAAACAAAAGCCATTTGACCTACGGTGTCTTTGAGAAGGTTTCGAGTACTTACTCCTTTCTCGATATCCCCAATTACCTTGTCGAGAGGGTGGTCTTTAGACGTCCTCCAAGCCTTTGGCATTACCGATGTTTCCTCTTGTTGTGGTGCTTCTTCCATTGGTTGTTCCACACCTTTATCTTCAATTTCCTTTGTATTTTCCGAATGCTCCTTGTCTTGAATATCCAATTTGTTTAAAGTTTCTGCAATGTCATCACAAAATTCCTTTCTCGCCAAGCGAGCATCACTTTCACAAAATACAATATGAGGGGACTCCTCGACAGTTTTAGTACGATTATTGAATGCCCTATATGCTTTGCTATGTGATGAGTAGCCAAGAAAAATACCTTCATCAGATTTAGCATCAAATTTTCCCAAATTGTCTTTTCCATTATTATGGATAAAACATTTACAACCGAAAACTCTAAGGTGGGAAATATTAGGCTTTCTTCCCTTATAGAGTTCGTATGGAGTTTTCATGAGTATCGGTCGAATGACTGCTCTGTTTAAAACATAGCAAGCGGTACTCACGGCATCCGCCCAAAAGATTTTGGAAATCTTTGACTCATCGAGCATGGTTCTAGCCATCTCTTCGAGGCAACGATTTTTCCGTTCCACCATTCCATTTTGTTGTGGTGTTCGTGGAGCCGAAAAGGTATGTTCAATACCGAGTTCGTCACAAAAATCCGCAAAGAGATTATGATCGAACTCTCCTCCATGATCACTTCTTATGGAAGTGACGGTTGCGCTCTTTTCATTTTGCACACGTTTGAGAAAAATTTTGAAGGCTTGAAAAGCATCGCTTTTATGAGCAAGAAATAGAGTCCATGTGAATCGAGAGTAGTCATCAACAATAAATAAAGCATAACGATTTCCACCAAGACTTTCAATTCTAGATGGTCCAAAAAGATCCATATGAAGAAGTTGTAAAGGTTTAGTGGTTGAAACAATATTTTTCGATTTAAAAGAAGTTTTTGTTTGTTTCCCTTTTTGGCATGGTTCACAAATAGTATCCTTTTCAAATTTGATTTTAGGAAGGCCAATAACTATATCTTGGGAAACTAATTTGTTTAACAGATTCATATTAATATGAGCTACTCTTCGATGCCATAACCACATGTCGTCTTCCTTACTCATAAGGCAATTTACATAATTTGATGAAGAACTTTCTAAATCAACCATGTAAAAATTATCAACTCTAATTCCACGAAGAATGATTTTAAAATCACTGCGACGAAAGACTAAGCATTCTTTGGAATCAAATAATACAAGATTTCCCTTGTCACACAATTGACTTATGCTCAAGAGATTATGCTTAAGACCGTTAACAAGTAATATATGCTTAATAGAGGAGGATTCATCCTTACCGACCGATCCAATGCCGATAATCTTTCCTTTGTTATTATCTCCCAAAACAACATTTCCTCCTTCTTTGTGTTCTAGTTGAAGGAACTTAGATGCATCCCCGGTCATATGTTTGGAGCATCCACTGTCAAGGTACCATAGTACACTTGACCCCTTCAAACATACCTACAAAACAAATCACTGAGATTTTGGTACCCAAGCCATTTTGCGTCCTTGTACGTTAGGTGCGGCGTGGTAGTGTGATTGACTCGTGTTGATGTGCCGATGTCGAGTGAAACATACAGGGGCTATATGCCCTATTCTACTGCAATAATGGCATATGACATTTGGATTATGCATACGTCTAGGATGATAATAGTTCGAGGGTCTAAATCTGTTCACTCTATTTGTATGAAAATTATTTTCATGCATTTTTCGAAAATCATGTCTAGGTGGTTTAAACATGCCAATATTTATTCTATTATTATTTTTAGGAAGATTATTTACTCTATGATTAGTATTTCTAGGTGGATTTGCTTTATCTTGCCTAGGTTGAGTCTTAGGTGATTTATGAATGGACTCAACTTTTTCTTCATTTTTAAAACCTATTCCGTGCCTAGTGGATTTTAGATTATCAAGCACAACATTGAGATTTTTGTGTGAAGAATTAAACTTGTGCAAAGTGCTCTTAAGTCTGTCTACTTCTTCTTTCAAAGATTTGCAAGAAGAACAACCTTTGCTTGAGCTTTCCGGTTTATCGGCACTTCTTTTGCCGTAAAAACGATTTTCCTCTTTCAATTTCTCATTTTCCAGATTTAATTTTTCAAAATCTTTTTCTTTTACAGAAAGTTGATTTCACAAATCTTTTATAATTTTTGAAGCATTAATAAATTCAACGTAAAGCTCATCAAAGGCATCTCGCATTTCTTCTAAAGAAAAAATATTTTTAGAATTGCTACTTACATCGTTTTGCGGTTCTTCATGTGCCATAAGACACAAGTTTGCAGTTTCTTCTTCTCCGTCGCTTGACTCGTCTCCTGAGTTGCCTCCCCACGAGATGTAAGCCCGTTGCTTCTTCTCGGGCTTCTTCTCCTTCTTTACATTTGGACAGTTTGGTTTGATGTGTCCAAGTTCCCCGCATCCGTAGCATTTTAGTGGTCCGCCTAGCCGCTTCCCTTTTCGTTCATACTCCTTGCGCATGAACTTTTTGAACCTCCTAATAACGAGTCCAAACTCGTTTTCTTCGTCACTTGACTCTTCCTCGATTTTGGGTTGAGCCGTGCTTGCCTTTAGAGCAATTCTCCTTTTCCCTTGATCAATTAAAGAAGGTTTAAGGATAGTAGATTCGTATGTTTTAAGATTACCTCTTAACCCGTCGATTGTGACATTTGTGACGCCTATTGATTCCTGAATAGCATCAGCCTTCGAGCGCCATTCCGAAGTTAGGCTTCTCAGAATTTTACGGACAAGTTCTCGATCCGTAAACGTCTTTTTCAGGGCGTGTAGATCGTTGACGATTTTTGAAAATCGCTCAAACATTTCATCAATTGTCTCACCTTCCTGCATACGAAATAACTCATACTCATGGGTTAGAAAATCAACTTTTGCTTCTCTAACCTGGTCGGTTCCTTCATATGTAATCTCCAGTTTGTCCCACATTTGTTTAGCAGTGGAACAGCATGATATCTTCCGATAGTCATCGGGATTGACAGCACAGAACAGTATGTTGATTGCCTTGGCATTATTTTCCACCTTTCTAAAATCATCCACAATATATTCTTCTTCCAGCTTTGGAACGACTTTATCACCTTCTGCTTTGGTGGGAATTTGTTCACCGTTTTTAATAATTTTCCAAATTTGAAAATTATTTGCCTGGACGAATATCCTCATCCTTTCCTTCCAGTAGGTGTAATTTGTTCCATCAAACAAGGGTGGCCTTGTGGTGCAAGATCCTTCACCCATTCCTGCATATGCACTACTAGAAGCCATAGAAAATTTTTCTCTCAAACTGTTAAGTCTTGAAGAGAGTTAGGCTCTGATACCAATTGTTAGAATAGGTGCTTAACGCTAGAGGGGGGGGGTGAATAGTGTTTAAAAAAAATTTGCGGAATTAAAATTAAGTTGCGGAATTAAAAGCTTGCAGGAATTAAATAAATGCGGAAAGTAAGAAGGTAAGGAAAAAAGGCACTGATGTATACTGGTTCGCCACAAACTTGTGGTTAGTCCAGTCCCCGAGAGACTCTCTCGAGGATTCCACTAATTCCGTCGAGCTTACGGGTGCCCAACAAAACCGTTACAACCAGAAATCTTGAATCACACAAGCTTCAACAAACGTTGCTAGAAGATGCCGCACTTCAAGACTTCACACGAAGGAATGGAGTGTTCCTTCTTACAACAAGGGATTTTAAACTTCCCTTCAAGTGAAAGATCACTCAATACTCACTTTTACAATAGCTCTCTCAAAAGAGTGGATATGAGTACAGAAATAATCAGCTCAAGATTACAACAACTTAATCAAAAATTGGCTCTCAAAATAATGAATTTAGAATGAAAATGATTGCAATTGTAATATGTAAACTTTGACAGATTTTAGCTCAGTTGTTGTTGCTCAAAAACGAGTTTAAGACATGTATAAATAATGTCAAAAGATAATCTGACCGTTGCCTTAATGACAAAACAAAAATCTGATTTTAACCAAAGACAATCGATTGTTATAAAGTGACAATCGATTGTTGTCAAGTATTTCAAAAAGTTTCTGACAACATTTGAATAAATCAGATTGAGTAATTAATGCCCACCAAACGCATCTTGACTTTAAAGAATGTAAATGATTGTAAAAGTCTGTTTGGGGTTTTTCAAGCATCAACAATCGATTGTGGCTTCTAAAGTCAAAAACATTTCTGTCAGGTACTTTGAAAATTGCAGATTTTGTAATCAAATTTCAACAACAAGATCCTTGATTGATGGAGCAATTTTTCTGAGCAATATTTTAGTCTTGACTTTGAAGAAGATTTATAAAATATTTTCAACAACCAAATTTTGAATTTAAAACGTTTGAAAATAAGTTTTTTGAAAGTCTGATACTTTGACAATCGATTGTTAACTCAGACAATCGATTGTGGACTCAAAAATGATTTTCAACAAACTTACTGCCTCATGACAATATTTTTAACGCTAAGTAAAAACATCTTCACAATCGATTGTGGCCTTGACAATCGATTGTTAAACTCAAAAATCACAAGACGAGTTTAAAAATCATTTTGGCTAATATGCAACTTATTTCTTTAAAACTTAATGATGCATGATTTTATAAAAATCATTTTATGTGAGAGCCAATATTAGAAATAAGTCGTTGAGTCAAGATTACAATTTAAAGCGACTCAACAGTTGATTGCATTTGCTATTCTTGAACTTGTACTGTCCATCTTGTACTTGGACTGTTATTGTTCCATCCTCGATGTTTGGCATTTATCAAAACCTACATAAATCAATACACGTTTAGTTTGAGAACGTGTTTCCAACAAGGTTGAGGGCCTGAGATACATTTATATGCCACAAGGTGGTTCGAGTGATGTGAGGCCGACAACCGAAGAGTTGATGCCACGAGGTGGCTTGATATAACGCTTGGGCAGTAAGGGGTCCTTCCGGAGTCTGCACACCCACAGTGAGCACGGGTACCCATTGTGATCTGAGAGTGAGCCTGAGGGGCTAATATTGATATGAGAGTGAGCCCGAGGGGCTGATATTGTTCTGAGAGTAAGCCTGAGGGCCTGATATTGTTTTGAGAGTGAGCCCGAGGGGCTGATATTATCGTGATAGTGAGCATGAGGGGCTGATATTGTTCTGAGAGTGAGCTTGAGGGGCTTGTTCTGTTAGGAGATATTGCCCGAGGGGCGAACCTTTATGTGTTCAACTTTCATGTTTACTTGTCATTTTACTTTTTATATTGTGGTATTTGTTCCCGAGGGGCAGATTTTCTGTGCTTATCGGCACTAACTGTTTTGCATTCATTTGTGCAATTACGGAAAAAGTCATTTTCAAAAGAAGTTTAAATTGAGCTAAGATGTTTCTAAAGATTTCTCAGCTTCACTATTTTTTTCAAGGGGTTTTCCACTGCTTCTATACATCATATTGGTGTGCTTTACGTGATTTTCTACTGTTCAGCTGTTATTTTCTTTTATTACTCACTGAATTGGAGTATTCACCTTACTCCCTGCACCTTTGTGCAGATTCATGTATTTTTTTAAGCACCACTAGGCAAGAGCCTAGTGTTATGTTTTTATTAATAGCAAACAAGAAAATACAACAAATAGGAAAGTACAAATAAGAGGGCATTAGCACCGGTGTTGTTACCCATATAACACATACCAGGCTATACTTACCGTACTAAATCCTATTGAGGCTTGACAACCTCACTTATTAACAGGAATGCGACAAAATGACAGGTTAAAAAAAGATGAAAACATTACACTGATGTCCCCTATTTTTCGATCTTAGCAATTTCTTCAATAGAAATTCTTTGTCTACAACGTCCAATTCTTCATGAATTATTCAAAATTCGTGATTTTTTTCTAGATTGATTGGATTTTGTTGAAATAGTTGGGGCTACCTGCTTAAGCTTGACATTTCTCATCGGAGGTCGTCTAACATTGTCGCTTCAGATGCATGTATTTATTCACCAGGTAGCGGGTTTTGAGCGGATCAGAGGCTGAGTCATCGGAGTTTAGCTATGTGGTGTCCAGCATTCGCATCACCGCTTTTCTCCCTTTTCTTTCATCGCTCCTATATTTACATTTCAAACCTTATCGTTGTATGTATACTCTAATAGATGCTCGTGACTTGTGACACCCCGGTATCAGGCTGTGTTTGGGTTGTATTATGCACTTTATAAGGAAATCTTTTGCTTAGTTGTGGTTATTTTAATCATACTAAAACTGTTTATTAATATTAATTTTTCTAAAAAGGCGATATGGGTTAGTTGGCTGGCCTTGTCTTCACGAGAGGCGCCATCACGACCGGATCGAGGTTTGGGTTGTGACACTATGGCATGTGACTCAACCACACCAATATTTGTGTGGTACAACCGGAAAGAAAATACGGGTAATTTTTGTGCGCACATTTTTTCCCGTTTTTATTTTAGTAATATAAAGGTATTCAACCTTTCCTTCATTAGAGGTCTCAACATGGTAACCATTTTGGCGAATTGCTTTGAAACTCAACAAGTTTCTTTGAGACATATTATAATGCAATGCATTATTAATAGTTAATATCATTCCTCCAGGTAGTAATAAAGCCGCTCTTCCAGAGCCCTCAATTAACTTTGTACTACCAGATATTGTACTAACATAATCCTTTTTCATAACCAAATAAGAGAAAATATTCATTTCTCTTAATATTATGTGAGTTGTAGCACTATCCAAAATGCATAAATCTTCATTACTCATCTTGGATCCAATTGAAGACTGGGAAATTTTACATTCTTCATAAAAAAATAAAAGTTCATCATGAGAAATACGGAAAAAACTAACATCACCAACGATAATATAAGACAACTTAAGTACTACTTGAAAAAAAAACAACTTTAGAACGAGACAAAAAAACACTAAAAATAAAAATAAAATAATTGCATTCCCTAGTAAAATAATCAAACTTTAGTTTTGATCTCCGAAGAAGTCTTCAACTTCCAAATGAGTAAGATCATCGAGGCCTTGAAAATCATCATCATTCAAAGCAAGATTTGCCTCGACATTGTTATCATTTTTGTTTGAAGGCCTTGCCTCAAAATCATTTTTAAAGGTCTAGTGTGACTCCACTGGAGCATTAGCAGAAGATGCTCCAACACTATTTTCCTTTCTTTTAATGGAGTTTTGATAAAGCTTGACAAAATATACAGGTGCACGACGTTCAATTTTTCAATGACCTTTCATGCCACAGTGGTGGCAATTACCTCTTTTGCCTCTTGAAGGATTGTTTTGAGAACCCATATTATTCTCTTGTTTTCCATGACCACCACGATGACGGCTATTATATTGTCTCTTACCATTTCCATGCCCACGTACATTCACATGGCCATGATTATTATTCTGTCTTTTTCCAGACTTATCACGTCTAGCTGCCATATTCGTTTCAGGAAGCGGAGCTGGCCCTGTGGGACGGGCTTCATGATTTTTCAGCATAAGGGTATTATGCTGCTCAGCCACCAGAAGTCATGAGATCAATTCAGAATACTTTGTAAAACCTCTTTCACGGTATTGCTTCTGTAATACCATATTTGAGGCATGAAAAGTCATAAGAGTCTTTTCCAGCAAATCCTCGTCATTTATAACTTCCCCACATAATTTCAATTGGGATGTTATTCGAAATACAATAGAGTTATACTCGCTTATGGTTTTAAAATCTTGCAAGTGTAAGTGCATCCACTCATATCGAGCCCTTGGCAATACCATAATCTTAAGGTGATCATACCTTTTCTTCAGGCCAGTCCACAACTCAAGTGGATCTTTCATTGTTAAATATTCATCATTAAAACCTTCATCCAAATGATGACAAAGGAAAATCATGGCCTTCGTTTTGTTCTGACTTGATGACTTATTACCCTGGATAATGGTGTTACCAAGGCCTTTAGCGGCTAAGTGAATCTTAGCATCAAGAACCTATGATAGGTAATTCTTTCGAGAAATGTCAAGTGCCACAAACTCAAACTTTAACAAATTCGACATAGTAAAAAGTATCAAACAAAATAAAAAAATTAGAAATCATTAGGATAATAGCGTAAAGAAATACTTTTTTCTTTTAACAAATAATTTCCCATCTTTATCTTGTGGCCTGTATTGGACAAGAATTAGTGCAATTGAGGCACATCCTACCGTAAATCAAAAGGTTACTGATTCCAATACTTTCGTACTTTGACATGATCGAATGGGACATCCTGGATCAATTATGATGAGATGGATTATAGAAAACTCAAATGGGCATCCATTAAAGAATTTAAAGATTCTTTTAAATAATGAATTTTCTTGCACTTCTTGTTATCAAGGCAAGTTAATTATTAGACCATCACCAACAAAGGTTGGAACTGGGTCACCTACGTTTTTGGAACGTATACAAGGGGATATTTGTGGACCTATTCACCCACCTAGTGGGTCTTTTAGATATTTTATGGTCTTAATAGACGCATCCTCTAGATGGTCTCATGTGTGCCTATTGTCATCACGCAACCTTGCGTTTGCAAAATTAATGGCACAAATAATTCGATTACGAGCACAATTTCCTGATAATCCAATTAAGTCTATTAGACTAAATAATGCTGCTGAGTTTTCATCCCAAGCATTAATGATTATTGCTTATCAATTGGGATAAAAGTGGAACATCCTGTAGCTCATGTTCACACTCAAAATGGTCTTGCAGAATCTTTAATTAAACGTCTGCAGTTGATTGCAAGACCATTACTCATGAAAACGAGGCTGCCCACTTCGGTTTGGGATCACACCATTTTGCATGCAACAATGCTAGTTCGTCTCAGACCGACGAATTATCACAAATATTCCCCGTTGCAATTAGTTTTGGGTCATGAACCTAATATATCCCATTTAAGAATTTTTGGATGCGCAGTATATGTGCCTGTAGCACCGCCATACGGCACCAAAATGGGTCCGCAAAGAAGGTTAGGATATGTTGGGTTTTGAATCGCCCTCCATTATTCGCTACCTCGAAACATTGACAGGGAATTTGTTCACTGCACGATTTGCAGACTGTCGATTCGATGAGACACTTTTCCAAAATTAGGGGAAGAAGTTGGTGAAACCAAACGGGAAATTTTGTGGAAAAATCCATCATTATCTCATCTTGATCCACATACCTCTATCTGTGAAAAAGAGGTGCAAAATATTATCCATTTGCAAAGAATAGCAAATCAAATGCCTGACGCATTCACGAATCCTCTTATATTACTTGTTCTCATTAATTAATTGACCAAATAAAGTTGGGGTTGAACCCCATAAATTCTGGAAATATCAAAGGTGAATATGAGCTCATTCACCTGCCATGTATACCACATATGATGCATCTATGATATGGTTACATGTGCGATTATTATTAACCTGCAACCTGGCCGGCGCTTGCGAGGTAAATTGCTCTGTAATCTAATTTCGAGCATAATTTCCAGATTTTCTATTCAAGATAGTTCATCTTGATAAGTTGGTTTACATCATAGTTGGTTTAGCAAAATAATTTATTGAGTGCCTCCACTTAATAGCTAAACTATTGCTTATGAGAACTAAGTTATCTATATCAATTTGATATACGTTATACACGAGAGTATATTATATTCTCCCCTCACAAGTGGTTCAGGGTCAGGAACCAAATAATTTCATCTTATTATTATTGATGTGCAGTGTATATTAACATGATAATGCACAAAGATGATTTCCCAGAGTTGAGGAAACAAGTTAGTTTTTCTAACATGAGGGGGAGACATGATAAACACTTGAGAAAAAGTTACATGGAACGAATTATCATTTGTATATATAGATCTTTGAATATCATAATATGAACTTGAAGTTCATAAAAAGATAATTCAATTGCAACATATTGCAAAGAATGCCATACGCATTTGCTGACCCAAAGAAAGTAACTATATTCTCACTGCAAATGCTCATGTTAAGTCCCAGAAGGACAAAGTCTTGGATACGCTTAAAGCGTATAGACAAATCGGTTTCAAAAAGAACTTCTTAATAAAGAAGATGAGCAAATGATCAAAGTGATCATAATAAGGAGGCAAGTGATCTAGAAGATCACATGACATAACACTTCATAAAATCTCATGAGAGATTCAGGTACCTGAATATATGAATGAAGAGATCTCCATGTTATGTCTTTATGAGAATTTACTGGAACCGATATAAAATGTTCGTCGACGACATCTATGATAGCGCTAAATATCGATGAGGATCTTAAGTTTGTCGAATACAAACAAAAGTATTGGCCAAAGGGAAGAGATACAATTCAAGTAGAATTGATTCCATATGAAAGACATGTAACTTTGGACATGTAGTTCAAATACTTGAAAGTATAAAGTTAATGGTATGTGCAATCATTTTTCGATATCTTATTTCTCTAACATGACATGAAACTTGATATGCATCTAAAGTATATTATATGGCTTATATGACTTAACTTATATGTTAATCTATGAAGGATTTAAGTTTCTTGAAGCATATACAATTCTTGATCTTGAAGTACCACTTTCTTAGTGCAGTTTGTGCACATATGTATCTTGCTATAACTATAAGCAGATAATGTGATAGCGAGGATACCTCTATGAAAATATTGAAGATCCATTCCACGACATTTGTCAAGACATCATATATCTATCACGAGTGATGATTTCAAGGTGCAAAATATTCGTTCAAGTTAATATGGTTGATTTATTTATCAAATCTCTACCAACAATCTGTTGAAGATGGTGCACAAGATTGGAATGCAAAGGCTCAAATATGTGAATTGATGCTCTCATTAGGGGGAGTTAATGCGCGTTGCACTCTTTTTTCCTTACAAGGTTTTGTCCCACTGGGTTTTCTTTGCAAGGTTTTTAACGAGGCAACCAATAGGCGCATTACTAAATATGTGTACTCTTTTTCCTTTTCTATAATTTTTTTCCCATTGGGTTTTATATTAGTTAAGGTTTTAACGAGGCACATTATCTATTGAGTAGACATTCAAGGGGGGAGTGTTAAGAATAGAATTCTAATTAGAGTGAATGTCTATCTTATAGAAGAGTTTTACTTTGAGGCTAAGTCATTTCTCTTCCTATAAATATAGGGGTCTTACCCCATTGTAAATGCATCCCAAAATATCAATAAGAATTCTCCTCTCCCTACTTTCTCTGCAATATTGTTCTTGTTCTTGTATTATTTTATAACAATCCGAGTATACTTATCAATTTATAAAATCAAGATTAAAGTAATCGTTTTTTATTTTTTCATAATATTAATTGTTCTTGAAAGTAAACAATATTAATAAGCAACAAAAACAACAACAACCACAATGATCCAGTAAAATCTCATTAGTGGGGTCTAGAAAGTGTAGCGTGTACACAGATCTTACCTCTACCCTGAGGTAGTAGAAAGACTGTTTTTGAAAGATCCTCGGCTCAAGAAGATAAAAAAAAGACAATATATCAGTACCATAGATACCATATGAATAATAACAACATTATAAAGACAATAAAATAGATGAAAGCAAAAGCAATAGCAAGTAAATAGACCTGGCACTATGAAAAATAAAAGAGTAGTGAGAGTATAATATTAGCCACTAGTAGTCTAAGACAAATATCCTACCAGACTAGCCTCACATAGGTACGAAGTAGAAACAGACTCAACTACCCTAAACTACAACCTGAATACTCGACATCTATAACTTTCTATCAAGGGTCATGTCCTCGAAAATCTGAAACCGTGCATGTCCTACCCGATCACCTTTCTCCAATACTTCTGGCCGCCCTCTACCTCTTCTCGCCCCTTCAAAAGCCAGTAGCTCACACCTCTTTAATAGGGAATCTGTGGTTCTCCTTTTTACCTGTCCAAACCATCTGAATCTCACTTCCTACATCTTGTCATCAATGGGAGCCACGCCCACTTTCTCCCCAATATCAACATTTTTAATCTTATCCGTCCTAGTGTGCTCGTATACCCACCTCAACTTCCTCATTTCTACTACTTTCTTCTGGATATGTGGTTCTTAAGCAGCCAACACTCAACCGCATATATCATGACTAGTATAACCACTACTCTATAAAACATACCTTTGAGTATCGATGGCACTCTCTTATAGCGTAGGACTCTAGATGCTAACCTCTACATCATCCTCCCCACCCAAATACAGTGACATCCTTGTCGATGTCCCCACCTCTTGAAATTGCCTCTACTTGGGATGACTTGTGATTCAAGCCTCACGTACACCCTTACTTCCCTCAGTTCGATCATGAACTTGCACTCCATGTATTCCGTCTTAGTCCTGCTCAGCTTGAAAACCTTAGACTCAAGGGCCTATCTCTGAACCCCCAGCCTCTCGTTAACACCAGCTCTTGTATCATCAATCAGAACTATGTCGTCAGTAAATAATATATACCATGACACTTCCCCTTGAATATGGGTGTGTTATTGTGTCCATCATAATGGAAAATAAGAACCGACTAAGCTAAGATCCTTGGTGTAACCCTAGACAACCGAAAAATGCGATAAACAATACTAATAGAGTGCGTGTTATACAATATTTAATAAATATGGATATCCACTTCTCCCACTACTTTCACCATGATATAAATAACCTCCCATTACTCATCGCCATTATGATTGTAACTCCCACACCTCCATAGCCTCTTCCTATTATCTTCCCCATGATCTCAATTGTTAATGTCATGTTTAAGACAATCATTC
Organism: Nicotiana benthamiana; assembly: GCA_034376525.1. Lineage (NCBI taxonomy): Eukaryota > Viridiplantae > Streptophyta > Magnoliopsida > Solanales > Solanaceae > Nicotiana > Nicotiana benthamiana. Next base: position 82,097,472 of record CM067325.1, on the reverse strand, counting down.
TGTAATCTTCATATGTAATAGTATATATAGAGGCATGAAATGTGAGATGGAATAGACTTGAACACTTGATGAAATAAGAAAGTTATCTCTTCTTCTCTTATTGTACTTATCTTCTTGTATTGTATTGTTACTTTGAGCTACATTCCTTAATATGTTATCAGCACGAAGTGTTTAACCTCAAGGTTGAACTCTAATCTTCTCCAAGTTAAATTCCCACTCTGTTGTCTGCAAGGTATATACTTTTAGCTTATCATGTTCATATTTCATTTAGTTTCTATTACTTTCTCTTACACTCAAATACATATACATTGAAATGATAATTGGTTGTACTAGTTAGTCCTACTTTTGCATCTTAAACTTTTACGTCTTTACTGTTTTGGTAAGTGTTGGATCAGCTTGCCTAGTACTATGATAGGAGCCATCACGATCGGTGTATTTAGGGTCATGACAAGTTGGTATAACGACATCTGTATTTATCCTCGGGAGGCTTCAAAACCTTTAGGAAACTTTATATTCTTGAAATTCTTGTCGTGCAAATTTGTTGATTCTGGAACTAAAACTTATGATATTCTATTCTCTCATAGATAGTGAGGATACATGCTACTGGTCAGGATGGATGACCACCAGTACCACATGTTGGATCCACTAGGAGATGAGGACTCGGTCGAGGCCATAGTACGGGGCAAGGGTATAGCTCGCAAAACAGCTATAGAACCTGCAGATCCACCAGCTGCCCCAGTTCATGATCAGGTCCCAGTTCTGGACGCTCCAGCAGCACCAACTTAGGCACCAGGTGTGCCTATTGTGATTACATGCCTTAAGGAGGCCCTAGACCAGATTCTATCAGTGTGCACTGTCCTGGCTCAGGTAGTCTCAGTTACTACGATCGCAACTACTTCTCAGGACGGGGAAGGTACCCAGACTCCCGCTGCTTGCACACCTGAGCAGGTTGTGCTGGGACTTTAGAAACCATGGGCAACTCTTGCCCAGTCGGTTGAACCAGCCCAGGATTATGTGCTACCAGTTATGCATGATGACGAGCAGCGTCGATTAGAGAGGTTTGGTAGACTTCAGCCTCTGACTTTCAGTGTACAGAGGGTGAGGATGCCCAAGGTTTCTTGGACAAGTGACAGATAATTCTTTGTACAGTGGGTATTCTGGAGATCAGCGAGGTAACATTTACTGTTTTTCAATTTTTTGGAGCTGCCTTTAATTGTTGGGAGGATTTTGAGAGGCGTACGCCTGTTGAAGCAGTTCCCCTTACCTGGCAGCAGTTCTCCGTTGTCTTTTTGGAGAAGTATGTGCCGCAATCTCGCACGGAGTAGCTGTGCAGGCAGTTCGAGCAATTGCATCAGGGTGATATGACTAATGCAGTATGAGATGAGGTTCTCGGAGTTTGCTTGGCATACTGTTTGGTTGGTTCCTACGAATAAGGAGAGGATCAGGAGGTTCATTATTTCATTTTTCGATGCTCCGTAGGTATAACCGTGATCCTTTGCACGTGTTGGATTTCAGTTCAATCTAGTTAGACAAGGATCTATCTTATGCTGAGGAGCCGGTGGACATATTGGATAGGCAGGTTTGGAAGCTAAGGTCAAAGAATATTGCATCAGTGAGTATTCAATGGTAGCGTAAGCCGGTCGAGGAGGCGACATGGGAGACCGATCAGGGTATGCACAGCCGTTACCCTCATCTTCTCACTACTTCAGGTATGTCTCTATATTCGAGGACAAACAAATGTTTAAGTATAGGAGGATGTATAGACCCGGTTGGTCATTTTAAGAATTAACACCCTGATCCCTATTATCTACTTTCCCCGTGTTTGTTTATGCTAATTTGATTTGGTGGGATGTTTGGTTTGAGTTTCGGAGTGTTTTGGGACACTTAGTCCCTAAAAGAGAGCTTAAGCCTTAGAATTGAGACAGTAGTCGGAGTAGTGTGAAAATGGCCTTAGAATGGAATTTTGTTGGTACCGTTAGCTCTGTTGGGTGATTTAGGGCTTAGAGGCATGTTCCAACTGTGTTTTGGAGGTCCGTAGCTTAATTAGGCTTGAAATATCGAAAGTTGAATTTTCAAAGTTTTCGGTTCGGTAGTGAGATTTTGATATTGGGGTCAAAATGGAATTATGCAAGTTGCAGTGTGTTAATTATGTCATTTGGGATATGTGTGCAAAGTTTCAGGTCATTCGGACAAGGTTTGATAGATTTTTTGATCGAAAGTGAAATTCAAAAGTATTTTGAGATTTTAGGTTTGAATCCATAGTAATTTGATGTTTTGATGTTGTTTTAGGTATTTTGATTATTGTTACAAGTTTGAAAGGTAGTATATGACTTGCTCCTGCCTTTGGTTGAGGCCCCAGGGAACTCGGGGTGATTTCAGGTGGTTAACGGGTGATTTTGAGATGGGTTTGGCAGCTGAAGGAGTTCTGTTGCTGTCATAACTGCACATGTGGTTAGGGGACCGTAGGTGCGGGCACGCAGGAGCGGATAGGAAGCCGCAGATGTGTCCAAGAGAGGGGAAGGTTGGTATCACAAAAGCGAGGTCCTGGTCGCACCTGCGATTGCGCATATGCGAGGTTTCTTGCGAAGGTGCGGCCTTGGTGTTTTAATTAAAGTTCGCCGGTGTGCACCTCGGACCGCGGGTGTGCACCTCGGACCGTGGGTGCGCACCTGACTTCAGGTGTGACTATTTTAACGTAGGTGCAGTTTTGCTGGGGAGAAAACTATAAATTCCACCCTTTGCGATTTTTGACCATTTCTCTCAATTTTTCATTTGGGGTGAAGCTTTGGAGGGCATTTTCAAAGGAGATTTTCAGAGGGATTCATTGAGGTAAGGCCTTTGGTCCTTAAGCTCATTATTATGGTGATTTTTATCATTTTAAGCATGAAATTTGAAGGAAAATCAGTGGTAAATTGAGTGTTAGGGCTTGGTTAATTGGAGAGTTTTGAGTGGTGCTTTGAGGGATCATTTAAGATCTAATTTTGGTACTTTTGGTATCACTGAACTCATGAGAGTGTGAGGATTCCAAATTTATAAATTTTACCCGACTTTGAGACATGGGCCCATGGACGTTTTTGTCATTTTTCCTAATTTCACGTATTAGCTTAGAATTAATTAGTTGAATTATTTACTTGAAGTTATATTTACATCATGCCATTACTTTAAGTAGATTTAGGTCATTCGGAGTCGGATACTCGTGGCAAGAATGTGGTTTCGAGTTGATTGAGCTGGTTCGAGGTAAGTGGATTGCCTAACCTTGTAAGGAGGAACTCCTCTTAGGATTTGGCATAGTTGATCCTCTTAGGATTTGGTATAGTTGATATATGAAATTCCTTGTACGTGAGGTGACGAGTGCATAGTTTTGCTAATTGTTGAGAATCCTGCTTTTATTAAGTAACTATAACTGTGTTTCTTCCCTGTTTATACTGCTAGCACTTTAAGCCTACTGTTAGCTTAGGGAAGCATGTTCAATTGACTTAATTGCCTTACTTGCTCAAACTGCTTTAATTGAATTATGTGAAACATGCTTGGTTAGGAATACCCGTTTTACCTTGGTATCAAATTTGGATTGAATTGAATATTATCCATGTTGCTGATGTGTGTTTACTTTTGGACTACCGGATAGTATCCTGAGAGATCCCCCTGCATGTTTATGTTGGGACTATAGTTGGTATTCTGGTAGATCCCCATGCACATTTATATTATAACTACAAGACTGCACCCGTTAGATTCCCTTAGTACTGGATATTTACATTTGGGACTACAGATCGGTATTCCTGTAGATCCCCACGCACTATGAGTTAGACTAAGGGACGACAACCGGAGATCCATTGGATATTTAAATTTGGGGACTATAGGATGGTGTCCTTGGAGATCCCTCGTTGTTACTGTTGGATAGAGTTAATTCTCTTCGTGTTTTCTCTCTCTGTTGTAGTTGTTGTTGTTCTTACTATGATGTGTTACTTCTTACTGTTAGCACTTAATTATAATGTCCTATTCTATACTGTTATACCTTTTTTTTCATCTAAACTCAGTAGGGCCCTGAATTTTCTCGTCACTACCTGATCGAGGTTAGGCTTGGCAGTTACTGAGTACCGCTGTGGTGTACTCATACCCTTTCTATGCATGTTTATTCATGTGTAGATCCAAGTACTTTGACTCAGCCCTACTACCCTTGAGGCGAGGTGATTCTCAAGAGACTTCGAGGTAAATATCTGCTGCATCCGCATACTGAGGATTCCCTCTCCATTCTCTCTTATATTATCAACCCTTTTGTATTTACTTTTATTTAGACATTCTGGAGTTAGACACTTGTATTTTTTCAACATATTGTGATTTCATGAGATTCCAGGTTTTGAGAAATTGTTCAGTTTGAGAGTTATATTGTATATGCCGAGCGACATCTTTAAACCCTCATCATGTTTATTTCATAGTTTTTATTTGTTTTATCTGTTATTTTTCTCTTTTTTCGAAATTGTTAGGCTTACCTAGTTGTAGAGACTAGGTGCCATCACGATTGTTCATGGAGGTTAGACATAATATGCATATGAATTCATATGACTGACTAAATAAAGCAATTAAAACAAATAGATAGTAGAAATGACCTCAGTGGGTCCCAACAGAATAAGCATGTAGCCTAGATATGGTGTCTAATATGGATCACAATTTAATAGCTCAATTAAAGCAAGGTCAAGTAACTACAGAGTACCACAGAAAAAATGAAATCACAATTCACATGGTGCACGCCCACATGCCCGTTACCTAGCATGTGCATTACCTCAACACCGATCATATAGCACATAATTAGGGGTTTCATACCATCATCTCTATGTTTAGAAGATTACTTACCTCGAACAAGCCAATTCCAATACCAAGCAAGCCAACCGACTCTCCAAAATGTCATCTCGCGTGGTCCAACCTCTAAACGGCTCGAAACTAACCAAAAACAACTAATACATCAAGCAATGCTAAAGGAATCAATTCTAATCGAAAAAGGTTAAATCTTTAATCAAAAGCTCAAAATTAGCCAAAAATACCAACCCGAGCCCGCACCTCAGAACCCGATAAAACTCCCAAAATTTGACAATCCATTTAATTATGAGTTCGATCATACTAATTTTATCCAATTTCGACTCTGAATCGATGTTCAAAAGTCAATTACTCACATTAGAAAAGTTTTTGATAAAAATCCCCAATTCTCCAATCAAAATATGTATTAATTCAAAAATAAACTTTTGTGATGAGGCAGCTTCGAGGAGTCGCCTATGAGTGGTGGCATACTTATGAGTTAGACTTTCCAGGTGAGGCAACTTCCTTGATATGGACTTAGTTTTAGATATATTCCTAAGAGGGTATGTTCCTTAGAGCCTCAATGATGCATGGTGCGCAGAGTTTGAGCATTTATGACCGGGTACTATGACTGCCTCGGAGTATGATATCCGTTACACTAGCTTGGCTAGACTTGCAACGGCCTTGGTTTCCACTGTTCGCGAGAGGGTTCGCCGGTTTATTGAGGGGCTTATTCCCAGTATCAGGTCTAGCATGGATCTTGAGTTGGAGATAGATATTTCTTATCATCAGGTGGTGAGCACATTGCTAGGAGGATAGAGGGTAGGCATGCTCGGGAAAATAGGAGAGGGAGGCCAAGAGGTCTCGAGAATCGGGCCATTATTCTGGTGCATGTGCTTCAGCTACATTTCGTCATGGTTAGGGTTATATGAGTCACCTCGTTGATTCAGCTCTTCCAACAGCCAGTGGTATTCCAACTCCTCCTAGGCCCCAAGAGCCTTATTATGCACCTCTAGTATCTAGTGCGCCTCTTGTGCAGTGTGCTTCTAGTGGTCATACCAACAGACCTGGCCTGAGACAATCATAGCCGCCATGTCCTCTCAAAGCTTTTTTTGAGTGTGGAGACACACGCCATATGGTGAGGGATCTGTTACATCCCATGTTTTCGTACGTGAGAGTACGTCGTAAGCCAATTGATGTAAGCTTAGAAATGAGATCATTTTTGAAAGTACATGATGTAAGTTTCATCTTGTTATCTTGTAGGTTACAAATGTTTAATATCATGAATAAGAAGTACCAAAAGGTTTGGAAAGCTTAGACGCTAAACGAACAGAAGAAAATAAGTTTCGTCGAAAGTCGACAAGTTTAGAATGTTATAACATGTACTTTGGGGTGATACTAGGGTTCTTAAAATTATAAGGAGGTTATTTTATGAGTTATTTTTAGTTGTATCATATTCATTTATTACATTTTGAAGGTAAGCAAGTTGTGGAACAAGAGTTGGCAAAGGTCATTACAAGTTACATTCATAAATTTGCTGAAATTTAGGTCAAATATAGATGCACTTTTATCCCAATATACTTGGAATCAAGGGATGATATACATACCATATTTAATATCTACAAGTCTAGTTTCTAACGCATTAAACCATTCATCCATACGACATCGGAGTAGAGAGATATTCATATTTTTACGAGTCCGCGCAAGCAGCTCCCAATGGGACCCACTTAGGCGGTGGTTGAACTACTTCAATTTATAAACGATTTGGACGCCTATTTTTGCTTATTTTTGAACTAAATGTCGTCTCCAAACTTCTCCTAACCCTTCTAAGTAGATACCACAAGGGTTTGAAGTTATTCCAAAGTGATTACACCATATTTCAACATCAAAACCTAGTCCTAGTGAAGAACAACACCTCTTTGAGGTTGTGTTGTCATTGAGGATTGTTGTGGACGGTATTTGGATGAAGTTACAAGTTTTTTCTGCTTTATAAGGTGAGTATAACAGCCTACTAATTTTTCTTAAGCTTTCTTGTATGTTGGTTAAGTTGTTAAGATGATAAACTACAAGATAATACTTGGATTAGCTTAAGTCGCTTTATGGTGTCGTATTGCAATTGAAGGTTATTGTAAGCTGAATATAATTTGGATTTCGACTTGAAGTTACTGTAGGATGTAATTATATATTGTTCTTGCATGTGCCTAAGGTTATATTGATGTTGATTAAGTTAAATGGATGGAGTAGATATAAACTAGTGAATAAAGTTACTAATTGAAGTTAGTTGGAGTTGTGGATTGTTTCCTTTTCTATTAATATATGGTATAAGGATGGAATCATTGATTAATGACTTCATTATCATGTTAATGATACTTTTAAGTTAATGTAAGAAGTCTATAAGGTATATATGGGTTATACGGATTCCAATTGGAGCTTGCTGCTAGTCGTGAAGTAGTTGTGACTTGTTGTTGTTATATGGTGTCTTGTTATTGACATTTATATGTTGATGGATTTCTCTGGTTGTTGTTGTTGGTATATGGTATTGGTGTAGTCCCTTGTTACAAGTGAGATGCTGCCCAAATTTAAGTAAACGAGCTACTAGCTTATGTTATAGACTTAGCCTTTGCTCAGCACTGATTTTGGATCTCCTTATGCTATGATAGATCGAGTTGACTTATTTGAAGAGTTTCTTGGAAGGTATTATGGACTCAACATGTTTAAGGTAAGTTAAGGCACTTACTTCTTTCTTTTGGCATGATCTAAAGTGACATGAACATAGACGGTACGCTAATTCATAACGGATCTACTCCTAGAAACTAAAGGTTATCCATGTTATTCTTTCCTTAGAAAGTTATTATAAACAAGTGTGTATGATCCTTAAATCCTACTAAGGTTCATATTGATGGCATGGATGTCCATAATGTTCTTAGGTCACTCCAAAAGGTTTAGAACTTGATTCCATGAATCGAGCATGCATTATATATATGTATCTACTTTAAACTACCGAGTCACACTATAGTCGGCCGGGTACAACACCTATTTTGCAACCTATGATCTGGGTTTACCGAGCTCCACGTGGCCGTGTACGACTCTACTGAGCCTTATGATGGCCGGGTATGTGTTTACCGAGTCCTCTATGAGGCCGGGAACGATATGATGATGATGATACCCATATAGGCAAATGTTTTTATAGGTTTATGCATATATATGTATTATGCATTTATGTCAATAGTCTCTAGAGCACTCAAATGTTACAGGTTGTATCTCCCCTATCTCTCTTTACATTACTATTCTTGTTTATGCTTCCATGCCTTACATACTCGGTACTTTATTCATACTGACGTCCCTTTTGACTAGGGAACATTGTGTTTCATGCCCGCAGGTCTCGATAAATAGGTTAACATTCCTCTAAGTAGGCTATCAGCTTATCAGAAGGTGTTGGTGCACTCCACTTGCTCCGGAGTTGCCTATTTGATCAGTATGCTATGGATATTTATTGATTAGTATGGTGGGGCCCTGTCCCGACCTCTATGATATTAGGTACTCTTAGAGGCTTGTAGACAGATGTCAGGTGTATGGATACTTTTATGGCCTTGTTGGCCAATGTTTTGAGTTTACAAGTGGTCATGTCGACCTTATAGGCTCGTATGTCACATGTATAAGTTTGCATATCATGTTGGGTTGTCATATGTAGCATTCCCTTATATTTTATTCTTGTTATCTCATGATGGGTTTTCAGGCTCACTTACCCTTTATAGTATGATAAGAAAGATATGTTACGTTGGTACTCGTTCGAGTAAGGCGCCGAGTGACTGTCGCGGCCCTTCGGTTTGGGTCGTGACACGATTGTCCCATACTTAGGAGGGGTTCACCTGCATAGACTTCTCAGTCGTAGCGTTCCGAACAGAGTTCTCAGGCTATGGTTATAGCTCCAGTTGCTACACCACCTGCTCAGCCAACTAGAGGTGGAGGTTGGGGACGTAGAGGTCTCCCTAGAAGGGGAGGCCAAATAGTATGCCCTTCCTGCCCGTACAAGCTGTCACCTCCAATTCTATCATCACACATATTGTCCTAGTTTGTCATAGAGATGCATCGATTTTATTTGATCCCTCACATTTGGGTGTATCTCGGGATTATTTCAGTTCCCCTATTTAAGTTTCTACTAATGAAGGAGATTCTATTGTTGTGGCCCGCATTTATTAATCGTGTATGGTTGCTCTTAGTGGTTTTGAGACCAGATCTGATTTATTATTTCTCAGCATGGTAGATTTTGATGTTATCTTGGGCATGGACTGATTATCGCCCCATTATGCTATTCTTGATTGTCACGCCAAAATAGTGACGCTGGATATGCCAGGTGAACTGTGAGTATAGTGGAGGGGTACCCTAGATCATACTTCCAGTAGAGTTATTTCATTCTGTAAGGATCAGCGTATGCTTTGAAATGAGTGTGATATGTATCTAGCTTATGTGAGAAATGTCAGTTTTGATACTCCTACCGTTGATTCACTCAATAGTAGGGGATTTTTCTTATGTGTTTCAAGCCGATCTTCCGAACATGCCACCCGATAGAGATATTGATTTTAGCATTGATCTGTTGTCGAGCACTCAGCCCATTTCTATTTCTCTATATCATATGGCCCCTCCTGAGTTAAAGGTGTTGAAGGATCAGTTACAGGAATTGCTTGATAAGGGTTTTATTCAGCCCAGTGTATCACCTTAGGGTGCTTTTGGCTTGTCTGTGAAGAAAAAGGATAGTTATATGCGTATGTGCATTGATTATTGCCAGTTGAACAAAGTTATAGTGAAGAACTATTATCCTTTGACCCATATTGATGATTTGTTTGATATGCTACAGGGTGCACGACTGTTTTCGAAGATTGACTTGCGTTCAGGTTACCATCAGTTGAAGATTTGGGAGCTAGATATCCTAAAAACTGCTTTCAGAACTCGGTATTGTCATTACAAGTTCCTTGTTATGTCATTTGGACTGATCAATGCCCTAGCAACCTTCATGCATTTGATGTATAGTGCGTTCCAGCCATATCTTGAATCATTCGTCATTGTCTTTATTGATGATATTCGGTTGTATTTCCAGAGTCGAGAAAATCATAAGCAACACCTGAGTACAATGCTACAGAATTTGAGAGAAAGGAAGTTATATGCAAAGTTCTCGAATGTGAGTTTTTGTTGGATTCCGTGGCATTCATAGGCTACGTGGTATTGAGTGAGGGTATTCAGGTGGATCCGAAGAAGGTGGAAGCAGTGAAGAGTTGGCCCAGACCATCCTTAACTATAGAGATCCACAAATTTCTTAGCTTGGCAGGTTATTACCGTCAATTTGTTGAGGGGTTTTCATATGTTGCAGCCCCTATGACCAGGCTGACCCAGAAGGCGAGCTTTCAGAAGCTCAAGACAGCTTTGACTACAGCCCCAATTTTGATATTACCTACAGTTTCGGGGTATTATACTATTTATTTTGATGCCTCGGGGATTAGTCTTGGAGAGGTATTGCTGCAGGACGGTTGGGTGATTGTCTATGCGTCCAGAGAGTTGAAAGTACATAAGAAGAATTATCTTGTCCACGATCTCGAGGTACTTGCTATTGTTCACGCCTTTGAGATATGGCATCATTATTTATATGGTGTTCCTTGTGAGATTTATACTGATCACCAGATTTTACAACATGTGTTCCAGTAGAAGGACCTTAATTTGCATCAGAGAAGGCTGTTAGAGCTGATAAAGGACTATGATATCACTTTTTTGTATCACCCGAGCCAGGCTAATGTGGTGGCTGATACTTTGAGTTTCCGGGTAGAGAGTTTGGGGAGTTTGGCTTATTTACAAGCCACGGAGAGGCCATTGGCGATGGATGTTTAGGCCTTAGCCATCCAATTTGTGAGATTGGATCTTTCAGATACCAACGGGTTCTAGCTTGCATTATCTCTCGGTCTTCCTTGTTTGATCGTATCCCGAGGCGTCAGTTTGATGACCCTCATATGCTTGTCCTCAAGGACAAAGTTCTGTATGGCGATGCCATAGATGTGACTATTGGTGATGATGAGGTATTGAGGATGCAGGGTCGGGTATGTGTACCCAATATTGTTGGGTTTCGGGAGTTGATTCTAGAGAAGGCCCATAGTTCATGGTATTCCATTCATCCGGGTACCGCGAAGATGCACCATGATTTAAGGCAGCACTATTGGTGGAGGTGAATGAAGAAAGATATAGTTGGGTTTGTAGCCTAGTGCCTCAATTGTCAGCAGGTGAAGTATGAGCACCAGAGACCGAACGGGTTTCTTCAGCATATAGAGATTATGGAGTGGAGGTGGGAGAGGGTCACCATGGACTTTATAGTTGGACTCCCATGGACTTTGAGAAAGTTCAATGCCATTTGGGTGATTGTGGATCGGCTGACCAAGTCAGCACACTTCATTCTTGTGTGTACTACCTATTCTTTGGAGTGGTTGGTAGAGATTTATATCTGGGAGATTTTTCGTTTGCATGGTATTTTAGGTTCCATCATTTCAAATAGAGGTACTCAGTTCACATTACGGTTCTGGAGGGTCGTACAACATGAGTTAGGTACTCGGGTGGATTTGAGCATAACATTTAACTCTATGACGGACGAACAGTCCGAGTGTACTATTCAGATTCTTGAGGATATGCTTCTTTTGTGCGTGATAGATTTTAGAGGTTCTTGGGATCATTTCTTGCTACTGGCGGAGTTTGCCTACGACAATAGCTATCAGTCCAGCATTCAGATGGCACCGTATGAGTCCTTGTATGGTAGGTAGTGTATATCTCTTATGAGTTGGTTTCATCCAGGTAAGTCTAGATTATTAGGCACCAACACGATTCAGGATACTTTGGAGAAGGTTAAGGTGATTCAGGATAGACTCCATACATCCAAGTCCAGACAGAAGAGTTACGCAGACCGCAAGGTTCGTGATGTTTTCTATATGGTTGGAGAGAGGTTTCTGCTTCTGGTTTTTCCCATGAAGGGCGTTATGAGATTAGGAAGAAAGGGAAATTAAGTCCTAGGTTCATTGGTCCTTTTGAGATATAGAGACGGGTTGGGGAGGTTGCTTATGAGCTTGCCTTACCGCCCGGCTTGATAGGAGTTTATCCAATATTTTATGTTTCAATGCTCCGGAGGTATCACAGTGATTCGTCGTACGTGTTGGATTTCAATTCAGTCCAGTTGGACAAGGATCTACCTTATGTTGAGGAGCAGGTGGAAATATTGGACAGGTAGGTTTGAAAGTTGAGGTCAAAGAACGTTACGTCAGTAAAGGTTCAGTGGCGGGGTCAGTCGGTTGAGGAGGCGACCTAGGAGACCAAGCAGGATATGTGTAGTTGTTACCCTCATCTTTTAACTACCTTAGGTATATCTCTATGCTCATTCGAGGATGAACGAATGTTTAAGTGGAGGAGGATGTAACGACTCGGCCGATCGATTTACGAATAAACACCTGATCCCCAATTAACTGCTTTCCCCATATTTATTTCTGCTATTTTGATTTGCCCAGATGTTTGGATTTGAGCTTCGGAGTGCTATGGAACACTTAGTCCCTAAAGAGAGCTTAAGACTTAGAATTTGGACTGTAGTCGGAGCAGTGTGAAGATGGCCTTGGAATGGAATTCCGTTTGTACCACTAGCTCCGTTGGGTGATTTCGGGCTTAAAGGCATGTTCGAATTGTGTTTTAGAGGTTTGTAGCTTAATAAGGCTTGAAATACCAAAATTTGAATTTTTGAAGTTTATGGTTCGGTAGTGAGATTTTGATATCTGGGTCGGAATGGAATTATGGAAGTTGCAGTAGGTCTGTTATCTCATTTAGGATGTATGTGCAAAGTTTCAGGTCATTTAGATGAGGTTTGATAGACTTTTTAATCAAAAGAGGAATTCAGAAGCTTTTAGAATTTTTAGGTTTGAATCCATAGTTAATTCAATATTTCAATGTTATTTTAGGTGTTTTGAGGATTGGTCCAAGCTTGGAAGGTGGTATATGACTTTCTCGTGCCTTTGGTTGAGGTCTGGGGTCTCGAGGTGATTCCGAGTGGTTAAGGGTTGATTTTGAGTTGAGTTTGCCAGCTAAAGGAGTTCTGTTGTTGTCATAACCATGCCTGCAGCTAGGGGACCGCAGGTGCGGGTACACAAGAGTGGTTAGGAAGCCGCAGAAGAAGCGAAGAGAAAGGTAGGCTAGGATCATAGAAGCGAGGTCCTGGTCGCACTTGCGATTGTGTAGATGCGTGATTTCTTGTGCATGTGCGACCCTAGTGTTTATAGTGAAATTCGCCACCTCGGAATTCAGGTGCGGGTCCACATGTGCAATTATTTAACCGCAGGTGCGGTTTTGCTGGGGCAGAAACTATATATTCCACCCTTCACGATTTTTGACAATTTCTCTCAATTTTTCATCGGGGTGAAGCTTTGGAAGGCATTTTCAGGGAATATTTTCAGAGGTATTTATTGAGGTAAGGCCTTTAGTACTTAAGCTCGTTATTATGATAATATTTACCATTGTAAGTATGAAATTTGAAGGAAAATCAGTGGTAAATTGGGGTTAGGGCTTGGTTAATTGGTGATATTTGAGGGACCATTTGAGGTTTGATTTTGGTACTTTTTGTATGACTGAACTAGTGAGATTGTAAGGATTGTGAATTTTTAAATTTTACTCGATTTCGAGACGTGGGCCTTGGGGCATTATATCATTTTTTCTAATTTTGCGTATTAGTTTAGAATTAAGTAGTTGAATTAGTTACTTGAAGTTGAATTTACATTATGAAATTACTTTAAATAGATTTGGGCCATTTGGAGTCAGATACTCATGGCAAGAACGTGGTTTCGAGCTGATTGAGCTGGTTCGAGTTAAGTTGCTTACCTAACCTTATGTGGGGAACTCCTCTTAGGATTTAGTATTGTTGATATATGAAATGATTTATACCTTAGGTGACGAGTAGGTACTTGTGTTAATTGTTGAAAATCCTGCTTTCATGAAGTAACTATAACTGTGTTTCTTCCTTGTTTATACTACTTGCACTTTAAGCTTACTGTTAGCTTACGGAAGAATATCTAATTGACTTAATTGCCTTACTTGATCAAACTACTTTAATTGAATTCTGTGCAACATGCTAGGTTAGCACTTAATTATACTGTCCTAATCTATAATGTTATACCTTGTTTTTCATCTAATCTTAGAAAGGCCCTAGCTTTCCTCGTCACTACCTGACCGAGGTTAGGCTTGGCATATACTGAGTAGCGCTGTAGTGTACTCATTCCCTTTCTGCGCATGTTTTTTCACGTGTAGATCCAGGTGCTTCGACTCAGCCCTACTACCTTTGAGGCGAGGTGATTCTCCAGAGACTTCGAGGTATATCTGCCGCGTCCGCATGCCGAGAAGTCCCTTTCTATTCTCTCTATAGTATCAGCCCTTATGTATTTACTTTTGTTTAGAATTTCTGGAGTTAGACACTTGTAGTTGTTTAATAGCTTGTGATTTCATGAGAGTTTGAGTTTTGGGAAGTTGTTCAGTTTGAGAGTTGAATCGTATATGCGAGCGGCATATTTTAACACTTATCATGTTTATTCCGCAGTTTTTGTTTGTTTTATCTGTTGTTTTTCCCTTTTCTGAAATTGATAAGCTTACCTAGTCGTAGAGACTAGGTGCCATCACAATAGTTCATGGAGGGTGAACTGGTGTCATAACAAGAGACTGAGATATGATATGCATATAAATGCGTGTGCTTGACTATATAAAGCAATGAAAATCAACAATAGAAATGACCTTATGGGTCCCAACAGAATAAGCATGTAGCCTAGACATGGTGTCCAATATGGATCACAGCTCAATAGCTCAAGTATGTAGAAATTTCATAATTACAAGTAAGTTCAGGTAACTACACAATACCACAGAAATAATAGAGTCACAATTGACATGGTACACGCCCACATGCCTGTCACCTAGCATGTGCGTCACCTCAACCCCATCACATAACACATAATTCGGGGTTTCATAGCCTCAGCACTAAGTTTAGAAGAGTTACTTACCTCGAGCAAGCTAATTCCAATACCAAGCAAGCCAAGCGATGCTCCAAAAATGGCATCTCGAGCGTTTTGACCTTTGATTAGCTCGAAACTAACCAACAACAACTTAAATACATTAAGCAATTGCTAAAGGAGCCAATCCCAATCGAAAAAGGTCGAATCTTTAATCGAAAGCTTAAAATTTGCCAAAAAACCCAACCCTGGCCCGGATCTAGGAACCCGATAAATCTCCCAAAATTTGATAATACATTTAATTATGAGTCCGATCATACTAATTTTATCCAATTTTGACTCCGAATCGATGTTCAAAACTAATTACTCACATTAGAAATGTTTTTGATAAAAATCTCCAATGCTCCAATCAAAATATGGATTAATTCTAAAATAAACTTCTGTGATCATATTAAAATACAAAAATTTCAGCTAGATATTGACCCCTTTAAAAGACGAGAAGAAGGCTGCAAAAATCACCTTAATCAAAGCTCTAGAATTCAAGATATGCTCAAAATACCAAAAAAATACAATCTGATATTTTTATACACAGAGATTTTTGCTTTTGCAATAAAAACTCTACACCTGCACATTTCCAGCTAGCATTTCTGCTTTAGCGGAACATTTCTTGCACCCACAGGGCCACAGATGCGGACCCACTTTCGCATCTGCCAAAACACAAACACCAGTTCTCTTCCCCGACACTAAAATAAGCATAACTCCCTCATGCGATGTCCAAAATTGATAATTCTTTTTGCTATGACTATGTAATTATGACATGGATATAATAATATAATAAAAACAAAATTTGGATCTCATTTTCTTAATATGATACTATTTATGCTTGAAGAAACATCATCAAAACATAAAAAACAAGTGCAACACAACCCAAACTTATTCGAAACTGACCCGAGCCCCTCGAGACCCGCTCGAACATGCCAACAAGTACCATATCATAATATGGACCCACTATAGTCCTCAAAACACACATAACAATATTGAAACGATGAATCATATCTCAGTTCAAAATCGATAAACTTGAAAATTGAAACTTCCACAACCGATTCCGAAACCTATCAAATCACGTTTGATTGACCTCAAATATTGCACACATGTCACATTTAAAATTACAGAGCTACTTCAACTTCCGAAATTAGAATTCGACCGTAATATTAAGAAGTCCACTCCCTGTCATACTTTTCAAAGTTCTAACTTTCGCCATCTAAAGCCAATTCTACTATGGACATCCACATCATAATCTGGATGCGCTCCACCCAATGGAGCTAAAGGACCATCAAAAATCCAATCCTAGGTCAAATACTAAAAAGTCAAACTTGGTCAAACTGTCATTAAATGGAGCAAGTAAATTCAGTGTCCCGAGGCCTTAGAAACTTCCCTTTTCGTAACACCTCGATTCACATGCGTATTTCAGGCATGTATCTAGAAAGCTATTACGTAAAAATATGTGGAAAGTAATAAATCATTCTTTTAAAATGAATTTTAAGTTGACTTTGGTCAACATTTTGGGTAAACGGACTCGGACTTGTGAGTTGTTGGTATCAGAGGGTCAGTAGAATATATGCCCAAAATCCAATTCCGAGGTCCCAAGCTGAGAAATGAATTTTTAAAGAAAGTTGTTTTAGGAAATTTTAAGAGTTTTTGATGTGATGTATTGGAATTTGATTGTATTGAGCCCGCAGTTTGGTTACAGAGCCCATTTCAGGTCGTATATGGTATTTAAGTTGAAACCGTAAAATCTGATAAGAAATAGACTTGAAATAATGTGAATCGGACCGTTGGTTGGTAAAAATGGAACTTAAGAGTTCATGAGGTATTTGATTTTGATGATAAATTTTTTGTTATAGGTGTTAATTTGGCAATGTGTTCGCACGAGTAAGTCCATATGATGTATTTGAGTTAGTATGCATATTTGTTTTGGAGCCCGAGGGATCCGATGAATTTCTGATAGGTTCTAGGATGTTTTTACACTTAGAAAGTTACAGGTTCAGAGAAAGTTACAGGTCTCTAATGTCTGTACTTCGCGATCGTAATGAAGATTATACGGTTTGTGGTGGGGCAAGGCCATACCTTTGCGGCAGTGCTCGATTTCTTACGGTCCGTGGTGGAGCTTCGTGGCCGCAGCTCATAGAAGGGGGGTATGAGTGGAATATATTTAAGCAGACATTTCAGTTATTTTTCACTTTTCAAAACCCTATAACATAAGAGACGATTTTTTTCAAGGAACTCTTTCGTCTCCAAAACACTAGTAAGTGATTTTTAAGCAATTTCTTTCACTCCTTAAACTCTTTTATCAAGATTTCATCCTAGAATCTAGGGTTTTCATGGTAGAATTGGAAATTATGGGTAAAACCTAAAAATATTGAATTTTGGGGATTTAGACCTCAAATTGAGATCGGATTCCAAAACCAATCATATTTCCGGGCTCGGGGTGAATGGGTAATCCGATTTTTGTCTGAACGGGTTTGGACCAAGCGGGCCTGGGTCGATTTTTGACTTTTTGGGGAAAACTTTATAAAACCTATTTTCATGCATTGGGGTTGATCCATTTAGCATTTATTAATATCGTTAAGTAAAATGGCTAGATACAAGCGACTTGGTGGTCGAAACAAGAGGTAAAGCGGTAGTTGAGGCTTGAATTTTGTTCGTGGAATCGAGGTAAGTGTTTGGTCTAACCTTAGCTTGAGGGATTAGGATTTGTGTCCTATTTTCTATGTGTTAGTTGTTGAGTACGTCATATAGGCATGTGACTCTGTTTGTATTGTTTTTTTTCCTTGTTCACATTAGATTTCCTTTTCATATTTTTCTTTTCTGTCTTTTTCATTGACTTCCTTTTCTTTTTCTTTGTACCCTTTTCCACTTTGTTTCCTTTCATGTCTCCCACCCCCCAAACTTAGACATTTTCCATTACTCAATGGAATATTTGGGTGCCAAGAGAGGGTATCATTAAGAACGGGTATAGGCGTGTAGCTTTGGTTCTCGAAAGAAAAAGGTTCAAGGCTCAAAAGGGTTAACTAGGGATCATTTCATTGGTATGCCATGGAATTGTTCAACTTAGCATTTGGTTCAAGGAGAGCCTATAATCACTTCTCAAGTCTAATTTCACCTAGGATTTCGCCTCAACAAACATTAAAGGCATGTTCTAGACCATCGGCTCGGGACTTGGACTCATAATTCAAGTTCTCACCACATACACTCAAGGATTGCTAAATACATCGAGTAGAGGGTCCACAATGACCTTAGTTTCAATTCAAGCACACAATGGTCCAAAACTACCACATAATGATTGTTTGGTCAACACAATAGTATCAAGGTCACGACTTTCACCATCCTAAACACAACATTATGTCTTTGATCATGGGATCACAGGAAAATGTCTTAGGCCCAAGTGAAGCCTTGCCTAAGGTACCCTTAACTACAAAATATCAAAATAAAAAAAAAATCAAAAACAGACTCAAATCTTTAAGAAGGTTGTCACGCCAGCTATCATTGGGAAGAGCCCCCCGGTTCGCACAACACTTCACCCCTTGGAAAGAACCGTGGCATTAAGAAACCAAGGCCTTATTAAAAATGCCAAAATAAAACAAAAGGCTATGAGCCTATCTAAAAATTTTTTTTTACGAAATAGAAAAATCGAATGAATATGTACAATGGGGAGTAGAATATACAACGAGGGATGAATATATACATAAAGTTACTTTATATACAGACCAAGATAAAAAGTACGAGAAAAATAGTAAAATGTAAAGTTATGTACAACCCAACAAGAAAATCAAATTAAAAACATAAAAGGAGTATCTAATATATACAATCATCCAAATAGATAAACAGTAGGTCGCACCCCCACGAATAAGAGCTGGCATTGTCCCCAATGCAAACTACCAAAATAAGCATAAAGTATCAAAATTAAGGATATATAGGGCTCCCTAGGCCTGGTCCGTAGGCACGGGATCATAAGTGGTCCCCTGATCCTCTGTATGGGCGGGAACCTCAGACTGGTCCCCGACCTGCTGCTGCTCTACTGCTGGGATATGGTCGTGTTGCTGGACCGGCTGAATATCGAGTGCATCAGTGGAGGGAGTCTCCTGAATCTTGGCAAGCTGAATCATTATACCCTCAGTACTAGGTAACTTCCTCTTCTTCCTCGGAGGCCTGGATATCTGCTCTTGCTGTGGCTCTAGCACTGGTGCTGCTAATTGAGGGGCTGACTCCCCAAATAACACGTCTAATAGTAGCTGATCGGCCAATAGCTTGTTCACATCTGTTCGAAGAACCTTCATTGACTCCTTGGATGGCCTTGTCTTTCTCATCTTCTTGTTCTCTCAAGCGAGCTCTTTCAGAGCTACGCCATGAGAATCTACCGCCTTAGTCAAGGCGACCTGAGTCTCTATAATGTTCTCCTGGTTGGCCAAGAGCTTCTTTAATGTTTCATCAATAGAATTAGGAATCTGGACAGATTCTGGTGCAGAATGGGCTTCAAATGAAGTGGCCAATGTGGATAACTTGGATGTCACAGCTAACATCCAGTTGTTTAAACTGGCCAAGGTCTTTGCTAAGTGCTGGGCTTTCAAAGGATTGGTCCGGGAAGATGGGACTATTGGGCAAGCTGAAGAACTAGGACCCGCAGAGGAGGAGGGCACATCATCTAGGACAGAGACAACTGGAATGGATGGGAGTGCAATAGAAGGCTCGACAGTAGACTCTACCGCAACTGGCTCCTCAAATTGGCCACTCGGGGCAGGGGTGGATGCCTTGTGCTTTTTGTCCTTTGAGTGTCTAGGCCCTGAATACTGAACCATGAGAATGGGGACATTGCAGGCACTGTCACATCATAGGACTTTTTCTTCACCTTCAAGTCCTGGAAACACATAGTGAGATAGTTGGGGTATGGGTAGTTTCAAGTGCTGTCAACCCCATTGAAGTGATCGCCCTGTACATTACATTACCCACATTGATTGGGAAGCCAACCATGATGGATACAATCAGCACAGCCCGGGGGAGTGGGATATTCTGGTCATGGGAAGTGGGGTCAAGCATGTTGCATACAAAAGTGAGCCACCCTCTAGCCTCGAAATTCAAGTTCTTCCTCAAAATCTTTAGCCCCACCTGTATCTAATCCGGAGCAACACCCCGATGAGCCAAATATCCAGCCAACCATGGCCGAAACTCCTCCTTCATCTCCAACTTCTCATTGTATTGGGTCTCATCTTCGTCGTCGAAACCCAAATATCTATTAAACGCCTTCCCCGAAAACACCACATTTTTGTCGCGCACTTTGGTCTTAGCGGAGTCCTTTTTGGTGTAGGCTACGTTGCAATAAAACTCTTTGACTATATGCTCGTTCGCATCAACAAGATCATATCTAAAATGCTCCCAACTGACTCTGGTGCGAAATTGCTCATGCACATTGGAGAGTATGGGCAATGAATCTCGGGTGATTATGCTCATCTCCGAAATTAGTTTTCGTTTTGGCCACATCTCTCTAAATTTATGGAAGGCCACTTGACTAACAAAATGGTCCTCCCACACTTCTAATTTTCTTGTTATTTCTACACCACCAACCTCGGGCACCCTACTACTTGGGACCTCATCATCACACTTCTTACCACCTGCTGCAATCTCCCCGGATATTGAAGCTGTGGGGGAGGTAGAGTATTCGCCGCTACCTGCTACTGAGCCATCAGATGCCTCAGATTGTACAATTAGTGGAGCTTGGGCTGAAGGTGGGGCTGGGACTGAAAGGGCTTGCTCCGAGTCAGCTCAGATGTCCTGAGAGGGCAGGTACTCACTCCCCGACTTGTTGTCATCACTCATTACTTGCTTTCTTGTTTTAAGTTTTGGCTGGGGCATGAGTTTTGTTTGTTTTCCTTTTCCTCCCCGGGAGGAGTCCCCTCGGCCGGTTGTTTGGTACCACATCCTCTTAGTTTAACCAGTTTATGCGAGCAAACACGTCTAACTTTGTTAGTTGAAGCATATGTAGTGTACAAAGTGTTCAAAACAAGTGCAGAATAACAACATAAACAATTGCAGAACACATCTCAGAACAAGCCACCGCGTACTGCACATTATAAGGCGCGGCCGCGTGGGAGGCACCGTGGCCGCGTGATCACGATCGCGGGCCGCACTGATCAACCAACAAAAACTTACCTTTTCTAAATCTCACTAATGCGGGCCGCGAAAAAGAGGGTGCGGCCGTGTTGGTCTAGTGCAGACCGCACAAATACAGATGCGGCCGGTACAGGAAATAGATAGCTTTTTAGATAAAGGTGCATTGCAGACTGCACCGTTAGTAGTGCGACTGCATTAAGGTCATGTGGACTGCATAAAAATAACTGCAGGTCGCGCTGAGTGAAGAGTTAGGAACAGACTAGGGTTTTACACATTTGCCCATTTTGTTCAAGTTTTACATCCTAATTTGTCCCTACTCGATTACCCAAAATAAAAATCATGCCCAACATCTAAAAGAAACAAATAAACTAACCTAAGTATTTAACTTAAGTAAATATGGAAGAACAAAGAAGCTACACTACTGGGAAATAACAAGAATTTAAATTAACAACTAATTAATGATCATTGTGAGAATTGGTTACCGGGAATATGGAGAATATACTCTTTATGCAAGCACACAATTAGAGTCTTAGAGGTGAACAGTAAAATTTTTAGGGCTCTGGTATTCGATTTGGCGAAAAGTAAATAGAGGCCCTAAGTCCTTATTTATATAAAACTTGCGGGACCTTGTACTTGCCTTCAACCGGCAGCGTATACCTAATCGCGGACCGCGCTGGGTCTTACCATGTGCCTTTGTAGAAAGAAGCCCCCACGGGCCGCACAAAAATGGACGCGACCGTGCGAGACCACCACGGACCGTTCAATCATGACCGCGGCTGCGTGGTACGCTTCAGAGACCAACCACCTTCAGCTTATGCCGGTGCAGACAACACAAATGTTATCGCGGCCGCGCTGACAATTTTCAGAGACTGTGCATTTTTACACTTTGTTTTGCACTGCTTCAAGAGATGTCCTGCAACATCTCACAAACAATTAGCTCAAAAATCCTAATCAACAAAAAAAATCAAAGATAAAGGAAAATACATGGGTTGCCTCCTAAGAAGCGCCCGATTTAACATCGCGACACGAAGCATATTACCACCACATAGCATTAAATGAATGAGCTCCACCACGTGGCTCTCATCAAACTTTCCCAAATAATGCTTGACACGATGGGCATTGACCTGAAAAATTTCACCATTCTTGTTCTTGAGATCAAGAGCACCAAAAGAAGTAACACATACAACTTCGAATGGCCCACTCCACTTTGACTTGAGCTTTCCCGGGAATAACCTCAACAGAGAGTTGAAAAGAAAAACCATATCACCAACCTTGAATTCCTTCCCCCGAGCATATTTGTCGTGGAGATACTTCATCTTGTCCTTATACAAGGACGAGTTGGAGTATGCATGAAATCCAAACTCATCAAGCTCATGAAGTTGCTCAACGTGGAGATTTGCTGTGACATCCATTCCAAGTTCAACTTCCTCAAGGCCACATAGCTTTGTGCTCCAATTCCACCGGTAAGTGACATGCTTTCCCAAATACCAACCGGTACGGAGACATACCAATTAGGGTCTTGTACGCGGTCTGGTAGGCCCATAGAGCATCATCTTACTTTTTGGACCAATCGGTCCAATTTATATTGACTGATTTAGATAAGATACTCTTTATTTCTGGGTTAGAGACTTCCACTTGGCCGCTAGCTTGAGGATGATAGGAGGTAGTTACTTTGTGATTTACTCCATACTTGGAAAGTAATGTGTCAAAAGCTTTGTTGCAAAAGTGGGACCCCCCATTACTAATGATAGCATGAGG
Source organism: Nicotiana benthamiana (assembly GCA_034376525.1). Taxonomy (NCBI): domain Eukaryota; kingdom Viridiplantae; phylum Streptophyta; class Magnoliopsida; order Solanales; family Solanaceae; genus Nicotiana; species Nicotiana benthamiana. The sequence continues at coordinate 82,074,763 of CM067325.1, read as the reverse complement.
AATGCCAAACATTGTGAAGATACACTTTTTCAGGAATGCGACAACACTTCGAGCTATCCCGCTTGAGTTTCTTCCTTTGGTTGGAAGAGAGCTCATATGGGATAATTCTGGTCACAATGAAGTTTGCAATTTCCACTAAACATGGCATGTCACCCACTGACACGGAAAGAAGTTGTTCGTTGGGGAATGTGTCATTTATTTCATGGCTTTCGCATGGTCTCCCTTCTTCCTCCAACCTAGACAAATGATCTGCAACTTGATTCTCACTTCCCTTCCAATCCACTATTTCTAAGTCAAATTCCTGGAGAAGTAACACCCATCTCATCTGTCTCGCCTTGGAATCCTCCTTGGTCATCAAATACCTCAAGGCGGCATGGTCCGTGTGCACAATCACCTTGGCCCTCATAAGATATGGCCTAAATTTTTCCATGGCAAATACAATATCCAATAGTTCCTTTTCCGTCACCGTGTAATTATATTGAGCTTCATTCACTGTCTTGCTTGCATAGTCACGGGATGAAACATTTTGCTAAGTCGTTGACCCAACACTGGCCCCACCACAACGTCACCTGCATCACACATTAGTTCAAAGGGCAAAACTCCAATTAGGCGGTGATAATAGGAGTTGTGGTCAACTTTTTCTTCAAGAGTTCAAAGGCCTCCATGCATTTTTCGTCAAAAACAAACATGGAATCTTTCTCTAGCAACTTGGAAAGTGGATTTACAACCTGTGAGAAATGTTTGATGAATCGCCGGTAGACCGGCATGCCCAAGAAAACTCCTCACCCCTTTTACAGAAGTAGGGGGAGGAAGCCTCGAGATCACCTCAATTTTTGCCTTGTCTACCTCAATCCCATGCTTAGAAATATTGTGACTCAATACTATACGTTCATTCACCATAAAGTGGCACTTTTCCCAATTGAGAACAAGACTAGTTTCTTCACATCGGGCCAAGACTCTATCCAAGTTTCGAAGCATTCTTCAAGTGAGTCACCATCCACACTAAAGTCGTCCATAAAGAACTCAATATGTCTTCCACCATGTCGGTGAAAATGGCCATCATGCAACGTTTGAAGGTCGCCCGAGCATTGCATAGCCCAAATGGCATCTGAGAAAAGGCAAATGTACCATATGGGCATGTGAAAGTGGTTTTTTTTGGTCCTCCGGGGCAATTAGGATTTGATTATAGCCCGAATACCCATATAAAAAACAATAGAAAGCTCTTCCCACAAGGCGGTCAAGCATTTGGTCCAAGAACGGGAGTGGGAAATGATCCTTCTGAGTTACCTTGTTGAGTTTCTGATAGTCCATACAAACTCTCCACCCGGTAATGGTCCCAGTGGGAATAAACTCATTGTTGGAATTTGTTACCACTGTCATTCCTCCTTTCTTTGGCACACATTGTACTGGAGAGGTCCATGAGCTATCGGAGATTGGATAAACCACTCTGGCATCAAGCCACTTGATGACCTCTTTCTTTACCATTTCTTGCATTGCTTTATTTAATCTTCTTTGATGTTCAATTGAAGGCCTTGCATCCTCCTCCAGTATGATTTTATGCATGAAAAGTGCGGGGCTTATTCCTCGAATATCGGCCAATGTACACTTAATTGCCTTTTTTCGCTTTTGAAGAACCGCGAAACTGGTGTGAACCTGCATGTTAGTTAAGCAAGACAAAAGGATAATAAGTAAAGTGGAATTTGAACCCAAGAATTCATACCTGAGGTGTATAGGAAGGGGCTTCAACTCTAACACAGGTGGCTCATCTATTGATGGCTTTTGTTGGTGGAGTTTTGCGATTTTCAAGATCCAAAAATAACTTTCTAGGCTCATATGAATATGACCCCATGCCATGAATTGCATTCACGCACTCCACTCTACCAGCATCCTCATTGACATCTATGTTAAGAAGCACAGCCTTAATAGGATCTTCAACATTTATCATGGAACTTGTGTCATCCATGATCACAGCTGTGCCAATGTCCACAAAGGAACACACCCCGTGCTATTGGGTTGTCTCATTGATTTGCAAACATGGAATACCACATTCTCATCACCCACACGGAATGTCAACTCTCCCTCTTCAGCATCAACCAATGCCTTCCCCGTAGCTAGGAAAGGTCTTCCCAAAATAATCGGCACTTCAAAGTCCACCTCACAATCCAATATGACAAAGTCAGCCGTCAATATGAATTTATCAACACAAACAAGAACATCATCAATTATGGCCAAAGGCCGTTTCATCGATTGATCCACCATTTGAAGTCTTATGGAGGTTGGTCTAGGTTGCCCCATTCTCAAGGTCCTGAAAATCGAATAAGGCATCAAATTAATACTAGCCCCCAAGTCACAAAGGGCTTTTGCAAAGTCGGCGCTTCCAATGGTTTAAGGGATAGTAAATGCACCGGGGTCCTCAAGTTTTGGAGCCATAAAATGTACAATTGCACTCACTTGATGAGTCATTTTGATTGTCTCACACTACATTGACCTCTTTTTCGTAACCAAATCCTTCATGAACTTTGCGTATCCCAGCATTTGCTCGAGTGCCTCCACTAAAGGCACGTTGATAGTTAGACTCTTCATCATCTCAATGAATTTCTTGAATTGGTTGTTACCCTTTTTCTTGGCCAGCCGTTGAGGATAGGGTGGAAGAGGCCTAGGCAAGGGTGCCTTGGGTTGGGGCACCACCGGCTCGGGCATATCAATCATGTGTTCCCTAGACGGGTTTACGACCTCTTGTGTCTCCTCCTCAGCCTCATTAATATCAATCTGCACATCATTGTTCACATTGGATTCCACTACATCCTCAACCACCAAAGGCATATTATGATCTCGCAACTCATCCTCATCAACCATGACATGATTTCCTCTTGAGGCATGCATATCACTTTCTCTTCCACTTTGCGTTATCACCGCCATCACATGATTGTTGTGCCCACCCTTAGGGTTTACTACCATATCACTTGGTAGAGTACCCTTTGGGCGAGTATTTAACGATTGAGAGATTTGGCCTAGTTGCACCTCCAAATTATGAATAGAGGTATTGTGGGAGGCCAATTGAGCATGTGAGTCTTGGTTCTTCTTTATCATTTGTTCAAACATCATTTATATTCTCATCATATCACTACTCGATGAATTAGACCCTTGAGATTAAAAAGGGGGTAGATTGTTTGGTTGTTGGTACATCGGGGCCTTTGCGAACCTTGCCCCCGGTTGCTTTGGTTTCCCCTATTACTCCACCCTCTTTGATGGTTGTTATTGCTCCAATTATTGTTGTTCCCATTCCAACTTCTTTGATTGTTACCTTGATTACCCCAATTGTTGCTTTGATTGTTGTTGTTCCAATTGCCACCAACTTGTTGTTGGTTGTTACTATTCCAATTTCCACCGTCTTGTTGATTACCCCAATTGTTGCTTTGATTTTTGTTGTTCCAATTGCCACCACCTTGTTGTTGGTTGTTACTATTCCAATTTCCGATTCTTGGTTGATTTCCCCAATTTCCTTGTGGACGCCATTGTTGATTCCCTTGATTTCCTCTATTTCCTTGGTAGTTATTAACATATTGAAATTCTTCGCTTTGATCATCATATCACTCATCGAATAACCACCACCATCATTGTTGTTGTCAAATTGTTCATAATTACCGTGAGGTTGTTGTTGCCCTCTTCGCCTCCTTTTCAACATAGAAACACCTTCCATTGCATTGACCTTGCATGGGTTTTGGACTTGTGACAATTGCACCTTTGCCAATTGATTCATAGTTGTTGTAAGCTTGGCAATAGCTTGTCCATGATCATGCAATTTCTTGTGCAAATGTATGACATTCGGGTCACCTTGAGGAATGTTTGCTTGGCTTTTGCCATGCTGACGAAGTATCGACCATTTCATCTAAAACATCACAAGCTTCATTGTAGGGAAGCTTCATAAAATTTCCTCCGGCCAATTGGTTCACAATACATTGGTTGGTTGTGTTGATGCCCCTATAGAACATTTGTTGAATCATCACCTCAGTCATGTCATTATTAGGTCATTCCTTCACCATTGTTCTATATCTCTCGCAAAATTTCATGCAAAGGTTCCCTTGGCTCTTTCTTGAATGATAAAATTTCATCCTGAAGTGCCACTATATGACTTGGTGAGAAAAACTTGCCAATGAATTTATCTTCCAACTCATCCCAAGTTGTGATGGAATGATTGGGAAGCCTTTCTAACCAATCCAATGCTTTACCCCGAAGAGAGAATAGGAAGAGCCTCAATCTCAAAGCATCCTCAGATACGTTTGTTTGCTTGCTTGCTACCCCAACATGTATCAACGAACCCCTTCAAGTGCTTGTATGCATTTTGATCGGAGGTGCCCGTAAAATACACTCTTTGCTCGAGCAAGGTTAACATGACATTTGTAATTTGGAAGTTCCCCACCTGGATTAGGGGAGGAACAATGGCACTTGCATATCCTTGATTCGGGAGTACTCTTGGTGGTGGCAGAGGAGGGCCTGGAATATTCTCATTCAGATTCACGTTTGCATTGGCATTTCTACCTCTACGTGGAGCTTGAGGTATAAGTTTATCTTGATCAATATCTTCAACCTCCTCCCCTTCCATGGCATTTCCAAGAGGGTCATTTGCATTTAGAGCCATTTGTACCTGATTGATTGACATAACAAAATCAGTAAACATGAAGGAAAGAGAAGAAAAACACAAAACTAGCTAAACAGATAGTCAACACTGTAAGCTCCCCGACAACGACGCCAAAAAGTTATCGCTGCCAACTCAACGCTACACGAATGTAGGGAGAGTGGGTCGCAACAGCTTTTATCCGAATAGTTGTTCGGGGTCGAATTTCCATAGGGAGCTTGGAATGGAGTTGTATTGTCTGTTTAGCCTAGACTTGCGTTTGTACTTCTAATTGCACTCCTAACATTTTTCGGTTTTCATTTTATTAAAAACTACTATTATCAACTAAAGATGAAGACTAAATTATGCTAAGGAAATATTGCTTGGTTTTAACTAATAGGAAGAAAAGGCACTAGGGTCATGGCATCACCTAGGTGGTTAACTAACGGGTAGAAACTACTAAGAATAAATTGACATATTTGGGATTTATGTTATAACCATTGTACAATTATACCCACTCTCACACCTCTTGGTAGAGAGAGTAATTTTGTCCGATTGACTCTCTCGAGACCAATTGGGTAGGCCAATTAGACCAAGCAGGGTGATTACTCTCTCGAGATTTAACCCGTTAATTGGGACTCCTATTTCTCATGGATCCATCCCAAGTCTTTGTTGGGTCAATTTTAGGGTCATAGACTCTCTTTCTCAAGAAGAGTCAAAACCCACTACGCTAGAATCAATGTTTGCAACCACCATTCCTTAATTTAAGCATAAAATTAACCCAAATAACAAGTACCCAATAACAATGTATCATTAGAAAGCAACACTCATCAATTACCCACACTAGGGTTGAGCCACAACCCTAGCTAATGGGTTTAGCCAGACATAATTGAAGAAGAAACAGAAGAAGAAATAGACATAATAATTAATTACTAAAATTAAAATGCAAGAATCTATGGAGAAATTAATGCTAAAATGCCAAAATAGGCTAAAACTTTCGACCTCACGAATGCATCTCCGTTCCATTGAAAAAATACTCCTCTAAAAATGGTATAATATTCTATTTATAGTGGGCTGGAAAAACTGGACAAAATTACCCCTGTGGGGTCAGTGTGGGCCGCACAATTACGACCGCATCCACACTGGCTCTTTGGCTTCAATTTCTATCTTCTACGAAGTGGCTGGCGCGGACCGCGTAAAGGTATGGCTCAGCCACGTGAAGCTCTGGTGGCGGACCGCGTAATAGTGATCGCGGCCGCGTGGCTTGCCTTTGCTCAAATCTCCATTGTCTATGAACCTTGTGACGCGGGCCGCATGCCATAATAGCACGACCGCATGAGCTGAACGCGGGCCACACATATTCAACCGCGACTGTATTGTGCAGGACCTGATTATACTCTTCTCTGAAACCCCTAGTGCGGCCGCATGCACAATTGTGCGGTCTGCACTAGGCTCCTCTTTCCACCACTTCACTTGGCCTTTGATACCTGAGCAGGTTTCACTCCGTTTTGAGCCAATCTTTGACATTTTGTCACTTTGTCGCTTAAACCTGCAATCAAGCACAACCTATATGCATTTTAGGACTATTTTGTAGCAAATTATACTCAAAGAATAGGCAAGTAGGGGCATAAAACACGTTAAAATCCTACTTATCACCTGACTTCTTAAACAAAAATGCTAGGCGACCGTGGTTTGAGATGAAACTTATGTCAAGATCTGTTCATTTGGAATTCGCTAGGAGCATGTATAGGCCATCGAAACATGAGTAGATGAACTTCTGGGCACGTTTATAAAAACAATTACCATAGCTACGGGTACGGTTCCCATGACGTAGTTGTGATACTTAATACCCAATTAGTTGGATATGAATATCCTTATTTGATTTAGTTGAATGCTTTTCATTTAGAGTTCGAGGCGTACCATTTAGTTGAATTTCCAGGCCCTTGCAAATATAATAATGCATAGTTGCTTTAGGCGCGGTATTTAACAATTTACCTCTCTAAACTCGGGTGCGCATTTATGTGACCCAAATCCAAATCTCGATGTTAGATAAAATATGCTGAGAGCCGCAGGCGTATTTATGTGACGTGGTTTCTAACATATTTTAAATGACGTTGCAATCTTCCTTTAAAAATGAATAAAAGCGGTTAAAGTTAAAATTGCACATAGGTTTAAAATGTTTTAAAATCAGATAATTATGCCAGTTATAACGGTTGAGCGACCGTGCTAGAACCACAGAAACCAGAAATTCCTAACACCTTTTCCTGGGTTAACAGAATTCCTTATCCGGATTTCTGGTTCGCGGACTGTAATACAGAGTCAACCTTTTCCTCGACTCTGGATTTGAACCCCTGACTTGGGACACCATTAATTATCCCAAGTGGCGACTCTGAACTTTAAATAAACAAGTAATCCCGTTTCGATTATCCTTTAATTAGAAAAACTCCATTTAATACGCCCTTCCGGGGGCGTAGTGTAAAAAGGTGGTGTGACAGCTCTGGCGAATCTACTGGGGATCGAATCTAGAATCTATAGTTTAGGGTTCAAGAATTCGAGCTTAGAATAACTGTTGTATTTGGGGTTGTTTATTATATGATTTTATTACATATTTGGGCCTAATTTGGTAAATATTGCTTTTTACCGCTTTGATATTATCTGAACTGTATATATAAACTGCTACGAAACCCCTCTCTTCTCTCTCCTAAGGGGTGCACGCACTGTGTCAAAGTTCAGAGGAGTCTCATGGACTCCTAGGCAATGCTCACTCTGGAGAGGCTGGACCCTAGGTGTTTTAAGAGTAGGAGTTGAAAATAGGAGATAGTTCTAAGAAAATAGTTTTGGATTTTTAGGAGTTAAGGAGCAAACAAAGTCATTCAACCCTTGGAACTCAAACAAAGGTTTAGCAATCAAACATTATATAGAAACATGATCACAACTATTTCAAAAAAAAGTTTCACATTGCCTTGACTTAGTTTACTGGTTATTACTAGGTGGGTATAACGACAGGTTTAGACAGAGAAATGGCATACTGAGATCAGAATACCAATCAGGCAATCGCACATGAAGAGCAACAAGGGTTGAGAGCATGGGAATCATTGATTAAAAGTCTGTTAGGGGTGAATACTTGAAGCAGGACAGAAAGAACATGTTAGTTGAGAGATAAGCAGAGACAGGTCTAATTTACATATTAAAAAAAAAGCAAACATGTTGAGAGCAGAAAGCACATAAGCCTAGTTAAAATAGAAGTAAACATGCTGAAAGTAGGAAACACATAGGTTTAGTTAAATAGAAGAAGACATGTTGATTACAAGAAACACATAGGTTTTATTAAACAGAAGTAGACATGCTAATCAAAGCAATAAACATGAAGGATACATAGTTAAACACATAAGTAGACATGCTGATCGAAATATAGAAAGACATAGATTCAACAGAAATAAAGCAACAGGTACGAGAGCACGTAAGCTCAAGCTTCGTAGTATAATGAACAACATTAGGAATAGGGGCATACCAGTTACAGATGGTAAAACGACGATGAAAGATGTAGAAAACTCAATGGTCTAGCCTTGGATTTCAGCCGGCTAGGAAATGCAGTGAACATAAGTGGCAGGGAGGTTTTGAGAGCAATGTTTTGTGTGTGTGTGTGTGTGTTTTCGAACTACTTGTGTTGAAGAATCGGTAATGAGAGTATATATGGACTTAGTGAGGTAAAATGAATAAGGTAAAGAGAAAATCATAGTTCGTAAAACAAGGGTAATCAAATAAAATCAATCGGCCAATTAGGGAATCAATTCGTACAGAGAAATCCGGAAGAGACCCTTAAAATTGGGGAGGGTCACTTAACGGTACCGAACTAGAGTTCAAATAAGGCAAGAAATAAATCTAATACCATATAGGAGTCCATCACATCACTAAACCAAACTAGCAGTTTAATTAGGAAATTATAACTAATCAAGGTCACAATTAAGGAAATAGGTAAAATCACATAAGACACAGATTTTAATAGAAAAATATGATTCGAATCCCTTATAAAATCGATCATCATATTGGTTTACAGAAATAAACAAATAACGGGAAGAAAATTGAAGAATCAGTTCCATAACAGAACAAGACCTAGGGTTTAAAGAACATACACAAAAATTACCTAAACAAGTAAAAAATAATTAGATTAAACACTGGTAAGAAAGAAAACCTAATGAAGAAACTTGGGATGCAAACCTTAATTTTAGAGAAGCACTGAAATCGGAATAGTAATAACAAAAGTATAAGATTTTTTAGAAAAATATCAAATACCACTTAAAACCTTCCAGATCTACAAGGATCTGAATAGACCCAAGTAGTTATAAGGCTAGGGTTTTTGAAAATAGAAAAGACAAAAAGAATCTCGGTCTAAAACCATAGATCCAAACCAAAAATAAGCAAGGAACAGTACTCACAAACGGGAATGGCCAAAGATAGGCTTGTGAGATAGATTTCGACAAAACTCAGTTGAATCTCTTTAATATTCTCACATAAATCAAAGAAGTCGAACAACTAGAAGATGTAACATGTTAGATAGGGTAGCAAAACACTAAATAACCACATATCTAGTCGGGGATTGAAAGGGTTTGGGAGATTTAGGAGTGACGGTGCTAGGGATAGGATAGCTTCGGAGAGAACAGAGAAGAAGAAGGATTCAAGAGCAGCGGTCTTTGAAGAATAAGTAGGGTTTGGGGGTCATTTGGGTTAAAAAGGAAAGGGGTAATGCAAGCTATTGATCTTAGAGATCAAAGGCCACGATTGGTTCCAGGTTGGGACGGGTTGGATTTATTTGGGCTAAGATTTGGTTTAGGTCTAAGTGGGTTGGGGTTCGAATTGAAATTAGAATTGGGGGGGGGGGGTCCGAATTTTAGGCATAATTGAAGGGCTATTTGTTAAATGCCCAATTTGTTAATAAAACAATTTGTAAAAATATCTAATTAAATAATAAAAATTATTTCTATGAACTGTTGTTTAAAATAATTATTTAACATTATAAAACAGTAAAAAGTTATTTTCTATATAGATAATGTAGCTATGCGTATGAATGGGCTATTATTGCAAAATATGCTATTAAAGTCTTAAAAATGCAAATATATTGTGTAAAAAATAAAAGTAAAATATTTATACACTTATAAGCGTAAATGAAGAATTTAGATCATTAAATCATTGTAAATCCACACGAGGGATAATTATTGAAATTATACAATTAAAACTACATAAATAAATTGATTTTAGGCCTTCAAAAATTATGAAAAATTATAAAAATACTTGTGCGTGTTTGTAAATACATATATAGTATTTTGAAAGTGTGTATGCACATTTTAAATATATGAGGGAAAAATTGGTATCAACAACCACCTCACTTAATCCGGAAAGGGTGAAAGAGTTTCGGGTAATGATGACCGATTTTGACCGAATGGGTGTATTGAGAAAGTGGACGCCGAGCCCTAGTCTCTCAGTTGCCTAAATATCCCTGGTTTTGCAGGAATCAATCCATGCGTAGTTCTTGACCCAACGGTGAATGAAGCCAATGGAGTTGTCACAGGAATGGTAGCTAGTTTAAGTAGAGGTTCTTTTATGAAGGGTGATGTCGGATGGAGTTATGATTATGAGTCTGAAGTGTGATGGATGTGTCATAGGGAAATATCTGAACGGTCACAAAGTGAGAGTGGGTAATTGATAAGAATCGGTTAAATGGATGAGTATAAGTGGTATAAGCAGAAATCAGAGCGAAGGTTGATACTATTTGAAGAATGGTTACCTCATGGATTACCTGCAAAACATAAAATACGATGTATGAGAATTCCCTTTGTACCATGAGAAATTGTCTTTGGACAGTACAGATGATGTCCTTAGACTATGATGTCCTGGGTCATAAAATATGAGAAGGAGATTCGCAAGCCATAAAATGATGGTCTCGGGCCATAAGAATGGTGTCTCTGAACCATGACTCCTTTCAATGATGATGTGTAGTACTGAGAGATCATCAGGCCATGACTTGGTGTCTTCAGGCTATAAGGAAGATGCCTTCGGACCATGAGGCCTTTGGACAAATTGGCTATACATCAGCCTATGAAATGTAGAGACATGATACCAAATGTGATAGCAAGACAAAGCTTAGTCTTGTGCAGAGTTTTGGGGCAGAGCTTAGCGCTGAGGAAAGAAGATACTATAAAGTCTAGAATAGAGCAACAATTATGCGGAGGGTGATGAAACTTAATCTCACTAGAAGTCAGTGCTTAGCCTTATGCAAATATGGAGGAAGGTCTTATCCGCATGCAAGATTGGAGACAGAGCTTAGTCTCATACAAGGAGAAGGCAACGCTTAGCCTTATGCAAATTTGGAGGCAAGGCTTAGCCTCATGCAAGATTGGAGACAAAGCTTAGTCTCATGCAAAGATAGGCAACGCTTAGCCTTAGGTAAATTTGGAGGCATGGCTTAGCCTAATGCAAGATAGAGAGAGGGATTAGTCTCATGCAAAGAGAAGGCAACGCTTAGCATTATATAATATGGAGGCAGGGCTTAGCCTCATACAAGATTTGAGACAAGGCTTAATCTCATACAAAGAGAAGGCAGTGCTTAGCCTTATGCAAAAATGGAGGCAGGCTTAGCCTCATGCACAATTTAAGACAGGCTAAGTCTCATGCAAAGAAAAGGCAATGCTTAGCCTTATGCAAATATGGAGGCAGCGCTTAGCCTCATGCAAGATTTGATACAGGGCTTAGTCTCATGCAAAGAGAAGGCAGCACTTAGCCTAGGTAACACATGGCTGTCATGGAAATAGAGTTTCCGAAAATATGCACTTATTGATGAAAATAGAGTTATTTAAGAAAACATAGTAAAATATCAATTATTAGATGAACTAATGACTATAACACATTTCAGAGACATTAAAGCTTCTTGTATTAGAATTTTGAGGGTGCTCCTCAAATTTTGTCCTACTTTGGTAAATGATCCTTTGGTCATTTTGCATACGACGAAACTTGTTGAACCTTTTCTAGTTCTCAAAATTCTGCCCTAGTTTCTTAACCAATTTATGACTGTCTGGAGTTGGTTGGACTTGCTCCAGAATTTTGAGGGTCCTCCTCAAAATTCTGCCTCAGTTTCTAGTGCTGAGGAAAAATGAAGATTTTATTAAGATATGACCGAACCCTATGGCTGACTATGTATCCCCTCTCTACATATCCCCTCTTAAATGGAAATCAGGTCAAGCGTAATTCAGTTACATAAGATGAAGAAATCTAAACAGTCTAAATATAGTACCTCTTGACTGCGTCTGAATTGATTGGTTTAGGCCAAACTTCTCTATCCATTTATGTAAGTAGGAGTGCTCTTCCTCTTAGCACCCAGTGAACCATATAAGGAACTTGCCAATTAGGAGAGAATTTTCCTTTTGCTTCATCTTGATGTGGGAAGATCTTATTCAACACCAACTGTCCTGGTGCGAATTGCCTTGGTTTGGCCATTTTGTTGAAAGCTCTGAACATTCTGTTCTGATAAAGCTGACTGTGACATACTGCATTAATTTCTTTCTGTCTATAAGGGCCAGTTGCTCATAGCTACTCCTTATCTATTCGGCATCGATGAGTTCAGCTTCCTGTATGATTCTTAAGGAAGGAATCTCTACTTCGGCTAGAATGATAGCTTCAATACCATAAATCAATAAGTAGTGAGTTGCCCCAGTTGATGTGCGAATCGTAGTATGGTACGCTAATAGGGCAAAAGGTAACTTATCATGCCATTGTTTGTTGTTTTCTACCATATTCCTTTTAGTATCTTTATGTTGTTCTTGTTAGCAACTTCTATAGCTCCATTCCTTTGAGCATGTATGTTGTAGAGTTTCTGTTCTTGATTTTGAAGGTTTCACACATGGCTTTCATCTGGTCGCTATTGAGGTTGGCGGTATTCTCACACCTTCTCTTTTCACACGCCCCGGAATGGCGTGTAAGAGAGTTTTTTCCAATTGAAGGACAATCGAAACGGGATTTATTTAACTAAAGATTTCAGAGTCGCCACTTGGAACAATATATGGTGTTCCAAGTCACCGATTTAAATATTGAATCAAGGAAAAGGGTTGACTCTGTATTACAGTCTGCAAACCAAAAATCTGGGTAGGGAATTCTGTTAACCTGGGGGAAATTGTTAGACATTCCCGAGTTTCCTGGTTCTAGCACGGTCGCAATTATCATATTCGGCCTAATTATCTAATTTTTTTAAAAAAAAATTGACCTATGTGCATTTTACTTTTAACTGTTGTTGTTAATTTTAAAAAAAATATTTGACGTCGTCTAAAACAAGCCTTTGGACCACGTCACACGAAATGCACCCATAATCCGAAACACATTTTATTCGACGTTGTAAGGATTTGGAGTTGGGTCACACAAACTGCACACCCGAGTTTCGGAAGGTACATTATTTAACTAACACGCCTAAAGCAATTATGCATTTCTAAATTTTGTGAGTGCCATGGGAATCTGCTAAATGGCACGCCTCGAATTCTAAGGATTTAACGAAACTAATTAAAAAGCAGGCCGCACAATTGAAGTTTTATTTGGTGCGACGCCCCTCAATCATATTTTTAAAAGGTTGTTCAAACTAGAACTCAGATGGCTATTGTTATTTTCTAATATGTCTTGCTCCAATTCATTTAAAGGACATTAGTCAAAGGAAAAGCATCGAAGGGGCTAGTTACTGAAAATTCGAGTGTATTTATCACCGATCCTACGTCAAGATGTTAAACTAACATTGTTTCAACAAAATTAGTCTTTTGTGAATTATCAAAATTGGACAAATTCAAGCCAGGGAGTACACAAGTCTTTCATGAATGCCTTCTGAGACTTGGGCTGAGAGGAGCCCATTCTAAATGGACGAGAAGATCCAAAACATGCGACAGCTGCCAAGTCTGTCGTGAGCTTCCTCCATTGGGCCAGCGGGAGGCCAGTTCTATGCATCCCTACATCCACTCGACCAAATAAAACCAATCAATTGAAAACCATAGGAAAAAAAGAATTGAACTGATGAAATTATTTACGAACCTTACTAATTAAAAAAACTCGACAATTTCTGTCACCTAGTAATCCAGAAAAAACCAGCATGCATGAAGTGATGAAATTATTTATGAACCAATACTAATTTTGAACCCATGCATGAAGTGATAAACTACTATTTGACCGGGATCAAATGAGACCCAAGACATAACTTAATAGTTCCAAAAGAAAAAGAAGCATCATGACCATACCTGCCCTTTGCTCTTGTGACCCAAACACAACAATAGGCCTCATTAATTGAAATACAACACTACCCTACAGTTCATAGACTGGTCCTAATGTGTCCATGTCTCAATGGAAATGAAAGCTTTATAACAGAAACTGAATATTGTAGCCTGAAACAAGGATAACTTGCGACATTAGAAGTTATGACACCATCTAAACAAACAAACTTCAGCTAGCTTACAACCCCAGACTTGCTAAACTATAACACCATGCCTTTTTATAAATGAGATTCTAAATAGAAATATAAATGAACAAACAAAATATGTAAAGAAGGCATAATCTACATAGCAATCAGAAGATCCTTGCAAGACAAAAGTTGAATCTCAATATTTATCATTAGTCTTCCATGTTGAACACTATTTGCACTTCACATGTTATTCAAGGTGCAAGAAGTACCTGGATATTGAAAGAAAAATTACAAAGGGTAAGGAAGTTGGCAGCAGCAGTCGCAATCAATGATCTAATGTAGAGATAACAGAAGGAAAAGAACTTTAGAACCAAGCTTTAAACGCCCTCGACAAGAGCTTCAAATTTTTTACCATTATCCTAAAACCTTTTCAGCTTTATTTAGACTCGAATTTGTTCTGAGAAGATGGAAAATAATGAAATCCACAAAAAAGACCCAATGTAATAGTATTTTTACTAATGTTTAGCCACTATGAGTTTCTTGTATTTCCTCTCACCCCCAAATCTCCCTTTTAGCCTAATTTTCGATGCTTTTATAGGACAACCATTAGGGCAAACTTCATATTTGATTTTATCTCCTTGGTCATTAATTTTATGACTTGTATGCCAAGTTATAGTATGAAAATTTATTTTGCCCTTCTAGAAGCTTCTAGGAGTTTCTTAGGTGGTTACTGCACAATTCTCTAAGTACATTACCCCCAATTACCCCTTGAATCCTCATTATTTACCCTTCTGGGACTTACTTCAAACAAAATCTAAACGGGTCATATCGACCCAAATATATAGGCCAAATTAAATGGGCTCATTTTCCAAATGGTTCAGCAAATGAACTGAGGTCCTAAATCATGCGCCAAAATTTACTATAAATTTCTGAAATACAATATAAGTAATATAATAAATTTCATAACTAAAACCCTAAGCTAAATTACTGCTAATTGACAAAAGGGAATTAACCAAATCGTTAGACGAACTAACTAATTAAACAAGAGCCCAAATTAATCAAGCATAATAACAGAAAACCCGGACAAACAAAAAACAAGAAAAGGAGATGAAGCAGAGCGACAGAGGAAAGAATAAAAAAATATGAACACAAAAGTTACCTTAAAGAGCTAGCCAGGAGCCGATTCGACAAACTTGGCATACTTCTTTAACTTATTGACCAGAGTATCCCTTAATCGTGTGTTTTTATGTGGAAACACACGAATAAAGGACATTACGATCCAAAATCTTTAGAAATCCACTGATTCAGACTTTGGGTTTTTAGGGTTTCCATCTTCAAATCAAGATTCAAAGAGCTGTGGGAAGATTCGAAGGAAACAAAGTATAATTATGGACTGAGGGGAAGATAAGGTTTCCGGGTTGTTAATTTGGTGGTGATTGGGACTGTTGCCACCACCTTGATGCGGTGGAAATGGGGGGCGGGCTAGGGCTTTTGGATGTTCTTTGTGATAGAGAGGGAGTGAAGGATATGATGGAGGGGGGTGGTTTGGACACTCACATATTAAGTGATACCTAGTTCTCAGCCATCTGATCAAACAACATTGACGGCTGAGATTAAACCGAATCAAACAGGGCCGTTTCAGGTCAAAGGGTGCTGGATTAGGTTTATGAAATGAGTATGGGCCAATTTTTAATGGGTATGGGGGAAGAAGACTTGGGTTGGGCGGAATTTATAAGACATGGCCCAAACAAATGGATTTTTATCAAAGACCACCATTTCTTTCATTTCCTTTTCTTTCCTTTCCTTTTTTTATTTTTCAGATTTTGTTAAATACAAATTACATTAATATACCTGATTTAAATCCAAAAAAATAACTAATTACTTTTCTCAAAAATTAATGGAGTCCTAATTTTAAAAGAAAACTATGACAAATTCATAAATTAAAGGTTAAAAATACAAAATGAACTATTTTTGTTATTTTCTTTCATTTTGTAACATTAATTAAATAATTAACCTAAAAAATATAAAATTGGATCCTAAAATGCAAATGCAACATATATGTTTTTTGTATTTTTCACCAATTAGAATTCATAGACAAAAACGTACACAATTAACAGAAATGCCACGAAAATTCACAAAATTGCAAATAATAAAAAGAAATCATTTTGTTTTGAAATTATGGGAGTAATTCATATAGGGCAAAAATCACGTGCTCACAGCTGTCCCTCTTTGCTCGGAAACACGAAGAGTTTTCGTGCAAAGATAAGTGAGCGGATACGAGCAAGTTTTGCCTGTTTGAATACTCCGTGGGAAGCATTTTTTAAAAATTTGACTACACCCTGCTTCGGAAATTTCCTATATACCCTTGACTAAAAAGGAATCAGGTCAGTGTAGTTCAAGAATGTTTGGTAGCTGGGACTACTTTGAAGCTGTGATTTCACTGTTGCTGTTGTTGCTGCTCTGCATACTAGATCCCCTTATTACACCATGTCAAAATAAAAAGAAGCTAGACTAAACTACGATCTACGGATTACAAAAGAACTTATCTATGTCTTCAAACTTGCTTTTGATCCTTGTTGCCATGTTGACTTGTATTCTTCCTGTGAAACTCTTTTTTGCCGACTTGAATTGTAATCTGCTATGTTTCCTTTTCTCTAGGTGGATCCCTGATTGCTGAACCCAAGTTGTCTTCCCTATTCTTCAAGTGGGCTCCTGATTTCCGAAACTTTGAATTGTATTCCCTTGTTCTCCAGGTGGGTTCCTGATTGCCGAAACTTGAATTATATTCCCTTGTTCTTCAGGTGGGCTCCTGATTGCCGAGACTTTGTGTATTCCCTTTCTTTAGGTGAGCTCCTGATTGCCGAGACTTTGAATTGTATTCATGTGTTCTTCAAGTGGGTTCCTGATTGCTGAAACTTTGAATTGTATTCCCTTGTTCTCCATATGGGCTCCTAATTGTTGAAACTTGACCTGTGTTCCCTTGTTCTCCAGGTAAGCTCCTTATTTCCAAACTTTGAATTATATTTCCTTGTTCTCCAGGCGGGCTCCTAATTGCTGAAACTTGAGTTGTATTCCCTTTATTCTCCAGGTGGGCTCCTGATTTCCAAACTTTGAACAATGTTCCCTTTATTCTCCAGGTGGGATCCTGATTGCTGAGACTTTTATTTGTATTCCCTTGTTCTTCAAGTGAGCTTCTGATTGCCGAGACTTTGAATTGTATTCCCTTGTTCTTCAGGTGGGCTCATTATTACCGAAACTTGAACTGTATTCCCTTGTTCTCCATGTGGGCTCCTGATTACCGAACTTTGAATTGTATTCCCTTGTTCTCCAAGCGGGCTCCTGATTGCTAAAATTTGAGTTGTATTCCCTTGTTCTCCAAGCGGGCTCCTGATTTCCAAACTTTGAACAGTGTTCCCTTTATTCTCCAGGCGGGCTCCTGATTTCCAAACTTTGAACAATGTTCCATTTATTCTCCAGGTGGGCTCCTGACTGCCGAAACTTGAATTGTATTCCCTTGTTCTCCAGGTGGGCTCCTAATTACCAAAACTTGAATTGTATTCCCTTGTTTCCAAGTGGGCTCCTGATTATCAAAACTTGAATTATGTTGCTTGTTCTCCAGGTGGGCTACTGATTGCTGAAACTTGAATTGTACTCCCTTGTTCTTTAGGTGGGTACCTGATTCAACAAAAATAGACAAAACAAAGAATATTTGCAGCCCCAGTTTAGTAGTTGGGTATATATGTGAGTGTTAAACTGAATCACGTTGCCGCATATTTTAATAAGTTGAAAGCCGGATCCCATTATCAAGGAAGGTCCTGACAACTCTTAGTCAAACTGCATTATGTTTTCTAAAGGTGTGACTTCCTCCATATCTGGTTATCTGAGAAGGTATTAAAGTTACATCCCATTGTCCAGGAGGCTCCTGACAACTCTTAACTAACGACGATTTTAAACTAAGCTACATCTTCTAAAGGTATTACTTCCACTATGCCTTGTTGTCCAAGAAAATATTAAGGCTACGTCCCATTATCAAGGAGGGTCCTTAAAACTCTTAACTAACGACAAGTTTAACACTAAGCTACATCTTCTAAATGTACAGCTTTCACTACATCTTGTTATCTAAACCGTCCTTAAAACTATTTCCCATTATCCAGGAGGGTCCTGAAAAACCAGAATCAAGTCTTATCACACTTCCCTAGAACAGAACTTACGCTAAATCTTGTTTTCTAATGGAAATATTAAAGCCAAGTCCCATTATTCATGAGTGTCCTGACAACTCTCAACTAAATGCCAATTTTTAATCTAAGTTATATCTGCTGGCGACAGCCGATTAAAGCTACATCCAATTATCCAGGAGAGTCCTGACAATCCGAAGTCAGATTTCATACTAAGATTGACAATTCTTCATGGCTGAATTATATTACCCTATAGAAGAACTTGCGCTAAATATTTTTATCTAATGGAGATCCTAAAACTAAGTCCCATTATTTAGGAGGGTCTTGAAAAATCAAAATCAAGTCATATCATACTTCCCTAGGACAAACTTACGCTAAATCTTAAAGCTAAGTTCAATTATTCAGGAGGGCCCTGACAACTCTGAATTAAACACCAATTTTAAACCTAAGTTATATCCGCTGGGGACCGCCAATTAAATCTACATCCCATTATCCAGGAGGGTCATGACAATCTAAAGTCAAATTTCATTCCTAAAAGTGACAATTCTTTATGGCTGAATTATGCTACCCTACAACAGAACTTCGCTAAATATTGTTATCTAATGAAGATCTTAAAGATGATTCCTATTATTCAGAAGGGTCATTGAAACTCCCGAGTGAATCTTATCTTGAAACATGCAAACTTTGAGACCACCTTGCACTCCCCCGGGGTACATTTATGCTATGTTTTGCTAATTTTTTTTAAACTAGGTCCCATTCTCCAAGAGAGTCCTGACAACTCTTACATGAATCATATCTCTAGAACAAAATTGATACTGACTTATTTTCTTTGAGGAACATTTATGCTTGATTATGTTACCCGTGATTGTTTTGACTTTTTAAAACTAGGTCACATTTTCCAGGAGGATCCTGATAACTCCTAGCTGAATTCTATTTCAAAACATGCAAACCCTTAAGTCAACTTATGCCCTTTTGCTATTCACGATTATTTGGGACTTTAACTAGGTCCCATTTTCCAAGAGGGTCCTAAAATTTACAGTCATACCTTCTTGGTGCTTGCTTCTCCCCTATGGAGGATTTCTCTGAGACATCCAGAATTTTATGCCCTGTTTCAATCAAAGAAAGATCTTGTCAGTTTAAAATGTGGTGGTTAGCTTGCGACATTCTTTCTGAAAATGGCCTCCCTACTGTCATGCTCCGTTGTGGCCAGCTTTCCCAAACTGACTATGAACCGCCTGATTTTCCGGCTTAGCTTTAAACCCTATGGCCTTAGATGAATCGAGGGTTCTGTACCCAAACCGTTATGTTACATTCCTGACCTTTTTCGGAATCTTTGCATCTTTCCTGAAATTACTGAATCATTCAACTGACGAAGCTTTCAGTGATTCTTTATATTCCGTTTTACCTTATGTTGTCTTTGGTATGTTCTCGCCACACTGTGCTTTGCAATTTATAAGCTGGTAATATGCTTTGAAACTCTTTCTTACTTGCTCAAACAAAATTAACCTTGAAAATATCTTAGAGAAATGGAAACCCGAAATAAAATAAAATGCAATGACTCTGAGTTGTTTAAGGATAAAATAATCCAAAATTGGATGATTGCTAAAAGGGAGGAAAACAATTGACTTATCTGTGGGGAAAACTTGGTACCAATGATCATGACATGCACTTCAGCTTAGTTGGACTAGCCTATCCAACTAATCGGCTTTCAATTGCCATGCTTTTTTTCCCCTAATTTCTGTAACCCAGTTTCTTCAACCAAACCTTGACCTTGATCATCCTGCGTGTATTCTGACCAGGTTTTCTCCAACATGCCTCTTTCATTTGTTCATCTCTCAACTTACTCCTACCTTAAGGTGAACGTGAGGGTTTTCACTAATAAGACTCTCTCATTTTGATTTTATCTCAACTCTCACCGCCTTACGATGCCCGTGAGGGTTTTCACTAGTAAGACTCTCTCATTTCCATTATTTTCCTACTTGTACCGGAGTGTTTCCCCTTACATGAATAACTTCTACTTGCTCACCTTAGCATCTCTAGAAGACTGATCAGAAGGTCTTTCTTTGGATCGTAACAAGAGCTTTTGGATAGGGTTAGAAAGAAAGGGTATTAAAAGCTCAACACAATAAAGTTACAACTTTCAGAATCAGATTTCTTACAAAAACCACAACTTTTGCCCCAATTCCTTGCTTGGGGACTTTTGAATTTTTGTTTCGATGAGACCGAACCGTGAGGGTACCTATGTATCCTTAAAAGGAATCAGGTCGAACGTAGTTCATGTTAGAAATTGCTTTGTTTTTGTGATATTTTTTGTCTTCTTCTTTTTCCTTTCTTCCTTTCTTTTCTTTCTTCCTTTTCTTTTGTTGGTTTGCTGTTTTGTTGTTTTTTTGTTTTTCCTTTTCTTTTTTTTCTTTTTTACTCTCTTTTCTTTCTCTTTCTTTTTTCTTCTCCTTTTCTTCTCTTTTGTTTTTCTCTTCCCTTTACTCATCTCTCACGCTTGCGCTTCTAATTTTGCTACTGATTCCAAAAGAGGGGTATGAAATAAAATAATTAATGCTCAAAGGGGTAATAAAGGATTAAATATTTAGATAGCAGGACAAAATCCCTTCGACATTCCAACCTCTGAAACATGCCAAGCACAAACAAATAAAATTTAACCAAAGAAAATCATACATAGTATCTCTTAACTGCTTCGGAATTGATGGCCATTTCTACACACTTGCCTTCTACATTTGCTAAATACAAGGCCCTATTGGACAACACTCTCGAGGCGATGAACGGCCCTTGCCAAGTTGGGGCGAACTTGCCCTTTCCTCCACCTAATGAGGGAGGATACACTTCAATACCAACTGACCCACTTCAAATCTCCTTGGGCATACCTTCTTGTTATATGCTTTGGCCATTCTCTATTGATACAACAGGTCATGACAGAGTGCTGCTAATCTTTTCTTGTACTCGATCAAACTCAAGTGCTCCAGGCGGGTTTTTACCCACTCGTAATCATCAATTTCAACCTCAGTGATAATTCGAAGGGATAGGCTTTCAACCTCTGCCTCTATCACTGCTTCTGTGCCATACACCAACAAATACAGAATTTCCTCTACTGATGTCTGAACAGTAGTGCGATAACCCACCAATGTGAAGGGCAGTTTCTCGTGCCATTGCTTCCTCTACCATTTTTTGAAGTACCTTCTTTATGTTCTTGTTGGCTGCCTCAACTGCTCCATTGGCCTTAGGGCGGTATGGGATGCAATTTTGATGTGTAATCTTAAATTGCTGACATACTTCTTTCATCAAATGACTATAGAGAATAGCTCCATTATCAGTAATGATTACCTTTGGGATCCCAAACCGGCAAATGATATTTGAATGCACAATGTCGACCACGGCTTTCTTGGTCACGGACTTGAAAGTTTTGGCTACAACCCACTTGGTGAAATAATCAATAGCCACCAGGATAAACTTGTGCCCATTGGATGATGCTGGCTCGATGGGTCCAATGACATCCATGGCCCAAGCAACAAAGGGCCATGGTGCAGAAATTGTATGTAATTCAGGTGGCCAGGAGTGAATCAAATCTCCATGCACCTAACATTGATGACATTTGCGCACGAAGCTGATACAATCTCGCTCCATATTGAGATAATAATAACCTACTCGGAGAATCTTCTTTTCCAAAATATATAAACTCATGTGCGGTCCACAAACTCCGAAATGTACCTCGATTATTATGGTTATGGCCTGTCTAGAATCTATGCACCTCAACAGCCCAAGATCTGGCGTTCTTTTGTACAATACCCCTCCATTGAAGAATAATACTCTTGATAAGCGACGAATTGTTCTCTTTTGATCACTTGTGGATTGTATTGGGTATATGTCCATCCTGATATATTCTTTGATACCGTGAAACCAAGGTTCACCATCAAGCTCCTCTTCCGCCAAATTACTATAAGCATGTTAATCATGGACTTGGATATGCAACGGGTCAACATAAGCCTTATATGGATAGTGTAGCATCGATGCCAAGGTAGCCAAAGCATCAGCAACCTCATTGTGGATTCTTGGAATATGCATGAACTCCACCAATCAAAATTGTTGACAAAGATCATGCAGACATTGACGATATGGTATGGGCTTCAAATCTTGTGTTTCCCATTCCCCTTGAATCTAGTGTACCAGAAGATCCGATTCCCCCAAAACCAAGACTTACTAGACACCCATGTTTGTTGCCAGCCTCAACCCAAAATGCATGCCTAATATTCTGCCATGTTGTTAGTGCAATAGAAGCGGAGCTGAGCTGTAATGGGGTAATGGTGCCCTGTTTCAGAAATAAGTACTGCTCCTATCCCAACGCCTTTCATGTTGGCGGCCCCATCAAATAATAGTTTCCATCCTGGATTCTCGCCCTGTTCCATTTCATCAATATGTATCACCTCCTCATCCAGTAAGTATGTATTTAGAGGTTCATATTCTTCATCGACCGGGCCGAGTCACTTAGACGATGTCGAACTCTGTGAGAAGGATCTACCACTTCACAAGCCTCCTCGTGGGCATAGGCTTCTGAAAGATGTACTTGAACGGGTCCAAACGGGAGATGAGGTAAGTAGCATAAGATGACAAGTAATGTTTCAACTTATGTGCTACCCAAGTTAGGGCACAGCATGTCCTCTCAAGATGAGTATACTTAAACTCGTAGGATGTGAACTTCTTGCTAAGGTAGTATATGGCCTGCTCCTTCCTGTTGGTGATATCATGCTGACCCAACACACACCCGAATGAGTTGTCCAGGACCGTTAGATACAGAATCAAAGGCCTCCCTGGTTCCGGTGGGTTCGATACAGGTGGGTTCGACAAGTACCCCTTTATCTTATCAAAAGCCTCCTAGCATTCCTCCGTCCACTTGACCGCTACATCTTTTTTCAACAGCTTAAGATAGGCTCACAAGTTGTTGTGAGCTGAGAAATAAATCTGCTGATATATTTCAATCTCGCAAACAGAGTCATCACCTCAGTTTTATTCCTCGGAGGCGACAATTGTTGTATGGATTTAATCTTTGATGGGTCTAGCTCAATGCCTCGACGGCTGACTATGAATCCTAGCAACTTCCCCGATGGCACACCAAATGTGCATTTTGCATGATTGAGCTTGAGATTGTACCTACGAAGCCTCTGGAAGAATTTTGTCAGGTCTCTGACATGGCCAGACTGCTTCCTGGATTTCACAATTACATCATCTACATAGACCTCAATCTCCTTATGTATCATGTCGTGGAATATGGTTGTCATTGCCTTCATATAAGTTGCCCCATCATTCTTCAGACCGAAAGGCATGACCCTGTAGCAGTATGTTCCATACGGCATGATAAATATCGTCTTCTCTGAATCCTCCTCATCCATCAAGATCTAGTGATAGCCTGCATAACAATCCATGAAAGAACCAATCTCATGTTTTACAGAATTATCAATCAATATGTGGATGTTCGGCAGTGAGAAGTTATCCTTTGGACTCACCTTATTGAGATCACGATAATCAACACACACCCTAGTCTTACCATCCTTCTTTGGCAGAGGCACAACATTGGATAACCAGGTAGGATATCGCGTGACTCGGATGACCTTTGCCTCAAACTGCTTTGGTACTTCCTCTTTGATCTTCATGCTCATGTCGGTTTTAAACTTCCCCAACTTTTGTTTGATGGGAGGGCATGCCCGTGTAAGTGCAAAATTTTTGAACCACAAAGTCAGTGCTAAGATCCGGCATGTCGTCTTAAGACCATGCAAAAGTATCTTTGTATACAAGCAATGCTTCGATTATTTCTTTCCTAAGTTGCGGCTCAAGATGGACACTTATTTTAGTTTCTCTAATGTTATATGGGTCCCCTAGATAGATTTCTTCTGTATCGCTCAAGTTTGACTTGAGTTTTTCCTCAAAGTGCTTAATTCTTTACTAATTTCTTCAAACGTCCCTTCCTCATCATATTCTGGTTCATGCTCACATTCTAGCTCTTGAATTGTTAATTCAAAATTAGATTGGCTTTCAAGACTGGGCCAAAGATTCCGTATGCATATCATGTCATTGGAGCCAGCATAAAAAGAACTGTACAAGAAGGAAAAGAACAGCAAAGAAAAATAAAAACTATCAAAACTGATGAAAAAGGAAATTGCATTCATTGAAATTAAAAAATAACAAGGTTTATATATCCAAATGGACGGAACATAGACTCTCAGTTACATCCCTGGAATGGGCCCAAGAAATTGCACATATTCCATGCTAGAGCCCTCTCCTGCTTCTACCACATTCACATCTTCAAACAAATTTTCGAACCTTTCGGGAAATTCCTTATCAAGACCAACCACAAGACCGGGATTTATTTTTGTCAGGCACTTCTTGGTGCCAGGCCTTACAAATGATCTGAAGAGACGCGGAACAGGCTTGGAAAGGACCCATGCTTTCTGTTTCATATTTCTAGCTCTCTTTATGTTGCAATTGTGGGCTTGAATTCCAAGTCAAAGGTGTCCATGTTTTTGGGGAGAGCCACCGGTTGTACAATACCTTGAAGTGACGTCGCAAACCCTTTCCTGGCAGAAACCTATTTCTCAATATTTCAACAGCCACCATGACTGATGCAGCGGCTACTTTCGGCATTGGAACACACTTCCCTTCTAGAATTTTCTTTACTGGTACCATGTCATAAACCTGATATACCCAAGGCCCCTTGTCGTCATCAGCCTCGATGAATGGCACAATAGCATCACTATGAACATACAGATTGTCCTTGCCGTGTACAACTATTTCTTGTCTGTCCCATTCAAATTTCACCATTTGATGCAAAGTAGTGGGGACCACTTTAGCTGCATGGATCCAGGGTCGCCCCAACAATAGATTGTAAGAGAAAACCACATCTAGCTCCTTGAATTCCATGGTAAAATAAACTTGCCCGATTATCAGCTCGAACACTATGTCACCGACCGAATCTCCCTCCCCCCAGAACCCTCGCACAAAAATATTGTTCTTGTGAATTCTTTCATCATCCACTTTTAGCTTGTTCAACATGGAAAGAGGGAAAATATTCACACTTGAACCATTATCGGCCAACACTCGAGTAACAACAGAATCTTCACACTTCACCGTAAGGTAAAGGGCCCTATTGTGCTCACTACCCTCTACGGGCAATTCATCATCAGAAAAACGTGACTCTGTCTACCTCAAATATCTTGTTGGCTATCTTTTCCAAGTGATTGACTGAGATTTTGTCAGGAACATGCGCCTCTTTCAGGATCTTCATTTGGGCCCGAGGGTTCTCGTCCGAATGGATAAACAATGATAATAGTGAGATTTGAGCAGATGTCTTCCTTAATTACCCCACAATAGAATAGTCTTGCACTTTCATATTTCTTAGAAACTCTTTTGCTTCCTCTTCAGTCACAGCTTTCTTCACCAATATTAAGTTATCCTTGGAGGGTTTGGGTTTTCTTAATTCCTGGGGGAAATCACCTCCCCGAACGGGTCAGTCCATGGGTTTTGCAAACTTCTTCTCTAACCTCTTTCCCCTTAAAAGTCACTGTTACACGCTCATAATTCCAAGGGACGGCCCTGCTGTTGACTATTGGGAACTGAGTTATGGGTTTGATAATAACGGGCTCAGTGTGAGCACCTTCCACAACCATAAAAGGCTTGCTTGCCACCCCTGGTATCACCACTTTTGCATTTTTCTTGTTTCACAATCCCATCTCCTGGGGATCCCTTTATGACTATGCCGAAAGGCTTACTGCTTGTTCTGCTCAACTCAAGCATCAACATCTCACTTGTTAGTTTTTCAACCAGCTTCCGCTTACTGGCTCGGATCATCATATCAGTTTGCAAAGGCTTTTTGGTCTCTCCCTCTTTGTGCACTATCTCAATCATGTTCGTTTCTTGATGGGCAAGCAACGGGTTCTGGTTAATATTGTGTGATTCCGGAGCTTGCACCTCAATCCGATACGAATCAATGAGATCTTAGATAGAATTCTTTAGATGCCAACATTTCTCTGTATCATGCCCCGGGGCACCAAAACAATACTCACAACTGACAAAATAATCAAGATTTCTCAGTGGATGATTTGGCAACTTTGCTTCAGTCGGCCTCAACATATCTAACTGTCTCAACCTGTGGAATAAGCTAGTATAAGATTTTCTCAATGGAGTGAAAGTTTTCCTTTTGTGCAATCTCTCATTCTTAAAAGCTTGGTTGGTCCGGAAAGTTGGTCTCAGGAGGTTTTGGTAAGGATCTTTGAGGTGGGTAGGCATTTTGTTGAACTGGGTAATTGTTTTGTGGGGTTGGCGCATGCCATTATGCGTGGGCAGGAGGTTGAGTATATGTTTGTGCATGTTGGACGGAAAAACGGGGGTTAGGGGGTGGGTAATAATGTTGTGGTGGACTATATAGAGTGTGGGGATAGGCTTGGTGTGAGGTCGAGGCTGGTTGTAATGTGGTGAACCCCGGGGCCCGAACCAAGTTCTTGAATCAATTGTTGCTACCTCCTCCCTCTTCTTCTTTCCAATTGCTCCCCCGGTCCCAGATTAGATAGCCTGGGTGGTTGCTTTGATTGTTGAATAACTCATAATCTTATTAGATTTGAGTCCCTCCTCCACCATGCCCCCCATTTTTACTACCTCATTAAAGGACTTGCCCACTGCCGATACCAGCTGACCAAAATAAGTAGGCTCCAAAGCTCGCAATATGTAATCTACCATTTTGCTTTACTTCATTGGCGGGTTGAACCTTGCTGCATGCTCCCTCCGGCGGAAGCCATACTCTCTAAAGCTCTTATTGTGCTTTCTTTCATAATTCGTCAAGGACAAACGCTCCGGAATGATTTCAAGATTGTACTAAAAGTGGCAGGCGAATGCTTGAGCTAGATTGTACCATGTGTACCACCGCCCATGATCTTTTCGGGTGTACCATTCCAAAGCTGAGCCACTTAAACTTTGACTGAAGTATGCCATCAGTAATTTATCTCTCCCGCCCGCTCCTCTCATCTTGCTTCAAAACCCTCTCAGGTGTGCCACTGGATCATCATGCCCATCGTACAAATCAAAATTGGGCATCTTAAAGCCTGCTGGCAATTGTACATCTAGGAACAAACACAAGTCTTTTTATGCTACACTTACTTGGCCACCCAGCCCCCGCATATCTCTAAAGGACTGCTCTAGGCTTTTGACTTTTCTGAGCATCTCCTCTTGCTCGGGATTTTTTGTTGGTTTCTCAACCTCTGTAGGGAGTTCAAAATGAGGAGTGTATGAATAGGGTTCCGGAGCTTTGAAGGTGGGCTCAGGGGGTAATACTGGTTATCATGGGTTTGGATCAAAGGTTCGTTAGAGGATCTGTGGAGTGTAGCGGGTGGAGGTGCCACAAAGATAGGAGCAACTGGTAGAGAAGGGTGTGGAACAACTTTGGGTGGTAGAGCTGGGTGTGTCTCGGAAGTTATGCCCTAGTATTGTTGGTAGATAGGAATCTTGGGGGTGGATCAGTGGCAGAATGATCATTTGACTGGGCTAGAGGTGGGATGAAATTCGGGTTGGTGAGATAAGCTGGTGGTGGTTGACATTTTACCTACGCTTGATCCATTCAGCTATCTACTGCTTCAATTTATACACCTCTTATTTCATTGCGTTGACATTCAACTCTTCCACCTCTCTTAAGGGATCAATGATACTTGTGCCAGTCTTGGTTGGCCATAGTCAGCTTGTTTTTGGAATGAGTGTTGTAGGGGTGGGTTGCCAGAATGCCGCAAAATTAACCACCTATCTGGATTGGATAAACAACATCAAAACATGTTAGTTGTTAGGCTTTAACATATAGGCAACCACATATTCGGGGATGAATGCACCTAAGCAGTTACCGATTTCTATTATGCACTAGATCAGCTGCTTGCATCATCCCGACTTTTATCCTACGCCACTTCTTCTTTTTTTTCTTCTTTTTATTCTTTTATTCAGCTTGTTTTGTCTTCTTTCTCTTTGTTTTATTACTCTATCCCCTATTTTGCCGTTGTTTTCTCTCTCATGGTTTCTTATTTTCTCTTTGTTTTCTCTCTTTTTTCCTTATTTTGGTTATGGTCGAATCCTATGGAGATTGCCTACGTATCATGACCCCTCATGAATCAGACCGAGCGTAGTTCTGGCAGATAAGTATAGAAACAAAATAATTTTGGGAATTTCAATTTTCATAAAGTAAGACAGATTTGACTACAACCACCAAACTAACAGACTCGAGGAAAGAAAATAACAGACTTTGAGTCAAAACAAAACCAATAGACTCTTACAGAAAGGTGAAAACAGCAGACTCAACAACAACTATAGACTCGAATAAAAGAAAATATAGACTCGAGTGACAATCACGAATACATTATTGCCTCTAAAGCTCCTAGGGCCTACAGGACATCATTCGGTCTCACTGCAAGCCTGTATGCTAAACCCCCTTGGAGGTGGTGGAGGTCTTCGATCACTTGACGAACGAAGGTCATTGTAGTGGAAAAAAATATGGATCTCAGTATGTCTTCACAATTGCTACACTTTACTGTGATGTAATCAGCAATCATACAGACCCTCTCTCTTATAACACCCTTTTCTTGTAACGATCGTCCAATCTGCTGAGCCCTGCCTTCCAAAGTTAGTTCGGCTACCCGATTCAGTTTTAGAAATTGATGCAAATCTCTTTCTAGATGTGCTATTGCTGTGTAACAATGCTCTCTTTCAACCTTGAAGTTCTTTGCCTACTTAAGCATTTTGTTTTCAACAGTGATGACCCTCTTCTTCAATCCTGCAACCTCATTTTCGTACTTTTCTTTCAATTGTTCAATCAAGCGTGCTCGTTTTTCCGCATTTTTAGCTAGCTGCTTTCAGGTCCTGGATAGCTCACCCTATGCTTTGTTTAGGTCAAAACCGTACTCCCCTACTTTCTGCCTCAGGTTGTCTATGAGCTTTTCATCTCTTATACTTCGGGTGGGATTTTATGCCACTATTTTCCTTTTCTTAATTTGGGCTCGAAGGGCTTCATTTTCTTTGGCTAGTCTTCCATTTTCACCGTCATCTGTTGCAGCTTACAAACCATTTTCGAATTGAAGATTTTTTATTTACCTTTCCAGCTTTCCTATCGTGGCCTTGCATTCGATTTCCTTGGCCAACCAGGCCCACTGCACCTGTGCTATGTCGGTGAACTATAGGACATAGGGTTTTTTTGCGGGCCTCTCGGGCTCCTGATGAATTCGGGATCTTTTACCATACCAAGCGGGGTAACCGAGCTCTAGCTCTCCTCTAGATAAATCTTGTACTTGGGATTTAGGTTCCAAGAACCTACACTGATGCCAAATCCGCACTGTTTCTTCTGGAAAAGCATATTTTGGTTCTATCTCAATAACCTTCCGACTCAAATCCTCATCATATGGGATGGTCTGATATCAGCCTGACTGACGTAGGAGTCTGTGCGGAACGTAAGGCTGGATACTCCAAAGACCCATCAATAGTAAAAACATTATTCAACCGACATATACATTACTTCCCCAATCGAAAGCCACCCGAACGTCCATTCAATTTTGTTTGTAGTCAAGGATCTTAAGTGGGCATGCCATGCCTGTGTACCCTCTAGGAATTCGTAACCATCTACCCATTTTTCATGTTTTTCAACGCATTCGAGACCAGCCATGCTACAATTCAGATATCCCGGGCGGTGGCAAAGGTGTTCTTCCATCCATAGTTGTAACAGCATATTGCACCCTTCAAAGAACTTTCTTCCTTCTAGATAAATGGTCAAATCTCGGTAAATTTAAACCACGATAATCGGCACTATGGTCCCATTATCCTTTTTCACCATAAAGTCAGTTATTCCTATGAGTCCCAACTCTATATTCCCATCTTTTCTGTGGTAAATCAAAACACCCAAGAACACCGTTATAAAAGCTAATCCTCTCCGAGATTCCCACTTGTCTTTGTTTCCTACGTGAGTAATACAGGTATCTGGCATCTCGAAGCCACGGGGATTCCCATAACATCGGTACAAGAAATAGAAGGTACAGAATCCCTTGGCCAAATTTCCATCTCGGACATCCCGATTGATGCTTAATAAATCCAAAATTTTGTGACGGGTTACTGTCATTGGTGCTACCATGTATTGGTTTCTAAGATTCCCTTCAAAACTGGTGTAGCCTGCTATCTCTTCTAGTGTAGGAGTTACCCCGACGTCAGCAAAGTGGAATACATTATATGCTGGGTCCTACAATGGTATCAATGCCTCAATTATGTCCTTCCTTGGCTTAACCTTCAAGATCTCGGTAAGACCACCCAAAAGTTTTGTCACAACCTTCTTGTTGTCGTCACCCAAATCATGCCACCACATATGTAGCTCCAAAGGGATCTCTTCACGAACTGAGAAAGTTTCATTCTCAATTGTGTTCATCTTGAACATTTATTAAGGTGATACTAATCAAAAGCCAACTATGACTTGTTTTTGTTTGATGAAACAAGATGACCATTTTTATTTATTTTTATGAGAAGAAACGACCATTTTTTTCAAAATTTTCAAAATATCCGGCTTTGCCAATACGACCTTTCAGCACTTCTAAACAAAGATTTTAAGGCTGTGTGGGCTAACCGGCCAAAACCTTGAAAAATGACTAAAAGGTGGATGTTCTGGAAAAAGCAGCCTCCCAACGTCCTTTTAAAGGACGTTTGGACATTTTTGACAAGAATGGCAACACCTTACAATAGAAATGTTTTTTTGATCTTTTGGGCTACTTTTGCAAAAAGGAAAGTTGGACTCGATGGGGGTTGCCTACGTATCTCACACCTTGTGAGAATCAAACAGGTGTACTTGGACAAATAAAATAAAACCAACTATTTTTTATAACAAAACCTTTTTCTTCTTTCTTCCCTTTTCATTGTCTCAAAATTCGGTAGAGTTTCAGTATAATTTGGACAATGGATTTTTCATTGAAAACTCACTTAAACCCCACAATGCTATTTTTCTTTTTTGCTCTTTTTCCTTTTTCTTTTTTCTCTATTTTTTTAATTTTCTCCCATCAATTAAAAGTCGGTCAGCATGTAAACTCGAAACAAATAAATGCAAGAAATAGCACGTAAAATATGCATCAGGATGATCTGTCATTTTGGGTACACCTGTCCTAAATGGACCCAACCCCTGTGTTGAGTGTCCTAACTCAAATACACGTGATGCAACAAATCTCTCCTACTAGGGATCCGGCATGAGGCTGGTTATTCTAGGTTTTAAAAACCTAGGTTTATTGTTATGGACCGGGTTTACTGAGCAGACAACTCGAGTTAGGGGGGCAGCGTACCGGGAATACAGAAACTTCGCCAGTTTTGCAACTTGTCCGAACCTTGTTCTAAATTTGAAAATTGACTCTAATAGAAAAGAAGTCACACGAAGTGCACACTCCTTTATGATTTAGAAGACTCAGGGAGAGGAGGGATTCGTAAAAATTTATATACGTTCAACAATATCAAAGCGGTTAAAAAGTAACATTTAGCATATTAGGCCCAAACATGTAAATAAAACTTGATAATAAACAGAGCCAAATATAACAATTATTCTAAGCTCGAATTCTTGAACCCTGAATCAGAGATTCTGGGTTCGATCCCCAGCAGAGTCGCCAGAGCTGTCACGCTTCCTTTTTCACACAATCCGGAAAGGGCGTGTAAGGGAGTTTTTTCAACTAAAGGACAATCGAAACGGGATTTATTTAACTAAAGATTTCAGAGTCGCCACTTGGGATAATTTATGGTGTCCCAAGTCACTGATTTAAATCCCGAATCGAGGAAAAGGGTTGACTCAGTATTGCAGTATGCGAACCAGAAATTGGGGTAAGGAATTCTGTTAACCCGGGAGAAGGTGTTAGTCATTCCGGAGTTCTGCAATTCTAGCACAGTCGCTCAACTATCATATTCGGCCTAATTATCTGATTTTTTTTAAAAAAAAATTGGACCTAAGTGCATTTTACTTTTAACTGTTGTTATTCATTTTAAAGAAGATTTGACGTCATTTAAAACATGCCTTTGGACCACATCACATGAAATGCACCCGTAATCTGAAACACATTTTATTCGACATTATAAGGATTTGAAGTTGGGTCACATGAACTGCACACCCGAGTTTAGGAAGGTAAATTATTTAACTAACGCGCCTAAAGCAATTACGAGTTTCTAAATTTTTTAAAAGGCCATGGGAATCTGCTAAATGGAACGCCTCGAATTCTAAGGATTTAACGAAATTAATTAAAAATCGGGCCGCGTAATTGAAGTTTTATTTGGTGCGGCACCCCTCAGTCATATTTTTAAAAGGTTATTCGAACTAGAACTTAGAGGGCTATTGTTATTTTCTAATACGGCTTTCCCCAATTCATTATATGGACATTAGTTGAAGGAAAAGCATCGAAGGGGCTAATTACTAAAAATTTGAGTCTATTTGTCACTGATCCTACGTCAAGATGTTAAACAAAAATTGTTCCAACAAAATTTGTCTTTTATGAATTAGTAAATTTGGACAAATTCAAGCCCAAGGAGTACACAAGTCTTTAAAGAATGCCTTTTAAGACTTGGCCTGGGAGGAGCCCATTCTAAATGGATGAGAAGATCCAAAACAGGAGATAGCCCGCCAAGTCTGTCGTGAGCTTCCTCCATTGGGCCAGTGGGAGGCCCAGTTATCTGCATCCCTACATCCGTTCGATCAAATAAAACCAATCAACTGAAAACCATAGAAGACAAAGAATTGAACTAATAAAGTTATTTATAAACCTTACTAATTAAACAAACTCGACAATTTTTGTCACCTAGTAATCCAGAAAAAACCGGCATGCATAAAGTGATGAAATTATTTATGAACCACTACTAATTTTGAACCCATGCATGAAGTGATAAACTACTAATTGACCAGGATCAAATGAGACCCAAGACAAGACTTAATAGTTCCAAAAAAAAGAAAACAAGCCGCAGGACCATTCCTGCCCTTTCTCTTGTGACCCAAACACAGCAATGGGCCTCATTAATTGAAATACAACACTACCCTACTGCCATAGACTGGTCCCTAACGTTGTCCATGTATCAATGACAATGAAAACTTTATAATAGAAACTGAATATTGTAGCCTGAAACAGAGATAACTTGCGAGCATTAAAAGTTATGACACCATCCAAACAAACAAACTTCAGCTAGCTTACAAACCCAGACTTGCTAAACTATGACACCATGCCATTTTATAAATGAGCTTCTAACTAGAAATATAAATGAACGAAGAAAATATTTAAAGAAGGCATAATTTACATAGCAATCACAAGATCATTGCAAGACAAAAGTTGAATCTCAACATTTATCATTAGTCTTCCATGTTGAACATATATTTGCACTTCATATGTTATTCAAGGTGCAAGAAGTACCTAGATATTGAAAGAACAATTACAAAGGGTAAGGAAGTTGGCAGCAGCAGTCACAGTCAATGATCCAAAGCAGAGATAATAGAATGAAAAGAATGTTAGAACAAAGCTTTAAGCCCCCTCGACCAGAGCTTCAAATCAGACCTTTTTTACCATTATCCTTAAACCCTTTCAGCTTTATTTAGACTCGAATTTATTCTGAGAAGATGGAAAAATAAGAAATCCACAAAGAAGACCCAATATAACAGTATTTTTACTAATGTTTAGCCACTATGATTTTCTTGTATTACCTCTCACCCCCAAATCTCCCTTTTAGCCTAAGTTTCAATGTTTTTATAGGCCAACCATTAGGGAAAACTTCATATTTGATTTTATCTCCTTGGTCCCTAATTTTATGACTTGTTTCCCAAGTCATAGTATGAAAATTTAAAAATAAACCCCTGCTAGAAGCTTCTAGGAGTTTCTTAGGTGGTAACTGCAAAATTCCCTAAGTACATTACCCCTTAAATCCTCAATATTTACCCTTCTAGGACTTACTTCAAACAAAATCCAAAGGGGTCATATCAACCCAAATATACAGGCCAAATTGAATGGGCTCATTTGCCAAATGGTTCAATAAATGAACTGAAGCCCTAAATCGTGAGCCAAAATCCCTAATTCTATAAATTTCTAAAATACAATACAAGTACTGTAACAAATTTCATAACTAAAACCCTAACCTAAATTACTGCTAATTGACAAAGGGAACTAACCAAATTGCTAGATAGACTAACTAATTAAACAAGAGCCGAAGTAATCAAGCATGAATAACAGAAAACCTGGACAAGCAAAAAACAAGAAGAGGAGATGAAGCAGAGCCACAGAGGAAAGAACAAAAAAATGAACACAGAAGATACCTTAAAGAGCTAGCCAGAAGCCGATTCGACAAACTTTGGTGGACTTCTTTAAATTATTGACCGGAGTAGCCATTAATTGTGTGTTTTTATGTGAAAACACACGAATAAAGGCCATTACGATCCAAAA
The DNA here is from genome assembly GCA_034376525.1 of Nicotiana benthamiana. NCBI lineage: Eukaryota > Viridiplantae > Streptophyta > Magnoliopsida > Solanales > Solanaceae > Nicotiana > Nicotiana benthamiana. Next base: position 82,040,107 of record CM067325.1, on the reverse strand, counting down.
TCTTTAGAAACTCGTCGATTCGGACTTTGGGTTTTTAGGGTTTCCATTTTCAAATCAATATTTGAAGAGCAATGGGAAGATTCAAAAGAAGCGAAGTATAATTCTGGACTGAGGGAAGACAAGGGTTCAGGGTTGTTTATTTCGCGGTGATTGGGAATGGTGCCGCCACCTTGAGGCGGTGGAAACATGGGGACGGTGGGCTAGAGTTTTGGATGTTCTCTGAAATAGAGAGGGAGTGAAGGAGATGATAGAGGGGGTGGTTCGTACACTTAAATATTAAGTGATCCCTAGTTCTCAGCCGTCTGATCAAACAACATCGACGGCAGGATTAAACCTAATCAAACGGGGTCGTTTAAGGTCAAAGGGTGCTGGACTGAATTTGTGGAATGGGTATGGGCGAATTTTGAATGGGTATGGGGGAAGAAGACTTGGGCTGGCAAAATTTATAAGACATGGCCCAAACAAATGGATTTTTATCAAAGACCACCATTTCTTTTCATTTTCCTTTTCTTTTCTCTCCCTTTTTATTTTTCAGATTTTGTTAAATACAAATTACATAAAAAGACCTGATTTAAATCCAAAAACTAACTAATTATTTTCTCAAAAATTAATTGAGTCCTAATTTAAAAGGAAAACTATGACAAATTCAGAAATTAAAGGTTAAAAATGTAAAATGAACTATTTTTGTTATATTCTTTCATTTTGAAACATTAATTAAATAATTAACCTAAAAACATCCTAAAATGCTAATACAACATATATTTCATTTGTATTTTTTCACCAATTAGAATTCACAAACAAAAACGCACACAATTAACAGAAAATGCCACGAAAATTTACATAACTGCAAATAATGAAAAGAAATCATTTTGTTTGTAAATTATGGGAGTAATTCATGTAGCGCAAAATCACGTGCTCATAGGCATTATCAGTGATAATGGACTCGGGAACCTCGAATCAGCAAATAATACGATGTTTGACAAAATCTGCACTGACTTTCTTGGTTACAGCTTTGTAGGATACAGCCTCTACCCATTTTGTGAAGTAGTCAATGGCCACTAAAATAAACGTGTACCCCGTTGAAGCGGTTGGCTCGAGCGGACCGATGACATCCATTTCCTAGGTAGCAAAACGCTAAGGTGCTCTTGTTGCATTAAGCTCGTTTGGTAGTACCTTTATCATGTCTGCATGTACCTGGCATTGGTGGAATTTCTATACGTACCAGATGTAATCCGTTTCCATGGTCATCCAAACGTATACAGCTTTGAGTATTTTCTTGGCTAGGATAAAACCATTCATATGTGGCCCACAAGTTCTGGCATGTATCTCCTCAAGTAATCTGGAAGCTTCCTTTGCATCAACATACCTTAACAACCCCAGATCAGGAGTTATTCTATACAAGGTCCCTCCACTTTCGAAGAAGTAATTGGACAGCTTTCGTAAAGTGTGATTCAGAGTATGGTTTTCCTACTCTAGATATTCTTCTCTCGCCAAATATTCTTTGATAATTTAGACCAAGGTTTTCCGTCTATTTCTTCTTGAACAGAAACATAGTAAGCTGGCTAGTTATGGATTTTCACTGTGATGGGATCGATGAAATTCTTTTATGGATGTTGTATCACTGATGATAAGGTGGCCAATGCATCTGCGAACTCATTTTGAATTCTGGGCACATGTTTGAATTCTATCTTTGTGAATCTCTTCATTAGTTCCTGCAAATGATACTAGTATGGCAGTATCTTGGTGTTCTTTGTAGCCTATTCTCCTTGAACCTAATGTACCAGAAGATCTGAATCACCTGATGTATACAAGCAAGCCTTGTATTCTGCCATACTGTTGGTGCAAGGAGACCTAAGCTTCACAGATACAGGGTAATGTTGACCTGTTTCTGATACAAGAATTTCTCCTATGCATACTTCTTTGAAGTTTGCAGCCCTATAGAAGAACATTCTCCAACCGTCGTAAGCTTCAGCAATATCCTCTCCTAAGAATGATACTTCTTCATCAGGAAAATACGTTTTCAAGGGTTCATATTCCCCTCCCACAGGATTTTCAGCAAGATGGTCTACCAGTGATTTTCCTTTGACCGTCTTTTGAGTTTCATAGATGATATCGAACTCACTTAACAATATTTGCAACTTGGCTAACTTCCCGATTAGTATGGGCTTTTGAAAGATGTACTTCAGAGGGTCCATCCTGGATATGAGGTACGTGGTATATGCACAGAAGTAATGCCTCAATTTTTGGGCTATCTAGGTGAAATCACAACAAGTGTGTTCCAGCAAAGAGTATCGTGCTTCATAAGGCGTAAACTTCTTACTCAATTAGATATGTCTTGCTCCTTTCTTCCTATCTCATCATGTTGTCCCAATACACATCTGAAAGCTCCATCTAATATAGATAGATAGAGTAGCAAAGGTCTACCAGGTTCTGGCAGGACTAGCACTGGTGGTATGGACAAGTATTCCTTAATTTTGTCAATAGCCTTCTAAAAATCTTTAGTGCAACTCGTTTCGGCATCTTTCCTCAACATTTTGAAGATAGGTTCACATATAACTGTGGATTGTGCTATGAAGCGACTGATGTAGTTGAGACATCCTAGGAAACTCATCACGTTCATCTTGGTCTTTGGTGGTGGTAACTCTTGAATAGCCTTAACTTTGGACGGGTCTAACTCGATTTGGCAGTTGACAATGAATCCCATCAACTTCCCTACGGGAACCCCGAATGCACATTTTGCAGGGTTCAGTTTCAGATTGTACCTTTTTACCCTGTCAAAGAACTTTCTCAAGTCTGCTATGTGATTCGCAACCATCTTGGGTTTGATGATGACGTCGTCAACATATACCTCTATTTCCTTGTGTATCATATCATGAAATATGATTTTCATGGCTCTCATATAAGTAGCCCAGCATTCTTTAGACCGAATGGAATCATCTTATTGCAGTATACTCCGTACGGTGTAATGAAAGCTATTTTCTCTACGTCTTCTTCGTCCATCATGATCTAGTGATAACCTACGAAGCAGTCTATAAAGTATTCGAGTTTATGCTTGGCGCAATTGTTGATCAGGATGTCTACATTGGTAGTGGAAATTCATCCTTAGGACTTACTCTGTTTAAATCTTGATATTCAACACACACCCTAACTTTCCCAACTTTCTTCGAAACGGGTACAATGTAGGCTAGCCAGGTTGGGTACCCAACTACCCTGAGAACCTTAGCTTTGATTTGCTTAGTTACTTCATCCTTGATTTTCAGGCTAATGTCTGGTTTGAACTTTCTGAGTTTCAGCTTTACTGGCAGACACATTGGATTGGTAGGCAACTTGTGAGCCACTATGGATGTGCTCAGACCAATCATGTCATCATATGACCATGCAAAGATATCCTCATATTCCTTCAGGGAACGAATGTACTCTTCCTCCTCTGACGGTGATAAGTGAATGCTTACGCAAATTTCCTTGATAGTGTCGGCATTTCCTAAATTTATTGCTTCAGTTTCATCCGAGTTGGACTTAGGTTTATTCTCAAAGTTCTCAACCTCCCTGACAATTTTGTGAGGTATTTTATCCTCTTCCTATGAGTCGCTATCCTTATGTTGCATTGTCTCATTACATATCATAGTCATCAGTTCATCAGGAAAAGTAATAATAATGTTGTATAAAGATATTTGAAAGATAATAATGAATAATAAATAGCAACACATTAATTAAGTTTTGAAAATATCCAAAACAAGCACGGCTCGATGAATCAAGCAATTATTTTGAAACAAAACACGTCATAAAATAAAAATAACTAAAAACATCTGAAATGCCTAGCATGGCTATAGAAATAATTTAGGCTAACTGCCAAGTTACCCAGGGACTCGGCGAGCCCGAGATGGTGTGGCAGTCCAATTTCTGAGAACATCTCCCTTCTCCACAATCTGAATGGTGAGGCCTTCTTCCTTCTCCTCCTCAATTATCACATTGCAATCCATATTCTAGTCATTCAGGAATAAGTTCCTCAACCCAACCAAAGCTTCTTCCTCTGTTGATCCCCATATTGTATCAGCCTAGTAAAAAGTTTGACCCGGATGTGGCACTGGTTGCTCGAGTGGGTAATAAGGACCATGCCATGGTGGCCACCAATCATTGTACTCCTACCAGGTTTATGGGTATCCCAGCCCAAACGTTGTGCCATGACGTCTCAACTGTACTGGCTTGATAATTCCCTGGAGTTTCTTCCCAATCCCTTTGTCGGGTTCATACCTAGACCATGCTAGTATACTTTCTATTTTGTTACTCCAACATTTGTCTTTCTCAATTACATTGGCATGTTCAATGTGGTGATAAGTTTCCCCTCCTAGCCTCCTTCTATTCTCTATAACATGGATAGTTTGGCTGGTGTAAATGGGGTTACTTACATCTCCATGAATGATCACCTCCCGATGGTTCCATTCGAACTTCACATCCTAGTGTTGTCTGGAAGCCCCTGCCCTAGCGGCATGTATCCAAGGTCGACCCAATAGAAGATTGTATGCAGCTGATATGTCAAGCACTTGCAATTCAACATCGACCAAGTCCGCCCTATCTGCAGGCAAGGGTTAATCTCCCTAATCGTGGCCCTTTGAGACCCATCAAACGTTTTCATGCTGCTCGTATCTCGTGGAAATCTTTTCCCAATATTTTCAGAGTAGCCAATGGACAAATATTGAGGCTTGAACCCGTCTATTAAGACACTGGTAATGAATTTATCTTCAAACTATACTATGATATACAGTGCCCTGCTGTGACTTAGCCCTTCAGGCGGTTATTCATCTTCATAGAAGGTGATCTTATGACTCTCCAACACTTGCCCTACTATGTTGTCCATTTCTCTGTAGGTGTTATTATTGGGCACATAAGCCTTATTTAACACCTTCATCAAAGCATTTTTATGCACCTCTGAATTTTGTAATAGTGACAGGATGGATATATGGGCAGGGGTAATGATCAACAACGGAGTATTCCCTCGCTTGACCTTTCCTCCAAATATCATTCGGTCTCTTTTTAATAACAGGTTGTTTAGTAGAGGCCTCCTTGCTCGATCATCCCAAATGTCTTTGTGTATATATCCTTCATGTTTTGTTCATTCCTTGTTGATCGACGCCTATCCTGCACTACTATTGAGTAGCAAGAGAGGGTCAAAGCATCTTTTACCCGATTAAGGTCAGGATCGATTTCCATAGAGAGCTAGAAGTTGGAATCGAGTATCTACCTAATTTAGAGTTGTGTCATTGTTCTTGATTGCACTTCTAAACATTTTTAGGTTTTTGATTAACTACTAATTTTATCAACTACGATGCTAATTTAAACTAGAATAAGATAACACGGTTTGTTCAAATGGTTAAAAGGCACTAGGGTAGTGACTTCTGCCTAGGTGGTCAACTAACGGGTACTTGAGTTTAAGATACGATTGACATAATTGGGGATTATGATATAACCTTTGCATGATTTTACTCACTCTATACCTCTCGGTTGTTAGAGTGATTTTTCCCGAATTGAGTTTCTCAAGACCAATTGGGTATGCAAATTTGCACAGGCAAACAGAATTCAAGTGGGGTATTACTATCTCTAGGTTTAACCCATTAATTGGTACGCCACAATTCCTTATTGGACTAATTTTAGAGATTTAGGCTCTCTTTCTCAAGAAGAGCCGAAATCAACTAAACAAACTAGTGTTTGCAACCACTAATTTAGCAATTAAACATGAAATTAATCCAAATATCAAACTCCAATAGTCAATCTAGCCCTAAAACACAAGGCCCATTAATTACTCACACTACGGTTGAGCCATATCCCTAGCTTATGGGTCTATCTACTCATAAGTAAAGAAGAAACCAAAGAAATAGATGAAGAACAACTCATATTAATTAATCACTAAGATAAATAACAAGATTCAATGTTGAAATGGTGATAAAATTTCCCAAAATGACTAAATACTTCTAACCTACGAGCGCGGTCTATTTATACTAAGCTGACAATTCTGGACAAAAATACCCCTACGAGGTTAATGCGGACCACACAAAATGGATTGCGGCTGCACTATGGCTTTCGACTTTACAAAACGTCTCTCTAAACTTTGGCATCGCGGTCCGCAGAGAATGGACTGAGGCCATGGAGGTTTCTAGTGCGGTCTACATAACATGGACCGCGGACCACATTGGCTTGACATTGGTAAACTACAGCTCTCTGATTCTCCTTACTGCGGACCACATGAAATCGAGTGCGGCCGCATTGATCTCAGTGCGGACCGCACAAAATCCTCGTGCAACCGCATTGCCTTTATGCCTGAATATCATGCTCTTTGAACCTCCCAGTGCGGACGCACTGGCCTTGTTTTGCGTGAGCTTTGTCTTGTCTTGGTACTTGTGCAAGTTTCACTCCTTTTGAGCAGATCTTCGACATCTTGTCACTTTGTTGATTAAACCTGCAATCAAGCACAACTTGTGAGCCTTTTGGGACTATTTTGCACGAATTTCCAATCAAAGCATAAGCAAGAAGGAGTATAAAATGTATCAAAGTCCCTAGTTATCAACTTCCCTATACTTAAGCTTTTGATTGTCCTCAAGCAAAAACAACATAAGACCCGCCCTTTAAGAGAAAATCCAAGAAATTTTTGGTTGTTCTAAAGTAACCTCATCTAGCATCAATTGGGACTAACAATTGCCCTCAATACAAATGAATCGTTAACGACTTTTACTCTTTGAAACTCCATGGATTAAGTGCGGCACAAGAGCATCAAGAATTGACTCAACACATCAAAGAACTCGTTTCTATTACTTTGTTCATTGTGGAACCCAAACTCACACATCCTCAACTCTCCCTAAGCAAACCTCACCTTTAGAATAGTGGCACTCAGAACGAGGTCAATGGAAGTTCACTCATCTCTTTCATGAAAAAGTCACAAGTCCCTATGCTTGCCCCTTATGTGAGTATCCACTAATGTAAGCTTTATTCAACTCAAGATCATATAGGGCTTTTGTGGAGACATTGTGAATGCTTTTGGTTCAGGGTAGTAAATGTTTTGGTCTAAGTAGGTTCCATCTTCATTTAAGCTCTTCTTTTGATTTGTTTGGCACACATTCACTTGACTCTTTGACTCATTCACTTCTTCCTAAGGGGTTAGAGAGGCACACTGTCACTCTTTCTTATGCATTTCAAACATTTTCTCCTTTCTCAACTTTCCACATCTTTCTTTCTTTGCTTTTCTTGAATCCCTTTTTATTCTTTTTCACATTGAACATTTTTTTGTCTTTTTTCTTTTCTTTCTTTTTCATTGCCTTTTCCTTTCCTCATTTTTGTTCTTTTTGCCCACTTTGTTGCAATCCTCGTCTATCCCCCCAACCATATACTTTTGCCATGTGCTAAAGGAAAGATAGGGTGCCAAAATGATAGTTGAACACATCCATAACCTACCAATGATAAGATCCCTAGTCAATCCTTTTGAGTCTTAGACGTTATTCCTTTAAGAACCATGATACAAGTCTATAATCATGTCTCAAGTCAAAAATCACTTAGGATTTCGCCTCAACAAATATTCAGGGCACGTTCTAGACCAATGGCTCGAGACTTGGACTTTCAATAAGATCACTCACCACACAAGCTATGAGATTGATAAAGACACAAAGTCGGGGACCTATAACGACCTTAGATATGATTGGAGCACACAATGATCCCGAAAAACCACTTGATGTTATCGGTTAACACAAGAGTCTCAAGGTCACGACTTTCACCATAACACAACAAATTGTTTTTGACCATAAGATCAAAGGCAAATGTGCTAGGCCCAAGTAAAGCTTTTCTTGAGGCACCTTTAACTACAAACTACTAAAAAAAAGAAAAACAGACTCAAACCCTTAAGAAGGTTGTCACGCGCATCCATCATTGGGAAGATCCACCTGTTTCACACAAAATCCACCTTTGGAAAGAACCATGGCATTAAGAAAACCAAAGACCTATTGAAAACCTTCAAACAAGAAGCTATGAATCACAAATAAGAAGCTAAGAACGAAAAATTTGCAAAAAGTAGAATAAATATATACAGAAGGAGATTTGAATATACAATAAATGGGATGAATATGTACAATGTAACATAACTTTGGATAGACCAGGAGGGGATAGCAGTGGAAGTAGAGGCAGGCTCAGCAGGAGTCACTACCACAGCTGGCTCTTCAGACTAGCCAGTTGAAGCAGTAACTGCACTCTTGAAGCTCTTGCTCTTGGTGTTATCATCCCCTTGCATGGTGTACCAAGAGAATGGGGCCTTCGCTCTGACCTTGATGTCGAAGGTCCTCTGTTCCACTTTCAGATCCCCGAAGTACATAGTGAGAAAACTGGGGAATGGGTAGTTTTTGTCATGCTCAGTACCCACGATTGAAATTATTCTCAAAAAAACATTCCCCACGTTGATTAGGTACCCCTCCATGATCGAGGCCACCAACACTACCCGATGAAGAGGGAGGGTGTTTTCATGAGTATTCGAGTCCAGTCTGCTGCACACAAACATTTCCACCCCGTTTATGTTAGAATATACGCTTAACGCTAGAGGGGGGTGAATAGCGTTATAATAAAAAACAATGTAAATTTGTGGAATTAAAAATTGCAGGAATAACGTAAGTGCAGTAATTAAAGAGATAAGAAGAGAACACACCGAATTTTATCCTGGTTCACCACAACACGTGGTTAGTCCAGTCCCCGAGAGACTCTCTCGAGTTTTACACTAACTTCGTTAAGCTTACGGGTGCTTAACAAACCGTTACACTTGCTCGTAGATATACACTCTACTAGACTTCAACCTGCTCGAGGATACCGCACCTCAAGACTTCAAACCAAGGAACTACTTTTCCTTCTTACAACAAGGGATTAGACTATCCCTTCAAGTGTGTACAAACACTTAGCACTCACTTAAACAGAACTCTCTTGAAGAGTAGATATGAGTAAATAAATACGCTCAAGAACGCAACAACTTAGTCAAGAGTTTGGCTCTCAAAAACTTATGAAATGAATATAAAATGATTGCAAAGATAGTTTGTAAGCTTTAGCAAGAATATAATCAGTTGTTGTAATTAGAAAAGTAATTTTGAGTTGTATTTATAGTGCTCAAAACACCCAAGACCGTTGCTTAATTGCCAATCACAAATTGCTGATTTTGTGCTAGGATAATCGATTATCTGATTCTGCATAATCGATTATCTGCCAACGTTCAAAAATCAATCCCAGATTTTAAGCAGAATAATCGATTGTCCAAATCGTATAATCGATTACCTGACAACGTTCAAAAATCAATTCCCGATTTTATGCTTAACATAATCGATTGTCTGATTATACATAATCGATTATTTTTCAGCGTTTGAAAATATTTTGGCAACGGTCTTTAATATAATCGATTACCAGAAAAGCCATAATCGATTATTTTACTACTTTGAAAAATCTGATGCTCACTGCCTCAACATAATCGATTATCATAAGGTACATAATCGATTATTTTGTAGCCTTGAAAAATCTGGTGAACACTGCCTCAACATAATCGATTATCATAAGGTACATAATCGATTATCTTTTAGCTTTGTAAAATCTGGTGTACACTGCCTTAACGTAATCGATTATCATAAGGTACATAATCGATTATCTTTCAGCTTTGTAAAATCTGGTGTACACTGCCTTAACATAATCGATTATCATAAGGTACATAATCGATTATCTTTGTCCAGATTTGAAAGACATGTTTAAAATTCATTTTGGTTAAAATGAAATGTTTGAAAATCATTTTGCTTTAAATTAAAGATGCATGGTTTGATAAAAATGATTTTACGAGAGAAGCCAAGTCTTGAATCAATTGTCGGATCAAGATCACAATTATAGAACGACTCATGTATACCTTTGTTGCTTTACTTAATCTTGATCTTTTTCTTCTTGTGCTTGGACTTCGGCATATGTCAATGTTCCGTTCACGTCGGTTTGTCATTTATCAAAACCTACAAATATGAACACACGTTTAGTTTAGTGACTTGAGAACGTGTTTCAACAATTTCCCCCTTTTTGATAATGGCAAACCAATATCGGGATATGCATATTAATTAATTCATAATGACGATCCATGACAAGTATATAGATATGCAACAAGTTCCCCCTCAAGTTATGAATTCCCCCTCAATTTATGCCAATATGTATATATGTGCATAGCCCATATCTTCCCCCTTTTGACATTAGCAAAAAAAATAACTAACTCTTTATTGATTAAACAATATTGCAAATACATAACAATAAAAGGCAGAAAATTATGCAAACTAGAATAACAACGAAACAAGACATTATTCATTTTCATCATGGATTTCCGTGACGGTAATAGAAAAATCGATTACACTGTTTTAAATAATCGATTATTTTCACACAGTGACTTAACATCTGAACATAAATGTCAACATAATCGATTAGGGATATGTGATAATCGATTCTTATATTTAACAGCTAAAATCCTGCAAAGCCAAAACTGTTAGATCGATTGTAGTGTTGTATAATCAATTATGTCAATTTTCCAGCATAATAAACATAAAACGTAAATGGGAATAATCGATTATTGACTTTAGAGAAATCGATTATTCTGCACCAGTGTCTGATAATTCCCCCTATCTTTGGGGCGATACCTGCAAAAAATAATTAGGCGCCTCCGACGCTCAAGTTAGTAATCGTTAAAACATAAAAATGCAATGCATGAATTAGATCAACGTGGAGTCAAGAATCCCGAGTTCACTACGAATTTGGAAGAAGGACTCTTTCTCTAAAGGCTTTGTAAAGATGTCGGCCAATTGATTTTTGGTTTCAACAAATTCAATTTCGACATCGCCCTTGAGAACGTGATCTCTTATAAAATGATGTCTAATTTCTATGTCTTTCGTTCTTGAGTGAAGAATAGGATTCTTCGTCAAGCTTACGGCACTAGTATTGTCACATCGAAGAGGAACATGATCGATACTAAGGCCATAGTCCGAGAGTTGTTATTTCATCCAAAGGATTTGAGCGCAACAACTCCCCGCGGCTACATATTCAGCCTCGGTTGTGGACAACGCAACACTAACTTGCTTCTTGCTAAACCAAGAAACTAAGGAGCTACCGAGCAAATGGCAAGTGCCACTAGTGCTCTTGCGGTCCAATTTGCAACCTGCAAAATCGGAATCGGAATAGCCAACAAGTTGGCATGAAGAATCTTTGGGATACCATAGTCCCACATTTATTGTTCCAACAAGATACCTCATAATCCGTTTTACCGCAGTTAAATGTGACTCCTTCGGACATGATTGATATCGAGCGCATAAACACACACTAAACATGATGTCTGGTCTACTAGCAGTAAGATAGAGAAGAGATCCGATCATACCTCGATACTTTTTGATGTCCACTTCCTTACCTTTCTCATCTTTGTCAAAATGGTCGGATGTACTCATTGGGGTGGCCATTGCTTTGGCGTTGCTCATTTCAAAGCAATTTAGCAACTCCTTGCAATATTTGGATTGGGAAATGAAAGTTCCCTCTTTCATTTGTTTCACTTGTAGCCCCAAGAAGAAGTTTAGCTCACCCATCATTGACATTTCAAATTCGCTAGTCATTAACTTAGAGAATTCCTCGCATAGAAAATCATTAGTAGCACCAAAAATAATATCATCGACATAAATTTGAACTAATAGAATGTCATTGTTTTTATTTTTGATAAAAACTGTGGTGTCAACTTTCCCCCTTTCAAACTTATTGTCTAAGAGAAATTTACTTAAACGTTCATACCAAGCTCGAGGAGCTTGTTTAAGACCATATAAAGCTTTCTTAAGCTTGAAGACATGGTCGGGAGATGTAAAATCTTCAAAACCCGGGGGTCGTTCAACATACACTTCCTCTTGAATAAATCCATTGAGGAAGGCACTTTTGACATCCATTTGAAATAATTTGAAATTCATAGATGATGAAAAAGCAAGTAATAAACGAATGGCTTCTAGACGTGCAACGGGTGCATAGGTTTCTTCATAGTCAATGCCTTCTTCTTGATTATATCCCTTAGCAACTAGCCTAGCTTTGTTTCTAGTGATTATACCATTTTCATCTAATTTATTCCGAAAAACCCATTTCGTACCAATTATGGTGTGATTATCGGGTCTTGGCACCAATTCCCAAACATCATTACGTTTGAATTGGTTAAGCTCCTCTTGCATTGCCAAGGTCCAATGCTCATCCTCAATTGCTTCAGAAATGGTTTTAGGTTCTATTTGTGAAACAAAAGCCATATGTCCTACAGTATCTTTATGAAGGTTTCGTGTACTTACCCCTTTCTCGATGTTGCCAATTACCTTGTCAAGAGGATGATCTTTAGACGTCCTCCAAGCCTTAGGCATCATCGATTCTTCTTCTTGTGGTGGTACTTCTTCCGAAGGTTGTTCCATGACTTCATCTTGAACTTCCTTTGGATCCTCCTTTTGTACCTCGTCTTGATGATTGATTTTCTTTAAAGCATCTGCAAGATCAACACAAGAATCCTTTCTCGCCAAGCGAGCATCATTTTCACAAAATACTACATGAGGAGATTCCTCAACAGTTTTAGTTCGATTATTAAACGCTCTATATGCTTTCCTACGTGATGAGTAACCAAGAAAAATTCCTTCATCGGATTTCGCATCAAATTTTCCCAAGTTATCTTTTCCGTGGTTGTGAATAAAACATTTACAACCGAAGACTCTAAGATGAGAAAGATTTGGTTTCCTTCCCTTATAGAGTTCATAGGGATTTTTCATGAGTATCGGTCTAATGATAGCTCTGTTTAAAACATAGCTTGCGGTACTCACGGCATCCGCCCAAAAATATTTGGGAATTTCTGCCTCATTGAGCATGGTTCTAGCCATCTCTTCGAGACATCAATTTTTACGTTCTACCACTCCATTTTGTTGTGGTGTTCGTGGAGCCGAAAAGGTATGTTCAATACCGAGTTCGTTGCAAAAGTCCGCGAAGAGATTGTGATCGAACTCCCCCCCCTCCCCCCATGATCACTTCTTATGGAAGTGACGGTTGTGTCCTTTTCATTTTGAACACGTTTAAGAAAACTTTTAAAAGCTTGAAAGGCATTACTTTTATGAGCAAGAAATAACGTCCATGTAAATCTAGAATAGTCATCAACAATAACAAAAGCATAAAGATTACCACCAAGACTTTCAACACGAGATGGTCCAAAAAGATCCATGTGAAGAAGTTGTAAGGGTCTAGTGGTTGAAACAACATTTTTGGATTTAAAAGAGGCTTTTGTTTGCTTCCCTTTTTGACATGAATCACAAGTAGAGTCTTTTTCCAATTTCATGTTTGGAAGACCAAGTGCTAAATCTTGTGAAACTAGTTTGTTTAAAAGATTCATATTGATATGAGCTACTCTACGATGCCATAACCACATGCCGTCTTCTTTACTCAAAAGGCAATTCACATAACTTGATGAAGAATTTTCAAGATCAACCATATAAATGTTATCCATTCTAAAACCACGAAGAATAATTTTAAAATCACTACGACGGATAACTAAGCATTCTTCGGAGTCAAACAATACAAGATTTCCCTTGTCACATAATTGGCTTATGCTCAAGAGATTATGTTTGAGACCTTTAACTAGCAAAATATGCTTAATGGAGGAGGATTCGTCCTTACCGACCGATCCAATGCCGATAATTTTTCCTTTGTTATTGTCTCCAAAAATAACATTTCCTCCTTCCTTGGGTTTTAGTTGAAGGAATTTTGATGCATCCCCGGTCATATGTTTGGAGCATCCACTATCAAGGTACCAAAGTACACTTGATCCCTTCAAACACACCTACAAAACAAATTAATGAGATTTTGGTGCCCAAGCCATTTTGGGTCGTTGTGCGTTAGGTGCAACATATTGGTGTGATTGCCCTGCAGTGAAATGTCTATGTCTAGTGAAGAATGCGGGAGCAATATGTCCAATTTTATTGCAATAATGACAAATGACATTCGGATTGTGCATTCTTCTAGGATGATAGTAATTTGGGGGTCTAAAATTATTCACTCTATTTTTAGGAACATAGTTTTGATGTAGTTTTCGAAAATCTTGTCTAGGTGGTCTATACATGCCAACGTTTCTTCTAGTGTTTACTACATTTTTAGAAATATATTTTTGATGTGGTTTTCGAAAATCTTGTCTAGGTGGTCTATACATTCCAATATTTTTCCTAGCATTTGTTCTAGAATGAGATGCAATTCTAGGATTAAAATTTCTAGGTTGAGTGATGACATTTATTTTGTTTGGCCTAAGTTGAGTCTTAGGTGGTTTAGGAATGGACTCAACTTTTTCTTTTGGCTCGTGTTTGAAGCCTATACCGCGCTTAGTGGATTTAAAATTTACAAGCACTTCATTGAGATTTTTGTGTGAAGGATTGAATTTGTGCAAAGTGCTTCTAAGACTTTCTACTTCTTCCTTTAGAGATTTGCAAGAAGTACAATCCTTATTTGAGCTTTGGGGTTTATCGGCGCTTCTTTTTCCATAAAACTTGTTTTCCTCTTTTAATTTCTCATTTTCAAGAGTGAGTTTTTCAAAATCCTTTTCTTTTGAAGAAAATTGTTTTCTTAAATCTTTTATAGATTTAGAAGAGCTAATAAACTCTTTATAGAACTCATCAAATGCATCTTGCAATTCTTCTAAAGTGAAATAGTTCTTAGAAGAAGTACATACCTCATTTTGATTTTCTTCGTGTGCCATAAGACACAAGTTTGCGGTCTCGTTTCCTTCTCCATCACTTGACTCGTCTCCAGAGTCGCCTCCCCAAGAGATGTATGCTCTTTGTTTCTTGAATGGTTTCTTCTCCTTTTTGATGTTTGGACAATTTGATTTGATATGCCCGATTTCTCCGCTTCCATAGCACTTCAATTGGTCGCCTTGTTGCTTACCTTTTCGTTCATACTTCTTTTGCATGAACTTGTGAAATTTCTTAATAACGAGTCCAAGCTCGGCATCTTCATCACTTGACTCCTCATCGTTTTGAGGTTGAGTAGTTGATGCCTTGAGCGCAATCTTTCTTTTCCTTTGATCATCCAACGGAGAGTTAAGAATAGTTGATTCATAAGTTTTAAGATTACCTCGTAGTCCGTCGATGGTGACATTTGTGATGCCGATTGATTCTTGGATAGCATCGGCTTTGGAGCGCCATTCCGGAGTGAGGCTTCGTAGAATTTTCCGGACATGCTCCTTATCCGTGAATGACTTTTTGAGAGCGTGTAGGTCATTGACGATTTTCGAAAATCGTTCGAACATGTCATCTATCTTCTCGTTCTCCTTCATGCGAAACAGTTCATATTCGTGGGTTAGAAAATCAATATTAGCTTCCCTTACCTGGTCTGTACCTTCGTAGGTGATTTCTAATTTATCCCACATTTGCTTGGCAGTGGTGCAACATGATATTTTTCGATAGTCATCGGGGTTCACTGCACAATATATCATGTTGATTGCCTTTGCGTTGTTCTCTATTTTTCTGATATCATCGGCGTCGTATTCGTCTTCCGTTTTTGGAACGAGTTCTTCTCCAACCTTTTTGGTAGGTTGTAGTTCTCCATTTTTGATAATTTTCCACAGTTGGAAGTTGTTTAATTGTATAAAAATCCTCATTCTCTCCTTCCAGTAGGTGTAGTTGGTGCCATCGAAAAGTGGTGGCCTTGTGAAGCATTGTCCTTCACCTAGTCTTGCATAAACACTACGAGTAGAAGCCATGGAAAGTTTCTCTCAAACTGTTAAGTCTTTCAGAGAGTATGGCTCTGATACCAATTGTTAGAATATACGCTTAACGCTAGAGGGGGGGTGAATAGCGTTATAATAAAAAATAATGTAAATTTGCGGAATTAAAAATTGCAGGAATAACGTAAGTGCAGTAATTAAAGAGATAAGGAGAGAACACACCGAATTTTATCCTGGTTCACCACAACACGTGGTTAGTCCAGTCCACGAGAGACTCTCTCGAGTTTTACACTAACTTCGTTAAGCTTACGGGTGCTTAACAAACCGTTACACTTGCTCGTAGATATACACTCTACAAGACTTCAACCTGCTCGAGGATACCACACCTCAAGACTTCAAACCAAGGAACTACTTTTCCTTCTTACAACAAGGGATTAGACTATCCCTTCAAGTGTGTACAAACACTTAGCACTCACTTAAACAGAACTCCCTTGAAGAGTAGATATGAGTAAATAAATACGCTCAAGAACGCAACAACTTAATCAAGAGTTTGGCTCTCAAAAACTTATGAAATGAATATAAAATGATTGCAAAGATAGTATGTAAGCTTTAGCAAGAATATAATCAGTTGTTGTACATAGAAAAGTGATTTTGAGTTGTATTAATAGTGCTCAAAACACCCAAGACCGTTGCTTAATTGCCAATCACAAATTGCTGATTTTGTGCTAGGATAATCGATTATCTGATTCTGCATAATCGATTATCTGCTAACGTTCAAAAATCAATCCCAGATTTTAAGCAGAATAATCGATTATCCAAATCGTATAATCGATTACCTGACAACGTTCAAAAATCAATTCCCGATTTTAAGCATAATAATCGATTATCCAAATCGTATAATCGATTACCTGACAACGTTCAAAAATCAATTCCTGATTTTATGCTTAACATAATCAATTGTCTGATTATACATAGTCGATTATTTTTCAGCGTTTGAAAATATTTTGACAACGGTCTTTAATATAATCGATTACCAGAAAAGCCATAATCGATTATTTTACTACTTTGAAAAATCTGATGCTCACTGCCTCAACATAATCGATTATCATAAGGTACATAATCGATTATCTTTCAGCTTTGTAAAATCTGGTGTACACTGCTTTAACATATCATAAGGTACATAATCGATTATCTTTCAGCTTTGTAAAATCTGGTGTACACTGCCTTAACATAATCGATTATCATAAGGTACATAATCGATTATCTTTGTCCAGATTTGAAGACATGTTTAAAATTCATTTTGGTTAAAATGAAATGTTTGAAAATCATTTTGCTATAAATTAAAGATGCATGGTTTGATAAAAATGATTTTACGAGAGAAGCCAAGTCTTGAATCAATTGTCGGATCAAGATCACAATTATAGAACGACTCATGTATAACTTTGTTGCTTTACTTAATCTTGATCTTTGTTCTTCTTGTGCTTGGACTTCGGCATATGTCAATGTTCTGTTCACGTCGGTTTGTCATTTATCAAAACCTACAAATATGAACACACGTTTAGTTTAGTGACTTGAGAACGTGTTTCAACATTTTACTTGAAGTTCAAACTACGTCTCAGAATCTTGACACCTTTAGTCAACCAATCCGAGGTGGTACCTGGGATTGCCAAGTACTGTACCAACCATGGACGGACCTCCTTACCCAATGCCATTTTTGCCATGTATATGGTCTGATCCTCCTCATCAAACCCAAGGTAATCGTTGATTGCCTTCCCATCAAACAACACCTTCAAGTTGCACACCTTGGTCACCTTGGTACCCTTTTTGATATGGACAACATTAGTGTAGAATTCCTTGACCAAGTGCTCATTGGTGTCCACACCATCCCCCAAAAAGTACTCCCATCAGACTCTCTTCCTAAACTGCCTCCTCACATTGGTGTTGTGAGGTAGCAAGTCTCTATCTATTAACTCCTCTATGGGATCAATTTCCTCACCGGCCACCATTCCCTGATTTATGGTATGCTATTTCTTTACCGAACCAGTCTTATCACACCTCCGGCTTCCTAGTTCTAGCAATACCCCCACTTGTGGTTCACCTCCTTCTCCTACTTCTTCGTCTCCCCCTACTTCCTCCTCAGCACCTACTGCACCCTCTTTAGACAATAAAGTTGTGGGAGAAGTGGAGTATTCCCTACTACCTTCACCTGAGCCCTCCCAAGAAGAAATATTTACTGACGCTTGGACAGTGGGGGATACTGGCGGTGCGTCTCTTAGCTTGTTCAATCCAACCAGTTAGGGATGAACTATGGCACGAAGTCTGATGAGATCTCCCAGGAGGGCTCGTACTCACTTCTCGACATGTCAATGGCTCTATCAGTCGCTTTCATCATCTTTCTTGTATTTTTAATATTCTCTCATACTTGAGGAGTGAGTTTTATCATCTTTTGTTTTCTTATCAGAGAGGATTCTCCTCTGCCTGGTTTCTTAGAGCCTTTACCTTCTCGTTGTTTCACCGTTGTCTGCAAAAATAATTCAATACGCTTATTATTAGTATTAGTTGCAGCAATAGAGAAGCAGAACTGCAAAAAAAAATACAGAAGGTCAGCAATGCGGACCATAAAAAATGGTGTGCGGCCGCACAGGGTTCAATGCGGACCACTCAAAATCGACCACGGTCCACATAGAGGTGGGGTGAGACTACCCACTCTCTGTATCTAGGCAGTATGGACCGCACAAAATATAGTGCAGCCGCACAGGGACCATCGCGGTCCACACAAAATTTAGTGTGGCCACAATCCCTAAGGTTCAGCTATCAAAACTTTCATCATTGCGGTCCGCATAAAATGGTACTGCGGACCATACAGGGGCACCGCGGACCACACAAAAACAACCACGGTCGGCACTGATTGCCCAGCTGTGGCACTAAATTAGGGTTCAATGTACTTCTGATTTAATGCCCACTTTTTCACCTAAGCAATGACCTTATGTTATTTCCATTGTTTTTTACATGAGCCTACAATAATCAAAAAAATTATTAACCCTAATCTAATCAATTAAGAAAACTACGGAAAGCATAGAAAAAGAAGCAGAAAAACAAGAATTAGAAGAAATTAATAAAATTGAACAAGTAAAAGGAATGTAATGGTACTATATATGAGATGAAATGAATAATAACGATTCCAAGCAATTCGTTACAAGGAGAAAAGATGATGACTAGTGTTTTTAAAGTTCTGAGAGTCATAGGATGGAAAAGTTTGAACGTTGGACCTCAGGCACTATTTATAGAAAAAGCCTTGGGGCCAGCTTACCTACCCCAGTGCGGAGCGCACAAAATGGACCGCGGTCCATACTGCACAAAATTTTCAAAACTTGAAGAGGCAACACACTGCGGTTCGCACAAAATGTACTGCAGCCGCAATGGTCCACCGCGGAATGCAAAAAATGTAGTGCGGCCGTAGTGGCAAACTTTAGAGAGGTCACATTTCACCCTTAACCAGTGCGGTCCACACAGAATGTAGTGCTGCTGCACTGACAACTTCAGAGACCTGAACACTTTTTCCACTATGTCCTGCACTACATCAACACAATCCTGTAACATCTCACAACCAGTTAGCCCAAAATTCAATCCTATATTACCATGAAAATCAAATAAACAAGAAGAAAAACACATGATTTGCCTCCCAAGAAGCTCCTGATTTAACGTCGTAGCACGACGCAGGTTACCATCACATTATTTGAAATAAAGGAGTGCAACCACGTGGCAGTCATCAATTTTTCCCAATTAATGCTTGACCCTATGCCCATTCACTCTAAAAACTTCCCCACTTTTGTTCTTTAAATCAAGAGCACCAAACCGGGTTACATTCACTACTTCAAAAGGTCCGCTCCATTTTAACTTGAGCTTTGCCGGGAAAACTGTAGTCAAGACTTTAATAAGAGCTCTAAATCCCCCATCTTGAACTCCTTGCCCTGAGTATACTTGTCATGAAGCCATTTCATTTTATCCTTATACGGGGACGAACTAGAGTAGGCATGGAACCTAAATTCATCAAGTTCATTGAGTTGCTATACCCGAAGATTAGAAGCTACATCCCGCTCAAGGTTCAACTTTCTCAAGGCCCACATGGCCTTGTGCTCTAACTCAACCGGTAGATGGCAAGCTTTCCCGAACTCTAACCAATACAGAGACATACCAATCGGAGTCTTGTAAGAAGTCCTATAAGCCCATAGAGCGTCATCCAACTTCTTTGACCAATTGGTCCTATTTTCATCGACCGTCTTTGACAATATGCATTTGATTTCCCTGTTGGAGACTTTAACTTGACCATTCGCCTAAGGATAATAAGGGGCAGACACTTTGTGGTTGACACCATACTTTTCAAGCAAGGTGTCAAAAGCTCTATTGCAAAAATGAGACCCCCCATCACTTATGATTGCTTGAGGCATACCAAACCTTGTAAAATGATCTTATTGAGAAATACACCAACACTCAGGGCCTCATTGTTGGGTAAAGCCATGGCTTCAACCCACTTTGAAACATAGTCTACTGCCACAAGAATGTATATGTTCCCAAACGAGCTAACAAACGGTCCCATACAATCAATTCCCCATACATCAAAAATATCAACCTCAAGGATGGTAATGAGAGGCATCATATCTTTCTTCAAAATTCCACCACTCTTTGACACTCGTCACGCCTTTTCACAAGATCACTTACATCTTTGTACAAAGTTGGCCAATAGAATCCATAGCTAAGAACTTTGGAAGCAGTCCTCTCCCCACCGTGATGGCCACCATAGGGAGAGGAATGACAAGCCTCCAAGATACTCAATTTCTTTTCCTCCGGTACACACCTTAGAATCACACCATCCATGCAAATATTGAACATATACGGCTCATCCCAATAGAAATCCAAACTCTCTCGTTTGAGCTTCTTCCTTTGGTTAGAAGAGAGCTCACACAGAAAAATGCCAGTCACAAGGTAATTAGAAACATACGCAAAGCACAGCATGTCACTCATTGACACAGAAAGTAGTTGCTCATCAGGAAATGCATCATTGATCTCTAAGTCGTCGCATAGCCTTCCTTCCTCTTCCAAGCAGGGCAAGTGGTCCGCCACTTAGTTTTCACTACCTTTCTGGTCCACAAATTCTAAATCAAACTCTTAAAGTAGTAAGATCCATCGCATTAACCTCGCTTTGGAGTCTTTCTTTGTCATAGAGTACCTAAGGTCTGCATGATCGGTATGCATTATAACCTTGTCCCCATAAGATACGGCCGAAACTTTTCCATTGCAAACACTATGGACAATAACTCTTTCTCATTTACTATTTAGTTTCTTTGAGCCTTATTCATGGTCTTGCTTGCGTAGTACACTTGATGAACCAATTTGTTAACTTTTGGACCCAAAACTACCCCAACCGCAATGTCACTCGCGTCGCACATGAGCTCAAACGGCAAACTCCAATTTGGTGTAGTATGGGGGTAGTGGTCAACTTAAGCTTGAGAAGCTCAAATGCTTGCATACATACCTCATCGAACAAAAACTTGGCATGATTTTCTAGTAGCTTGCAAAAAGAGTTTACCACCTTCGAAAAATCTTTTATAAACCTCCGGTAAAACCCCATGTGCCCAAAAAAGCACCTCACCCCTTTGACAGAACTGGGGGGAGGAAGTTTGAAATCACCTCTAATTTATCTTTGTCAACTTTGATGCCATGCTTTGAAATTTTATGACCCAACACTATGCCCTCCTCAACCATGAAGTGGCATTTTTCCCAATTGAGTACAAGATTTGTGTCTTCACAATGGGCCAACACACGATCCAGATTTCTCAAACACTCATATCACCCACCACACTAAAATTGTCCATGAACACCACCAAGATATCTTCCACCATATCGGTGGAAATGGCCATCATACATTGTTGGAATGTCGCCAAGGCATTACACAACCTGAACGGCATCTGAGAGAAAGCAAAGGAGCCATATGGACAAGTAAATATGGTCTTCTTATGATCCTCCAGAGTGACTAAGATTTGGTTATACCCAGAATATCCATCTAAAAAGCAATAGAAGGCACGCCCAGCAAGGAAATCAAGCATTTGGTCAAGGAACGGAAATGAGAAGTGATCTTTGCGGGTCACCTTGTTCATCTTTTGGTAGTCCATGCATACCCTCCATTCGGTAACTGTCTGACTGGGGATTAATTTATTGTTATCATTTGTCACCACAGTCATACCATCTTTTTTCAGCACACACTGCATCAGATAAGTCCATAAGCTATCAAAAATAGGGTACACAACCCCGGTATCTAACCACTTTATCACTTCTTTCTTCACAACTTCTTGCATTGCTTCATTCAACCTCCTTTGATGTTCCAAGGAGTATTTTGCATCATCTTCCAGAATAGTTCATCCAATTGCCTTGTTTCGCTTTTTGAGCACCGCCAAAGTGGCATCTACCTGCATGTTGGTAAGACAATAGGAAAGAATAACTGGTAAAGTTGAACTAGGGCATAAGAATTCATATTTTCAAGGTCCAAGGAGAGGAAATGGCTTCAACTCAAACACCGGAGGTTCCTCAATTGAAGGCTTTGTTGGAGGAGTCTTTCTATTTTCAAGGTCCAAGGAGAGTTTCCTAGACTAATAAGAATAATAGCACATTCCATATAATGCATTCACGCACTTCACTCATCCCTCATCATCATTGACATCACCTATAGAGGGTCTTCCACATTGATCATTGCACTAGTATCATCAATTATCACAACCGTGACTAGATCCACAAATGAGCACACTTCAGTAGAATTGGGGTGCTTAATTGACTTGCACATATGGAAGACTACCTTTTCATCACCCACCCGAAAAGTGAGTTCCCCGGCTTCCACATCCACTAGAGCCTTCCTTGTCGCAAGTAAAGGGCTCCCCAATATGATCGGGACTTCATAGTCCACCTTACAATTCAAGATCACAAAATTAGCTGTCAAGATAAATTTTTCCACCTGGACAAGTACATTATCAACAATAACCAATGGTTAATTCATTGATCTATCCAACATTTGTAATCTCATGGAACTTAGCCTCGGTGGCCCAATACCCAAAGTATTGAAAATGGGTAGGTCATCAAGTTGATACTTGCCCCTAAATCACATAAATCTTTAGCAAAATCTGCACTACCAATAGTGCAAGGGACGGTTAAAGCACCGGGATCCTCCAACTTTGGAGCCATTGAATGTACTATAGCACTAACTTGGTGGGTCATCTTGATGGTTTCATAGTCCATAGATCTTTTCTTAGTCACCAAATCTTTCATGAATTTGGCATAGGCAGGCATTTGCTCCAAAGCCTCCACCAAAGGCACATTGATGGATAAGCTCTCCATCATGTCAATGAACTTTTTGAACTGATTCTCATTTTGCTGCTTGGCTAGCCTTTGAGGATAAGGTGGAGGTGGTCTAGGCAAGGGTGCCTTGGATAATGGCACAATCGGCTTCGGCATGTCAATTACGTGTTCCATAGACATATACACGTCATTTTGCATTTCCACCACGGCATATTGAATATCAATCCTCACTTCTTCATTCACAGTTTCTTCAACCACATTTTCAACCACTAAAGGAACTTCATCTTCTTGAAACTTAACTTCATCACCCAAAACTTGCTTTTGTTTGGAGGCATTCACATCACCACCTCGTCCACCCCTAGTGGTTACCACCATAACATGATTGTTCCCACCCTTCAGGCTCATTACCGTATCACTTGGTAGTGCACCATTAGGTCATGTATTCAAAGACTGATAGATTTGGCCTAGTTGCACCTCCGAATTTCTAATGGAAGTGTCATGAGAGGACAATTGAGCATCCAAATCCACATTCTTCTTCATCATTTGTTCGAACATCATTTCAATTCTACCCATATCATTTCTAGAAGAACTAGGACCCTAGGATGGAAAAGGCGGTTGATTTCTCGATTGTTGGTACATTAGGGGCCCTTGAAAACCTTGCCCCTGATTTCCATGGTTGTTGTTCCATCCACCCTGGTTGTTATTGTTCCCCTAGTTTCCTTGATTGCTTCAATTGTTGTTTTGATTTCCCCAATACGGATTTTGAGTATTGTTCCCCCAATTGTTGTTCCCTTGTTGGTGATTGTTCCAATTGTTGTTGCCTTGTTGTTGATTTTCCCAATTACCTTGGGATCTCCATTGTTGTTGTTGGTTGGAAGAACTGCCTCTTTGGCCTTGATAACTGTTCACATATTGTACCTCCTCATTTCGCCCATCATAGCCATCATCTTGAAATCCACTACCATCATTGTCAAATTGATCTGAATTCCCTTAGTTATGTTGACCTCTTTGCCTTCTTTGGTTTACTAGCATGTTAACACCATCCATTGCATTCACTTGGCAAGGATTTTAGACTTGTTGCAATTGTTCCTTTGCGAATTAGTTCATGGTTGTTGTTAACTCCGCAATCGCCTGCCATGATCATGTAATTCTTTTTGCAAATGAACAATCATGGGATCACCTTGGGGCATATTGGCTCTACTTTGCCAAGCTGAGGACGTGTCAGCTATCTGGTCAAGAATGGCACAAGCTTTATCATACGTCAATTTTATGAAATTACCCTCAACAATTTGATTCACTATGCATTGATTTGCAGTATTGATGCCCTGGTAGAATGTTTCTGCAACATATTTTCTCTCATATCATTGTTGGGGAATTCCTTCACCATAGTTCTATATCTTTCTCAAATCTCATGCAAAGGTTCGGGGGGCTCCTGCCTGAAAGCCAAGATCTCATTCTGCAATGTTGCCATATGTCCTAGTGGAAAGAACTTTGCTATGATCTTGTCCGCCAACTCATCCCTAGGAGTGATGGAACGGTTAGGGAGTTGCTAAAGCCAATCTAGAGCCTTCCCTCCAAATGAAAATGGGAAGACTCTCAACTGGAGTGCATCTTCATGCACATTGGTTTGCTTGCTCCTCCAACAGGTATCCACGAACCCCTTATGATGTTTGTAAGCCTTTTGAGTGGCAGCGCCTGCGAAGTACCCATGATGCTATTAACCACTCGGATTTGAGGTGGGACAATAGAACTTGCATAGCCTTAGTTTGGAAGCACTCTAGGAACCGCTCTTGGAGGTAGCGAAGGAGGGTCTGGAACATTGTCATTAACATTAGCCTGGCGATCGATTTCCACAGAGAGCTAGAAGTTGGAATTGAGTATCTACCTTATTTAGAGTTGTGTAATTGTTCTTGATTGCACTTCTAAATATTTTTGGGTATTGATTAACTACTAATTTTATCAACTACGATGCTAATTTAAACAAGAATAAGCTAAGAATATGATAACACGTTTTGTTCAAATGGTTAAAAGGCACTAGGGTAGTGACTTTTGCCTAGGTTGTCAATTAACGGGTACTTGAGTTTAAGATACAATTGACATAATTGGAAATTATGATATAACCTTTGTACAATTTACACTCTATACCTCTCGGTAGTTCAAGTGATTTTGCCCGAAATTTCTCAAGACCAATTGGGTATGCAAATTTGCACAAGCAAACAGGGTTCAAGTCGGGTATTACTATCTCTAGGTTTAACCCTTAAGTTGGGGCTATCAAACTCTTGAGTACGCCCCCAATTCCTTGTTGGACTAATTTCAGAGATTTAGGCTCTCTTTCTCAAGAAGAGCCAAAATCAACCAAACACAAACTAGCTTTTGCAACCATTAATTTAGCAATTAAACATGAAATTAATCTAAATATCAAACACGCATAATCAATCTAGCCCTAAAACATGAAGACCCATTAATTACCCATACTAGGGTTGAGCCACAACCCTAGCTTATGAGTTTGGCTACTCATAATTAAATAAGAAACCAAAGAAATAGATGAAGAACAACTCATATTAATTAATCACTAAGATAAATAACAAGATTCAATGTTGAAATGCTAATAAAATTGCCCAAAATGATTAAATACTTTGAACCTACGAGCGCAGGTACAGCTAAAAACTATCTGCTTGACCTAGAAAATGGAAACGAATCTATTTATACTAAGCTGACAATTCTAGACAAAAATACCCCTACGAGGTTAACGCAGACCACACAAAATGGACTGCGGCTGCACTAGGGATTTAGACTTTGCAAAACTTCTCTCTAAACTTGGGCACCGCGGTCAACAGAGAATGGACTGAGGCAGCGGAGGCTTCTAGTGCGGTCTGCATAACATGGACCGCGGACCACATTGGCTTGACATTGGGAAATTGCAGCTCTCTGATTCTCCTTACTGCGGACCGCATGAAATCGAGTGCCTCCGTGTTGATCTCAATGCGGACCTCATAAAATCCTCGTGAGATCGCATTGCCTTTATGCCCGAATGTCATGCTCTCTTAACCTCCCAGTGCGGATA
Source organism: Nicotiana benthamiana (assembly GCA_034376525.1). NCBI lineage: Eukaryota > Viridiplantae > Streptophyta > Magnoliopsida > Solanales > Solanaceae > Nicotiana > Nicotiana benthamiana. The sequence continues at coordinate 82,013,969 of CM067325.1, read as the reverse complement.
GCCCAGAATATAGTGCAGCCGCACTAGCCTTGTTTTGACTGAGCTTTGTGTTGTCTTGGTACTTGTGAAAGTTTCACTCCTTTTGAGCTGACATTCAACATCTTGTCACTTTTTTTATCAAACCTGAAACCAAGCACAACTTGTGAGCCTTTTGGAACTATTTTGTACGAATTTCAAATCAAAACATAAGCAAGAAGGAGTATAAAATGCATCAAAGTCCCTAGTTATCATTTGTAGGGCATCAGATTCTTCCATCTTTGCTTTTCCCTTTCGCCTAGCTTCGGCAACGTAATCCCAAGGTACGGCATTGCACTTGAAAGAAGGTGTGGTTGCTACTGCCACTGTGAAAGGTATGCCAGTTCTGCCTCAAATGGAACAGGCATGGCTGCAAGTGGAGCTACCTCTACCTCAAGTGGAATCGATGTGGTTACCTCAACTTTGACTGACGGGTGTATTTGTACCATAGGGTTGAGTGTGACTGCGGGTTTAAATTTATCGCCTTCCCAAATGAGCCATATTGACCCTTCAGGATCCCATTCTTCATTTGTATCTATCACATGGACCCCATCACCCCAATGATATGGAGAGGATTGTTGCAGACAATGGGCGTAGCTTCCTTTGCTTGTATGACCTTATTATGAATCAATATCTGGATCTTATCTTTTAATGTTCGACACTCGTCAATGATGTGCCACTTCATACTAGAATGATATGCACATGTTTTGTTTGGGTTGACCAATTGAGATGAGTTCTCCATTGCCACAGCAAGAATATGGGTGGCATAACCAGCGGCCTTCAATCTTTCGTAAATTTGGTTGATGGGTTCAGCAATAATAGAGTATTATCTGGGTGGTTTGCAATCAAAATTAGCTCGGGGTTTCTGGTTATTTGGACGAGTTCGAAGGGAATAATAGTAGGTAGGCTAGGTGTTATAAGTGTGATAGGCAGTGGCAGGTTGGGAATATTTGGGATGTGAAGGTTGGTATGTAGGTGGAGGTGTTTGGTATATGGGTGGAGGTGTTTGGTATGTGAGCGGAGATTGGGTCATGGTCTACCATTACTGCCCCCACTTCTTTCTTCTTTGATATGCCACCTGATTGCAATTCTTTGTTCATGGCCTGCAGTGCCTCGAAAATTGTCACCATCCCACTTTTGATATCCTCTTCAATCCTTTCTCTAAGTTTGATGATATCGAACAACTTGTGATACTCAATGACCATTAGCCTTTCATAATATTGTGGGTCTTATGACCTAACAAAGAACTTGTTCATTTGTTCTTCTAGTGCTGGTCTGACCTAGGCTGCTTCCTACCTCCACCGACTCGCGAAAAGTCTCGGTTGGCTCTTTAGGTTCTGGATATAGAAGACTGGTGCATTCTCCATATTTAACCTAAACTGGTCCATAAGTTCTAATGTCATGCATACCTAGATAGCCTCTTTCTTAGGGTTCTGGCTTATATACCGGGACAGGGCAACTCTGATAAGACTTCTCATGAAGAGCTTCATTCGGATCCTTTCATCTTTTTCGATTCCCACGAGCTTGTCACAGTAAGTTCTCAAATGAACCTCGGGATCACCTGTTCTGTAGAACATTTCAAACTTAGGAGGTTGGTAATCCTCCGATAGTTCCACGTCTGGTTGTATGGATAGATCCTCATAATTCAGACCTTCTATCCCTTTACCTCCTTCAACACCCTCAATTTGACTAGTCAATTTCTTGAGTTCCTCTACCATTTTATTGATAAGCAGGTCCTTCTGAACGGATTCTGGTGTATAGGAGATTAGTTGAGTGGAGTGGGTACGATTTTTACGTATATGGGGTTCTTTGGTGAATGCCAGGGATTTAGGTGTAGTTGTGGTTATTGGTTGAGTTTTGAGGATCAAAAATGGGTTGTGGTGTGTTCTGAGGAGTATGATAGGTAGTGGTTTATGGTTACTGGGTTGGTTGATGATGGTGTTGTAGAGGAGTTGGTATCAGTAAAGGATTGGAGTTTTGAGGTACAGCTGCATATTGATGGGGTACGGGAGGATTTTATGGACGTTGGTTTGGCATATTTTGAGGAGGTGCTGGGTTTTGAGCATTTTGTTGGTTAACTTATGAGATGTTCAGAGTGAGGGAGAGGTTTGCTAAGTTGTGGACCTGCTCAAGTTCTCCGTGTAACTCCAGTATATTTTGTTCCAATCGCAAAACCAAGTCATTTTGTGCTGGAGTACTCCGATTGTCTGAAGTTTCCGCATTCTCAGCATTTCTTTTCAAATACCACTCAAGTCATCCATATTAGCTTTTCTTCTACTGTTTGTATTATTTGGAGGAGGATGGGGTGGAGGGCCTCTAGATCTGGTGTGATATGCTGATGATACCAGTATGTGTGAACCAACCCTAGGGTATGGGAATAGTAGAAATAAAGGAAAGCAAAAGGTAAACAAGCCAGTAAGGATTCTGAAAAATTTGCAGTATTTAAACACATACTGCGGGAATGTATATTCATATCCTAATTTGGGAGCCTCGTTATGCCAAAGGTGGGCCTTGCGACAAATAAGATTTGGAGAAAATTAGCGCCAATAATTGCCTCATTTCGTTTGTATAAAGATAGACGACCCAAAATGATACTAAATAAGATAAGTCACTAATGGCACTTGGCCTTATTATATTTGAAAAGAAAGTAAACCTAATCTACTTAGTCCCAAAAGGACCTTCTCCAGGCTGGATGCTCTTGTCCATCAGATCCCCCAGTTCGCAAAGTTTCAGCAATAAGAATGCCCTTGCTAAATGTCCTCCTTCATTTCCCTCAATGTTCTGGCACTGGGTGACTCTCTTCCTCATTTTCCCTTCCAATTCTGTCAGGTTGCACTCCAACTATTCCAGCCTTTAGCTGGATTAAACAGCTCTCTCTTTCCACTCATTGATTATATCCATATCGTCCTTATGTTGCTCCATATGCTCGGCTTCAAACTCGCAAACTCATTTGAATAAATTTTTATACTTCAGATGTGCTTCAGCAACTTCGTCTATGACCCCATTTCCTAAACCAGCCCTTGGCTCGAATATTCTTGTTATGTTATCCTCTAACCATGATAGGCAAAAGTACACATGACCAGTATGATATCGATCTAGATCGATGGTATCCTTTTACACAATAATTTTCAAATGGCAAATTTGCTGAGCTTCACATTTGTATGGGACATCGTCATCCTGAAAATCTACCATGTAGTGACTCATTTTAGCAACTCGCGGTATGACCAACCTTCTACATTCCTGTCTCATAACCCTGGGGAGAGCATAACTGTATATGCCCCTTAACCTAATCAATACCAAGTGTGTAACATCCTTGGACCTGGTGATGAACTCGTCGGTAAGGAACCACTCGAACACCCATTGAACCTGGTCCTCGATCAAATTGTTGAAAAACTGCACCCATCCTACAGCATCCTTCGGTTAAGCAAACTTGTCTGGGATATAGGTCATTTTCTTGGGATGATGGAAGGCTATATGATCACTTTACGGTCTTCGAGGAAACTCTTGACAGTATTGACCTTTTCATAGATGCTCTAACAACCAAACCTGTAACAGCAAATTGCAACGCTCGAAGTATTTGTACCCTTTTTGACAGCGCTCCAAGGCCCGGTACATATCTGCAATGATCATAGGAACAATTGTATATGTCTTCCCCTCGATCCTGTCCATCAAAGTTTTGGCCACCATGGCTAGCCCGATGTGGATTCTATCCCTTTGGATCGGGTACACTAGCATACCTAAGAAACACACGATGAACACAAAGACCCTGCGGTGAATCCAACCCAAGCAGGTGATAGAGAATTCATCATCGAACATATGGTAAGACCTGCTATGACCGTATCGTTCATAGAGGAAGTCGAAGGGTATATAGGAGTTTTTAAGGCACTATAAGACATCATTCTTCTTTAACCCCCCCCCCCTCCTCCCAATCATCTTAAGAAATCCCCTAGTGGTACGATTTTCAAGTACCAATAAACCAGGGCTATCCCATGGCAAACCCAGCAAATCCCCCTATTTCTTCCAAGAAAGGGGTCATTTCTATTTTTCCAAAATGGAACACAGCCCTTTCTTTGTCCGAGAACATGGTGGTAACCTCAATCAACATTTTATTTTTCTATAGGTCCAACATAGAAAGCAAATTTCCTAAGACCCTTTTTCACATGATTTTGGTCACTTGGTAGAAGATCCCTCCACCAATCTAGCAATAGTGATGGTATGTAACTGACCATGCCGAACCTAGGGACTCCGTGCCTTCATTTTCTGCAAAACAAAATATTGTTAGGCCCTTTCCCCCTCTAGATTCATCTATTTACGTAATAATGATTAGCGTATTGGCACTTATTTCTCCAAAATTAATGCACACAATCGTGCTTACATCTGTTAGGATTATGAAAAACTTGATGGACTTTCGACGAGGCTTGTCTTAAAAGTTTATTATGTGGACAACATATTAACCTGGCTAAGTTTAACCATGATGCATGTACAATTAATCAGAGTGAGGTTCCTATAGAGGTCTATACCGGTACCCTCAAGTGGATAACTTGAGGGGAAAAGGCATGGAACCGACGATTGCACCGTTGATCGACTAGTTTTACAACAAATACACCTTTCCAAATTTAAAGGGTGATATATAGGAATAGCGTAAAACTCATCATATGTTGCTATAGGATTGATTACGCACGAGTGGAATATGATGTTGAGCATGATTTATGCAGCAATAAATAGTATGTTGTCACGTATTCGCGCGTTAAAAATGATAAATGTGATATTTAAATAATTGAAAGACAGTTAAGAAAGAAAACAAGGAGACAAGTTAGTTTCTGTAGTAAAGAAAATCATAAATGCATAAATAAATAGGCAATTAAATCCAAATAAATGGAAAAAGGGGAAGGTGCACATGTATTAACGGAATAAAGCATTCTTAAGATAATTTACAAAAATAACTTTGTTATAGTAAGAGCCTAAAATATATCCCCAGCAGAGTCGCCATGCTATCGCGCCCCTTTTTTCCTCGCGAAATCGGGTTTTGACATTCTTGAGAACAACTCATTTCCTCTTTGGGAGTTGGGTAATGAATTGAAGAGCTTCCACCTAACCGATTTAAGGTGCGTTAGGGCACCTAAAGCAAATAACTCATAAATCAATCTGCGTTACCAGATATTGGATAAGGGCTCGAAATAACCATAAGGGGAAGGTGTTAGGCACTTCTCGAGGTCCATAACGGTGGATCCCTGCCAAACATGAATTAGGTGAATTAGTCTTATAAGCAAACAAAAAAATTAGACAAATAGATATTACTTTTAAAACAAGGGGTAAAGGGGCCTTAAGTTTTTTAGCCTATAGGATCACTTCTATGCAATACTTGGTAATTGTCCCCAAGTTGGGGTGCTATGGTCCTAGGGCATTTAGGACCTCTAGTTAGGGTGGATCTAGACTCTCCGAAAGTGCTTAAAAGGAGAAAATCTAAGTGACAATCAAAACAAATAAGACTGTTAGATAAAGGAACAGTTAAAGGCTTATATTTACCTCCACAAATAAATAGGCAATTGCACGTCTCAGACAACAATATCTCAGAACTTTAAAGATCCTATAGCACGATATCTAGGTGAGCATAAAGCAGAACATATGCAGTGTTTTTTTATTAAAGCGAGGCAGAAGATACTTAATCAGTTTGCCTACTGATTTTAGGACTTGTTGAATCTGAGCAGTTCACAAACAGTTAAACAAAGCACAGTTTTATAATCTTAGGATTTAATCGTCCTACAAGCTTGCCATGGATCAGAGATATCCTATAACCATGATATCTAATCGTTAATCAGAACAACAATAAATCAATAAATGATTTTAAGCAGCCAGTTTGGTTCATTAGGTCCTATAGGCATGCTGTCTAGGTGCAGAAAAATAATCACAAGCGTTACAGAACTAGTTTTACATATAATCCTGATATCTAGGTGTTGGGATTGTCTTTATACTTATTTCCTATATGTACGATTGCTACTGAAGAAACTGATATTTATACGATTTGACTGCAGGTATGATATCAAGGTGAGTGCAATGAAAGTACTAGAACATGGTTTCTAATGCACATAGGAAGATTAATGAACATGATTGTTAAGGTTTAATTAACAACAACTAAGAGATAGGATTTCTAGCGCGGATGTGAGCATGCATAAATAGAAGTTTAGAGCAAATAACATGATGAACCAATAAGCATGCTTTCTAATGCACATACGAACCTATAGGAATAGTTTCTAATGCACGTATATAATCATAACATCCCTAAGAGCATTATTTCTACTCGACTTCCCCACAAAACATGTATAAAAGTCCCTCCCGTTTTAATAATATCCCCAATGTATATTTTACAAGAATTGCTATTATGGACCAAAAGTGAATGAATTACAAAAATGAGACTGCTAAACTATAGAGAGCCTGGATCGGCCAAAAAGTAAACCTGGAAAAACCAGGCCTTCAACCAAGTATGAACATGCCAATTTTTTCCGAGTGCGCCCAATGGTATCCTAGTGTGTCAAAGTTATCGATGGGCCTCAAGGACCCCAGGCAATGCTCACACCAGAAAAGTTTTGAAAGAAACCTTTTTGAGATCAAGTTTTAGAGAAATTAACCCCAGTGTGTCAAAGTTCAGAGGAGTCTCATGGACTCCTAGGCAATGCTCACTCTGGAGGGGCAGGACCCTAGGTGTTTTAAGAGTAGGAGTTGAAAATAGGAGATAGTTTTAAGAAAATAGTTTTGGATTTTTAGGAGGTAAGGAGAAAATAGAGTCATTCAACATTTGGAAATCAAACAAAGGTCCCATCAATCAAATAGTATACAGAAACGGGATCATAACTATTTCAAACAAAGTTTCACATTGCCTAGATTTGAATTAGCTTACTGGTTGTTACTAGGTAGGTATAAGGATAGGATTAAGCAAAGAAATGGCATGTTTGAATAAGAATACCAATCAAACAGTCACACATGAAGGGCAACAGGGGTTGGGAGCATGGGAATCATTAATTAGAAGTCTGCTAGGGGTGAATACTTGAAACATGACAGAAAGAACATGCAAGTTGAGAAATAAGTACACATAGGTCTAATTTATAAAAAAAAGCAAACATGTTGAGAGCAGGAAGTACATAAGCCTAGTTAAAACAAAAGTAGACATGCTGAAGCAGGAAGCATATATGTTTAGTTAAACAAAAGTAGGCATGCCGATTATAGGAAACACATAGGTTTGATTAAATAGAAGTAGACATGCTAATCAAAGCAATAAACAGGAATGATACAGAGTTAAACACAGAAGTATACATGCTGATCGAAATATAGAAAGGCATGGATTTAACATAAGTAAAGCAGCAGGTAAGAGAGCACATAGGCTCAAGATTCATAGTATAATGAATGGCATTAGGAATAGGGGCTTACCAGTTATAGATGGTAAGAAGAAGATAAAAGATGTACATAATTCAGTAGTCTAGCCTTGGCTTTTAACCGGCTAGGAAATACAATGAACACAAGTAGCAGAGAGGTTTTGAGAGAAAGTTGTGTGTATGTGTGTGTCTGTGTGTTTTTGAACTATGTTCGTGCATTGAGGAATAAGTAATGAGAGTATATACAGCACTTAGTAAGGTACAACAAATAAGGTAAAGAGAAAATCATAGTTCCTAAAACAAGGGTAATCAATTAAAATCAATCAGCCAATTAGGGAATCAAATCCTATAGAGAAATCCGGAAGAGAACCCCTAAATTGGGGAGGGTCAATTAACAGTGCAAAACTAGGGTTCAAATAAGGCAAGAAATCAATCGCATACCATATAGGAGCCAATCTGATCCCTAAACTATATTAACAGTTTAATTAAGGCAAGTATAACTAATCAAGGTCGCAAATAAGGAAATAGGTAAAATCACATAAGACACTGATTTTAATAGGAAAATACGATTCGAATCCCTAATAAAATCAATTCGCATATTGGGTTGACATAAATAAACAAATAACGGTAAAAAAATTAAAGAAATCAATGCCATAACAGAACAAGACCTAGGGTTTAAAGAACATACACAAAGATTACCCAAACGAATAAAGAATAATCATATTAAACACTTGAAAGAAAGAAAACATTTTGAAGAAACTTGGGATGAAAACCCTAATTTCAGAGAAGCACTGAAATCGGAATAGTAATAACAAAAGAATAAGATTTTTGAGCAAAATATCAATAGCACTTGAAACCTTTCAGATATACAAGGATCTGGACAGACCCGAGTAGTTATAAGACTAGGGTTTTCGAAAATAGCAAAGATGAAAAGAAGCTCAGTCCAAAATCATAGATTCAAACCTAAAATAGGCAAGGAACAGTACTCACAAACGAGAATGGCCAAAGACAGGCCTGTGAGATAGATTTTGACAAAACTCGGTCGAATCTCTTTGGGATTCTCTCATAAATCAATGAAGTCGAACAACCAGAAGATGTAACAGGTTATATAGGGTAGCAAAACACCAAATAACCCCATATCTAGTCAGGGATCGAAGGGGATTGGGATATTTAGGAGTGACAACGCTAGGGTTTAGTATAGCTTCAGAGAGAACAAAGAAGACGAGGGATTCAAGGGCAACAGTCTCTAAAGAATAAGTAAACTTTGGGGGTCATTTGGGTTAAAAATGGAAAGGGGTAATGTGAGCTCAGAGATCAACGGCCACGATTGTTCCGGGTTAGGGTGGGTTGGTTTTAATTGGCCTAAGGTTTAGGTTAGGTTTAAATGGGGTGGGGTTTGAACTGGAATTGGACTTGGGGTCCGAATTTTAGGCATAATTAAAGGGCTATTTGTTAAATGCCCAATTTTTTAATAGAACATTTTGTAAAAAATAGCTAATTAAATGATAAAAATGATTTTTATTCATGAAGGTGATTTAAACTATTTACTTTATATCATAAAAATATAAAAGTTATTTTCTATATATATAATGTAGTTATGCATATATATATATATGGGCTATTATTGCAAAATATACAATTATAGACTTAAATATGCAAATGTAATTGTAAAAAATGCAATTAAAAATTTGATCACTTATATAAGCATAATATAATTTAGATGATTAAATCATTGTAACGCAATATGAGGGATAATTATTGAATATTTATATAATTAAAAATGCAGAAATAAATTGATTTAAGGTTTTTAAAAATTATGGAAAATTGCAAAAACACTTGTGCATATTTGTAAATGCATGTATAGTATTGTGAAAGTGTGTATGCACATTTTAAATATATGAAGGAAAAATTGGGTATCAACATTGTCAAGAAAGATGAGAGATACTACCGTTACCCGAACTTCCTCATAGAATATTTCAGTGATCAAAAGGAGGAGCCGAGGCAGTATGATACAAATGTAAAGGCCAAGAAGCCTTTCTTATGGTACCACCTACAAGGTACTGACTAGGGGTGTTCATCGGGCGGATTGGCGGTTTTTTCTCTTAACGGTTTGGCTTAACGGTTTGGCTTAACGGTTATCAGCTTTTAAATGTATTAATCCGTTAGCCACCCGATAAGATATCGGGCGGATTGGTATCGGGTTAGCTCTTATAGGGCGGTTATTGGGCGGCTTATCGGCCTAACATTCATGTTTACTAGAATTTGATAGATCTCTTCGGGCAATAATAGATCAAACACCTATTTCGGTATACCTTCATATGAGCTAGCTTGTTAATGTCTTTTCAGGGCATTCATTTTATCCCTGAGGTAGTATAGCTTTGCCCTCCTCACTTTTTTCTTGTCCAGCACCTTCATCTCCTTTATGTTGGGAGAGTACATGCAAATCAACTAGATTTCGAGGTTAAAAATGCTTAGAAGTAGAAATTTAATTTTGTTAATCATTTTAAAGGGTTTTAGTTTTTTTATATTTAATATATATAAATAAAAATAAATTATATATATATATATATAATATTTATATTCTTAACGGGTTAACGGATTAACCGTTAAGAAAATTGAATAATCCATCCCCAAACCGATAAGCCGTTAATAAAAAAAATTCAATCCGTTCCCCATCCGTTAAGCCGTTAAGCCGTTAAGCAGTTACCAATAAGCCGTTAAGCTTTGGTTTGGATCGGTTTTCGGTTTCGAATCGGTTTTGAACACCCCTAGTACTGACAACCCGAAGTTCAAGGGTAAGGCAACTACCTACGCTGGCCAGTCTGAGAAGCCAACGGCAATAGTTACTAATTCAGCAGTTGAGCCTTCCGCAGATGCCATGCCTTCCACAACACCCGGTCCTTCCACCAGGACAGCAGCCATGCCACCACCTTCTTCTTCTAGACCATCATTTTCATTATCAGTTGCAGCCTCATCCACGTATCCACAGACTGTGTTACGAGTCTCCCAGACATTGGCGAGTCTCCCAGACATTGGCGAGTCTTATAAATGGATATATGTAGCTACTTCAAAGCTATTTGACATATCTAGTGTTACTGCAACACAGTCTTCTGCCATAGCAGTACCATGGGTACCTCCGTCAGTGGAGGAAACATTGAAGAAAATTCTGGACAACTAGAAGACCATTATGGAGACCCTGATAGCACATGGGGTAGTCATTGAGGAGTTGGGAAAGCAAGCGAAGAACATGCGGAAGTCTCAGGCTTCGAAAACGTCGGTGGATAGATTAAAACAAGAAGTTGCCAAGATTGCATCTGCCAGAGATCTACCACTGGACTTACTTATAGAGGGAGCACCTTCAGCCCCAGCACCATCAGCAGTACCCGAGGCATCATATACAGCAGCTGGCCAGTCTGAGGAGCTGAACCCTGCTACCCACACTACTGAGGAGATGATCAAGATGTTCACCAACCTTGTTGTCCCTCAACCAGGTGATGATGAGATACAGTTAGAGGAGACCGAGGGTGTTGAGTATGCCATGAAGATTGAGACCATATATGGGGTTCTCATAACTCTCTACCCTTTATTGTTCTTATTTTTGTTAAGCATTGGAGAAAAAGCTTCTTTTTCTTTGGGGGTAGGGGTCTATTTTGATTGATTTGATATTCACATCTGGACTATAATAATTCTTATACTATTTTTCTTTTATCTTTATTTTCTCTTTGGTTATGTATATATTCTTCCCTTTCCCTTGATGTATATATAATTTTCCCATAAGTTTTTATATTCATTTGTCTTACTTTTCGTAGTTTATTTCGTAGCTTATTTAGTTTGTCTTTCTTAGTATAATTTCTTATTTATTTTATTAACTCCGTTTTATTTTTAGCTTCTTTCTACATTTGAGTGAACAATAAGCCTTTTATTTTCTTATTTCTACGGTTTTCTCCAAAGGTGGAATTTTTTGAATCGGGTGGCTCTTCCCAACAATGGATGGCGTGACAATATTCTTATGGGAATTAGTCCATTTTCTTTTATGCATAGGCAAAAATAATAGTAATAATAGTAATGAATAAAAGGGTCTCAAACATGTTTCACTTGGTACCACCACTTTTACGTACGACCTTATGGTTAAAAATAAGTTGTTGGTAGAAAATAGCTCTAGCTCTGACCTTTTGACTCTTATGTTGACTTAATCAATCATTGAGTAGTTCAGTTGAGCCATTTGTGATTCTCAATCTTAACTAAGGTTGTTATAGGCCCTCGACTTTGTTCTCTTTAGCAATCCAGTAGCGTGAGAGGTGAGTTATTGGAAGTCCAAGTACATGTGCTAATAGTCTAGAACTTGTCCCGAATGTTTTTCTAGGAAAAATTCTAAGTGTAGCTTGGCTTAAGAAATGATTGTAGACTCTCCTTGATCCAATTTGAAATTTGAAATCTTCTATAGCATACCAATGTGATATTCCTAGTCAACCCATTTGAGCCTAAGCCTTTTTTTGCTTTCAATAATCAAATTACTAGCCTTTATTCATTTTGTAATGACCCACTCTAGCACTCAATCTTTCCTTAGCATTCTTGAGAAACAATTGGAAAATATCTTTGGGGAGAGAAGAGGAGTTTGTAAGTAATATAAAGGTACAAATAAGAGAAATAAATGAACAAAAGGGAAGTCAAGGAAAAGAAAGAAAGAACAAAAAGAAAGTGAATAAAGAAAAAAGTTGAAGAGATTCAAAGAACAACAAGGATGAAAGGCGCGGTGTAAATAGAAAAGGAGAAAAATGAATGGCATGATCAAGAAAGAGTGACATTACATCTCTCTAGTTCCCCCGAGGAAAAAAAATTAACTCAAAAGTCAACAAAGTATGAGCTGAAAAGTGAAAGTGGAGTGCTTAAGGAAAGATGAACCCATTATATTCCATCAAGTCCTACCTATCCAAAAAGCCTTCATTACATCCCGAAAAAATTTCTACATTATTTCAAGTTCTATGAGCTTACATTAGTGGTGATTTATATGAGGGACAAGCATATGGTACTTAAAATTGTACTTGTGACATTCTTTTGAGAGAGATGAGCGAACTTTTCACTATCCTTGAATTGAGTTTTACATTCTAAACTGAGATTTACTAACGGAAAAGTAAAGGAGGAGGAGTTTAGGATCCACAATGACCTACATGAAAGAGAGAGCTTCCTTGATGAATAAAGTCAACTCTTGATGCTCTAGTGTCACATTAGAACTATTGTACTCAAAAAGTCAAATCATTGCGTTTTTCATAATTCATATGTGTTATGGGTAATAGTTGGTCCGAATTGATGTGTGATTGATTCACCTTAGTTCAGATGAAATAGTTTTTGTCTTGTGGAGGTGGTAATTAACTTGTTTTCTTGAGGACAAGCAAAAGCTTAAGTTTGGGGGAGTTGATAAGTAGGGATTTTGATTACTTATATGCATTCTATTACTTTCGTTTTATCTAAAAATTTCTTAAAGGTATTCCCAAAAACTAATGAAATGTTCTTTCTTGCATGAGTGTTGGAATATGAGCCAAAGAAATGAAAATCGACTCAAGAAGGAGTAATTTTGGATAAGGACCAAAACAAGGCTAAAAGGGAACAATCTGGACCGCATAATATTGAGTGTGGCCGCAGAACATAAGGAAGACTCTTAGAGAACTCCCATGCAAAATGCAAACTGGACAATTCTACTATGGTCACAGAATATGAAATTCATAGAGTTGTATTTTTTGGGCTATGAAAAGGTGTGGTCCGCACCATTACTATGCGGCTGTAGGATGTCGAGTGTGGCCGCACTCATAATTGTGCGGTCCGTAGAAGAGGAGAATCAGAGAGCCATGTTTTTGGAGAATTGAAGATGTGTAGAACGCACTATTATTGTGCGGCCGCAGGAGGCCAAAGTTCCGTCGCACTCATAAATGTACGGTTCGCATAATGAAGGTTAGCTCTTGTCCAAGTTCTAGTGTGTGGCCGCACTCTGAAATACGTGGCTCGCACAATTAAATGAAGTGCAGCCGCACCCTAATTTTATGCAATCACGGAAAGCCCAGTTGACCAGTCAATATCAACATGCAGACCGCATACAGAATGGTGCGGCCGCATAACCTCCACAAGGACAATTTTGTCAGATATTTTCAGCTTAGTATAAGTAGAACTTTTTATCATTTTTAGGTTAATATTTGTGGAGAGCACCTGAGTCGTTTTTATTTACTGTATTAGGTAACATTGTACTATTGATTTAGGGCTTATTTATGATTGGGTTTATGATATTTATCCTAGTTCTTGCTTGGATTTGAGAACTTATGGTTGCAAACATTGATTCATGCATATTTGACTTAATCTCTTCTTATGAAAGAGAGAGTAAGTTTAGGAAAACTTGGCTAACTAGGAATTGGGATGAACTCAAGAAATTGATAGCCCCAATTAAAGGGTAGAACCTAGAAATAGTAAGACCCGACTAGAGCATTTATCACTTGCTTTGTGAAATACCCGTTTGGACATGAGAAAGCCAAATACGGAAAAATCACTAATACTACCGAGAGGTATAGAGTGAGTAATTGAGTGTGATTGCTACATTGTATCCCATAAACAAAACATACCCTAAAGATCTCAACTCGTTAGGTATCCATCTAGGCGGAAGTTACAACCCTAGACCTTTCATAACTTGAAAACAACCAAAACCAAAAATATTATCTCTTAGCTCTACAATTACAATCAATAGCTTAAAAGTAGAAGTAGAAACAACAATTGAGAATGTGGAAATGTAATTTGAGGCACGTCATATATTCACACTAGGTGTATACCTAATCCAAAATCAAACTCCCTGTGGATTCGACCCTGACTTGCGTTGGGTTTTTATTATTGTTTCAACCGCCTCACAACCTATATTTGTGGTGTGAGTTTGGGCGACATCAGACGCACACATTCCATTTGTCCATTGACGAGGCCATCATCACATTGTAGGATATTGAGGTTTTGCATAGGCAGTCAATTGATGGACTTTCTTAATTGCATGCCATGAGAGAGTATACGGGAGATTAGTAGGTGGAGATGTTGCAATGGCTCACCGGTTTCCATCCAGAAGATGAGTGTGCATTGGATGGGGCTAGTCGTTTGCAGTTGACACCCATTTGGCTGCATCTGGAGGCAATGCATACTGAAATTACGGATGATAGACCGGCTCTTCATATTAGCTGGTACACGAGGTTGTTGCTTATGTTTGGGGGGGGTATTGTTCCCGAACACTTCAGGAAACCTAGTCAGCTTGAGATTTCTCTATATCATCTTGAGCGGCTAGATGATTTCATGATTATAGATGGGTGTTGCTGTTTGGTTACTTGTACGGGCAGATGTGTCGGGAAAGCATGGGCACACCGCTGATACAGGTGAAAACATAGCCAAATACTCTCTTCATTAGAACATACATCATAAAAATATACCTTAAATTTTACATCCAAATTTTATATTAGGTTTGGTCTTTCAGTGGTCCTGCAGTTGCAGCCACCTCTACCACCCATAGCTCAGGATGCACCACATCTATAGTTTGTCCCTTTAGCTAGGAGGTGGGTTGATAGGTTAGGATACGGACGCGAGTGCAAGGCTCGACATAATCTCCCCTATTGTAGAGATTTGTTGGATCTGCTGGAGGCCGCGTAGGTAATTCTATACTTAAGTTTACTTGGCCTGGATTTATATGTCTTGCGTATACTCAAGGTTCCTATTTTTATGCAATAGTTCATTTGGAGGCGATACAGTGACGAGCTAATAGCCGATTTTCCCGATTATTGTTGGACTGGACGACTTATGTGGAGCTCTTTCGTCTTGTTGATGTGTCTTAATATTGTCAAGCATCATGCCATCGAGCGAGTCCTTTAGCCAGTTTGGTCGACCACAGCTTGTAACTCCACTGCCCCACTGGCTTAGGACACATTACCAGCAGGATGATCATTTGAGGGTTGAGCAGGCATACGAGGCATGGCTAGAGTTACATATTGAGATTTGGGACCAGCGGCTTGACCTGATTTCCCCACCCCCTCAACCCAAGCGTATGGATGGTAAGAATGATTATATAGGCCGGTACAACAGCATTACCCCAATTTTCATCAAGAATCCCGTTCATCACACTGGTGGTCGGTTCGTTCCATACGCCGGGAAGTATGAGTCGCTGGTATGTTATTTGGTATGCTCAGTTCTAACGCAAACCTTACCATTTCGTAATTAATATTTACATGTTGTGCAGGCTATTGGCCTATATTCGTTCTACCGGTTGGGACTACAGATACATAGTGTAACGGTGAGGGAGCGGCCGCATTGCACGAGTATGGTTGGTAGGTTACAGATTTGGCTTCCCAGACATTGCAGCGAGCCCGAGATAATGAGCGCTTAGGACATGAGGCTGATTATATGGGGCCAAAGCAGTACTATCAGAAGCCAGCAGTGCAGGTCGAACGTGGTCGATGTGGCAGGCAAGCCCATAGAGGTAGGGGTATCCCACGAGGTCGTGGGTTCAGCGAGGAGATGGTCACTAGCAAGGGCGCATGGAGGCACCTGTTGAGGATGTTGGAGTTGATCAGCCGGGTGACCACCCTGAGCCACACCATGCTTATGGAGATATTGCGCCATTTAGCCTAGGGCTTACTCTAGACACTATGTTCCTTATCAACATAGCTGGTTGCCGCAAAACCGATATGTTGAAAACACTTCATGGCATGTGAGCATGGCATGTGGTAAATGGAACATTTCCCATTAGAACATAATCTTCTGGCTTCATTTACGGTGTATGTATTATTTCCCCAGTTTTGATGGATATAGGTGCGAACTTCAAAAATATTTTGCTCGTTGTAATACTGTAAATATGAATGCCAATGTGCTCGCATACTGTATTTCTCAAATCTTTTCATTGGTATTTGCATAAATTCAACACCCATATCCATCAATAATGATGCACCTCTAGCCCTTTCAACAAATCTCTCCGCCATCTGTTTGAATGACATCCGCACCATGGCCGTGACAGGCAATCCATGTGCAAAGTTCAATAGCCCGTTGAAATATTCTGACACATTTTTAGTCAGAATTCCCCATCATCTACCACCATCCGGATGCAATGTCCACTTGTCAAAGCTCATGCACCATCAACCAACAATAGGCTCCTTCGACTTCTTGCCTGATCAATTCTATACGCCTCCAGAAGTTACACTCTTAGTGATCAATTACGGTCATCCACATTAAATCATGCAAGTTCTTGTTAGGATATGCCTTCTGGAAATTGGCCTTCAAGTGCCTCACACAGTAATAGTGGTATGCATACGGCTCCTACTATACAAGCAAATGTCGTACAAAACTTAAAATACCACCATATCGATTAAATATTTGACAAATACCTGAAAGTTGTCTGACAACTTGCTCCTTCAAGTGGTTCAAAAATAGCGTCCATATCTCTTGGCTTTCATTGGCACAAATAGAAAAGGCTAGGGGAAATATACCTCCATTACCATCTACTGCAACAGCGATCAACAACTTAATATCATACTTTCCAGAGACATGAGTATCTTCTATGGATATTACTGGCCAGCAATGCACAAAACTATCAATTATTATTTTGAATGCCCAGAACACATATCTGAATATATGTTCTGGTATTCCAGGACTCCGCTCAAGCTTCCATTCAACAACACTCCCGGGGTAATATTGTAATGCGGCCATTTATTGGGTAGATATGCAAATGACTTATCCCGGTTAACATAACCAATTTCAAACGCTCGTTCGCGCCCGAGAAATGATTTTCTTTTGGTAATGGAACACCCATATTTTTGGTGGACAAATGTAATTCACTCTTCGATCTTGTACCTTATGGGGGCTTAAATGTGTGGAATGAAGACAAGAGAAATCAAGTCAACATCCATGTTAAAGTAATTCCCACTGAATGTGTCCATTTCACAATTGCGGGTGCCAATGTATTTACCTACAACCCACATATTTGTTTTCTTCTTCACATGCAGCATCCAATTACAATCTGTAAACCATCTATGACAAATAACCTTGTATACATCCGGATATGATTCCTATTCTATCATCTCATGTCACTCTTTTACGATGTACATTTTCACCGCCCTACTTAGGCGTGTTTTATCAAGAAAAAGCATGCATTTTGACAACACTGTTGGTCTAGATTCATCCTACATTGTTGTCTGAATTTCGTCAATATCCTTGGTGAGGGCATCAATATCCAGCATACTTGAAAACTGATCAAGGTAGGGAATCTCCCTTGAATGAAACAACATGTGGGACTCGTACACTCTTGGTCTAAGGGAAGGTAGAACATGCTCCCTCATCAAATCTGGTTCGGCATTATCTTGCTCATCATCATCATCATCATCCTCGTCAGGGAAGGGTGTGTCATCTCCAAACTCATCGGCATTGTTGTCATAATCACTATTCTCTTCCTGGCTCTACGTATCTGCCAAATCCCGATTAAATATGTCTCTTCGGGCAATTGAGTAAGGACAGGACCATCGAGCTGCTCGTTTTCACGCACAACCAAAGAATTAATGAGCTACTCAAATTGGTCCACACATTACATATAACTTTATATATTCACTTATAAATTATAATGTGTTGATATCCCGTGATACATATTATCTTGTTGATGCTGACTCCCGAATGGACCACCATGATCCAACACATCAAAACTAAGCATATTCCAACTGACCATTGGTTCATAACTTGTAAAATTCATATCTGGTCGATACTCGCTGTAGAATATACGAGTGTTAATACAAATTCAATACAAAAAATATACTCCCCCCATTTCAATATATGTCAACATGTTTGACTGTGCACGGAGTTTAAGAAAAAATAAAAACTTCTAGAATTTGTGGTACTAAACAAGTCAAAAAGGGGTCTAGAGTATTTGCGTGATTATAAAAGCTTCTCATTAAAGGTAAAACTATAAGTTTAAGCTAAAATATTATCAAATTTAGAAAGGGGTCGTTCTTTTTGGAACGGACCAAGGAAATAAGTTCTCATAAACTGAAACATAGGGAGTACATCGTAACGCAAAGGAAAATTGAAGTTTACTACTCGGCTTGTGGATTATGTAAACTATGGGAGAAATTATTTCCTTGCTCCTTATTCGCCCACGGAGATAAGTTTATATCCGGCCAAACTCTTTCAGCCAGAACATGTTCAGCTAAAACTACTCCAAAATAATCACTCGATGATTGATAGATATCCCTACTTTGCGCAACCTCATTATTGCGAACCTCTTCAGCCTTGACGTATATTTCCAACAGTTTTATCACAATAAATTTCCGATATTCATCCAGAGTCCTCAAAAAATCTCATTATTTCATTGTCTTCGATGTTAAACTCAGCATAACAAGCAACTCCTTGCGAAGTCACAGAATACGAATATCTTCTAGTTACTTTAATATTCACCGAACGTTTGCTCACATATTTTTTACATAACAACGATACAAATGTATCGTGTTTCATTGTAAGTGACAATTTAATATGACATTATAGAGAAAAAATATAGCTTATTGACTTATTCGCCACCACAAACCTATCCCCCTATCCTCCCCCCAATGTAATGAAACCTTAATTCTTCGCTCTTCAAACATTATGACAAAATGCAAAACAACTTAAACAAAAAAAGATTTCACAAGACTTGAGAATATTTTTGAATAAATTTTTACAAAATCCTTAGCGTCTTTTAAAGTGCAAAAACCAATCCGAAAGTTCAATTATTTGAGGTATAGCTTCTTAGCTTAAGGCGCAATACTTAGTTAAATTATTGTTATATCAGTTAAACACAAAAGAATTATTTGTGGGCTCACATAATATATATATATATATATATATATATATATATATATATATGATAGCATCTTTTTAAAAGGACATTATATTTAACTGAACAAATGGCCAAGTATAACGTCTTTTTAGAAGACGTTATATATAAATTGATTACCATATATTTATTCTACACATTCGATTCTTTGAGTCCCAAAAAATTTATATTTTGGTTCCGGACTCTGGGATGGGCCAGTCCGTATTGACCGCTCTACCCAAAAATATTTCAAAAGGTTGTCCGCAACTCGTACACTCCTTTCACGGCGAGTTTCTTTGGCCCAAGTAAATGAGTCATTTGTAAAAATATATCAAAAAGTTAACCGCTGGCACTAATTATCCCACATTCTACGTGAAATAGCTAATTCCACCATTTTAGTATAGAAGTTTATCAAGGATTAGCTAATACTCTTAAACCAAACATGGGATAAAACTTTATCCCAAGATAATTATGTTTGTCCCATGTACCAAATTACTAATATGTTAAAAAGGAACAAGTATCCAAATGATTAAGCTATAATCTTCTGGTTGTCACTTCTTCAGAGCTCGATCTTTCGAGAAAGTTCTTTATCTTAACAAATCACTTAACCTTCACTCAGAGAATCATCATGCACGCAGTGATCACAACAGAATGATCTTATGACAGCGGTGATCAAGTTCCCTTTCCACCTCAATAAAACACTACATCTCTGTTTGTTAACAACAAAGAGCAGCTAAATCTCCCACTCCAACAAATTTGTATAGGTTGGAATAGATCCTGGGTATCTGATCGGCTTGACAAGTAAAACCAAGACCTAGAATTGTCACCCCAAGTGCTCGGGTGATCTCAGAAGCAGTGATGAGAACATTTTATCCATGTAATTTAGCAATTAACTCACATGAATTCTATTTCCTGCAAACATCCACATCCCAGAAACAATTAGCAATAAATGTTTTGATGCTTCATATAAAATAATGCATCGGACAAGTTGGTCAATACTTGATACATGCAGATGGAAAGAGTGTGGCTACTTGAGATTAAAACGAGGAGCAGCATTATCGTTATTACTTTCTTCTTTTCGTCTTTCTTTTTGACAAATACTACAAAGTTTTATCTGAATGACAACCAATTTTCCGACTGGCCAACATCAGCAAGGATTTGGGGTGGTTTTAGTACCATCACATTCTTGCTAGCGCAAGGCATATTTAGCTAATTTCATGATCAACAATGCCGGCATAACGGAACATGTACAAAGCTCAGTGTCAAAAGATTTACACAAAACGGAGAACTCTCCACAATAGTCTCAGTGTTGCATGGTGGACACCTCATTCAACCGAACATGCAATATGAGCATGATGGTCTGAGAATACTTTAAATCTCAAACAACAAGTGAGCTAACCAGAAAGCCTGGCTTAATGCAAGTGATGACAAGGGCTGATTGATGAGCTTTACTCACCTGCAACTCTTTTTTGAAGGAACAACAAGTCCCCTTTTCTCCAGGCTTTTAAAACGATCTCTTGCAAGGGTGCAGCATCCCTGTTTGCAACAGAAAGCAAATCCACATAAGAAATTCTTGGAAATAGAAATAGAAGTTAAAGCAACCATTTTGGAGAAATTCGAAATCAGGAAGACAACCTTCAGTTTGCGGAGGGAACCAGTAATCTCTTCAGACAGTAAGACCTGAGCAGGAGCAGGCTCGAATCTGAAATGACAGATGCCACTTATCTTTTCAACATCCAAAGTTGTTGTAGCAATAAAACAAAAGCACAAGAAAAACAACTCTCATAGCTCAGATCAAGTATGCTAGAAGCCATGTTGTCAAAGGCTTTGAGGGGTGCTTAAACCCTAAAGCTCAAAAAAGCTCAAGGAGGGGGCTTCGCCTCGCTTTAGTTGCGCTTCAGTGTAAGGCAAGACACTACGGCGTGCACCTCATTGCCCATGCGTTCTCTCTTGAATCAAGCGGCACTAAAAAACAACTATAATCATAAATAAGTGTATTAGCTGCTAAGGGAAACAGTATCAACGTATTTGTTACTTTGTTCTTGAAATACATATACGCTTTTATTTATTTCCTTCATTGCGCCTTTTTAAACTAAAGCCTACACTTTAAGTGCGCTTTGCGCTTAAAGCCCAAGTAGACCTAAACCGCATTTTAGAGCTTTTCACCTTTTGACAACACTGGCTAGAAGTTGAAATTTCTTTTAGGAGTTATAACCAAAAAGATCCCTTTGAATTCTGATGTTCTAGAAAACCATTTCTCTTCCAGTTAGAAATCCAATAATTGAAATTTTTTCACTTAAAAGAATGAAACAGCACATACTTGCGCTTTCCCAAACGTGGTGGACAAGATTTTAGTCTTTCCTTTTTAGCAGTAACACGACGAAGATGTCTTTTCTGTTTTTCTTCATCCTCTTTCTCTATTTCTTGAATTATATCCGGTAAGCTGCAGACACAAGAACAACTCATCACAGGCAAATTCCATTAACTAGAAAATGATTTTCCTGATATTCTAAGCAATCGCAAACCTGTCAATCTCTTTCGAGAGCTTCTCTGCTTTTGTTGCTTCAGCTTCTGCTTTCAGCTGTTCTTTGCGTCTAGCCCGTCGATTCTTCTCAACTTGTGTTAGCATTTTGGGCTTTTGAGGCCTGCATAATATTTAAATTAATGACGTGTAATTTCATTTAAATGTTAAATGAAGGTGAGACATCAACTTGTAATAATGCACTGAACCTAAAATGGATCGCAAAGGAAGCTAATGGCTAACCTAGCGCACTGCAAAATTTCAGAACACACAGCTGTCTTACAAAAAAGAAAATTTTGAACACCGGTCACTTTACAACAGAACATTATTCAGAGATTAGGATCATTACCATCAAAGGAAAGAGATATGAAGTCGGACGGCAACAACAGCTTCCATATTATCTATCATGCTTACCAAAGATCAGCTCACACAATTTAACTCAACTAGATTAAGGGTTTTCAGAGGTCTTATAAAGGTCTTGGCCTAGTCATTCATTGACGTAAACTTTTGGATTGGATGCTCAAATTCTTTCCCAGTTCAAGACTTCCAGTACCATTTAATTATTGACAATTTACTATTTACCACCTCGAAAAAACATGAGAACTTGCAGGGTTAGCTATAAATATTGGAAAAATAAGAGTTAGTGTTGGAAACAAAGACCTTCTCCACTAGCTCAAATTCAATCCTACAAAAACTGAATCTGTTATTTCCCAGCTATAATACTTCCCAGTTACTGAAATAATGTTAATTTTCGCATTAACTACAAATATTGGAAACATAAGAGCTATTAATATTGTAAAAAGGAACTTTTTCCACTTGCAGCAAACAAGTAAACCAAACAGAATAGGGAAAAAGACGTCCAAATGATAGGGACAAAGGGAGCATGCATCTTAGTCCATCTGTGATAGGGATGGATGTATCGCGCCTTGGACCTCAGAAGCATCCATCAGCTTAGAACTTTGTGAAAACTAGTAAACATGCCAAGCCACACAAATAAAACTAAACTGCCTTCAAGTGATGATGATAAGGAGTTGCACATAGTAATCGACAATCGGGAGCTACTATAAAAACGAGAACTAAGCAACTCATGTTAGCCTTGTAAAGTTAAAGTAAAATTTAACTTCACCGAATTGTTGTAACCAGTCTCCAGAATTGATATATAATTGATTTTACCGTCAGTATAATTTAACATGCAAATTCTTAAATTGTCACCTTATTTTTTCTCTGAAGCCTAAAGCCTAAAGATTGTCAATGGTACATCTATTCACTATTTTAAGGGAGTCCATGAATATGAACAGACACAGTTAGGTAAATTACATAGTTCAAAGTTTGATGACCAAACTTTTAAGTAACATAGTTTTAAATCCTCCCGAATACTGAGCTGGCAATGGATAGAACACATTTCTATAGGTAAAACAATCATGACAGTCCAGCAACAAACAGAAGCTACCTTTTCTCCAGTTCTGTGGTTCCATCTTCCACTTGATTTTCATTCTCCACGTCACTCCCACTGTCCGCTTCAAGTAAATACATCTGAGACAAAAGAATCTTCAGTGCATATGTATACCAAGTTAGCCCATTAAGTATCTGCAAGGGCCATGGTCAAGGTACTAGCAAGAATGTAATGTAATCAACTTACCTCTTCTTCATTAACTGCTTCTCCAGGAACAATTAATGGAATAGGCTCCGGCCCCAATTCATTTCTATAAATTTTCTGCATTTCATCTGCAACAGCACAAGCTAATGCATCCTGAATTGAGAAGATACAGAGCGAGTTACTGACCACAGGGACTAGGAGCTAGGTAATAGCAAAATATGACACCCAGACATCAGGTTTTACCTGATGACTTTCGGATGCCGGATTGAATGAGCATCCTGGAGGCTCAACTTCCACAGCAGGAATAACAGTTGTCTTGGGCTTCTGTCACAGACAATGCATGTAAATTTTATTACAAATACTAATGCAGAGTTGTCTTTTCCCTTTTCGAGAAGTACACTGATGCATAATTGTTCTAGGAAAATCATAACTTTACAATTCAAATACTCGAGCTTTAGGACCATACCAAAATATACACACTTAAGATAGAGAAGTAATGGATCGAGGAAGGAAAAGACAGGTAGGTACAAACGATATGCACTAAGCACAGGTGACAACATGGAAATCAATATTATCTCCTCCCTAGGTAACATTGCGCAATTCTAAACTTCACTATCTTAAGTGTGTATTTTGGAATGCGCATATCTTGAAAAGTTTCTCTTTTCAAATCACGAACATAGTTAGGGTCGGCTATAATGGATACTCTATATCCATTCTATTTATTAGGCCCATTACCTTCAACAATAAAGGACCTTAGATTCAATCGCATGCCTCTTTTTCCTTTTTTTACTCCTATCTATCCTTTGAGAGGATAACAAGGCACATAGGTCGTGCAAGGAAATGGTTCCTTACAGAGATGCTTTTTACATGTGATGCTTTCTTGGAAAATAAAATATTCAATTGACGTAAATTTAATCACTTTTTAAGTTGACTTCAAGGTAATCATTTTAAAGAAACAATAATAGTCCTTATAAAGAAGGGGGTACATTTATTAGCCTATAGCAGATATCTTGTCACAACTTATCAGTAGAAAATCCAGCTGATTTCACAGATGTATTTCATGCATAAGGACACAAAAAATGAGAAGAAAATCCTGACAGGAGGCCCAAAAAATAAAGGGAGCAGAGAAAAGATTAGAAAAAAATTCCGAATTATGGGAAGGAGAAAAAAGTGTACCTTTTTAGTTTTGATGACCACTTCACCTGCAACAATGCAGTGAAGTCTGTATCAGAAAAGCTATTTCACTACAGAATTGACAAGGAATAGAAAAGTTCTGAATCACAAGGGCACCTTTATCATCCCAAATGTCAACCATGCTAGAATCTCCACTAGCCAAATCCTAATTGCCCAAAATTAAGAAGAGATAATCACTGAGGATCAATTAGGAATGTGCATTCAACAAATATATAGTTTCCCCTATTGAGCCAAGGGGAATTATGGCAAGGAAGCGGGCAGTCATAACATCTTGCAATTGGTAAATTGAACATTTTTAAAGAGAAATAGTGAAACACCTTTTGACCCTTATCTTTAGCTGTCTGAACTTCTTTACTTTTCTTCTTGGACTTTTTCCCAGTTGAAGAAGGTACAGGTTCGACAAAGGCATTCCTTTGTAGCATACTATCACATCGAAGTACTTTCTCCCGGTGTTTTTCAATTTTCCTTTTGGCTGAAAGATCTGGATCATAGACATAAACTTGTCACTACCTATTAAAGAATGATTCACCAACAAAAAATGACAGAACTGCTAAATATTCCAGAGAAATAGCACTAAGGTGATTCTAAACTGCTCTCTTCTAATCCAAAAATGTCAGTTACTATATCCCAAAACTTCGCCGGGATTCATTATACACGCAATAATTGGATGTGAACAGAAGCCACATCTACTAAAAACTAAACACCCAAACAACTGCTACTGAAAGGTACCTGCAAGTCTAAAGCTGAAATGAACTTTCAATCCGCTCTCAAGGTTGACTTTTTCTAAAATTTGACCATTGAGCCAATTTTAAGATCACTTCGCCTTAAACAAAACCAACTCTCCTACTGTACATCCTACACAGTTACTAGGATACCAAATTATTTTGTAGCCTAGTCTTAGTACACTTAATACTCTAGATATAGCTACCCAGCCAAAAAAAGTTCAGCCAGTTGGAATAGTAAATAGAATACATACGAATTCATCTACGCATTATATCAGCTAGAAAACATAAGTGTGCACCAGTCTATTTGCTTGTTTTACTATGTTCGGTACTTCAAAATAATACTTGCCAGCAATTTTGAACAAGCGAAAGAAATCCTTAAATAGAAAATACCTCTGGATTTGTCGACGTAAAAGAGGGAATCACTGGGAACTTGAGCGAGAGAACCACCGGAAAGAGCATCTTTAGTGGAATTATCAAAGAAATCTTCAATATCTTCCGTGCTTATGTTGGCTCTCCATTCCTTCTTCCCTTTCCTTGAGCTCTTCGATCTTTTCCCCATTTGTGCGCTTAGGTGCTTCGTGCGCTATAAGGTTTCGGCCAACTTAAACCCTAGTATATATAAGGTTTTTGGTAAACTTGCTATATTTCTACTTTTATTTGCACTTTCATCCCTATACTTTTGGTTTTCCTCACATGAACTTTAAAAAAACGGAAAAAGTCCAAATATGTTCTTGTACTATACTAAATTGTGCACTTGTCCTTTATTAATATTTTAGTCCATATATGTCTTTATCGTCACATAGTTAGTCCATATATGCCATTACGATCACATATTTAGTCCAAATATGCCCTTTTCGAAACGGAATCCAGTCAAATTAATTAGTTTTTTGGTTTAATTGTACTAAATATATTTAAAACATTATTTCTTTTATTAGTACTTTTTTTCTTTATTTTTCTCTTTTCTTTGTTCTTTTTTCTTTTCTTCTCTTTTTTGTTCCTTTTTTCTTTCTCCTATATCTGAGTTATTTCATTGGTGATGTCTTCTCCACTTTCACCATCTATTAAACTTGACAAAACTCATGAAATTTTGTTATTGTTATTATCACAAATCCCACATGTTCTTCTGACCTGAAGGAGATGAAAATTATCAGAGAAATTTTTTCGGTGGTGTTAACTGGGTGAAGGTAGGATATGGCTATTCAAATTTTGATGGTCTTGCTCCCTTCAGATTTGAAGCCTCACAGTGAACACCTTTAAATCTGAATAACCATATCCTACCTTCACAAATTAACACCACTAAAAAAAATTTCCGATAATTTTCATCTCCTTCTTTTCAGAATAACTAGAATCTTCTTACTTGGAAGCTTTTACTGGTGTAAGTTTGATTTTTAGGAATAAAATCACGTAAATTTGGTGATGAAAATGAAGAAACATCAGCAATGGAGGAAATCACGTATAGGAGAAAGAAAAAGGGGGAAAAGAGAAAAAAGTAGAAAGAAAAGAGAAAAATAAAGAAAAAAAGTACTAATAAAAAGGAAATAGTATTTGTAATACATTTTAGTATAATTAATAAAAGAGCTAATTAATTTAGCTGGATTCCATCTCGAAAAGGGCTTATTTGGGCCAACTATGTGATAGTAAGGGTATATATGGACCAACTATATGAGTGTAAGAGCATATATGGGCTAAAAATTTAAGAAAGGGCAAATATGCTCAATTTCGTATAGTACAAGGGTATATTTAAACCTTATTCGTAAAAAAGATATTTATTGTTGGTTTATCAAGCAACAAATATGGTGATTGTAAAATGATTTCATGCGCGAACAATCCTCATCATATGTTCTTTTTGGATGGCTCGAGGATGTCATAATTTTTAGGAGTGTCAATAGATATTTAAAAACTCATTAAACCGATCAAACTATACCGTACTAAATTGATTTTTAGGTTTTTTATAATAAAACTTTATGTTTTTATATAAATCTATATCTGAACTGATAATTAGGGTAGATTTTTTATTTTATGAAAATAAATCAAAATATATTGAACCACGAATAAATTTATAATGTGAAAATAATTTTATACATAAAAATTAAAAATAATAAAGTATTAAATTTTTTATGGGTCGTTGGAATTATGAAATAGTTACAAGACAACAGGTAATTAAACTTAAAATCCTAATTCTCAAACCTATTATGCTACTCCTAACGAAACTAAATTATTTCCAACATATTCACTAGCAAAGCACAAGGTATTGTAGTGATTATGAGTAGCAAAACTAAATGTATTGAATATGTTTCCTTTCGTAGATTTAGATTTATCTTTTCGAAAATTTAATCTTCTATAAACTTTATCCTTGAGTCCCAACTTCGTTAATATCTTTCCACTCGTATGATTTATATTTTTTTACTTTTTTTACGTTGATGTAAAATAGTTGATGGATCTTTATTCTATCCATCCTTTTATATTTTCTTAATTTATCACCTTTTAAACTGTAAAAATATCTAGGGAGTTTTGCCAAATCATATAAAAGTACATATGTTATTGCATTCTATTTCTACTAGTGATTTTACATGATATTATAAAAAAAATACCGGATATTTATCCAACCGTACCGATACAGAAGAGAAACTGACATGATTGAGACAATTTCAAAATGTCTAATTTTGTTTATACTTAATAGAATAACAAAAAAAAAAATTAATATGGTACAAATTTTATAAAATAATCGCCCGAACCGAACCATTGACACCCCTAATAATTTTAATGGTTAGATTAAAACCAGTTCTTTTTGGATGATTTTTACGGGTTTAAACTTTAGGGGGTATTACTTGGAATATAATCAAGTTTTCAAACTAATTAAATATTAAGGCAAAATACTTAAATTATTCTTCTGAACTATAGATCAAATTCCTATTACACATTTTTTGCGGACTAAAATTAGCTTACCCACTTAATATTTCTAAAGTGTAGCTAAGACACACCTTTTTGTTTATATGACTAGCGCGTGATTTACAAACAAAATAAGGCATCTGAACAATAAAACATATATATTTGGTGTTTTATTTGGATGGTAAAATTTATCCAACTGTTAAAATTGAGTTTTTTCCTTTTTTCAATTTCTTTATTTTTTTATTTTTCTAAAGTAGTCCACCCACCTACCCACCATCAGACCCATCTAAAGCTCTTCACCTTCCATTGTGGTTAAACCAAAAAAGTTGCAGAGCTAACTCGATTTTGTCATTAACCGAATTGGAAATAAACACAAATTTACAAGCCTGGATATTGAGGGTTTTGGATTCAATAGAGAGGCAATTCCTTCCTTGAGGCCGGACCTGTAAATTGAAAGTGGTGAATACAAAGGCAATTCCTCCTACCTTGGCCAACACTTAAGTACCGTCATTTTTACTTTTTCTTGTTTCCTTTTCCGCTAGCGAAGCTCCAGGCCCAAAAAGATCATTTCTTGAAGAGAAATTTTCATAAAGTACTATCTTTTAGTTGTAGTTAGCTATTTATAGATATCATTTGTTATATTACAGACTATAGATATGTTTTTTGTTGTTATAAGATGTATTAGATGTATTTAAGCTACTAGGTTTATAGATGATAAGAAGAAGGATCTCCACATGGTGTTTATCGATCTAGAGAAAGCGTACGACAGGGTTCCTAGGGAGGTCTTATGGAGATGCTTAGAGGTTAAAGGGGTCCCGGTTGCCTACATAGGGTGATTAAAGACATGTATGATGGAGCTAAGACTCGGGTTAGGACAGTAGGAGGTGACTCCGAGCATTTTTCGATTGCTACGGGGTTGCACCAAGGGTCTGGGTTC
This sequence comes from Nicotiana benthamiana, assembly GCA_034376525.1. NCBI lineage: Eukaryota > Viridiplantae > Streptophyta > Magnoliopsida > Solanales > Solanaceae > Nicotiana > Nicotiana benthamiana. Next base: position 81,984,888 of record CM067325.1, on the reverse strand, counting down.
AGCCCTTTCCTATTTGCCCTGGTGATGGATGCCATCACGTATAATATTCAAGAGAACGTGCTATAATGTATGATATTTACTGATGATATAGTCTTAATTGACGAGACAAGACGCGGCATCAATTAGAGGCTAGAGGTTTGGAGACAGGCCCTTGAGTCTAATGGTTTCAGGTTGAGCAGGACGAAGACGGAATATCTTGAATGCACATTTGGGCCCGAGCCGACAGACGTGGGAGTGGAAGTGTAGTCTCAAGTACCTTGGATCAGTTATTCAGGGGACCAGGGAGATCGACGAGGATGTCACCACCGTATATGGGTGGGGTGGATGAAGTGGAGGTTAGCAACGGGAGTCTTGTGTGACAAGAAAGTGTCGCGGTTACTAAAAGGTAAGTTTTATAGAGCAGCAGTTAGACCGGCCATATAATATGGGACTGAGTGTTGGCCGATTAAGAACTCACACATCCAAAAGATGCAAGTAGCAGAGATGAGGAAATTGAGGTGGATATGTAGGCATACAAGGATGGATAAGATTAGAATGAAGATATTCAAGAGAGGGTGGGCATAGCATCGATGGAGGAAAAGATGGGGAAAGCAAGACTCATATGGTTCGAGCACATTCAGAGTAGGAGCGCTAATGCATCGGTGAGAAGTTGTGAGCGACTAGAGGTGGTGAGCACGAGAAAAGGTAGAGGGAAACCTAAGAAGCATTGGGGAGAGGTGATTAGGCAGGACATGACGCGACTTAGGATTACTGAGGACATGACCCTTGACAGGGGATTATGGAGGTCGAGCATTAAGGTTATAGGTTAGGGGGAAGTTGGGAATATTTCTACAACGCGCTAGAGTGAGACTAGATATTTAGGAGTTAGGCTTAGGATGCTACTGATCAGCTACTGATGCAGGGCTTTATATTCTAGATATTAGTATACTTCCCTCTTTCTCGTATTTCCGATATTCCTTATATTGTTGTTATTTTATGTTATGTTGTGTATTTTATGTTATTTATTATGAGTTTATTGCTAGTACTAATATATCGTTATTTGTTTCCTTCCTGAGCCGAGGGTCTCCTGGAAACAGTCTCTCTGCCCCTCAGGATAGGGGTAAGGCCTACGTACATATTACCCTCCCCAAACCCCACTTGTGGGAATATACTGGGCTGTTGTTGTTGTATTCATGAATACAATAGCAAAAATAGACGTGAATCGGGGATGTCCAACTAATTAGTTGTTGTATTCGAGTGTATTGGACTATATTCATGGCGTGAAATATGGGATTACAGTTGGACAAATTATTGTATTCGACTGTATTCACGACGCAAAACATGGGATTACACTGTTTTTAAACGAAAAGTGAATCAATGAACATAATAGACTCGTAATATAACTCAACAAACTCAATTATAACACACAAATTTTGTATTCCAGTAATAAAAAAGATTCTCAACAAAAAAAAAACCAAAAAACATAGTAATCTTCAGAGAATTTATATAATACATCTGAATACATAAATTATATTAATTTAAAAAAAACATATGAATACATTCATTGCATATAGCGAGACAGTGAATACAATGAAATACATAGAGTACAGCAGGATACATTGAAATACAATAAAAAAGGCAGTGAATACAATGAAATACATGGAATACAACGAGATATATTGAATTACAATTAAAAAAAGACAACAGATACAATGAAATACATGAAAATACAGCATGATATATTGAAAAAAAAATTGAAATATATTAACAGAAATTCAAGTTGCTAAGCCCCAAACTCCGTTGTCTTTGTTAACCTTAATTTCCGGCGAATCTGCCGTTGAGCAAAAACCCTGAATCTCACTGTTCCCATGCATCCTGTACAGTAACCGAGAAAAAATTATGGCAAGACGTTGTGTATCATTTTCGAGGATTCATCCCTCTACCAACGATGCACTAGTTCTTCAACTTCTGTGCTTTGTATTATCTTTGACTGGTCCCCCCTTTTGTATACAGTCAGATTGATTTGTTTGAACTTATGGGTTTTTCTGAGTCTCGCTATTGTAGAAGTATTCTAAGATTGTCTTTTTTCTTTTCCTTTCCTATTAAAGTTACAGCCAAAAAAATGGGGAGTTGGAGGAATTTGCTGGGAAGTTGAAGAAGAAACAGTTTGAGGAATTGTGGAGAATTTTAATCTTTCAAAAAAGAAACTTATGAATATATGTGAGAAATTTGATCTTTCAGAGAATAGCATGTATCAAATTAGAGAGAGATAGAACATAGAGTAAGATGTTCAAATTAAGTACAATAACTATGTGAGAGAAAAATCTCAAAAAGGAGAGAGAAAGATAATAACTAGCGTATATAGTGCATTAGAAGTGGAAGGTATCCAAAATTAGATATTTTGCTATAAACATTAAAAGGTATCTATAGAATATCATTTTTTTAAATGATATTTATTTCAAATAAATAAGGTGCTAGCCTTTGTTATAGGAGGTAAAAGTTCCTTTATTGAACTCATGAAAAAGTGTCCATTTTTTTTCATTTTTAATTTGAAATAAATTTTAAAGTTATAAAGTTTGATCTTGATTTTGGTAAATAGAAATTTCAAAAGTTGAGAAGTGTGGGTGCTTCAATTGTATGGATATGAAGGTGGTTGATTCATATGCATATTTTTTTCTGGTATGTATTTGCCATGGTTGTTGGAGTTTAGAGAAGCAAGTCGACGGAGGTGGGGTTTTTGAAGAAGATGAGTGATGCGGGGGAGGTGGGTTTGTTTTTTTTTTCTTTTAAATATTATCAATTGGGGTTTAAATTTAGTATTTTCCTTTTTGTTCACTGAGTTAGGACACGTGTCACTTCTTTATTGGTGCATGATATTGCACATATTTAAAAACAGATCAAGAAAATGTTAGTAAACTGTATTCACAAAATAATTTTGGAAAATATAAATGAGCATAAACAGAAATGAAAAACAGAAACAGAATTTTAATCCGAGCTCACTAAATTCACAGTTTTTCCTTAAGGAATGTAATCCCTCCAAGTACCCAAGGCTATGGATTATTTCCTCCCAGGATAGAACGAATTACACATTGGTGTAGCGGTACTTCAAACCCCAATGTTTCAGCGAACACAAAGTTTGGTAGCAAATCACACTTACTATTACTTTGTTTGATGTTAAAAGTATGCAGAAGAAGGAGTAGAAACTCAGAAAATAGTATGAAAATTCTGAGCAGAATAGACTTATATTAATAGCCAGAGTTAGGTTGAAATCTGAAGAGGTGCAACTCTTCAGAATGGTTGTTTATGCAAAACGATCACAACATAACATAAGTGGCTATTTACTCAACAATAAAGAGGAAAAATTGAAAATGGTAGCTTAATTTTTAGTTACACAACTAAAAAATGAATTGGAGGATTTAGTATTAATATTTATTTTAATATTAACATTATATTATTAAAATAAATATTTAATAATATTTTTGTTAATATTTTATTTTTAATAAATATATTTGGTCCAACAAATTAATCAATCAATCGATCATTTGATCGAATCCGGATCCTAATCTGAATCTGAATCCGAAGTCGAAGCCGAGCCGAGCGAGCGAGCGACGACGACGACGGCGCGAGGATTGCATTCTTCTCAACTGTTTAAGAGCTAGAAAAAGAGCTTCTTATATACCCATAAAAACCTTTTCCTCTTCCAATATGGGACAATGTCCCTTTGTCAAGGGGAAAAACTTATAATTTTACTCAAAAATTTCATTTTCCTCCATTTCCTATTCAACCAAAACTTATTAATAATGCGTTCATCATCTCCTTTAATGAACGATTATTTCTTTCTGCAATCCTATTGGATTGGAGAGTGTAAAGGGCTACTGTTTGATGAATAATTTCATATTCTAAATATATTTATTCAAAAGGAGATTCATATTCCCCATCCTTATCGCTTCTTATTATTTTGATTTCTTGTTAAGTTGTGTTTCAACTTCATTTTTGTATTGCTTGAATGCATCTATTGCTTCATCTTTACTATTAAGTAAGTAAAACATAGCAATATCAAGTACTATCGTCAATAAAAGCTATGAAATACTTCTTTCCATCGCGAGATGGTATTGACTTCATGTTACAATATCTATGTGAATTAAGTCTAAAAGATTTGAATTCCTTTCAACTGACGTACAAGGATGTTTAACATGCTTATATTCCACACATACTTGACATTTTGATTTGTCACATTCAAACTGTGGCAATACTTCCAATTTAATTATTTTTTCCCAAGGTTTTATAATTGACATGACCCAAACGTATATGACATAATTCATTTGACTCAAGAAGTAAGACGAAGCTGGAATTTTATTATTATTATTTTCAACAACCAGTACATTCAGCTTGAAGGCCCTCAGTGAGGTAATCTTTTCCTACAAATATTTTATTCTTACTTATTACAACTTTATCGGAGACAAAAACAAATTTAAAACTATTCTTAACAAGAAGTCCAACAGAGACTAAATTCTTCCTAATCTCAGGAACATGAAGGACGTTAGTCAAAGACACCACTTTTTCGGAAGTCATTTTGAGAAATATCTTTCCACATCCTTCAATCTTGACCTTTGCATCATTTCCCATAGAAAGCGTCGCATCGGGTCCAACAGGAGCATAAGTAGCAAAAGCTTCTCTAACTGCACAAACATGGCGAGTGGCTCCAGAATCAATCCACCACTCTTTAGGATTACCCACCAAGTTGCATTCGGAAAGCATGGCACATAAGTCATCAACATCATCATGTTTTTCAACCATGTTTGTTTGGCCCTTCTTCTTATCTTTCTTCAGAGTATGACAGTCCGTAGATTTGTGTCCGGCTCTTGGGTTGTATTTCGGTCTAGAAGATTTCTTTCTCTTTTTGTTCTCTTCAACAATATTTGCTCCCACTATTGTTAAGTTTCCATGGCTTCTTTTTTCAGCGGCTTTGTTGTCCTCTTCGATTCTCAACCAAATAATGAGATCTTCAAGGGACATCTCCTTGCGTTTATGTTTCAAGTAGTTTTTTAAGTCTTTCCACGAGGAGGCAACTTCTCAATCATCGTTTCTACTTAGAATGCTTTATTGATGACAAGACCTTCAATGAAATTTCTGTTAGTAAAAAAATACTAAGATCACTACTTTCAACATAAATATTAATTTGATTTATACCTTAATTAAGGAGATCGTGAATAATTACTTGCAATACCTGAACTTGGGTAATAACAAAGTTGTTATCTACCATTTTGTAGTCCAAAAACTTTGCAGTAATGAACTTATTCAACCCGACATCTTTGGTTTTGTATTTTTTTCAAGCGCAGTACACAGTTCTTTTGACGTTTCCACGCCACTGTAGACGTTATACAAAGCATCCTCCAGTCCACTTAGAATATAATTCTGGCACAAAAAATCTAAATACTTCCACGCCTCAATCACGAGAAAGCATTCAGTTTCTAGAGTTTCATCGGACAGTACATGAACATCTCCCTTGATGAACTTCTGGAGACTTAGAGTAGTCATATAGAAGAACATCTTTTGCTGCCAGTGCTTGAAATCAATCCTAAAAAAATTTTCGGGTTTCTCCACCGGTACCAATACTGCTGGTGTTGTTCGGCTCGTTGGGGCATTGATAATCACCATTGGAACAGCTTGGTTCACATTATCATTAGTCATTTCTGTAAAAGAATGACACAAACGTTAAAATCACATAGATTTTTAATCTCCAATAGAGCACAAAACTACAAAGTTTTTGCTCTCCAGAAACAATGAGTACAAATATAGAAAATAGATTAAATTCTTTAAGCTTGTTAGTAAACTATTTTTGTAAAATAATTTTGGAAAATATAAATGAACATCAACATAAATAGAATTTTAATCTGAGCCCACTAAATTCACAATATTTCCTTATGAAATTTAATCCCCTCCTAGTACCAAATGTTATGGATTATTTCCTCCAAGATAGAACGAATTAGAAAGTGCTATAGTGCTACTTCAAACCCAGTGGTTCAATGAACATAAATTTCGGTAGCAAATCACATTTATTGTTGCTTTGTTTGATGTTAAAAGTATGCAGAAGAAGGAGGACAAACACAAAAAATCGTATGGAAATTCTGAGCAGGGTAGACTTATACTTAAAGCCAAAGTTGGGTTGATATCTGAAGAGGTGCAACTCTTCAGAATGATTGTTTATGCAAAATGACCACAGTATAAATGCCATAACATAAATGACTATTTATTCAATAATAAAAAGGAAAAAATTGAAGAGGGTAGTTTAATTTTCAGTTACAAAATTTAAAAACAGATTGGAGAATTTAATATTAATATTTATCTTAATATTAATATTTTGTTATAAAAACAAGATTTAATAATATTTCTATTAATAGTTTACTATTAACAAATAAATTTGGTCCAAAAAACGTATCATTCAATTGAGCATTTGACCAAATCCAAATCCGAAGCTGAAATCGAAACCGAAGTTGAGCTGAGCGAGCGAATGACGACAACAACGCGAGGCTTGCCTTCTTCTCAACTCTTTAAGAGCTAGGAGAAGATTAATTGCTTATATACCCATAAAAAAACCTTTTTCTCTTTCAATATGGGACAATGTCCCTTTGCCTAGGGGAGAAACTTAAAATCTAATTAAAAATTTCATTTTCCTCCATTTCTCATTCACCATCTTTTAAGTATTTAATATACTTAAATACATAAAACCTCTATAGAAAAAGGTGGCATGTCTTAGCTACACTTTAGAAAGATTAAGTATGTAAGGTAGGTTTTATCCGTAAAAAGTATATAATAAGGATGTGATCCATAAATCAGAAGGTAACTTATATATTTTGTCTAAAAATAATCAAAACTTGATAAAATTGCTTCTTTTTCTTCTTCTTCTTTCTTTCACTTCGTGAGCGAAATAAAAAGTTTAAGCTTTCCGGGGTCATGTCTACAAGATTTTGAGTTATCTTGATTTGGATCCTCTAATGATATTGGATAATGATAAACTTTAAGTTGTTATTAGGCTTTCATTCACCTTTCTTATATTTGAACTTTTATCTTCTCATCATTGATTTTTCTGCAAAATCACAAGAAGTAGTGATGGCTAGGAATGATAATTATTAAACTTGCCAAAAAACAAGTTGCTGACTTTCAATGTTGATAATATACAAATCAAACTTTAATACATAATTTCACTTCTACAAGTTTCGAACTTCATAACAATGTTTTAGAGTCTCATTTGGATAAATTTATAACCTTAGGATACTATCCTAGAGTTTTACTTTAACATTGGATAATTTTCCAAAATTCATGTGACTATTTTTCAACTATGACACATTTTTAGGTTTGTTGTCATTTTTATTTACCTATAAAAAGGTACAATTAAATTTGTATACACAGTTCATAAGCACGCATGTTAAGATGATGTGATTAGCAAAGTAACAAAGAATAAAGGAAACAAAATAAAATAATTTAGGAAACAACAAACCCATAATTCAGATAGATTCTGCCGGAATCAAGAATAACTGAAAAGCTTCAATAATAGATTTTTTGTATAAAACTAAAGAAAATGAGAGAAAGAGATATAGCCTTTGTAATTCTTTTTTTTCTCCTCTTACAATGAGTATAAATGTTACTATTTATAGTTAAATCTAAAGATACAAGATCCTCAATTATCACACGCTTAAAGATAAATAAAATTCCCTCTTAATGACTTAATGACTGCATAACGTCGGGAATAAATGCTAAAAATTTTCGTACAGATGCTTCTTTAATACTGCTTTCTCCAACCAATTCCTTGCTTTTAAATTCACTTCTCCGATCTTTATGTCTTCGAAATTCGTATAATATCGGTAACATAGTTGTATTCGGTATTAACTATTTGCTGACTTATCTCTACCCTGTCATCATGTCATGTGTCTGCTCGATAAAAGTCCACATGTATACCATAAAGTTTATAGAATACATAGTCCTCTTACTTTACGGTGACTCAACTTGATATGACCGGAAAGAAGATAAAGCTTAACACATGTCTCCGTATGATTTAATGAATAGTTTTTTCAGTTACCAAGGTATTGATGGTTTTACTGAACCAGCTATAAACGTACCCTTATTATCAATTTGTACTTTAATTTTTTTCGAATCTCTTCAACAAATTCTTCAATTTCATGCAACTTCCACTTCTTAGCAAACATCAAGTTTCAGTAGCATTCCTCACTACTTCTACCATCACGTTTTATGCTATTTCCATCACCGACAACTTTTGTTGCCGCTAAACGATATGATCTTGTGATGGCCATGCCTTTATCTCTTCCTCCACCTAACGGTGTCGAGACTTGCATTGATGGTTGGCCATCCAAGAAAAATTCAAAAGTTATAATGTTGATCCTTCTTGTACAAGTAGGATCATTCCTAAAGATTGGTTTTTAATAAGGATCTCCAGATCCAAAACCCTTCTTCTAATCCCGACAACGACAAAGATAGAGCGTTTGGCGAGTATCCTTCGTCTATTCCACCAACCAACATTCCTATTCTGAAGGCAGATTGTGACCGGTAAAATATTGAGATTTTGGCCCACTTTAATGCAGAGAGGGTACCTTTCAATAAACAAGGGTATAGTTTTACTTATACAAATCCCTTTATCCTCAGACTTGGAAATAAAATTGATCATATTATTCTTGAATTTTTTCAAAGTTATCAAGTCTGTTTGGCTCAAGTGGTTCCGGAAATATGGCATATGGTAGCATGTCTCGGTATCTATTCTCCTGTGTACAAGAAGATCTCGCTCTTGCACACCTAATTCGCCTTTATGCTCCAAAAATCTTTCAATGAGGCATAATCAAACTCAGTAAACGTGATCACAATGCCATCATCATTATCGTGGATGATGATAATGATCATGGTTGGATGGAGAGATTTGCTGTTGTTGCTCCTGGGGACATTATATCCTCATAAGTATCTCCAATTCCTGAAAATTGGAACTATTCTCGTATGTTCTCTTAAATATCTATTCTTCTTTATCATTTTGAAAGAATTTTTCATTCTCTTAGACTCTACTTTTGTTTAGCCACTGCTGGCCCCACCAGTGGTTGAAAAACTAACGCAATGGGTTCAAAAGAGTTTTGACACTTTCACGCTGAAAAATCTGGAAGTGTAAGAATCATGTAGGATACTTTTGTCATTCCTTTTTTGTTATTGTGTGACTTCAATCAGTAATAGGTTGTTGACTTATTCTATTTTATGTTTGCGACCTCAGGCCTTCCAAGGGATCATCTGTTTGACCGATCGTCGATGTATGGCTCGGTTCGAAAGTGGCATAACAATAGCTTCAACAAGTCCTTGATCGGAAAAGGACTCGTAATGAAGCATATGTTTCTGGTGAAACTGCACCATCCATCAGCCCCCCACCCAAGGGGAAGAAGACTAAAAGAAAACACTCCTCTAAAGCTGAGGAGAAAATGTAGCCTCCAGTAGTAGAGAAAATTTATGTAGGACTGTACACTGTTGGAAGAGGATTGCTATTAATATTTGGAGGGAGGCTTTTAGGCTAAGGGAATTTTGGAAGAGTAGAAAGATTTTGGAGAAGAGAAACTTTTATTACTCAAACTTGTTTTTGATTCTTTTGGCTTGATATGTTGTGTGTTGTGTGTTATACAAATGCCAAATGCCATCCCATATTTATAGGGGAGGCTTGCCAAGCTCTAGAGTGTCTAGAGAGTTCTACCATTTCCTAGCTATGTACATGTGCTAGAATTCTATGGAGAATTCTAGAGAGTCTAGAGAGTTCTATTACTTTCTAGCTAGGTACATGCTATGGAGAATTCTAGAGTATTTTCAAGCTCAAATGGACTAGAGTTCTCTAGAACATTCCGGAATCTAGAGTTGCCTAGAATGTTCCGGAATTGGGCTATTTATTTTTCATAATTTCTTAAGCCCAAATAATTATAACAAAATCAAGTTTATTTTATTTTCAACACCCCCCCCCCCCCTTAAACTTGATTTGTCATTCCAAGCAGACTTCTTAACTTGATGAAGTCCTCTTGCTTGAGTGGCTTGGTCAAGATATCCGCAACTTGGTCTTTGGACTTCACGTACTCTACTTGTACATCCTTTCTTGTGATGCACTCTCTTATGTAGTGATAGCGTGTGTCAATATGCTTGCTTCGATCATGGAACACCGGATTTTTCGCCAACGCCAACGTCGACTTATTATCCACGCATATTGTAGTTGGATCTTCTTGTGGCCATCCCAGCTCCTTTAGCAAACTTCGCATCCAGATTGCATGACATACACAGGAGGTAGCGGCAACGTACTCAGCTTCACATGTGGATAGAGTGACAATTGGTTGTTTCTTGGACATCCAAGTGAAGGCGGTGTCTCCCATGAAGAACACGAAGCCCATGGTACTTTTTCTATCATCAATGTCTCCGGCCCAATCGCTATCGCTATAACCAACCATCTTATAATCATTAGAAGTTGAATAGAACAAGCCAAAGTTGATTGTAGCTTTGAGGTAGCGGAGAATTCTTCTTGCAGCCTTCAAGTGTGTAGTAGTTGGATTCTCCATGTAGCGACTTATGAGGCCGGTGGCATAGAGAATGTCGGGTCTCGTGCAAGTCAAATATCGTAAGCTCCCAACTAAGCTCTTGAACATCGTCGTGTCCACTTTCTCAGCTTCATCATGCTTCGACAACTTGATCCCGCACTCCACCGGTGTGTTGACTGGGTTGCAATCATCCATCTTGAACTTCTTTAGGATCTCCTTCGCATAGCCCTCCTGTGAGATGAAAATTCCATCCTCAAGTTGTTTGACTTCAATGCCAAGATAGTACACCATAAGCCCAACGTCGGTCATCTCGAACTCTTTAGCCATCGCTTGCTTGAACTCATCGATCATCCTTTGGTTATTTCCTGCAAAGATTAAATCATCCACGTACAAGCAAACGATCAAGATATCTCCATCTTTCATCTTGGCATAGAGCGCATCCTCATGTGGGCATTTGGCGAAGTCATTTTCTTGCAAGTACTTGTCGATCCTACTGTTCCACGCCCTTGGTGCTTGCTTTAGTCCATATAACGCCTTCTTCAATCTTAAGACTTTGTCTTCCTGCATCTTCACCTCATAGCCTATAGGTTGTCGGATGTAAACTTCTTCCTCAAGGACTCCATTCAAGAACGCCGACTTTACATCCATTTGGTGTATCTTCCATTTATTTTGAGCTGCCATAGAAATGATTAGTCTTACAGTTTCTAAATGGGCTACAGGGGAAAATACCTCGTCATAGTCGATGCCGGCTCTTTGACTGTATCCTTTTGCAACAAGCCTCGCCTTGTATCTTTCGATTTCTCCCTTGCAGTTTTTCTTTGCCTTGTACACCCACTTGACGTCGATCGCCTTTTGCCCTTTTGGAAGTGAAGTCAGCTCCCAGGTGTCGTTCTTTTCGATGGACTGGATCTCCTCATCCATTGCATCTCGCCATTTCTTACTTTGTACGGCTTCTTCAAAGGTAACTGGTTCACAATCAGCAAATAGACAAAGAAGAGTTAGGTCCTCTAACCTTTCAGTGTCTTCATAAATGTCTTCCAAACTCCTTGCGCGTTCCTCGCTCCTTTCATTCAGAAACGATGGTGGCGAGTCATCTTGAACTACTGTTGGCGAGGTAGGTGGAGTAGTTAGCTCTCGATGGGCATCCTCTGCTGTAGATCTTTGTTCTTCTTCTTCGGTTGGAATAATAGAACTAAAGTCCTCGAGAGAACCAAAATTCCATTCTCCTTCTTCATCAAACTCCACATCCCGACTTATCACAAGCTTGTTAGTATCTGGATTATATAATTTGTAGCCTTTGGAGTTGGAATCATACCCGATAAAGATGAACGCCTTACTTTTGTCATCGAGCTTGCTCCGTGTCTCGTCAGGTACATGTGCGTATGCTTTGCTTCCAAAGACTCTTAGATGGGAGATTCCTGGCTTCCTTCCACTCCAAGCTTCTTGTGGTGTCTTTCCCCACACGCTCCTTGTTGGTGATCGGTTGAGTAGGTAGACTACACATGCTACTGCTTCGGCCCAGAATTCCTTTGGTAGCTTCTTGCTCTTTAGCATACTCCGTGCCATGTCTAGAATTGTCCGGTTCTTCCTTTCCGCCACTCCATTTTGTTGGGGGGACCTTGGTACCGTTAGTGGACGCCTTATTCCATGCTCCTCGCAAAAACTCTGGAACTCTCTAGAAGTGAACTCGCCTCCACGGTCGGATCTCATGGCCTTTATGCATAGTCCACTTTCTTTCTCCACTGCCGCTTTGAATTTCTTGAATACTTCAAATGCCTCCGATTTTTGCTTCAAGAAATACACCCATGTCTTCCTAGAAAAATCATCAATAAATAGAAGGAAATAGTTGCTTTTACCGAGGGAGCTTGGCTTGATCGGACCACATATGTCGGTATGTATGAGCTCCAATGGCTTTTGGGCTCTCGAGCTTGACTCCTTTGGAAAACTCTTCCGAAATTGTTTTCCGAGTAGGCATCCTTCGCATAACTGATCGGGGTGTCTAATGGATGGTAGTCCTCGCACCATGTCCTTTTTGGATAGTAGCTCCAAGCCTCCAAAATTCAAGTGCCCAAATCGAAGGTGCCAAAGCCAAGATACATCTTTGTAGCAAGCTTTAAGACACTTTGCAACATCATTTTGAATGTTCAACAAGAACATTCTATTTTTCGACATAGGCACCTTAGTGATTAAATTATTTTTATTATCTCTTGTGGAAAGACTATGATCTTTCATGTGAATGTCATAGCCCTTCTCTAAGAGTTGCCCCAAACTCAATATATTATTTTTCATGTTGGGCACATAGTAGACATTTGAGATAAATTGGTGATTTCCATTCTTCAAGCGGATTAGGATGTTACCTTTGCCTTTCACTGGTATTTTGGATTCATCACCAAAAGAAACATTACCACTCACCGATTCGTCGAGCTCCACGAACATGCTCCTCTTTCCACACATATGGTTGCTCGCCCCGGTGTCAAGGTACCAAGTGTTGTCTTGTCTCCCTTCTTCTCCTTTGTATGCTAGAAGTAGGGTCACGTCTTTTTGGCCCTTATCCTCCACAAGGTTGGCGGTCTCTTCGACTTTGGTTTGAGACCCTCTACATTGTGAAGCATAGTGTCCATATTTTTGACAAGAATAACATTTGATTTGAGATTTATCGTACCTTGCACCTTGGTTGCCTCTCCCACGACTTGGGTATTCTCTTCTTTCTTCATTGATGTTGAAACCTCCTCGTCCATGTCCATGCCCTCGACCTTGTCCACGACCACGACCTCTTCCATATTGACCTCGTCCATTTCCGATATTTTCTTCCTTATCTTTTATTTGCATCTTGAATAATTGCTCCACTATATCTTGTTTTTTCTTATGCTTTTCTTCATATGCTTGTAAGGATCCCATTAATTGATCAATTGACATCTCCTCCAATTTTAGTTTCTTCAATTGTTATGACAATATGCTCGAATTTGGAAGCTAATGACCGGAGTATCTTCTCAATAATTCTAACATCTTCCAATTTTTCACCATTTCTTTTCATTTGATTTGAAACCACCAAAACTCTTGAAAAATAGTCGGAAATGGACTCCCCTTCTTTCATATGTAAAGACTCAAATTCTCCTCTTAAAGTTTGGAGACGTACCTTCTTTACTTGCTCGGCACCTTTGCAAGACGTTTGGAGTTTCTCCCACGCTTCCTTAGCAGTGGTTGCACTTGAGATCTTCTCGAACCCATCATCATCCAATGCTTGGTAGATGAGGTAGAGAGCTTTCCTGTCTCTCTTTCTTGAATCCTTCACACCATCCTTTTGAGTTTGGGATAATGTAGATTCATCTAGGGGCTCATTGTAGCCTTTCTCTACAATATCCCAAACATCATGTGCACCTAGGAGAGCCTTCATCTTGATACTCCAATTATCATAGTTGCTCTTGTTGATCATAGGAACTTGGAAGGATGCAACACCATTTGCCATGATTTTAGTAATTTTTTGGTTAGAATCTTGTGGCTCTGATACTACTTTGTTGGAAGAGGATTGCTATTAATATTTGGAGGGAGGCTTTTAGGCTAAGGGAATTTTGGAAGAGTAGAAAGATTTTGGAGAAGAGAAACTTTTATTACTCAAACTTGTTTTTGATTCTTTTGGCTTGATATGTTGTGTGTTGTGTGTTATACAAATGCCAAATGCCATCCCATATTTATAGGGGAGGCTTGCCAAGCTCTAGAGTGTCTAGAGAGTTCTACCATTTCCTAGCTATGTACATGTGCTAGAATTCTATGGAGAATTCTAGAGAGTCTAGAGAGTTCTATTACTTTCTAGCTAGGTACATGTGCTAGAATTCTATGGAGAATTCTAGAGTATTTCCAAGCTCAAATGGACTAGAGTTCTCTAGAACATTCCGGAATCTAGAGTTGCCTAGAATGTTCCGGAATTGGGCTATTTATTTTTCATAATTTCTTAAGCCCAAGTAATTATAACAAAATCAAGTTTATTTTATTTTCAACATACACTGTGGTCCTTGATGAAGAATAAGTCGAGGATGATGCAAAAATGATTTCTCTTCAAAGAAGAAGAAGAAGAGATCCATAGTTCATTTGGAGAAGTGAAGAGACCCTTTCGGGAGTCTGAATTGGCTGAAATAGCTTACTCTCCTTTCTAGGCTCCGGTTGCTTCTACTGGCCAGAAAGGTACTATTTTAAGTGCTTTCCCAACTTCTGCTCCACCACTGGTCATCACTGACCGAGAACAAAGTGTTCATTCCCCACCATTACTTGACCATGGGAACATAGAAAATGCCTTCCCAACTTCAATCTGGGACCCTAATGGTAAATGTAATATTATCATTACAGTTTCGGGTAAATGCCTCATTCTCTCTAAACTGGTTGGGGTAGCCAACTATTTGTAACCTTTGGCTACGGAGAAAGATTGACAAAAAAGGATGTTCTTTATGCTGAGTGTCTAATACAACAATAACAAGCATCTTTCTGCTCAAGTATCTTGTGTCTTCCTTTCTTTTTCTTTGTTCTTATTTTTATCTTTGCCTCTAATAATTTTAAAATTAACCTCACAGGCTAACATTCTTGCCTCTGAGGGTCTTCAAAGGATGATAATAGATAAGAAAGTACCTCAATCTGAGCAATATGCCTTGGAGAACTCTCATTGTCAAAATCCCTAGAACACATGAATCATCATATCCAATCCTAATTCCACCACTCAAATGATTGACAAATCCTTCATATATAATCATCCCACGAGAAAGACTTCCATAATTCTTCCATGCCACATAGAAAAAACATTAACAATCGATAAACCAAGCGAGTATCACAATACCAATGAAACATCAATAAGTTAAAACACAATGCGCCTTCTGAAATGTGCACCCTTCTCACGTAATACCAAGTAGTACTAACATTCATCTAAACATCTAAGACCATCCATGCTATCTAAACTTCATGACATTCCCTTCAAAACTAAACCGCAACTACAAACCTCAATCCCACACATCGAATTGCATCTATTATGCCATCATATGAAAAGTATGAGATTCTCATCAACAATTCTGAAGCTCTATCAGGATAAATTCTTCATCAGCCAGAAATCTACCACAAGACCCCATCCGTAAGAAAATCACATCATACAACATACCCCACATACCTGTAGAAATATCCATCTCAAACTGAGGTCGACACTGTCGAGAACTCTTCGAAACCCATGTGCACATAACCAAGCCATCAAAACTGAATTTCTCTAACTTAACCAAGTTGCGCAGGTTGCCAAACCCAAGAGTATTTCCATGAAACTATGATAAAGCCTTACCATATTATAAGAACCAAACGAACCAATCAATTATAGTACCATGTTGTCATATTTCTCCTTGCTGGTACACCACGATCCTTAACCCGGAGCTCACTACAAGAGATCCTATCATGAAATCATACCGTCTTAAGATCCATAAGCCGTTGTATTCCCTTTTGGACACCCAAGAATGCTATAACCTAGATACCTACTCTAAAGAGACTTTCCACAAATTTGAAGCCTTTTCTTTAACCTTTCTGGTACTGAAATGTATAATCAATAATGATACAGAAATACCGGAAGTCTTGGCACCATCTGATGCAATTCCCAAACCTTTGCAATATACAAATCTAGAAAATTCTCAAATGCCACATATGAATCTTGAACTAATTATAACCTTCTCGAGAGTTATCCACCCTATTTAAATCTCAAACGCACCCCTAAATGAGCCAAACAGCCTATGCTCCATTAGCACACCAACACCTAAAGAAGTCACCCACACCTCTAAGCAATCAATAGAATTCCTTTCTTTAGCACATTACATCCATCACGAATAACAAAACCAAATCATTCCAAAATTTCCCTACATCCATAAAGTGTAACACATAATACATCCAAAAACTTTCCTTGCTCAACCAAAACCAACCTCTTCAAGTCATAATTGATCCACAATCACGCCTCAAACAAAAACCAATATTACACATAACTATGCATTTTGATCGTTAATAGCAGACTCTCCCACTTAGCTCAAAGACATAGAACACAACATCTGATAACCTACAATAGTACTTCATAGTTGCTATGATCCTGCACAATCTCAACAAAATCCTTCATGAACCCACATAATACTAATCATAGAAATACCTCAAATCATCTGCTAAGCTCACATTCCTTCTTGTGATAGTCATGCCAACCTCCTCAAGCAATTCAAACTCAGTTGTACTACATATAACCCACCGATAATAGAAAACTTTCCACAGAACAATATAAGGATCACGCATCCGTAGACTACTCCGCAGGTGATAACCCAACTGCTTAGCCTCAACTCACATCCTTTGTGACCCCATCCTAGTCATAATAACCATGAAATCACTACATCCTCTCGAGTCTGAACTCGTCATCAAGACATAAGAATCTAATTCGCTATACAATAAACAACAGAAAAGACCCCTAACACACTCATAACTCAAGATTGTACAACATATCTATTTAGAAATCAAGACTCTAATAGTCATATTCACATCACATTCAAACTCTTCTCGTCACATCTAAACCATATGAACACGTCATGCTGTCAGATCTTACTAATTATATAGCCATCCAACCGTTCACCGAGCCATAGATCCTACTCTTCGGGATATTACCAGGCATATAAGTCCAAAAGTACATGCTTACATACTGAAACTATCGAGCCCAAGTTGCGGTGCAAACTTGGCCTCGAGCCCTCCAGATTGGCCCATTACCAAACACAAAATACATATCTCATACCTCATCTATGGAATTAGAAGCCATCGACGCGCAACCAATACCGAGCGCTCACATAACATACCAATCTTCAAGCTGAATCAATAACGCATGATAAGGTAAGAAGGATGTGAAGTTTATTCTAGATTCCTAGTAACCTCTCGAAGATAGGTGTGGGAAGCATCATACAGATCTACAAGACTCTACTAGACACTTTATCATGACTCGTAGAGCCTATGAACCTAGAGCTCTGATACCAACTTGTCATTATCCAAATCCAACAAGTTGTGATGGCATATTTCCTAACCTGCTAGGTAAGATAAATAACAGTCAACACAACTCAAATGAGAATAGTAAGAGTAAATGAGTAAAATAGTTGAATTTCTATACAAACTCCCAAAGATTGGTAATTCGAATCATGAGCTTTTAAGACTTAAAATTTACAAAGTTGGTACAAAATACATACACCATCTATTCGGAACATACATAAACAGATTTATAAGTCTAAAGCTACCAAGGGAAAATGGCGGTTGTATATGAAAAACATGTACATCTTCAATGCGAACTCCCACCATATACAACAACATCATTTCCAAGATCTGCACGTAAGGTGCAGATGTGTAGTATGACTACAACCAACCCCATGCACTCAATAAGTAACAAATTTAACCTCAGCTTGAAAGTAATGATGAGCTCAGAAGAAGGTTAGAGTTCAATACCCATGGTGAATAACAATAAAATCACAAGATATAATAACGGTCGTAACAACAAATAGCACAAGTAAATTATCATGCTCAGCTCATCCACAACTACAAAAAAGTAGACATGCCTTTCAAGTATAACATTCAAGGCTAAATCTTACCATTGAAATCAATTAAACATGTATTTATAAAAAAGAACCGAGTTTCCTAATTTACTATATCAGACAAGACTTTTTGTTTACCAAATAGCATGAGAAAAGTACATCTCTAAACCTACATGTCAAATATATATGTCTTGTCATCAAATGTCATACTACTATCTAGCATGAGAAAAATACATCTCTACATATATGTCGAGCATGCATTTCAAATGAATGATATCACGGTGGTATCCCTAGGTGCCTTCACTCTCAGTATACTCAAGTTGTATGTCTCAAATGCCCACTTCATCACACACACACACACAAAAAATCACTTAGCATTGTACGAGTGTTTAATGTCAATGTCCCTCACCAAAGCACATGTATGTATATCACTTCACCTGTGCTCACTACTGGTATGTCAGACTTCGGAGAGGCAGATCCTGCCCAAACGCTAATCAAAAGCCAATATAGCCTACTACAGTTGCAACCCGATCCATAATAATAATAAAGTCTATACGGGCTGCTGCGACGTGAAACCCGATTAATAATAATAACAATAACAACAACAACAACAACAACAACAACAACAACAACAACAATAATAATAATAATAATAATAATAATAATAATAATAATAATAATAATAATAATAATAAAGCCAATATGTCCTGCTGCAACGTGCAACCCGATCTACAACGACACTCAACATGATTCTAAAGCCCACCTCAATCATCAACTTCTCAAGTATCAAGGGCTCATAATCTCATACCACTCTCCCCTTCCCCACGAAACTCCACATATAGAAAAATAATGACAACATGTGATGTAACAATGAATGATGAACATATATTGAGACATGATATGCAAATAAAGAATCATGACCGAATGTATAATAACAGTTAAATTCGATAACTCAAAACAACAAAAATGGCCTCATTACGTCTCAACCAAATAAGCACATAGCCTAAACATAATTTTTAACATGAATCATAACTCAGGTAATCAACAAGTAGGGGAAAACACGGATATAGGACATTGACATTAGACACTCGTACAATACTGAGCTGTACTCACTGCTGGTATATTAGACTCCGGAGGAATAGATCCTGCCCAAGTGCTAATCAAAAGCTATTATGGCCTAATGCGGTTGCAACTCGATCCACAATAATATTAAAGTCTATACGGCATGCTGTAGCGTGCAACCTGATCATATTATTATTAATAACCATAATAATAATAATAATAATAATAAAAATAATAATAATAATAATAATAATAATAATAATAATAACAGCAACAACAACAACAACAACAATAATAATAATAAAGCCAGTATGGCCTGCTACAACGTGCATCCCAATCTACAACGACACTCAACATGATTCTAAAGTCCACCTCAGTCATCAACTTCTCAAGTCTCAAAGGCTCATAATCTCATACCACTCTCCCCTCTCCTCCCTCCCTCACAACTCCACATATAGAAAAATAATGATAACATGTGATGTACCAATGAATGATGAACATATATTGAGACGTGATATGAAAATGAAAAATCATGACCGACTGAATAATTACAGTTAAATTAGATAACTCAAAACAACATAAATAGCCTTATTAGGTCATAACCAAATAAGCACATAGCCTAAACATAATGTTTAACATGAATCACACCTTAAGTAATCAAACAATAGGGGAAACAACAGATATAATAGGATATGATAGCAGAACAAGTCTAGTATTAGTCTAAAAGTCAACTTGAATCATAATTACCTCGGTGCATGGACACGCACCCGTCACCTAGTATGTGCTTACCCCAACACATCACAAGTAACATGATTTCCATGATAAATACCCTCAATTTCAAGCCTAGAAATGTTACTTACCTCGAAAAATTCAAAACAAATACCGAGCTAACCAAACAATACTCTAGAAAAGCACCCCATGCGTATCAACCTCTGAATGGCTCGAAACAAGCCAAAAGTAACTCAAAACATCAAATAATGCCAAAGAAAAGCAACTCAAATGATAAATGTCAAATTTTTAAACAAATACTCAAAGTCAACAAAAGGGCAAACCCGGACCCGCACCTCGAAACCCGAAAAAATTCACAAATTTTGTTAACCAATTTAAATACGAGTCCAAACATTCTAATTTCATTCAAATCTGACTCCGAATCAATGTTCAAACCCAATTAATCACTTTAGGAAAATTTGGACGACCCCCCCCCCCCCAAATTTCTCTTTTGGAATCATGGAATATAATCAAAACCGAGTAGAAAATACTTACCCCAGTCCATGTGGTGAAAATCCACTTTAAAATATGCCAACTCCGAGATCCTCAACTAAAAATATGCTAAAATAACTCAAGGTTCGAAAATAGAGTACTTATAAGCAGTACCTAATTGATCCCTTCGTGAACGCGGAAGAATCCTTGCTTTCGCGATGAACAAAATGAACTGCCACTAAATGCCTTACGCGTTCATGAAGCTTTCCACACCAACATTATGCCCACAGATGCCATACAATGGGAACGCAACCCATGTCTCTCGGACGTGAAGATGAGTGCTCCAGCTCCCAACTCATCATCGTGAACAAGACCTCACAAACGCAAATACGAAGCTCAAGTCCCACATACTCTGCAAATGTGACATAATACTCACGAAAGTGAAGAGATAAAAAAACCCAATTTAAATCCTTATTCGCGATCACGATGACTCCTACACAAACGCGATTCACTGCAGACATCAGTAAAAACCAGCATTGCCAACATAAGAGAAATGATCTGAAACCACCCAAAATATAATTTCATCTGCATCTTCCTTATTGAAAGTAATTTCATCATCGTCTGGTATTTGATGGATACTTTTTCCATGAGTGACCGATGTCTTTGCCTTCCTTGCAGTCAAATATGTCATACCACTCACTTCAACTACTCTAAAAGTCATGTGTATTGTGAGACGAGGAGACCCTTTTGGT
Organism: Nicotiana benthamiana; assembly: GCA_034376525.1. Lineage (NCBI taxonomy): Eukaryota > Viridiplantae > Streptophyta > Magnoliopsida > Solanales > Solanaceae > Nicotiana > Nicotiana benthamiana. The sequence continues at coordinate 81,963,783 of CM067325.1, read as the reverse complement.
TTTGTTGGTTTCGTCGGTTCCATTGCATCACGACTTTTGCCAAAATTATTCTTAGCCCGATCACTCAAAAATTTCTAAGATGCCTATTTTTTAACAATACTACTATCTCCGTGAAACTCACACCACAAACTAGGATCGATTTTATTGGGGTTCGACCGAATTGGTTTCGGGAACCTTGCTTCTTTTATGTTCCTCACGGAAGAAACTAACTCCACCAAGATAATATTGAAATTGTAATTGGACAACCTGGGATAGCTTGAATTCCCGGACCCCGATGGCTCTTTATCTAGCAAAGTTCTGCTACTTTGTCCACATCTAATCCTATCTGGTATAGGTCTTTCTAAGGATTAAAAACCTCTAATTCCATGTCCTTGTCCTGATCGCAAATATGATCTTTCGTTTGATACATACAATTAATAACAGCTCCTAGATGGCCTCTGATCTGCATCGATATCATTTTTTGACCTTTCTAGGTGCGGTTACAAAACTTGAATGATATCGGAGAACCCAAATTATCATCTTCTTTAATAATTTTTGATTCATATCAGTTGTGGACATAAACGCATGTGGTTGCTTGGAATTCCGACAAGCTTTCCTTCAGCTTCCTTGAGGAATCAGAGCTAAAAAGATTAATGCCCTTTGTAAATACCTCTGCTTCCCATTCACCTGGTACCGCTATTAACAACATTATCTCCTTTTGGAACATTATCACGAACTCTCAAAGTAACTCATAGTCTCCTTGAGCGATTCTAAAAATGTTTGCTTTTCGAGCTTGAACTTTTGTTATTCAGTATTAGCTTTGATAAAAGAAACTACAAGCATTTTAAAAGAATCAATTGAATGTTCAGGTAAGAGTGAATACCATATTAAAACCTTTTTGTAAAGGTCTCTTCGAATTTCTTCAGCAAAACTGATTCGATCTCGTGTGAAGCCAGATCGTTTCTCTTTACGTCGATAGTATATGTTGTAATGTGCTCCTACAGATCTGATGTCCTATTATATTTTAGAATATCCAGTATCTTAAACCTTTTTTGGGTCAACTCCAGAGCTGCACTTGGTTGCAATGACAACTGTATATACTTTTTTTAGTCTGGGCTCTTTAGAACTAGAGGTGTTCCTGGAATCAGATCCATCAGAGCATGGAATTCTTTAGCATTTTGATCCATTCGAGTATTTATCTCTCTCATACACTTCATGTGCTCATCCTTGAAAGGATCATTAGATCATTTGTGTAGTTTTCATTTCTAAATCCATACTTGCGCCGCCTACATAGTTATTGTTTGATCTAAACTCCCCTTTGAAGATGTTATCGATTCTTGGAATCGTTTGATTTATAGGAACTCCATGAGGGGCTTGAACTCCACCATTTGAATTGTTTGAAGTTATTGATATTGCTTGTTAAAGTTCAGCCATTATCAAATTCAATCTTGAGAGATGGTTCATAATTTTTCGTTATTGTGCTTTAAACAATATTACGATATTGGCCACATGCTCATAATCCAAATCATCAGGAGTGGTACTCCTTTCACACCAAGCAATCCTTTCCACTCAGCTTGGAATTGATCCATTACCATCATAATGAGTTTTACTAGTTGAATTGTCTTGTTGCGACCCACTGCGTACATGTTGTATGTTCCCAAAGGCTTGTTGTTTGTTGTTGTTCACAGTAACATTGAGCAGATTGTTGACATTATTATGTGCCATAGCTACATAAAGCTTATTAAACAGAAAACCTTTAAATCATGTTAGTAAAAAATAAGAAGATTCGAATAACATCATAATTGTCTAAGCCCCACAGTGGGCACCAACCTATTTACCCGTAAAAAGGTACAAGTAAATTTGTTACGTGGTTTATAGATACATGAATAAAGATAATCTGATTAGTAAAGTGTCATGACCCAAAATCTCATCGCAGGCGTCATGATGACACCTATAAGACTAGCTAAGTCGATTAATGATTAAACCAATTTTAACAATGATAATATGAAACAGAGTTTAATATGAATACCGAAACAAAAGAGAAATAAGCCTACATGACAATAATAATAACAACCTCCAAATACTAGGCAATACAGAGTCACGAACTCTAGCATAATATATTGAAAGATCACAAAGATGTAAATACAATATTGTTCAAATAATAAGTTGACAGTACAATGAAAGGAAAGGGCTCCAGTGGACTGTGACGACCAATCAACTCTACCTTGAATCCTCGCGATCAATAAGCTAACTCCGCCCAAGTCCGATATCTTCAATTCCTGGCACAGTAAAAAAGTTAACAGAAGTGTAGTATGAGTACACCACAATCAGTACCAGTAAGTATCAAGAATAACCTCAGTAGAGTAATGATGAGGTACAAGTCAAGACACCTAGTGTCAAATAACTTGTGCAGTATAGAATATAAAGCTAATAATGGAAAGTAAGAATCAGTAAATGGAAACAAGAATAAATGTATTGTATAAATAGTAAAGTAATAAGAACACTGTAAAAGCACCATTGGAACCAAATAAGAACACAAATGACAACCAATTAGTCAAACCATTCTAACATAAGTTTCGCGATGAAATTACTCTGAGATGCCTCATTTCATGATAACAAGTCACGAGTCTCAACCCACAATCATATGCTCACGGAACCTTGTGCCCACATTTCTAATCACAACCGCACGGACAACTCACATGACAATATCTCAATGTGCTTGGCATGATCACATGCTCATAAACACAAGCCGCCCGACATGGTCACAAGTTTACTATTACAATCCACCCAGCATGGTCACAGGCTCAATATCATAATCCGCCCGGCGTGGTCACATGTTCAATATCAACATGAAAGCAGATAATACAAGAATACAAAAGGCATGATCATTAAATGTTAAGTTTCATACTTTCGAGCTTGTATAAGTCGCATGCTATGGTGTATTCTTGTGCGAGTGTACTACTACATCCCAAGACAAAAAATAATATCAAAGACATCGAGTAGCTCATTGAAAGCAACACAAAAAGTTCAATCAAAATAGATTCATGACTTTCAATAACTTCAACTTCAATTAATTGCTTAAGGATAAACTCGATAATGAAGGTATTTCCATGAAATGGAAAACTTTGGATTCTAGTGTATGAAATAGGCTAACAATGAAATAGATGGCACGGACTAGCAACTATATCTAAGTGCATGAGAATGACTCGATAACAAAACGATATCACGTAACAACAATTTCAATTAATAGTAACTCAAGAATAAAAGAAGTCACACAACGATAAATGAGGTAACAATATATAAGAGCAAACTTGACAAGTAAAGGATATGGCATGTAACGACAACATTAAATAAAGCGTGTGATAGTAATCATGACAAATAAAATATATAACAAGTGCTAACAATTCCAGATAAATATATGAAAGAAGTATAAGATTCTAAATTGGTCAATTTCCACATATGATCCCCTATTACACACTCGTCACCTCGCGTACACGGCTTTCACATAACGCAAATAGCACAAACAACTCAAATCCTAAAGGGTTGTCTCCCGACACAAAGTTAGACAAGATACTTACCTCAAAGAAGCCAAATCAATACTCTAAAATCCTCTCGTGTGAAACAATCTCTAAATGACTTAAATCTATCTAAAATAACTTAATATTATAAATAAAAACCAAAGGAAATAATTTGGAATAATAAAACTTAGATCTTAAATGAAAACTAAAAAGTCAACCCAAAAAGTCAACCTCGGGCTTGTACCTCAGAATCTGGCAAAATTCATAAAATTCGAACACCTATTCCGGTACAAGTCCAATTATACCAGAATTATCCAATTCCAACACCAAATCGGCCTTCAAATCATCATTTTATATTTTTAAAATTTTTTACAAAAATTCTCATTTTCTCCAATTCAAATCACCGATTTAATGATAAAAACAAAGATGAAATTATGAAATAGAATCAAATTTGGGAAAGAATACTTACCCCAATCCAAAGTATAAAAATCCCCTCCAAAATCGCCCAAATCCAAGCTCTCTAACCCAAAAAGTACTAAAATATCAAAAGTACTCGAAATAGAGTACTTTATATTCTTCACAAACATTTGTACATCGCGATCGCAGAAATACACATGTGATCGCGAAGAAGAAACAACACTTCCCAAAAATGTACTACGTGATCATGTAAACAACACTACGATCACGAAGGCCATCAAACCAAACAAGCGCGAAAGCACAAATTCTACAACGAACGCGTAAGCCAACGAGCTTGCCTCATTCCATAGCACTACGCGGTCACGATCTTTAAGACGCGAACGCGACTGACAAATAACCCACACATTGCAAACGTTGTAGCACATATGCAAACGTGAAGAAGTACCACGCCCATCTCTGACAAAACAACGCGATCGCGGCTGAATACCCACGATTTCATAGAGCACCTGAAGCATTAGAAAACCAACAGCTCTAAAACATGACAAAATGGCCTGAATCCCATCCAAAACACACCTAGGGACCCCGAGACCCCATCAGAACATACTAACAAGTTTCATAACATAACGCAGACAAGATCGAGGCCTCAAATCACATCAACCAATATCCAAACTACAAATCGCACCTCAAATTGAACTCAAAAAACTTATAAACTTTCAACTTCTACAACTCGTACCGAATCATCAACCTGAAATGGTGTTAGATTTTGCAAGCAAGTCCCAAATGATACAACGAAGCTATTACAACTCCAAATTGAAATCAGAATGTGATATCAATAAAGCCAACTCCGGTCAAACCTCTCAACCTTCCAAACCTTCAACTTTTCAACTTTTTCCAAAATGCATCAAATCAACCTGCGGACCTCCAAATCCAAATCGGGCATACTCCTAAGTCAAAAACTACCATACGAAGCTATTGGAATCATCAAAATACTATTTTGGGGTCGTCTGTACAAAAGTCAAACTCCGGTCAACTCTTTTCACTTAAGCTTCTGAAATAAGAATTGTTCTTCTAAATCAATTTAGAATCATCGGAAAATCAAACTCGATCATACACGTAGGTCATAGCACATAATACAGAGCTTCTTGAGACCTTAAGACACCGAACAAAATGCTAATTCTCAAACGACTGATCGGGTCGTTACATAAAGTACTAAACAATTAAAAAATAAGATAATTTAGAAAATAACAAGTCTGTAGTTTAGATTGATTCCAAAAGAATCAAAGGTAACTGGAAACCTTCAATAATTGTCTTTTTTATATAAAACTAAAGAAAATGAAAGAGAGGTAGCCTTTGTAATTCATGTTTTCCGTACCTTTGCAATGCGTACAAATGCTACTATTTTTAGTGAAATATGAGGAGATAAGATCCTCAAATCTCGCAATTTTAAAGATGGATAAAAAACCCTTTTGATGGTTATATAATGTTGGAAATAAATGCTGAGATTTTTAGTAATGACTGCTCTTTTAATGCTGTTTTTTCCAATCGATACCTTGCTTTTAAATTTACTTCTCCAATATTTATATATTCGAAATTCGTACAATACTAGTAATATGTCTGTATCTAGTATTAAATTCTCAACTGATTCATCATTGCCACTGTCTGCTCAAGAAACGTCCCCCTATAAACCTTAAATGTTACCTAATACAAAATTTTAATTACATTGCAAATGCTGGCTATATTCAAATTAGCATCTCTAAAAGTGATTACATTGTAGTATCATCTTTATATTCTCTCTCAAATAAAACTATTAATTGATTGTAAGCTTGTAACATGTGGTTAGGTCAATTTAATGGTTATAGTCTTTTCTAAAGCTCAAACCGGAAAAAATAAGGAAAATTTATCTAGCTATACTGTAATAGAAACTTATTTACTATTATAATACCTAGCCAGCAGACACAGTCCCATTTCAATTTAAGCAATTAAAATAATAAGTTTTTACTCTTAACATGATAAAACCCCAAAATAAGCAATAAACATCACAATTTTAAGAAATAAACCAACACAGCCGTCACACCTCCTTTTTACGTGGCTACCCCGAAGGATGACACGTATAAGGGAGTGTTTCCAATTAAAGTGACATTATTCGAAATGAGATTATTTATTTATTTAAGAGTCGACACTTGGGATAGGTTTTGTTTTTGGTGTCCTAAGTCACCAGTTTATTTAAAATCCCAAATCGAGGAGAATGTTTGACTGCCCAATTGGAGTCTGCGAACCAGAAATTCTAGGTAAGGAATTCTGTTGACCCAAGGGAAGGTGTTAGGAACCCCGGATCTCGTGGTTCTAGCATGGTCACTTAAATTATTATAAATGGCTAATTTCCTGATTTTTGTACATGTTCGTCCTGCAGTGCAATTTTAAAATTATTAACCGCTTTATTCATTTTAGGAATATTTGCAACGTTATCAGAACACGTCTCGAACCACTTCACATAAATGCACCCGGGTTCTTGACACATTTTGACATCGTTGAGATTGAGTCACATAAATGCGCACCTGAATTTAGGAAGATATCTTATTAAAACATCGCACATATAGCAACTACGTGTTTGAAAATTCGTGGAAGGCTGTGAATTTCGCTAAACAACACCTACAAATTTCTATGCATTTTTTACTACAGTTAAGGAGCCCACGTAGTGCATGATTCTGTTAGCGCGACTCACCTTATTTTAGAAAATGCAACCTAAACGACTATAGTTTTCTATTACATGTGTGTCTTTAAAAAGATACGTCATAGCTATTTCATATATGAGTGATATATTCCGAAAAGAGATTCAGCATCTATATTTTTCAGCCTCATTCACGGCTGGTTTGCAATTTGGGCTTCATTTAATATTGGGCCTAGGGAATGCATTTATTTATGCTTCATAACTAACAACAGTTTGGGCCTTCACTGGAGCCCAGAAATGTTGGAGTACAAGTCCATCATAGAGAATGATAACAACCTTTCGATTTGCTATAGTACAATTATTGACATTGTGGAATTGATCATTTAAATAAAAAAACATACTCAAGACATTTTAACGAAATAAGAGAATTCTGATAATGATTTTATATCATCAAATTAATAAACTATAACTTCAGATTTCGAATCTGGCATCTAAGGAAAGGAACTGATGTACTCATCGTTCAGAGTACATATACAAATATCGAGTCCCTACTTACTTACAGAATAAATCATAAACACCAGGTAGATTATGGACTGACCTATTTAAAACTACTAAATCTATACAAATTAAAGTTATAGTCTAAGTACAGTCCATCATTATTACACGTTTATGCATACCACAATACCAGAAATACTACTGAAGCTAATAACATTTATGATATGACATTGACATAAAATAGGATCATCTTCATTATCAATTCTCATCTCGAACATGTACAACTATGCTTTCCCAGATTTTGAGTAAGAATGGTACCTGGAATTACAACAGAAGAAGTCCTATGAGTAAAACAAACCTAAGGCAAACAAGTAACATCAGCCAAAATAACATGTTAACCCAGGAACTCAGGATGTTCTAAGAGGCAAATAATGAAAACAAGTCTCCCTAACAGCTCAAATGCACGTGCAATCAAATCATCTTCGACTTATAATGAGCAGAACTTTGATTATTAAAGAAAACTCAGTCAGGAGAACAAACTTGAAATGGAGTTCGGCTGAATATTATACGAAAGTGTATCTCAATATGTATCTCTTTCTATCTCTGAAAAATTGTCTTCTAGCTATCGAAAATCCAAAAATCCCCCTTTGAAAATAATCAGACCTTCCTTTTATAACCACAACCTTAGGGAAACATAAATCTTTTTATTTTCCTTTTAGTCCTTTACCCATTTTTAGATTTTCCTAAATGATCCTTGATTTTCTAACTTGTGCCTCAAGTTTTGAGGCAGAAATTGTACTTGGACCCCTCACTAGAATGTTCCAGGAGTTTGTTACAAGATTCTCATGTTCAAATACCTTTAATACCATTGTCCTGCTTTCCTAATTATTGGCCTAAGTGTTTTTAATCCCTGGTTCATATCTATTTGGCCAGAACCTGACCCTAGTTAAATACTTCAGGTCATAAACCAAAGTTATTATTAGCATCTAGGATCAAATTCTGAAAAAAAGCTATTCATGGCCAACTATTTTTATGCAAAAACAAATGACCAAGGGTTAGGATGTAATCAATGCAACACACATATTCAGGAAAATATCACACTATGAAATTAAATTTCTTTGAAACATATACAAATGTAAACAACAAAAATTCCATAAATACAGGTCACTAATCAATTTAAAACCCAATATGAACAATTCTGAGCTCAAACGATAATTCAAACAAGTCAATAAGAACAAGCAATGACATAAAATATTAAGCAGACCATTCAAAAACAAGTTATCCAGACAAAAACAAGCAAGGAAGAAAATACTCAGGATATTTCAAAGATGAGCAGATGAAAACTTAACATATTTAAACAAATGAAAGTAAAGAAGATCAAAAGTAATTAGAAAAGAGAACCAGGATAAGTATATGACTCTAGATGGAAACACCTACTCATAATTTTTCAAAGATGAACAGATAGAAAACATAATGTACTTAAACAAGTAACAATAAAGAAGATCAAAAGCAAAAGAAGACAAGGATGAGCATATGATTCTAGATTGAAGCAACTACTCAGAACATTTCGAAGATGAAGAAATAGAAAACAAATGAACTTAAACAAATGAAAATCAAAGAAGATAAAAGCAATTAGAACAGAAAACACATGAAATCACAGCTGGAAAGCAATTAAAACAAAGGGAACTTAGCTTTTCTTTTCATTGTAACCCTAAAATTAAACTCTTTGAATCTCAGGTTCTTCGACCCCTTCTTGTTGAAACACGTTCTCAAGTCGCTAAAACTAAACGTGTGTTCATTTCTGTAGGTTTTGATAAATGACAAACCGACGCGCATGGAACATTGACATATGCCAAAGTCCAAGAACATGAGAAACAAAGAGCAAGATCAAGAATAACAACAAAGTTATAAATGAGTCACTTTATAGTGTGATCTTGATCCGACAACTTATTCAAGTCTTGGCTTCTCTCGTAAAATCATTTTCATGCATCATTGAGTTTAACCAAAATGATTTACAAACATTTTCATTTTAGCCAAAATGATTTCAAACATGTTTTTCAAATCTGGACATAAATAATCGATTATGTATTTCTTATAATCGATTATGTTAAGACAGTGTTAACCGAAATTTTCAAGACAGCAATATAATCGGTTATGTCTTACTTATAATCGATTATGTTAAGACAGTGTAAACCGGATTTTACAAAACAGAAAAATAATCGATTATGTTTTTCTTGATAATCGATTATGTCCAGACAGTGTATAACCGAAATTTTCAATACAGCAAAATAATTGATTATGTCTTTTAGATAATCGATTATGTTAAGACCGTTGCCAAAGTATTTTTAAAACGCTGAAATGTAATCGATTATACACAAGGCAATAATCGATTTTGCTTGCACAGAATCTGCATCCGATTTTTGAACGTTAACTGATAATCGATTATGCAACTTGAATAATCGATTATTATGCTTAAAATCCGCATATGATTTTTGAACGATCTGCAGATAATCGATTATGCAGATCATATAATCGATTATGCAAGCACAAAATCAGCAATTAGTGATTGGCAATTAAGCAACGGTCTTGGTGACTTTGAGCACTATAAATGCACCTCAAAATCACTCTTTTAAGCACAACAACTGATTACATTCTTGCTTAAGCTTACATACTCTCATATCAATCATTTTATATTCATTTCATAGCTTTTTGAGAGCCAAACTCTTGACGAAGTTGTTGTGTTCTTGAGCGTATTTATTTTACTCACATCTACTCTATAAGAGAGTCTTGTCTTGAGTGCTAAGTGTTTGTACACACTTGAAGGGATTTTCTAATCCCTTGTTGTAAGAAGGAAAAGTAGTTCCTTGGTTTGAAGTCTTGAGGTGCGGTATCCTCGAGCAGGTTGAAGTCTTATAAAGTGTATATCTACGAGCAAGTGTAACGGTTTGTTAGGCACCCGTAAGCTTAACGAAGTTAGTGTAAAACTCGAGAGAGTCTCTCGGGGACTGGACTAACCACACGTTGTGGTGAACCAGGATAAATTCGGTGTGTTCTCTCCTTACCATTTTGATTACTGCACTTACGTTATTCCTGCAATTTTAATTCTGCAAATTTACATTGTTTTTTATTATAACACTATTCACCCCCCTCTAGTGTTAAGCGTATATTCTAACAATTGGTATCAGAGCCTAACTCTCTGAAAGACTTAACAGTTTGAGAGAAACAATCCATGGCTTCTACTCGTAACGTTTATGCAGGACTAGGTGAAGGACAATGCTTCAGAAGGCCACCACTATTCGATGGCACAAACTATACGTATTGGAAGGAAAGGATGAGAATATTTATCCAATCAAATAATTTTCTACTGTGGAAAATTATCAAGAATGGAGAGCAAATTCCAACCAAAAAGGTAGAAAATGAAATGGTGCCAAAATCGGAAGATGAGTATGACGCAGACGATATTAGAAAGGTGGAGAACAACGCAAAAGCCATCAACATGATGTACTGTGCTGTAAATCCTGATGATTATCGGAAAATATCATGTTGCACCACGGCTAAGCAAATGAGGGATAAATTGGAAATCACCTACGAAGGTACGGACCAGGTAAAAGAAGCTAAAATAGATTTTCTAACCCATGAATATGAACTTTTTCATATGAAGGAAAACGAGAAGATAGATGATATGTTCGAACGATTTTCAAAAATCGTTAATGATCTTCATGCTCTTAAGAAGACCTTCACGGATAGGGAACTTGTCCATAAAATTCTTCGAAGTCTCACTCCGGAATGGCGCTCCAAAGCCGACGCTATTCAAGAATCAATCGGCATTACAAATGTCACAATCGACGGGCTTAGAGGTAATCTCAAAACCTATGAATCTACTATTCTTAACCCTCCTTTGGATGATCAAAGGAAATGAAGAATCGCCCTTAAAGCAAGTAAGGCTCAACCTCAAAATGATGAGGATTCAAGCGACGAAGATAATGAGTTCGGACTCGTTATTAAGAAATTTCACAAGTTCATGCAAAAGAAGTATGAACGAAAAGGTAAGCAACAAGGAGACCAATTAAAGTGCTATGGATGCGGAGAAATCGGGCATATCAAATCAAATTGTCCAAATATCAAAAAGGAGAAGAAAACCGTCAAGAAACAAAGAGCATACATCTCTTGGGGAGGCGACTCCGGAGACGAATCAAGTGATGGAGAAGGAAACGAGACCGCAAACTTGTGTCTTATGGCACACGAAGAAACTCAAAATGAGGTATGTACTACTTCTAAGAACTATTTCACTTTAGAAGAAATGCAAGATGCATTGTATGAGTTGTATAAAGAGTTTATTAGCGCTTCTAAATCTATAAAAGATTTAAGAAAACTCATTTCTTCAAAAGAAAAGGATTTTGAAAAACTAACTCTTGAAAATGAGAAAAAAACAAGTTTTATGGCAAAAGAAGCGCCGATAAACCCGAAAGCTCAAATAAGGATTGTACCTCTTGCAAATCTCTAAAGGAAGAAGTAGAAAGTCTTAGAAGCACTTTGCACAAATTCAATTCTTCACACAAAAATCTCAATGAACTGCTTGTAAATTTGAAATCCACTAAGCACGGTATAGGCGTTAAACACGAGCTAAAAGAAAAAGTTGAGTCCATTCCTAAACCACCTAAGACTCAACTTAGGCAAAACAAAATAAATGTCAACACTCAACCTAGAGATTCTAATCCTAGAATTGCAACTCATCCTAGAACAAATGCTAGAAGAAATATTGGAATGTATAGACCACCTAGACAAGATTTTCGAAAACCACATCAAAACTATATTCCTAAAAATAGAGTGAATGCTAGAAGAAATGTTGGCATGTATTGACCACCTAGACAAGATTTTCGAAAATTACATTAAAACTATGTTCCTAAAAATAGAGTGAATAAATTTAGACCCCCAAATTATTATCATCCTAGAAGAATGCACAATCCGAATGTCATTTGTCATTTTTGCAATAAAATTGGACATATTGCTCCCGCATGCTTCACTAGACATAGACATCTCACTGCAGGACAATCACACCAATATTTTGCACCTAACACACAAGGACCCAAAATGGCTTGGGTACCAAAATCTCATTAATTTGTTTTATAGGTATGTTTGAAGGGATCAAGTGTACTTTGGTACCTTGATAGTGGATGCTCCAAACATATGACCGGGGATGCATCAAAATTCCTTCAACTAAAACCCACGGAAGGAGGAAATGTATTTTTGGAGACAATAACAAAGGAAAGATTATCGGCATTGGATCGGTCGGTAAGGACGAATCCTCCCCCATTAAGCATATTTTGCTAGTTAAAGGTCTTAAACATAATCTCTTGAGCATAAGTCAATTATGTGACAAGGGAAATCTTGTATTGTTTGACTCCGAAGAATGCTTAGTTATCCGTCGTAGTGATTTCAAAATTATTCTTCGTGGTATTAGAATGGATAATATCTATATGGTTGATCTTGAAAATTCTTCATCAAGTTTTGTAAATTGCCTTATGAGTAAAGAAGACGACATGTGGTTATGGAATCGTAGAGTAGCTCATGTAAATATGAATCTTTTAAACAAACTAGTTTCACAAGATTTAGTAATTGGTCTTCCAAACATGAAATTTGAAAAAGATTCTATTTGTGATTCATGTCAAAAAGGGAAACAGACAAAAGCCTCTTTTAAATCCAAAAATGTTGTTTCAACCACTAGACCCTTACAACTTCTACACATGGATCTTTTTGGACCATCTCGTGTTGAAAGTCTTGGTGGAAACCTTTATGATTTTGTAATTGTTGATGACTACTCTAGATTCACATGGACGTTATTTCTTGCTCATAAAAGTGATGCCTTTCACGCCTTTAAAAGTTTTCTTAAACGTGTTCAAAATGAAAAGAACACAATTGTCACTTCCATATGAAGTGATCATGGGGGAGAGTTCGATCATAATATCTTTGCGGATTTTTGTGACGAACTCAGTATTGAACATATCTTCTCGGCTCCACGTACACCACAACAAAATGGGGTGGTGGAACGTAAAAATCGATGTCTCGAAGAGATGGCTAGAACCATGCTCGATGAGGCTAAGATTTCCAAAAAGTTTTGGGCGGATGCCGTGAGTACCGCAAGCTATGTTTTAAACAGAGCTGTCATAAGACCGATACTCATAAAAACTCCCTATGAACTCTATAAGGGAAGGAAACCAAATCTTTCCCATCTTAGAGTCTTCGATTGTAAATGTTTTATTCACAACAATGGAAAAGATAACTTTGGAAAATTTGACGCGAAATCTGATGAAGGAATTTTTCTTGGTTACTCATCGCGTAGCAAAGCATATAGAGTTTTTAATAATCGAACCAAAACTGTTGAGGAATCTCCTCATGTAGTATTTTGTGAAAATGATGCTCGCTTGGCGAGAAATGATTCTTGTGTTGATCTTGCAGATGCTTTAAAGAAAATCAATCTTCAAGACGAGGTACAAAAGGAGGATCCAAAGGAAGTTCAAGATGAAGTCATGGAACAACCTTCGGAAGAAGTACCACCACAAGAAGAAGAATCGATGATGCCTAAGGCTTGGAGGACGTCTAAAGACCATCCTGTTGACAAGGTAATTGGCAACATCGAGAAAGGGGTAAGTACACGAAACCTTCTTAAAGACACTGTAGGACATATGGCTTTTGTTTCACAAATAGAACCTAAAACCATTTCTGAAGCAATTGGGGATGAGCATTGGACCTTGGCAATGCAAGAGGAGCTTAACCAATTCAAACGTAATAATATTTGGGAATTGGTGCCAAGACCCGATAATCACACCATAATTGGTACGAAATGGGTTTTTCGAAATAAATTAGATGAAAATGGTATAATCACTAGAAAAAAAGCTAGGCTTGTTGCTAAGGGCTATAATCAAGAAGAAGGAATTGATTATGAAGAAACCTATGCACCCGTAGCACGCCTAGAAGCCATTCGTTTATTACTTGCTTTTTCATCATCTATGAATTTCAAATTATTTCAAATGGATGTGAAATGTGCCTTCCTCAATGGGTTTATTCAAGAGGAAGTGTACGTTGAACAACCCCCGGGCTTTGAAGACTTTAAATCTTCCGATCATGTCTTCAAACTTAAGAAAGCGCTATATGGACTTAAACAAGCTCCTCGAGCTTGGTACGAGCGCTTAAGCAAATTTCTTTTGAACAATGAGTTCGAAAGGGGGAAAGTTGACACTACACTGTTTATCAAAAATAAAAACAATGACATTCCATTAGTTCAAATTTATGTCGATGATATTATTTGGTGCTACTAATGATTTTTTATGCGAGGAATTCTCTAAGTTAATGACTAGCGAATTCGAAATGTCAATGATGGGTGAGCTAAACTTCTTCTTGGGGTTGCAAGTGAAACAAATGAAAGAGGGAACTTTCATTTGCCAATCTAAATATTGCAAGGAGTTGCTAAATCGTTTTGAAATGAGCAACGCCAAAGCAATGGCCACTCCAATGAGTACATCCAACCATCTTGACAAAGATGAAAAAGGTAAGGAAGTAGACACAAAGAAATATCGAGGTATGATCGGATCCCTTCTGTATCTTACTGCCAGTAGAGCGAACATCATGTTTAGCGTGTGTTTATGCGCTCGATATCAATCATGTCCGAAGGAGTCACACTTATCTGCGGTAAAAAGGATTATGAAGTATCTTGTTTGAACAATAAATGTGGGACTATGGTATCCCAAAGGTTCCTCATGCCAACTTGTTGGCTATTCCGATTTCGATTTTACGGGTTGCAAATTGGACCGCAAGAGCACTAGTGGCACTTGCCATCCTTAGTTTCTTGGTTTAGCAAGAGACAAGTTAGTGTTGCGTTATCCACAACCGAGGCTGAATATACAGCCGCGGGGAGTTGTTGTGCACAAATCTTTTGGATGAAGCAACAACTCTCGGATTATGGTCTTAGTATTGATCATGTTCCTCTTCGATGTGACAATACTAGCGCCATAAGCTTGACGAAGAATCCTATTCTTCACTCAAGAACGAAACACATAGAAATTAGACATCACTTTATAAGAGATCACGTTCTCAAGGGCGATGTCGAAATTGAATTTGTTGAAACCAAAAATCAATTGGCCGACATCTTCACAAAGCCTTTAGAGAAAGAGTCCTTTTTCCGCATTCGTAGTGAACTCGAAATTCTTGATTCCACGATGATCAAATTCATGCATTGCATTTTTTTCTTTAAATAATTACTAACTTGAGCGTCGGAGGCGCCTAATTCTTTTTTGCAGATAACGCCCCAAAGACAGGGGGAATTTTCGGGCACTGGTAACATATAATCGATTATTGACTAAGAACAATAGATTATTTCTAACATCTTGGTTTGCAGGAATTTGGCAATAATCGATTATCATATATTACTAATCGATTAAGTTGAGATTCAGGGTTACAGGTTTTATAATAATCGATTATTTAGTACTGCATAATCGATTACCTTTTATCGTCTCGGCTTTTCGTCATTTCACTGGACTGAAATAATCGATTATCATATTAACCAAATCGATTATTCCCCGAGCCTGGACCCTCATAATACTTCTGTCTTCAAATAATCGATTATCTCCTATCGCATAATCGATTTCTTCTCTGACTACAATTCAAAATATTGGCAATAATCGATTATTCAGCCTCCATAGTCGATTAGCAACGGTCTGTATTTAAAATTTTGTTACCGTTTTTTAACGTTTGGCTTGGCAAATCTGCAGCTTTTACTCAATAAATGCCCTCAAATCTTCAAGTCTATAAATAAGGGTATCCATCCTTCAAATTTTTTCACTTCAATCTCACTCTTAGCTCCAAACAATCTTCCAAAGCCTTCAAACTTTTGAAACAGCTCCTATTTCTTCATAGTAATGGCAAGCAAGCACTCTAAACGCTCTCGTTCCGGCAAACATATTGCCTCCTCTTCCGCCGCTCCTCCACCCGTTTTCCACTATAAAGACGGCTCTTATTTGCGTTTTGATACTCAACCCGAACTTCTTCGATTCATTGAAAAATTTGAGAATCGAGAAATCCTTCCGCCTCGTTTCTCAACTACTCGATATCTTCGAAATAGCGCACCCCCATCAACAAAAAATATTCTTATACAAAGCCAACTCATGACTTTATATATCTTCAAACTCCTTACATTCACCCTGCTCTAATCCGTGCCTTCTATTCAAATCTACAGAAGGACGAAGATGGTGACCTTGTCTCTAGCATCAATGGAGTTCCACTTTTTGTAAATGAGGAAAACTTGCAACTCCTCACTAACCTTCCACGAAATGGTGAAGACATCTCTCTCTACACTAGAGAAGAAGGCTCTTTATTTGATGAACAACTTCTTTTCCACCAAATTGGTATTGGCAATTGTCCGGAGAATCGTCGCCCAACCATTACGCATATGCTCCCAGAATATCGTCTAATATTTTATTTCATCACCCGAGTTCTCAAACCCCGCAAATTCAATCATACCACTCTCTCTCGTGAGGATTCAAAACTCTTGCATGCAATTATCACCGGGGCTCGCATCAATTGGTGCTAGTTCATCATGACTCACATGTATAATGCAATTGGGGACGATAAGCCACTCCCATATGCTTTTGTCATAATGGCTATTTTTGAAGCCTCCGGTATCGACACCTCCGTCGGTCCTCACAAAAAGGCAACAAAGCATTGGGAAATTCAAGAATCTTCATTTCCCAATATTGGTGAACATCCTCCTCCTCTTCCTAGTCAAATACGTCGTCCTCAAGCTCCTACTCTTCAAACCATTTCGGACCAACTTGCTTCTTTGTCAACCTCAGTGGCTCGTATTGATCAAAACGTCACTCGTTTGACTTATGAGCTTCATGGGTACTTTGATCATGTCAACTATCCATATGCCCAAATTGTTCTTCCGGATGAAGTGCCGGATGCCGAGCCGGATGTTAATGATGACAATGAATAATAAATTTTTTATTATGTATCATTTGAATTATATTCTATCTATTTTTCTTGCTTTCTCATGTATGTTTAATATTTTTAATGAAAGTTCATTATTTTTGCTAATGTCAAAAGGGAGAAGAATAAGGGCTTTGCACACTAATTCATATTGGCATAAATTGAGGGGGAACTTATACTTATCTTATGCACATCCCGATATTGGTTTGCCATTATCAAAAAGGGGGAAATTGTTGAAACACGTTCTCAAGTCGCTAAAACTAAACGTGTGTTCATTTCTGTAGGTTTTGATAAATGACAAACCGACGCGCATGGAACATTGACATATGCCAAAGTCCAAGAACATGAGAAACAAAGAGCAAGATCAAGAATAACAACAAAGTTATAAATGAGTCACTTTATAGTGTGATCTTGATCCGACAACTTATTCAAGTCTTGGCTTCTCTCGTAAAATCATTTTCATGCATCATTGAGTTAAACCAAATTGATTTTCAAACATTTTCATTTTAGCCAAAATGATTTTCAAACATGTTTTCAAATCTGGACATAAATAATCGATTATGTATTTCTTATAATCGATTATGTTAAGACAGTGTTAACCGAAATTTTCAAGACAGCAATATAATCGATTATGTCTTACTTATAATCGATTATGTTAAGACAGTGTAAACCGGATTTTACAAAACAGAAAAATAATCGATTATGTTTTTCTTGATAATCGATTATGTCCAGACAGTGTATAACCGGAATTTTCAATACAGCAAAATAATCGATTATGTCTTTTAGGTAATCGATTATGTTAAGACCGTTGCCAAAGTATTTTTAAAACACTGAAATATAATCGATTATACACAAGGCAATAATCGATTTTTCTTGCACAGAATCTGCATCCGATTTTTTAACGTTAACTGATAATCGATTATGCAACTTGAATAATCGATTATTATGCTTAAAATCCGCATATGATTTTTGAACGATCTGCAGATAATCGATTATGCAGATCATATAATCGATTATGCAAGCACAAAATCAGCAATTAGTGATTGGCAATTAAGCAACGGTCTTGGTGACTTTGAGCACTATAAATACACCTCAAAATCACTCTTTTAAGCATAAAAACTGATTACATTCTTGCTTAAGCTTACATACTCTCATATCAATCATTTTATATTCATTTCATAGCTTTTTGAGAGCCAAACTCTTGATGAAGTTGTTGTGTTCTTGAGCGTATTTATTTTACTCACATGTACTCTATAAGAGAGTCTTGTCTTGAGTGCTAAGTGTTTGTACACACTTGAAGGGATTTTCTAATCCCTTGTTGTAAGAAGGAACAGTAGTTCCTTGGTTTGAAGTCTTGAGGTGCGGTATCCTCGAGCAGGTTGAAGTCTTGTAGAGTGTATATCTACGAGCAAGTGTAACGGTTTGTTAGGCACCCGTAAGCTTAACGAAATTAGTGTAAAACTCGAGAGAGTCTCTCGGGGACTGGACTAACCAAACGTTGTGGTGAACCAGGATAAATTCGGTGTGTTCTCTCCTTACCATTTTAATTACTGCACTTACGTTATTCTTGCAATTTTAATTCCGCAAATTTACATTGTTTTTTATTATAATGCTATTCACCCCCCTCTAGCGTTAAGCGTATATTCTAACACTTCTAAGAGGGTCCTTTGGACTTCTGAGGCCTTTGCCTTATTATTGGAGAGGGGAAAGGGTTTTGGGCTAGGGTCTATTGGTTTTGAGACAGGGTCTGGGCTTCAGACATGATTTAGGTCATGTCTAGCTGTATTTGAGGATCGCCGGTCGTGGGGTTGTGGATGGGAAGGTGAGAAGGTCACTGGGGACCATTTTTGGGAGGTTCGAGTGAGTTTGGAGTTTGGGTCAAAATTTTGATTTGATATTCGAAGAGGTCTGTTAGGATTCGAGGGGTAAAACTTAGATGGTTGGGAAGAGGGGAACGAGGCGATTCAGGGGTGTTTATTTGGGGCCAGTTTGGAGTTGGTGCCACCGGCGACGACGGAGCAGATGACTATTCTTTCGAATATTCGACGAGCTGGGAGGTATTTAGGGGATCTAATAGTGGGAGGGGAAAGGGGAGGTTGAGATGGTTCGGTGGTGAAAATTTGGGGCCATTTGGTGGCCGGCTGCCACCGTGAGGCGATTTATAGCAGCGGCGTTGCGCTGGTTGAGGGGTGGTAGACGGCGGATCAATGCTGGCTGAAGGGTGGTATTACACCGGTGTATAGGTACGAGGAAGGAGACTGTTTTGTCTCTTGCATATACACATACGTTTGGACATATATATTGGGCTTCGGGAAAGGGTTTCAGGGCCGTTAGATTGATGTCGAGGAACGGCCAGATGGACTGTCCCAAAACGACGCCGTTTTGGGGCGTCTCTTGTGTGGACTGGGTTAGAGACGGGTTTTGGGCTGGGGTTTTGGGTATTTTAAACGGGTTTAGGGTTTGGTCCACCCAGGTTTGACCCAATTGTGGCGATCCTCTGTTAAATATTTAAATCCTATTTTTTTTTATTCTTTTCCTAATTTTTTTTTAAAATTCTTAATTAGGCTAAATCAAACTAATGACTACCTAATATGAAAATTAATCAAAAAATGCAAAAAATGAAAATTAATCATAAAATGCCAAACAATGAATTTTAACAATACAAATGCCAAAATAAACTACTTAATTTTGTGATTTTTTATTTTGCAAAATAAACTTGAAATACCAATTAGCTTTAACAAAAATATATGAAATTAAATCCTAAACGCTTATGAGTTTTTTTTTGTATTTTTTATGATTTATTATGCATGCATCAATGAAAACACACACTGATATGCGTAATTAAAAAATAAATAATAAAAAGAAAAAATCCTAAGTTTGAGAATTCTATAGGAGTAATTTCAACGAGGCAAAAATCACATGCTCACAGCTGCCCCTCTTTGCTCGGAAACACGAAGAGTTTTCGTGCAAAGACAAGTGAGCAGGCACGAGTGATTTTCACCTGACTGAATACTCCTTGTGAAGCATTTTGAAAAATTTCTGACCGAACCTCGCTTCAAAGGTTGCCTACATATCCTCGGCGATAAAGGGATCAAGTTAGTGTAGTTCTGGATGTTTTCGTAGCTGGGAATACCGTGGGCTGTAATTTCACTGTTGTTGCTGCCGCTACCGCTTACCGACTCTTTATTACATAGGAGAAAATCAACAGTTAAGCTAGCTAGGTCTATAACCTATGAGTTACACGACTCCTATCCATGAATTTCTTGAAACTTGATCTTGAGTCTTGGCTAGCTCTTGTAGCAGACTTCCATCTGAATCCTGATGCTCATTGGCTGCAGCTGCTGGTTTATTTCTTAATTTTGAAACAAAGCAGGACGGGCGAGTCTTGAGATTTCAATCAAAGCCGAGCAGCCTGTGTCTCTGTCCGTTTCATCATTTTGAATTCACTTCTTTTTTGTTCTTTTCTTCCTTTCCTTATTTTGGATTGAGACTCCCACTTCCGATCATCTCAAATCCTGTGCCTTGAGGTAAACTGCTAAGACACCAAAACAAAAAAACGAACGAAAATTTTCTACCGCAGTTTTCACTGGGTAAATTTCGTGAGTTATTTGCAACATAAATCTAAGATATTTCTTTATTGAATATAATGAAAGTCAGGATTGTGTATCCTTTGGTCTGACTATTAGGTTATGTTGGGAAAGAGAAAGGGTCTCTGCGAGGGATAGGAGGAGGATCCACGGGTTATGCCGGGATAAGAAAGAGGGGTCCCTGCTGGGGTAAAGAAAGATCCGCAGGTTATGCCGGGATAAGAATGAAGAATCTCTGCTGGGGATAAAAGGAAAACTGAGGGTTATGCTAAGATAAATGAAAATTTCTAGGTTATGCTAGGGGAAACCGCGGGTTATGCCGGGATTGAATGGAATTATGCTAGGGAGATCCACGGGTTATGCCGGGATGAGTGAAAAAAATCCCTAGGTTATACTATGGGGATCCACGGGTTATGCCAGGATTTTGAATGAAACATTTCCTAGGTTATGCTAGGGAGATCCACGGGTTATGCCGGGATGAATGGAAAATTCCTGGGTTATGCCAGGAGGAATCCGCGGGTTATGCCGGGATTGAGATAAAACTCCTAGGTTATGCTAGGGAGATCCACGGGTTATGCCGGGATGGATGGAAATTCCTGGGTTATGCCAGGGGGAATCCGCGGGTTATGCCGGGAGTGAGAGAAAACTCCTAGGTTATGTTAGGGAGATCCACAGGTTATGCCGGGATAAGAATGAAGATTCTTGAGTTATGCTAGGGGGAATCCGCGGGTTATGCCGGTATTGAGAGAAAAATTCCTAGTTTATGCTAGGGAGATCCACGGGTTATGCCGGGATGAAAGAAAATTCCTGGGTTATGCGAGGGGGAATCCACGGGATATACCAGGATTGAGAGAAAACTCCTACGTTATGCTAGGGAGATCCACTGGTTATGTAGGGATGGATAGAAATTCCTGGGTCATGCCAGGGGGAATGCGCGGGTTATGCCGAGATTGAGAGAAACCTCCTAGGTTATGCTAGGGAGATCCACGGGTTATGCCGAGATGGATGGAAATTCATGGGTTATGCAAGGGGGAATCCGCGAGTTATGCCGGGATTGAGAGAAAACTCCTAGTTTATGCTAGGGAGATTCACGGGTTATGTCGGGATGAATGAAAATTCCTGGGTTATGTCAGGGGGAATCCGCGTGATATATCGGGATTGAAAGAAAAATTCCTAGGTTATGTTAGGGAGATCCACGGGTTATGCCGTGATGAATGAAAATTCCTGGGTTATGCCAGGGGGAATCCGCGGGTTATGCCGGGATTGAGAGAAAACTCCTAGATTATTCTAGGGAGATCCACAGGCTATGCCAAGATGGATGGAAATTCCCGGGATATGCCAGGGAGAATCTGCTGGTTATGCCGGGATTGAGAGAAAACTCCAAGGTTATGCTAGGGAGATCCACGGGTTATGCCGGGATGAAGGAAAATTCCTGGTTTATGCAAGGGGGAATCCACGGGTTATGCCGGGATTGAAAAAAAATTCCTAGGTTATTATAGGGAGATCCACAGGTTATGCTGGGATGGATGGAAATTCCTGGGTTATGCAAAGGGGGAATCCGCGTTATGCCGGGATTGAGAGAAAACTCCTAGGTTATGCTAGGGAATTTACAAGGAAGTGAAGGGCCACAAAGATCCTTTTGACTATGCTGGGGATAAAGGGGGGGAGGGGGAAGGAGAAACCCTTAGGTTATGCTAAGGACAGAGGAGTTTAACTCTCAGCTTATGCTGGGGGGTAAAAAGTGGGAGAAAAGGAGGGTCCTCAGGTTATGCTGGGAATGAATTGAGAAACCTCCCGGATTATGCCGGGGAGCGAAATAAGGAAATTTCTTGGTTTATGCTGGAGGGAGTAGAATGCCATCCATGGGTTATGCCAAGGAAATCCACAAGTTGCACAAGGTACAGCTAGGGATATGGCCGTACGTCTGGGTAAGGACTCAGGGATTGAATCCCATGCTGTCATGTTTATTTATGAGTTTGCAGGAAAAAAATATAAAGAAAACTTCCCTTTTTGTTATTGATGCAACCCCATTCTTAGCTCTTGTGCCATTCCTTTGGTTGCATTAGTCACGTGTTCCCGCTGTCTTTTGGTTACACCTATGTCAAAGCTCATTTCAGCAACAAAGTAATTTGTTATCTTGAACAGTGATTTTTGTGGCCTTGATCTACTTGATTTCAACCTCATTTATGTTGGACGAGAAACCCTTGACTTTCGATCTTTGCCTTGTAGGTTGGCCAGAGGGTCCTCATCATTTGGGTTGGTTTTTGTTTTCCAGGCATTTGGCTATGGTTTGTCCTAATTTCCATTTCAGGGCTTGCCTTTGGGATCTTTGGTAGAATCATCGTCCTGCTTTGGCTTAAACTTTTCGATCTTGATTCACCTTCGTGGACTCTTTAACTTCGAATTTATTTTCTTTCTATCTTGCTGCTTTTGAAGCGTTAGCTGTCATGATCAGCCAGAGTTGGATAAATGCGCTTGCCGATACCGGATATTACTTTTAGTTCTTGCTAGGATAAAAATCTGTGAGACCAATCCTGCTACCTTCTCTTGTGAAATGGTCAGGGCATCGAAGTTAAAGGGAAAAGGAGTGGGAAAAACAATAAAACAAGACATGAATTTAGAGAGGTATGTCTCTTATGGAGAAAAAGGGAAGACTTATCTAGGAGTGCGTGCCGGATTTTAATGGAAACGACATGTTCCTTGGCCTAAATACCTGGCCTAGATCCATTTCTGCTCTCTGATTTCACATCTCTTAATACAAAGGAAACTTGTTCGGGCTTGAGTGGCAATATTTCCTCTTTTTGGCCAACAATACTCTTTTGCGGGTTTTCGCCAATTGGCCTCTCTCATTTCTCTTCTCCCGTCATCCGATAGAGCTCTTTACGAGTTTTCACTAAACGGACTCTCTCATTTTGTTTCTCTCTGCTGAATGTCACCTTAAGGTGCCCGAAGGTTTTCACCAACAAGACTCTCTCATTTTATTTCTCTCAAAATTTGAGTTGTGCAGAATCCCAACAATGGTGTTTGTCATGTCCCTATTTTGGCCAATTGATCAGAAGTACTTGAACCGGGTTCTTGATGGAAATAATACATTTCTGCCCCGGTTTTGTTTTCTTGGGGAAATGGGGTTTTATTTTGATATGACTGAACCTCAGGGAGAGGATGCCTACGTATCCTTTCGGAATCAAGTCAACGTAGTTCAGGAAGTGTTTCTGGGGTTTTTTCTTTGAATAACACTTCCGGGTTCCAAAGAGGGTGATCAAATAAACGTAACCCTCTCAAAGGGTTTGCGATGGATTGATAGTGTATATGGTAGCGGGAAAGAAAAGCCTTCGTCATTTCAATCAACCTGGGTCACTGCTGCAGGGAGTTCAAACGTAATACTTTTTTACTACATTTGCATTCACTGCTGTTTCGGGCTCGTCTCCTTCGACATCACCCAGGTACAATGCTCCTTTGGGCAATATCTTTCTGATAATGTATGGACCTTTCCAGTTTGGAGCAAACTTTCCTTTAGCTTCCTGATGGTGAGGAAGAATACGCCTCAATACCAGTTATCCGTCTTCGAAATTCCTAGGGCGCACTTTCTTGTTGTAAGCGTGGGCCATCCTTTGTTGGTACAACTGCCCATGACAAATTGCAACCATTCGTTTTTCATCAATTAATGACAACTGCTCCAAGCGATTTTTGACCCATTCACTATCCTCAACTTCTGCTTTGACAATCACTCGGAGTTAACAGATTTCTACCTCTACGGGTATGACAACTTCAGTCCCATAGACTAGCAAATATGGAGTTGCTCCTACCGATGTGTGCACTGTGGTGCGATATCCCAGCAATGCAAAAGACAACTTTTCATGCCATTGCCTTGAGCTTTGACTCATTTTCCTCAAGATCTTCTTGATATTCTTGTTAGCTGATTCAATGGCACCATTAGCTTTGGGCCGGTAAGGGGTGGAGTTTCTATGTGTTATCTTGAATTGTTCACATATTTCTCCCCTCAGACGACTGTTCAGATTAGATGCGTTGTTTGTAATGATGGTTATGAGAATCCCAAAACGACAAATGATGTTGGAATGCACAAAATCCACCACAACTTTCTTGGTAACAGACTTAAGAGTTATGGCTTCAACCCATTTTGTGAAGTAATCATTAGCGACTAGTATGAATTGATTTCCATTTGAGGCTTTTGGATCAATAGGCCCAATTATATCCATTCCCCAAGCAGCAAATGGCCAGGGCGCTGACATAGGATGCAATTCAGTTGGCTGTGCATGAATCAAATCACTGTGCACGTGACATCGATGACATTTCCGAACGAAGCTGAAGCAATCTTTCTCCATGGTCATCCAATAATACCCGACTCAAAGTATTTTCTTTGCCACTAAGTTCGCGTTAATATGCGTCCCACACACTCCCGTGTGTACTTCATGCATAATTCTTCCCGCTTCCTCGGTGTCAACAGATCTCACCAAATTGAGATCTGGAGTCTTTTTGTACAAGGTATCACCTCTGAAGAAGAAGCTGCTTGCGTGTCGTCGGATAGTTTTCTTTTGCTCCCTGGTGGCTTGCTCGGGATACTACTGTGTTTTCAGTAATCTCTTGATGTCATAATACCAGGGCTGTGTGCTGGACTCTTCTTTGGTCATATTACAATACCCATGCCTTTCTTTGATTTGAATTTTGAAAGGATCAACATAGGCGATCCGGGTTAAGGCAACATGGAGGCTAGGGTTGCGAATGCGTCTGCTAACTCGTTGTGACAATGAGGAATGTACCTAAACTGTACTAACTTAAACCGTTTGTTGAGGTCCTCCACATGCTGTCTATAGGGGATGAGTTTAACGTCTCTTGTTTCCCACTCTCATTGAGCTTGTCAGATGATAATATCTGAATCCCCCATGATTAAAAATTCCTCAACATCTTGGTCAATGGCCATGTTCATTCCCATGATGCAAGCCTCGTATTCAGCGGTGTTATTGGTGCAGAAAAATCGGAGCCTGGCTGTAGACGGATAATGCTGACTCGTGGGTGAGATTAAAATTGCCCCGATCCCTACGCCTTTTGCGTTTACTGCTCCGTCGAAGAACATTTTCCAACCGGGGATGTCTTCAGATGTTACTTCTACCGAATTCACTTCTTTATTAGGGAAATAGGTATTCAAAGGCTGATATTCATCATCGTCTGGATTTTCAGCTAGATGATCCGCTAATGCTTGAACCTTCATTGTGGTACGAGTGACATACACTATGTCGAACTCGGTGAGCAAGACTTGCCATTTTGCTAATCCCCATGTGGGCATCGGTTTTTGGAATATATACCTCAGTGGATCCATCCTGGTTATGAGGTAGGTGGTATGAGCTTGCAGGTAATGTCTCAACTTCTGAGCCACCCACGTCAAGGCACAACATGTTCTTTCTAGCAGTGTGCACTTGGCCTTGTAACTGGCAAACTTCTTGCTCAAATAATAGATGGCTTGCTCTTTCTTTCCCGTGGTGTCATGCTGCCCGAGAATACAACCAAAAGAGCTTTCCAGGGCTGTTAGATAGAGAAATAGTGGCCTTCCCGGTTTCGACGGGGCCAAAACTGGTGGGTTGGACAAATAGTGTTTGATTTTGTCAAAATCCTCTTGACACTCGACAGTCCATTTGACTGCCGCATCCTTTTTCAATAGCTTGAATATGGGCTCACATGTGGAAGTCAAATGGGTGATAAATCGACTGATGTAATTCAGTCTTCCCAATAAGCTCCTTACATCCTTCTTGGTCCTTGGAGGAGGTTGCTCTGGAATGGATTTTATCTTTGTCGGATCCAATTCGATACCTCTTCGGCTGACAATGAAACCTAGAAGTTTGCCTGACGGGACCCCTAATGCACACTTGGCTGGATTCAATTTCAAATCATACTTACGAAGCCTTTCAAAGAGCTTCCTTAAGTCCCTTACATGGTCAACCTGAATCTTGGACTTGATAATCACATCGTCCACATATACTTATATTTCTTGATGCATCATGTCATGAAAAATGGTGGTCATGGCCCTCATGTATGTTGCCCAGGCTTTCTATAAACCGAAAGGCATAACTCTGTAACAATAAGTTCCCCAAGGTGTGGTGAAGACAGTTTTCTCGGCATTTTCCTTATCCATCAGCACTTGGTGGTATCCTATGTAGCAATCTAAAAAGGATTGTATTTTGTGTTTGGCGCAGTTGTCAACAAGGATGTGGATGTTAGGTAGAGGGAAGTTGCCTTTAGGACTCGCCTTGTTTAAATCTCTGTAGTCTATGCACACTCGAGTTTTTCCGTCTTTCTTCGGTACCGGGACCACATTGGCCAACCATGTGGTATATCGAACCACTCGGATAACCTCCGCCTCTAACTGTTTTGTGATCTATTCTTTGATCTTTTCGCTGACATCAGGTTTGAACTTTCTTTATTTTTGTTGGACCGGAGGGCATTCAGGGTATGTGGGCAACTTATGAACCACCAGATCAACACTTAGCCCAGGCATATCATCGTAAGACCAATCAAATACATCTTTGAATTCCAAAAGAAGCTGAACAATAAATCCCGTATTTCCTTATTCACATGGCTGCTTATTTTAGTTTCCTTGGTTTCGCCAGAATCACCCAAGTTAGCCGGTTAAATATCATTTAAGTTCGGCTTAGGTTAATTTTCAAAATGTCTAACTCTCGGTTGATTTCCCTAAAATCCTTTTTTCATCATATTCCGGTTCTTGGTTCATCATTTCACAGATGGACAGCATTTTCGGGTCAGGGCAGGAAGTTCGCGAGCATGTCATTTATTTAAAGCCGCATTATTGGGACTGAAAGGAAAAATGAAATAGAAAAAAAAAACAAAAATCAGAAAAAGATAGAGAAGTGCAAGCGATGAAATATTGATTTCATTTGTTTGAAATTGTAAGATAACGGGGTTTACATCTGGAATTTAAAGGACAAAATGCGAAAGAAAAACACCCGAGTTACACCCTGAAATAACTCGTGATGCATGAAAAGGTAGCAAAGCAAGACTACCGGGCCTCCCGCCTGACTGGGAAAGGGGTGGCCTTCTAGCTTTGCAACTTGGCATCCGGTCTTATATAGAGCACTTCACCAGTGCTTGAGCCTTCTCCCGGCCGGACCATGTTGACTTCATACAATAATTTCCTCATGGCTCCTTATATTTCCTCAATTTCGTCCGCTGTGAAAGTCTCGTCTTCTTCTTCCTCACTGTACTTTGGTTTTACAAATGTTTTGTACAAGTGGGGTAGGGGTTGTGGTAAAGCCCATCCACGACGTTTCTTACGATTGGCCCAGGTGATGTCTTCTGGCGTTGGATGGAAGCCTAGCCCAAAAAACTTCTCTGCGGCAGGCAAAGCGATCGGCATAGTTATGCTTTGTAGAGAACTTCCAAGTCCTTTGCCTGGCCTAAACCCTTGGAGTGTAATCTCCCTTGCCACCATGATTGAGGCATTAGAGATGAAAGGCTGGGGGAATGGTTTGCCTTCTTCGTATTGAGAGGCTACCACAATTTCAAAAGCTTGGTAAACTATATGCTCACTTCCCTCTTTAGCTTCGAGACAGGGGACAAAGGGATCCCGGTAAATTCACTGTTCATCTTCTCTGTGGACCACAATCTCCTGGTTTTCATGTTCGAACTTCAGCATTTGGTGCAGAGTAGAAGGCACCGCTCCTGCTGCGTGAATCCATGATCTTCCTAGGAGATAGTTATAGGATATGTCCATGTCCAATACTTGAAATGTCACTTCAAAATCGACCGGACCAATGGTCAGTACTAAGTCAATTTACCCTATGGTTTCTCTCTTGATTCCATCAAAGGCTCGACACACACATTGTTGGGACGGATCCTCTCTGTTCCAATCTCCATTCTTTGCAATGTTGACAGTGGGCATATATCTACCCCAGAACCTCCGTCAATAATTACTCTTTTAACATAATATCCTTCGCATTTGACGGTGAGGTGCAAGGCTTTGTAATGGGCAGCTCCTTCTGGAGGTAAATCATTCTTGCTGAATGTAACCTGATTAATAGCAAAGAATCTTTCAGCCATTTTCTCTAGTTGTTCCACGGATGTTTCAACCAGCACATAGGCCTCATTCAGAGTTTCAGCCAACACTTTTTGGTGCTCTAGAGATTTCATCTGCAATGACAATAAAGAGACCTGCTCAGGAGACTTTCGGAGCTGGTCCACCACCTCATTTTCTGGCATTTTCATTTTTGAAAGAAGGCTTCTGCTTCTTCAGCAATTACGGGCCTTTTGGGTGGAAACCGCTGTTTGGTGGCAGTGTTCACTTCTTCCATATCCGAATATTTCTTTGAGGGATGGCCTATTTGAGTTTCCCCAATGATCTCTTTGCCCTTGTATGTTACTATGGTTTCTTGGTAATTCCATGGGACTGTAGAAGGGTTTGTCATTGGCTTCTTAGGTGCGCAACCGATTACCACGGGCTCATTCAGCCTTGGTGATTTGATCGATCCCCGTACCACATGAGCTCCCTTGGGTACATACATCTTTTTGTTTAACTCAAACCTTCTTGGGGGACTCAAAGTGGGCTATTTTTCTTGACGCCCCCGTGGGATATAAAGTATTGTTTCCTTGGTTGGTGTTTTCTCAGTTTTGATTTCGGACTTCTTCTCTGCTTCTGGGTTTTTGGCTTCACTCATTTCCTTTTCTTGAACTTTCTTGGGGGTAACCTTTGGTTTCCTGTTTGCATCAGCAATGGCTATTATGGCTTTTAGTGCAGGGTCAAATTCTTTGTCCTCACAAATCATTCTGATGACTGGCCCGTTATTAAGAGCCTGCAACGGGTTATTGGTTACATTTGGGACCTCTTCATCTCTCAGCACTATTTTCTTTTGTTCTATTAAATCCTCCACCACTCGTTTCAGAGTCCAACAGTATTCGGTGTCATGTCCTTCTGCCCCGGAATGATAAGCTTATCGTATGCCTCTTTGATAAGAAGGTGACTCAGGGTTCTGCCTGTTCGGGGGCACGGGTTGCAGAAGACTTATCTGGACCAGTTTTGGGAATAAGATGACATAAGATTCCCCTATTGGAGTAAAGTTTTGTCTTTTGGGTGGCCCCCTAGGACGGTAATTATTTTGTGGAGGGCGGAGATTATAGTGATTATGGGGAGGCTGATTTCTTGGGGCCTGGTTTTTGTTGCCCTGTTGTTGTGGTTGAGCAAACGGCTGGGCATTCATGACTGCATAAGGTTGAGGAACGTAATGCATGTCGATGGGGATAGTAATGTTGAGAGGCCACTTTCGGAGAGTACAGGTCTAGGAGCATGATGTCTTCTCATTCCAGAGGATACCATTCCTCTTTTTTTTTGTTTCTTGCGGCCCCTCCTACCCCGCCTTGGATGTCCTGGAGGTTGCCCTAATAGCGGACTGGCTTAGAATTCTTCCTGTTTTCAGGCTATTTTCTACCATCTCACCGATATTGATTGCCTCTGCAAAAGGTTTGCCCATTGCTGACATCATATTTTGAAAAAAATCTTCCTTTTGTGTTTGTAGGAAAATAGTGACCATCCGTGTCTCGTCCATGGGTGGTTTTACTCTTGACGCTTGCTCGCACCACTTGACAACATATTCTTTAAAGCTTTCAGAAGGTTTCTTTTTCAAGTTAGCCAAAGAATTCCTATCTAGGGCAATGTCAATGTTATACTGGAATTGCCTTACAAAATCCCGGACGAGATCATCCCAAATATTCCATCGAGTGATATCCTGGTCCATTTACCATTCAGAAGCGATGCCTACTAGACTCTCCCCAAAATATGCCATCAATACTTCTTCTTTTCCACCTGCCCACGCAGCTAGTTGCAATCTTTTTTCAAATGAGCAATGGGATCGCCGTGGCCATCATACTTTTCAAACTTCGGCGTTTTGAATCCCAGGGGAAGATGTACGTGTGGGAACATGCACAAATCCGAGTAAGACATGCTCTTCTGCCCACTCAATCCTTACATGTTTTTCAAACTCTGTTCAAGGCTTTTCACCCTTCTTGTTATTTCCTCTTGTTCATGTGTCTTAGGGGTTTTTTCCTGCACCGGTGTGAGTTCGTATGCCGGTTGAGGATAATTGCATGTGGGGTATGGGGGAGGCTCCGTTTGGTGGTTGGGAGTTTGAAATGTGAATGCTGTAGGATCAAACATGGGCCTCAGCACCGCAGGCTATGTGGTGGATGCGCACAGAGGCGCCGTAAAAATATTAGGGACTGGGCCGGATGTGAACATCGGAGTGTGGGCTTCAGAAGGCGCTCCGACAAAGTTGGCTGATATGGTAGGCTGCCCCAAGAGAGTATTTGGGTGGCTGATGGGGATGGTGGAGGTACCCTCCGACCTTGGGAAAAGCTCAGGAAATCAAGGGATAACACTTGGAGATTCTTTTCCATTTGTCCAAGAATCCCACATATACATATCTCTGAGTCGAAGGATCCTATTCTCTTAAGCCGCCGCAGATTCTGAGGCTGGGATCCATGCAATCAGGTTGTCCTCTGGGATGCGAACTGCCTATAGAGTCATTTCGGATGTCATCTTTGCGCATCCTTTTGATATAGTACAGTATCTGTGCGATGCCAACTTACCACAAACCAATCACTGTTCTTTAAAAACCTGGACTGGAAACTACAATTTCAGCCGGTTATATTGGGATAGACAATAAACAGGAAATCGCATGTTGGTTATGGTGCACCTACGCAGTTAACGGGTTTCTATATGTTTGCAATGATCGCATGCGTAATCCCGACATTTATTTCGAACTTCCTTGTGTTTTCTACTTCTTATTTCTTATTAGCTTTCCTTTTTAAAGAATATGGTCGAATCCTATGAAGATTGCCTACGTATCATGACCCCGCATGAATCAGACCGAGCGTAGTTCATGGAAAAATGTAAATAACAGGATATTTTGGGATTTCTAGTTTTTATAAAGACAAAACTTTGATTAAAAAAGCTAACAAAGTTAAAGGTAACTACCAAACCGGGACACAATAAACTTACAGACTCGAATGGTGCGTAAAAGAACATACATACAGACTCTTTTGAGAGGACACAAATTTATGAATACATTAAGGCTTCAGTTGTTTTTGGAGCTTGCGGGGCATCGTCCGGCCTTGCCGCACGCTTGCGTACTTAAATTCCTTGGAGGCGGTGGAGATCTTCCATCACTTGACGAACAAATGTCATGGCGGTAGCAAAGAACATAGATTTTGTCATGTCCTCACAATGGTTGCTCTTTGTGGTAATATAGTCTGCGATTAGCCGTATCCTTTCCCCGATAACACCTTTTTCTTGTAATAGACGCCCAATTTGCTCGGCCCTTGCTTCTAGAGTTCGTTCTGCTATTTGATTCAACCTTTGGAATTGCTGCTAATCCTTTTCTAATCCTGCTATTACTGCATAGCAATGTTCTCTTTCGGCTTTGAAGTCCCTGGCTTGTTTGGCCATTTTGTTTTCAGTCATGACGACCTTCCGCATTAAACCAACAATCTCATCGCTATCTTTGTAGTTGAAGCCCCAAATCCGCGCTTTCTTTATTCAACTGAAAGGATTGAACTCACGTCCAGCTCGGAAGTCAAAGGGAAGAAAGACTACTTCTATTCCACCGATACTTTCTATAAGAAAATGCCAAATTCTCTGCCAAAGATGGACTTAGGGCAAATAGGCCGGCCGTTCTAAGTTCCGGGGTTGGGTTGGATTGGACCAGATCCAATCGTATCTTATCGTAGCTTCGAGTTCAGGTGCCGTACTGCGGCCGAACCGGAAAGGAGGGGGACAACGAACCTCCTGCAGCTAGCACTAAAAAGGCTTCTCCTAGTAGAAGTGGTAGAATTATTCCAAGTATTTCAGCTGGAACAGCTATGCACATTTTTTTTCTATTCACTCATGATCTGGCCTGGTCGACCCAATCATGATATTGAAGGAGGGGACCTTTTCTCGAAAAAAAAATTCTTGCAACTACAAAAACCACAATCCCTTCTTTTAATTGCTCCAGGATGCAGGCTCGTTCCTCTGCACTTTTAATCAATTTCTTACGAACCCTAGATAGCTCATCCTCCGCCTTATTCAGGTCGAACCCATACTCGGTTACTTTACACCGCAAATTTTCTATGATGTTTTCATCTTTTGCACTTCTAGGAGGATTCTTTGTGGCTGCCTTCATTTTTTGGATTTGAGCTCGTTGGGCTTCATTTGCTTTGGTCAATATCTTCTTTTCTCCCTCACTAGCCACAGCTTGCAAACTGTTTTCAAATTGCAACTCTTGGATTTGCTTTTCCAACCTTCCTATAGTAGCCCTATATTCATTTTCCTTGGCTAACCAACCCCATTGCACTTGTGACGTCTCAGCAAATTCTTGGAGATGCGGTCTCTTAGCCGGCCTTCCAGGCTCTATGTCTCTCTTGTACCAAGCAACATACCCCGGTGCAACCTCTCCTTTAGATATGTCAGGCAGTTGAGTATCAGGTGTCAAGTATTGACATTCACTCTAGATTTGGCGTACAACGGCTTCAGGGAACTGACCATTTGGGCTTATGTCAACCACATGAGGGCTAATATCCTCGTCCTTGGGGGTCATCTGGCATCTACCCAATTGTCTTAGTACTCTATACAACGCATAGGGATGGATGCTACGGAGGCCCATCAGAAAATGAGGTCCGGTGGCCGGTATATACAAAACTTTGTCCACAGGGAGCCACCCGAATGTCCACTCTATCTGATTTGCAGTGATGACCCGGAGATGCGACACCCATTCTGTGACACCCTCAGGTACTCTAAACCCATTAACCCTGTTGCAGAATCCTTCTATGCAGCTCTTTGTTGGCGACCCATAATTCATGAACCGAGGCCGATGGCATACATGCTTGATCATCCATATTTGTAGCAGCAAGTTACATCCCTCGAAGCAGTCTCCCCCTGCTATACAAGAGGTGAGAGCACGGAAGATTTCACAAGATCATTGGAGCGAGGGTACTTTTAGCCTGGGTCATTAAGGTGCTAACGACCCCTGCTATCCGTATGTCAATATTCCCATACCTTCGCGGAAACACTAGAAGACCCAAGAAAATACCATAATGCAAAACATCAATGCTCCTCCCATTTGAGTTTATTTCCTTTGCTACAAATAAGATTTTCGGGTTTATTGAATCCCCCGATATGGCCATATCTGATATATATATTGCGGGGTGCAAAAGCCAGCTGATAAGTCTGGATTATGAACTTTTCTACTTATTTTCAAGGAGTCCAGGAATTTTTGCACGGCAAGGGTTCTTGGTGCAATTAGGTATTGGTTTCTCAAAGGAATTGTAGGGGTCCCGATAAATTCGGTTATTTCCTCTAGTGTCGGGGTGAGTTCAAAGTCCGAGAAGTGGAAGACATTGTGAGCCAGGTCCCAGAATGTGGTAAATGCCTTTATGATGTCTCCCCTTGGGCTAATTTTCAACAAACCAGTAGGGCCTCCCAAATGTGTATTGACCCTTTTCTGTCATGCTTCTCCCAAATCAATCCACCACAGTCGCAATTCCAAGCGAATTTTGTTCACGAACATTATCGTGCTCATTCTGCACATTTATTAAGGTGAATTAGTACTCTCAAAATATAAAAACCAATATTTTATGAAATTCTCTTAAAATCAAAGACCGGCTTTGCGAGTACGGCCTTGCAACACTTCAGAGAGAAGGTTTTTCAGCTGTGCTTGCTCGACGGTCAAAAATAAGACTGAGAGGTGGCCATTTGTGCAAGATCAGCCTTCCGGCGTCCCTTACGGTATCATTCGGCTATTTCCGACAGTAATGGCATTTCCCGATTTATTTCAAAACAAGTGTATAAAAAATTGTTTTTCTTGCTTTGGCATTTTTGCAAAAGTTGGACCCGGCAAAACAATTTATCAAAAAACCAAAAATATTTTTGAAAAGCTTCCACAATTTCTTTTCCTTTTGTTTTGTATTGTGCTTTTTTTTTTTGAAAAATTCAGCAGCATTCCGGCGGTATTTGGGCATTGGTTTTTTTTGGAAATGAGTTATCTCAGTAGACCTCAGATTTTCTTTTATTAACAAGTAGGTCAACTTGCGAATCCAAAGCAAATGAATGCGCAAGTAGCACGTAATATGCATCAGGATGGTCTTTTCATTTCGGGTCACTTGTCCTAGACGAACCCAACCCTTGTGTTGAGTCCCCTAAGTGAAATGCATGATGCAAATAAGTGTTCCTACTAGGGATCCGGCATGAGTTCAAGTTATTCTAAGTTGAAAACCTTGGTACGGGTCTAGACTGTGCACCCGAGCGGACAACTCGAGTCGAGGAGGGGCTACGTACCGGGAACTAAAAGGCCATCCAGCTTAGTAACTTGTCCGACCTCTTTCTTATTTTAGGGTATGACACTAACAAATAGGGAGTCTCAAATAGTAAGCACATCCCTGGAGGCAAGAAAAGAAGGGTTTCGTAGCAGTTTATATGTACAATTCATCAAATATCAAAGCGGTAAAACAATTAGCACTTAGCACAGAACATGTAGTCAGATAAAGCCAAATATAATAGATATTCTAAGCTCAAATTCTTGAACCCTGAACTAGAGATTCTGGTTTGGATCTCCCCAGCAGAGTCGCCAGAGCTGTCACACCTCCTTTTTACACGACTACCCCGAAGGATGACATGTATAAGGGAGTTTTTCCAATTAAAGTTACATTATTCGAAATGGGATTATCAATTTATTTAAGATTCGCCACTTGGGATAGATTTGGATTTTGGTGTCCCAAGTCACTAGTTTATTTAAAATTCCAAATCGAGGAGACTGCTTGACTTCCCAATTGGAGTTTGCGAACCAGAAATTCTAGGTAAGGAATTCTGTTAACCCGAGGGAAGGTTTTAGCCACCCCCGGATCCCGTGGTTCTAGCACGGTCGCTTAAACTATTATAAATGGCTAATTTCCTGATATTTGTACATATTCGTCCTACAACGCAATATTAAAATTATTAACCGCTTCATTCATTTTAGGAATACTTGCAACGTTATCAAAACACGTCTCGAACCATGTCATATAAATGCACCCGGGTTCTCGACACATTTTGACATTGTTGAGACTTGGATTTGGGCCACATAAATGCACACCCGAAATTAGGAAGATATCTTGTTAAAACATCGCGCCTATAGCAACTACATGTTTGAAAATTCTTGGAAGGCCGTGAAATTCGCTAAACAACACCTCCAAATTTCTATGCATTTTTTACTACAGTTGAGGAGCCCACGTAGTGCATGATTCTGTTAGCGCGGGTCACCTTATTTTAGAAAAGGCAACCTAAACGACTATATTTTTCTATTACATGCGCGTCTTTAAAAAGATACGTCCTAGCTATTTCATATATGAGTGATATATTCGGAAAAGAGATTCAACATCCATATTTTTCAGCCTCATTCATGGATGGTTTGAAATTTGGGCTTCATTTAATATTGAGCCCAGGGAATGCATTTCTTTATGCTTCATAACTAACAACAGGTTGGGCCTTCACTTGAGCCCAGAAACGTTGGACTACAAGTACATCATAGTGAACGATAACAACCTTTCGATTTGCTATACTACAATTGTTGACGTTGTGGAACTGATCATTTAAAAAAACATACTGAAGACATTTTAATGAAAGAAGAGAATTCTGATAATGATTTTATTTAAACAAATTAATAAACTATAACTTCAGATTTCGAATCTGGCATCTAAGGAAAGGAACCGATGTACTCATCGTTCAGAGTACATTTACAAATATCGAGTCCCTACTTACTTAAAGAATAAATCATAAACACTAGGTAGATTATGGACTGACCTATTTAAAACTACTAAATCTAAACAAATTAAAGTTATAGTCTAAGTACAATCCAACATTATTACACGTTTATGCATACTACAATACCAGAAATACTACTGAAGCTAATAACATTTATAATATGACATTGACATAAAATAGGATCATCTTCATTATCAATTATCATATCGAACATGTACAACGATGCTTTACAGCAGAAGAAGTCCTATAAGTAAAACAAACGTAAGGCAAACAAGCAACAGTAGCAAAAATAACCAGCAAACCTAGGAACTCATGATGTTTTGAGAGGCAAATAATGAAAACAAGTCTTCCTAACAGCTCAAATGCACGTGCAATCAAATCATCTTCGACTTATAATGAACATCACTTTGATTATTAAAGAAGACTCTATCAGAAGAACAAACTTGAATGGACTTCGGCTGAATATTATATGAAAGTGTATCTCAATGTATATCTCAATGTGTATCTCTTTCTATATCTGAAAAATTGTCTTCTAGCTCTCGAAAATCCAAAAATTCCCCCTTGAAAATAATCAGACCTTCATTTTATAACCAAAGCCTTAGGGCAACATAAATCTTCTTGTTTTCCTTTTAGTCCTTTACCCTTTTCAGATTTGCCTTAATGATCCTTGATTCTCTAACTTTTGCCTCAAGTTTTTGGCAGAAATTGTACTTGGACCCCTCACTAGAATGTTCTGGGAGTTTGTTACAAGATTCCCATGTTAAAATACATTTAATGCCCCTGTCCTCTTTCCTAATTACTGGCCTAAGTGTTTTCAAACCCTGGTTCCTATCTATTTGGTCAGAACCTGACCCTAGTTAAATACTTCAGGTCATAAACCAAAGTTATTATTAGCATCTAGAATCAAATTCTGAAAGCTATTCATGGCCAACTATTTTTATGCTAAAACAAGCGACCAAGGGTCAGGATTTAATCAATGCAACACACATATTCAGACAAATATCACACTATGAAACTAAATTTCTCAGAAACATATACAAAGCTAAACAATACAAATTCCAGAAATACATGTCACTAATAAATTTTAAACCCAATATGACCAATTCTAAGCTCAAACAATAATTCAAACAAGTCAACAAGAACAAGCTATGACTTCAAATGTTACGCAGACCATTCAGAAACAGGTTATCCAGACAAAAATAAGCAAGGAAGCAAATACTCAGGATATTTCAAAGATGAGTAGATGAAAACTTAACGTATTTAAACAAATGAAAGTTAAGAAGATCAAAAGTAATTAGAAAAGAGAACCAGGACAAGTATATGACTCTAGATGGAAACACTTACTCAGAATTTTTCAAAGATGAACAAATAGAAAACATAATGTACTTAAACAAGTAACAATAAATAAGATCAAAAGCAAAAGAAGACAAGGATGAGCATATGATTCTAGATGGAAGCAACTACTCAGAACATTTCAAAGATGAACAGATAGAAAACAAATGAGCTTAAACAAATGAAAATCAAAGAAGATAAAAGCAATTAGAACAGAAAACACACAAAATCACTGCAGTAAAGCAATTAAAACAAAGGGAACTTAGCTTTTCTTTTCATTGTTACCCTAAAATTAAACTCTTCGAATCTCCAGGTTCTTCGACCCCTTCTGAGAGGGTCCTTTGGCCTTCTGAGGCCTTTGCCTTATTAATGGAGAGGGGAAAATGGTTTCAGGCTAGGGTCTATTGGTTATGAGACAGGGTCTGGGCTTCATACCTAATTTTGGTCATGTCTAGTTGTATTCGAGGGTCATCGGTCGTGGGGTTGTGGATGGGAAGGTGCGATGGTCACCCGGGACTATTTTTGAGAGGTTCCGGTGAGCTTGGGGTTTGGGTCAAAACTATAATTTGATATTCGAAGAGGGCTGTTAGGATTCGAGGGGTAAAACTTAGATGGTTGGGAAGAGGGGAACGAGGCGATTCATGGGTGTTATTTTGGGCCAGTTTGGAGTTGGTGCCACCGGAGCCGGCGACTATTCTTTCGAATATTCGACGAGCTGGGGAGGTATTTGAGGGGATCGAATAGTGGGAGGGGAAAGTGGAGGTTGAGATGGTTTGGGGGTGTACATTTGGGGCCATTTGGTGGCCGACCGTCGTCGTGAGGCGATTTCCGGCGGCGGCGTTACGGTAGTTGAGGGGTGGTAGACGGCGGATCTATGGTGGCTAGGGTGGTGTTACACCAGTGTATAGGTACGAGGAAGGAGACTGTTTGGTATCTTTTTGCATATACATAGGTGTTTGGACATATATATTGGGCTTGGGGAAAGGGTTTCAGGGCTGTTGGATTGATGTAGATGAACGACTGAGATGGACTGGCCCAAAACGGGGCGTCTCTTGTGTGGATTGGATCAGAAACGGGTTTTGGGATGTGGTTTTGGGTATTTTAAAAGGGTTCAGGGTTTGGGCCGCCCATGTTTGGCCAAATTGTGGCCAGCCTGGGTTAAATATTTAAATCCTATTTTTTTGTTTTTATTCTTTTCCTAACTTATTTTTAAAATTCTTAATTAGGCTAAATCAAAGTAATGACTACCTAATATGAAAATTAATCAAAAAATGCAAAAAATAAAAATTAATCAAAAAATGCCAAACAATGAATATTAACAATACAAATGCCAAAACAAACTACTTAATTTTGTGATTTTATATTTTGCAAAATAAACTTGAACTACCAATTAACTTAAACAAAAATATGTGAAATTAAATCCTAAATGCTTATGTAATATTTTTTGTATTTTTTATGATTTATTATGCATGCATCAATGAAAATACATACTGATATACGCAATTAAAAAATAAATAATAAAAAGGAAAAATCCTAAGTTTGAGAATTCTGTATGAGTAATTTCTACGAGGCAAAAATCACATGCTCACACAGCCCGATACTGGGTTATCACCAGTCATGAGCATCTATCAATATACTACAAGTCTGAAGAGTCTACCAAGATATTACAGTATCACTAGCAAGAGAAAAGAAATGAGATAAAGGGGGAGAAACACGGGGCTGCAGATGCCGAGCAGCTACCTCATGATCTTCGAAATTTGTCGGGGGCTCTCAACCCATGCAAGCAAGATCAGCTACGCCTTAATCTGCACATGGGGTGTAGGGAGTAAATTGAGTACTC
The DNA here is from genome assembly GCA_034376525.1 of Nicotiana benthamiana. Taxonomy (NCBI): domain Eukaryota; kingdom Viridiplantae; phylum Streptophyta; class Magnoliopsida; order Solanales; family Solanaceae; genus Nicotiana; species Nicotiana benthamiana. The sequence goes on along the minus strand of CM067325.1, from coordinate 81,924,176 downwards.
CAACTCACTAAGTAATAATCATAAGTAAAGACTGAGAAATAAGAAATCACATAAGGCATATCACAGGCTATAAGAAAGCAGTAAAAACCAGTAAAAAGTCATGAAAATTGTAAAATTATACAAAGTCACTTTGTTCCAATTCAGACTTTATAAAAATGCCTTTCTAACAATTAAGCAAGTAAATGAAAGTCAAATAGGAAAGATAAACACACAAAGGATCGCCCCTCGGGTACAATGTCAATAAATTCGCTCCTCAAGCAATATCTCAGAAAAAATACCAGCCCCTAGGGCTATAACTCACATCACAATAGGTACCTGCGCTCACTGGGGGTGTGCAGACTCCTGGAGGGGCCCCTAATAGACCAAGCGCAATATCAAGCCATCTCGTGGCATCATCACTAGGCTCTCAACCTCATATCATAAGCCACATCGTGGCATAAATATCTCAGGCCCTCAGCCTCATAATCATAATCCATGTTTCCTTATAACATAGATCCTCGACCTTACTCAGTCAGAATCTCCCAGCCACTCGGGCAACAGTAAAACATAGTACTCAACCCAAACTATCATTTAAACTATCATTTAAGTGCTAACGTAGAGTAAGCAAGGCTGAGTTATGAAAATAGTAGAATATAGCTTGACTGAGTTCAAGTATAAAGTCAAAACAGTGAGGAAATAGCAATAAAAATCCCCTAAGGGTTCAAATAGTTGGCATTCATCTCAAATATGGCATTCAGCCTAAAACATCATGATAGAAAATAGTTTTCAGCCAAATACACGGTAAAATAGTCATTCGCGACGAAATAAGTCACAATCCCCAACAATGCATGACCCCACGCTCATCATCTAGCGCATGCATCACCTCAATATAGCACAACAATATGCAATCCGGGGTTTTGTACCCTCAGGAAAATATTTACAATCATTACTCACCTCAATCAAATCCAAACTATAGCCCGTGATGCCTTTGCCCATCGAATTGGCATCCACACGCGTCGAATCTATCCAAATTCAGAATCACGATGTAAAAATATGCTAAGGAAACGAAGCCCAAACGAAACTAATCATTTTACAACGCTAATCCCGAAATTACCAAAACCTGACCCCTGGGCCCATGTTTCGGAATTCGATGAAATTCACATCAATATATTCCTTATCTCCCCACGATTTTATACATATCAAAAGTTTTGAAATCCGACCATAAATGGTCCTTCAAATCCTCAATCAAAGGCCTAAATTTTCAAGTCCTAGCTTCCCAATTTAACCCTTAAATACTATTAATTACAGCTCTAATCCATGGGATAATACCATAGAAACGTGTTTTAGGTCCAAAAATCCTTACCTTAATGAAGTCCCCTTGAAATCCTTCTTCAAAATTGTCCAAATAGCTCCAAAGCCAACTTAGAAATGGTGAAATAGCTCAAAAATCGCGAAGGAAATAACTTATATCTTCTGGCCCAGGGATTTCGCATGTGCGACCAAATTCCCGCTTCTATGGCACCGCGTTTGCGATCCTTGAACCGCTTCAGTGGTTTCCACATAAGTCACAAATGTCCGCATCTGCGATGCTCACTCCTCACTTACGCATCGCAGGTGCGGTCACCTCAAAGCACAAACATATCCCATAACCTTATTTGACCTTATACCAATCTTCAGAACACCTCAAACGACATCGAAATACTAAAATCACATCAAATTCAAGCCTGAGATTCCAAAATCTTCCAAATTCCGCTTTTGATAAAAGTCTAACCAAACCACGTTCGAATGACCTGAAACTTTGCACACACATCCCAAATGACACAACGAAATTGTTGCAACTCTCAGAATTCCATTCAAACCCCGATATTGAAATCTCACCTATCAACTGGAAAACACCAAAAATTCACTTTGCCAATTCTAGCCTAAATCTACTCGGGACCTCCAAAACACATTCTAATCATGCTCCTAAGTCCAAAATCACCTCCCAAAGCTGTCTGAACCATCAGAACTCACATCCTAGCCCTCTAACACATAAGTCAATATCCGATTGACTTTTCCAACTAAAGATTCCTAAAAAGAGACTAAGTGTCTCATACCTTTTCAAAAACTTTCCGAGCTAGAGCCAACCAACCCGATCACATATAGAACCGATAAACAAAGCAATAAAAAGCAGAAATAGGGAAAACCGAGCGGTAACTCATGAGAAGACTGGCTGGGTCGTCACATCCTCCCCCTTTAAACAAATGTTTGTCCTTGAATGAGTCAAGAAATATACTTGAAGCCTCAAACAGGTAAGGATATCTGCTCCGCATCTCCCACTCAGTCTCCCAGGTAGCCTCATCCATGGGCAGACCTCTCCACTGTACTTTCATATAAGCTTTATCCTTCGATCTCAACTTTCAAATGTGACGCTCCAAAATAGCTGCTAGCTCCAAATCTTAAGTCAAATCACCATCCAATTGAACCGTGTTGAAATCTAGAACATAAAAAGGATCCCCAATATACTTTTAGAGCATCGAAATATGAAATACCGGATGCACACTCGACAAAGCTAGGTGTCAAAGCAAGCTCATAAGCCACCTCTCCAATCCTCCGAATCACCTCAAAAGTCCCAAAGAACCAATGAATCAATTTACTCTTCTTCCCAAACCTCATAATACCCTTAATGGGTGAAACCTCCAATAGAACCTTCTCACAAACCATGTAGGACACGTCCCGAACTTTCCTGTCATCGTAACGCTTCTGTCTCGACTACGCTTTACGAAGACTCTGTTGAATCACCTTCACGTTGTCTAAAACATCCTGCACCAAATCTGTCCCCAATAGCCTAGCTCACCTGGCTATAACCAACCAAATGGAGATCTACACAGCCTCCCATACAAAGCCTCATATAGAGCCATTTGAATACTCGATTGGTAGTTGATGTTATAAGCAAACTCTACAAGCGGTAAAAACTGATCCCATGACCCTCCAAAATCAATGACACCAAGCACGCAACATGTTCTCCAATATCTGAATAGTGCGCTCGGGTTGCCCGTCCGTCTGAGGGTGAAAAGTTATGCTCAACTCAACTTGAGTACCCAACTGTCGCTGCACCGACCTCCAAAACTTTGAAGTGAACTAAGTGCCCCTATCTGTAATTATGGAAACTGGGACACCATGCAAACGAACAATCTCCCAGATATCAATCTCTTCCAACCACTCTAAAGAATAAGTAGTACACACAAGAATGAAGTGGGCGGACTTGGTCAACCGATCACAAACACACAAATAGAATCGAACTTCTTCAAAGTCCATAGGAACCCAACTACAAAGACCATGGTGATCTGCTCCCACTTCTACTCTAGAAAATATATCCGCTGAAGTAAGCCACCGGTTTCTGATGCTCATATTTCACCTACTGACAATTGAGATACCTAGCTACAAATACCACAATGTCTTTCTTCATTGTCCTCCACTAGTAATGCTGCCTTAAATCCTGATACATCTTCGCGACACCCGAATAAATGGAATAACGCAAACTATGAGACTCCTCCAAAATCAACTCCCAAAGTTCATCCACATTAGGCACACATATACGACCCTAAATCCTCAACACCCTATCATCACCAATGATCACATCTCTAGCATCATCATGCTGAACTTTATCCTTAAGTACAAGCAAATAAGGATCATCATACGGGCGCTCTCTGATGCGATCATATAAAGAATCACACAAGCCAATACCCAACTGGGATCCGAAATATCTAACCTTACGAATTGACTGGCCAAGGCCTGAACATCAACTGTAAAAGGTCTCTCCCTAACTGGAATATATGCCAAACTCGCCATACTTATCGCCTTTTGGTTCAAAGCATCGACGATCACGTTGTCGTTTCCCAGACGGTATAATATAGTAATATCATAAACCTTTAGCAACTTCAACCACCTTCCATGCCTCAAATTAAGATCCTTCTACTTGAATAAGTCCTAGAGGATACGATGATCAGCAAATACCTTACAAGACACACCATACAAGTAATGCCTCCAAATATTTAATGCGTGAACTATGGATCCCAACTCCAAATAATGAAAGAGGTAGTTCTTTTCATGGGGCTTCAACTGATGAGAAGCATAAGCAATAACTCTAACCTCATGCATCAATACACAACCAATACCAACTCTCGAAACATCACAATAAATGGTATATAAACCTGAAGTTGATGGTAAAACTAACATTGGAGCCGTGGTCAAGGCTATCTTGAGCTTTTAAAAAGCTCTCCTCACACTCACCTGACCATACAAATGAAGCACCCTTCAAAGTTAACTTGGTCAAGGGAAATGCGATAGATGAGAATCCCTGAACAAACCGGCGATAATAACCTACCAAACCAAGAAAGCTGCGAATCTCTGTGGCTGCGAACGGTCTAGGCCAACTCTAAACTGCTCTATCTTCTTTGGATCAACCTGAATATCCCCGCTGGACACCACGCGCCCAAAACATCCACGGAACCGAGCTAAAACTCATACTTGAAGAACTTTGCATAAAGCTTCTCCTCACTCAATCTCTGCACAAAACTCTCCAATGCTCTGTGTGCTCCTCTTGACTACGCAAATATACCAGAATATCATCTATGAAGACTATGACAAACGAGTCGAGATAAGGATGGAACACACTGTTCATCAAATGCATGAATACTGCTGGGACATTGGTCAGCCCAAAAGACATCACCAAGAACTCATAATAACCATATCGGGTCCTGAAAGCCGTCTTAAGAATATCTGAGTCCCTGATCTTCAACTGGTGTTAACCCAAATGGAGATCAGTCTTGGAGAACGCTCTCGCTCCTTGAAGCTAGTCGAATAAATCATCAACGCAAGCCAAAGTATACTTGTTATTAACTGTTAGTTTGTTTAATTGCCTATAATCAATGCACATCCTCATAGTGCCATCCTTCTTCTTCACAAATTTAACCGGCGCATCCCAAGGCCACACACTAGGCCGAATGAACCCCTTTCTCAAGGAGCTCCTGAAGCTTCTCCTTTAACTCTTTGAACTCCACTGGTGCCACATGATATGGCAAAAGAAATGGGTTGAGTGCCCTGCACCAGGTCAGTACCAAAATCAATATTCTTGTCCGATGGCATGCCTGGCGGGTCTGCAGGAAACACATCGAGAAAATCCCTCACAACTGGAACATAATCAATACTGGGAGTCTCTACACCGACATTTCTCACAAATGCTAAGTATGAAAGACAACCCTTCCCAACCATATATTGGGCCTTCAAGAAAGAAATCACCCTATTAGGAGAATAATTAGTCAAACCTCACCACTTAATCCGTGGCACACTTTGTATAGCCAATGTGACTATCTTATCATGACAGTCCAGAATAGCGCGACACGGAGATAACCAATCCATGCCCAAAATAAAATAAAAATCTACCATACACAATAATAAAAGATCCACCAGGGTCTCAAGACCCCCAATAGTCACCATACACGACCAATACATACGATCTACAATAATAGTATCACTTACTGGAGTAGATACATGAATGGGTGAAACAAGAGACTTACGAGGCGTACCTAAAAAACGAGCAAAGTATGATGACACATAATAAACGGTGGACCGGGATCAAATAATACAGAGGCATCTCTATGGTAGACTGAAACAATAACTGTAATAACAACATCGAAAGCAATAGCATCGGGTCTAGTTGAAAGTGCATAGAAATGGGCTTGACCGCCACATGATCGACCTCCCCCTCTAGGGCGACCCTTTGCTGACTGACCTTCACCCCTAGCTGGCTGGGCGGGTGGTGATGGAACAACTAGCGTTGAAGCTGACGACTGATCACTCTGCTAAGATGAACCCCAAGATGACGAGGACACTGCCTCCATATACGGCCTATCTCTCCACACTCATAGAAACTCACAGGCGTTAGAGAAGGGGACTTAAGGGAACCCCTCGCATTGAAATGACTAGCTGATGCACCCGGCGGAAGAGCCCTGAACTGATAGAGCACATGATGAACTCTAAGATGGAAGGGCACTAAGTGATGATTAGCCCTGATGAGAACTGTGAGAACCATGACCCGATGACGCCCCATGATAACCTGGAGGAGCTGGCTGAGGATGTCAAAATAGACGACCTCTATCGTGCTGAAGCTGACCTCTAGAAGGATCACCACTATAATTACCAGATCCTCGAGGCCTCTTGGCCTCCCTTTCCTCTCACTCCTTGCAACGAACAAACTCAATCTTACGAGCAATGTCTACAACCTCCTCAAAAGTTGCACCAGTCACCCTTTTCCTGCTCATAAGTATTCAAAACTGATAAATAAGGTTACCCATAAACCTCCTAATCCTCTCTCTATGTGTCGGAACCAACAAAATAGCATGACGAGCTAACTCAAATAATCTCATCTTATACTACGTCATAGTCATCTCTCCCTGACGCAACAACTGAAACCCTCAACATACCTCCTCTCTGCGAGACTGCGGCACATACTTCTCCAGAAAGAGAACGGAGAACTGCTACTAGGTAAGGGGTGCTGCTCTAACAGGCCTACGCTTGTCAAATGCCTCCTACCAAGTGAAGACAGGTCCAGAAAACTGACAAGTAGTGAAAGCAACCCCGCTGGTCTCTAGATACCTGTTGTACGAAGCATCCTCTAACACTTATCCAAGAAACCCTGGGCATCCTCGCCCTCTGCACCACTGAAGGTTAGAGGATAAAGTATACCAAAGATCTCCAACATACACAGCTTGTCCTCTGGCTGGGCAGGAACTACATAATCCTAAGCAGCTGCAATCGGCTGGGCTAGATGTGCCCCCGGTGTCTGAAATACCTGCATGACTTGCTCGGGTGTGCGAGGGACGGTATCTGATTCCCTCCCCCGGCCTATGAAGTAGTTGCGGTTGTAGTAACTGAGACTGCCTAAGATAGGCCAGTGCAAACTGATAGAATCTGATCCAATGCCTCCTGAAGCCCGAAATCACAATAGTCACAACTGGTGCCTGAGCTGGTGCTGCTGGAGCATCCATATCTTGAACCTGATCTTAAACTGGGGCAGCTGGTGGATGCATAGGTGCTCCCCTAGCTACTGCGCTGGCCACACCTGTGCCCTACCACAACCACGACCACATCCTCAGCCTCTAGTGGCCACAACTGGTGGTACTGGTGGTCGTCCATACTAACCGGTGGCGTGTGTCCTCACCATCTGTAAGAGAATATAATAACATACGTTTATACTCGGATCAACAATTTCACACGACAAGAATTTCAAGAATATGGAGTTTTCCTAAAGGTTTTGCAACCTCTCGAGGATAAATACAGACGTCTCTGTACCAATCCGCGAGACTCTACTAAACCTACTCATGACTCGTGAGACCTATGTAACCTAGGCTCTAATACCAACTTGTCACGACCCTAAACCCGAACCCAGTAGTGATGAAATCTCTTGTGAAGACAAGGCCAACCGACACATTCCCATTTTAATTTAAGTAATTAAAATAATAAATATTAAGTCTTAAACATGATAAAATCCTAAAATAAGCAGTGAAAAACATAATTTGCAGAAATAAACCAACACAACCCGATACTAATGTGTCACCAGTCATGAGCATATTAATATACTACAAGTGTGAAGAGTCTACCAATCTATTACAGTATCACTAGCAAGATAAAGGAAATGAGATAAAGGGGAGAAGCACAGGGTTGCGGACGCCGAGCATCTACCTCGTAAACTTTGAATTCTATCGGGAGCTCACAACCTTCGCAAGTAGGATTAACAACGCCTGAATCTGCATACGGGGTGTAAGGAGTAAACTGAGTACTAATCATGAATAAAGACTGAGAAATAAGAAATCACATAAGGCATATCACAAGCTATAAGGAAGTAGTAAAAGCCTGTAAAAAGTCATGAAAATAGTGGAATTATGGATTTAGTCTTGTTCAAACTTCATAAAAATACCTTTTTAACAATTAAGAAAGTAAATGGCAGTCAAATAGGAAAGATAAACACATAAAGGATTGCCCTTTGGGCACAATGTCAATAAATCCGCCCTCGGACAATATCTTAAAAACAATACCCACGCTCACTGGGGGTGTGCAGACTCCTAGGGGGGCCCCTTACGGACCAATTGCAATGTCAATCCATCTCATGGAATCATCACTAGGCTCTCGGCCTCATATCACAAGTCACCTTGTGGCGTACATATCTCACGCCCTCGACCTCATAATCACAATACGTGTTTCCTCACAACATAGGCCATCGACCTTACTCAGTCAGAATCTTATAGCCGCTCGGGCAAGAGTAAAACATAGTACTCAACCCAAAATATAACTTTAGTGTTAAAGTAGAGTAAACATGGGTGAGTTATGAAAAACAATAGAATATAGCATGACTGAGTTCAAGTATAAAATCAAAATAGTGAGAAAATATCAATAAAAATCCCCTAAGGGTCCAAATTGTTGGCACGAAGCCCGAATATGGTATTCAACCCAAAACATGATGATAGCAAATAATATTGAATCAAATACACGGTAAAATAGTCATTCGGGATGGACTAAGTCACAATCCCCAACAGTATACGACCCCATGCTCGTCATCTAGCATGTGTGACACCTCAATATAGCATAAAGATGTGTAATCCAGGTTTTCATACCCTCATGACAATATTTACAATCCCTACTCACCTCAATCCGGTCCAAACTCTAGCCCGCAATGCCTTTGCCCCTCGAATCGACATCCACTCGCGTCGAATCTATCAAAAATCAGAATCTCGATGTCAAAATATGCTATGGAAATGAATCCCAAGTGAAAATAATCATTTTTACAACACTAGTCCCGAAATTACAAAAACTTGACCCCTAGGGCCACGTCTTGGAATTCGATGAAATTCATACCAATAGATTCCTTATCTCCCCACTATCTCATACATATCAAAGTTTTGAAATCCGACCACAAACGGTCCTTCAAATCCTCAATCAAAGGCCTAAGTATTCAAGCCCTAGCTTCCCAAAATTTAACCCATAAATACCATTAATTACAGCTTTAATATGTGGGATAATACCATAAAAATGAGTTTTAGGCCCAAAATCCTTACCTCAATGAAGTCCCCTTGAAATTCTTCTTCAAAATCGTCCAAAAAGCTCCAAAGCCGACTTAGAAACAGTGAATTAGCTCAAAAATTGCGAAGGAAATAATTTATAACTTCTGGCCTAGGGATTTCGTATCTGCAGCCAAATTCTCGCTTCTACGACACCGCATTTGCGGTCCTTGAACCGGTTCTGCAGTTTCCACTTAAGTCACCAATGTCCACATCTGCGATGCTCACTCCTCACCTACGCCATTGCAGGGTACAATACCCAATCGCTTCTGCAGTCATAGCCTTCCTAGCCTCTTTTCACTTCTTCAGCCTTCTTCTTCGCATCTGCAGCATGGCACATGCGATCCCCAATCCGCAAGTGCATAAACAGTAGAAGCAAAAAATCTGCAGCTTAACCAAAAACTCCAACTCTCCGTCAATCATCCGAAATCACCCCAAGGCCCCTGGGACCCCAACCAAAAGCACAAGCATATTCCATTACCTTATTCAAACTTATACCAATCTTCAAAACACCTCAAATAATATCGAAACAGCAAAATCACATCAAATTCAAGCCTAAGATTCCAAAATCTTCCAAATTCCGTTTTTGATAAAAAAAAACAACCAAACCACATCCAAATGATTTGAATTTTTTCACACACATCGCAAATGACACAACGGACCTACTGCAACTCTCGGAGTTCCATTGTGACTCTTATATCAAAATCTCACCTATCAACCGGAAAACACCAAAAATTCACTTTTGCCAATTCAAGCTTAAATCTACTCCGAACCTCAAAATCATATTTCGATCACGCTCTTAAGTTCCAAATCACCTTCTAAGCTGTTCGAACCATCAAAACTCACATCCGAGCCCTCTAACACATAAGTCAACATCCGATTGATCTTTCCAACTTAAGCTTCCTAAAAAGAGACTAAGTGTCTCAAACCTTCTCAAAAACTTTCCGAACCCGAGCCAACCAACCTGATCACATATAGATCCGATAAACAAAGAAATAAGAAGCAAAAAATGGGGAAAACGGAGCGGTAACTCATGAGATAACTGGCGGGGCTGTCGCAGATGTATTAGATACAATTATGATACAATTAGTATACAATTATCATAAAATTAATGTAGCTTCTTGTTCCTTGAGTTTCAATATGAATTTTTACCTAAAACCAACTCTATACTTAACCAATCCCTCAAAATTTAGATATAAACTTCAAAGGGTATTCTCAATCACTTTCAAGAATAGCTAATCTACACAATTCACAAAATTGTATATATGTATATATATGTATGTATGTATGTATATATATATATATATATATATATGTATATATATATATATGTATATATATATATATATATATATATGTATATATATATGTGTGTGTGTGTGTATGTGTATATATATATAAGTATGTATGTATGTTCGAGAATCATATCTATTTTTGGTGTTAGAATTGACCAATTTGTGGATGCGTGTTTTAGGCAAACAAGCTGAAGAACTTAGGGAAAGAAAAAAAGAAGGAGAGAGGAGAGAAGAGGAAAAAAAGAAAATAATTTAATTGAATCCCTTAATTTAAGGCAAAAACTAATTAGAATTGTTGAAAATGTATGATAGGCTATAATTACGTATTTTAGTCGCTTATTACACACTAATTTATTGCACTTTAATTGAGTTTGAGTTTTAATCACTAGTGTTTTTCACTAATTATGTATTTTATGCCTTGTAGGAGTGATTCGAGCTATGTAGATATTATGGGATGAATTCAAGTAATTTGGAGCTTTGGAGTCAGAGTAAAAGCCCAAGGAATCAAGCTGGGATCGTGTTCAGGATCAAATGATGATAGTTAAGAACGAAATGGAGAACCGAGCGGGCATACAACACATAGTCTAGTAAAATGCACATAACAATATGCGGAGGACTCTGTTTGGGATCCACAATATATCGCTGAAAATCTATTTAACAGAGCTACAATTCACGTTTTAAGTTATACCGAATTTCCAATATTGCGGCCCGTAGAGAAGCAGGGTGTGCCGCGCATGTAGAAATTTCCTACATCCTGTCAGAATCAACTCTCTGAACTTCCCCACAAGCACATCAAATGGCACGTCGCTTCATTGGGCGCGCCTGTGCAAATTTTAGAGAGTTAGAGTCCTATTTCGCACATGCAAATGTGTTTCGTCTAGGTCCTACCCTATCTAGTATAATATATGAAAAATGTTATTTTGAGGATTGGGACATACTTTTGACACACTTCATGCCTAGGGAGAGGATGGAGTCGCGGTGGAAATCGAGATTCGACCTATGGAGGCAAGAACACACTTGGAGCAACACGGGGAATTCTTCTATGAATTTTTCACATCCTTCTTCCTATTTCCATTATGGGTTATGAATTCTAGTATTGTAGTTATGCATACTATTATGAATAGCTAATTTGTTATCTAGGGTTTTGATGGAACCTTTTGTAGGATAAATTCTTATTATATTTTATATAATTGAGCTATTGAATTCTCTACTTGTTCAACTACGTGTTTATTGTGGTTGGTTGAAGAGCTCTCAATCGACTGTGTCTATTTAATGTCTATTACTTAGAAGACAGTGTATATCTAGGTAGTTTTTGAATAAAATCACTCCTAACATATATGAAGGATCAATACAGAGGGTTTAAAGGTAGGATTAGGATAACAAACCTTGGTACGATCCGAGTGGGCTGCACATGCCACCTAGCGTGATTTGGGAGAATATATTTAGTAAATTGTGGTAGTTACTCGGGAGAGAATTACGATACTCAGAGAGCTCATGATCGGTATAGAAAACTTAGGCAAAATAATAGGATACGCAGCGGGAATAATTCTGAAAATTTGGAAAATCATAACTCTAGATATCCTTAATATTGTCTCTAACCCTTAGTATTTTTACTTGCTAATTTACTATTATAATTTGTTAATTAATTAATTAAACACAAGAATCTTAATATCAATAAGTTGGGAATTGTTCAAGCTTGTCTTCTTGGTGATAGTGAACAGTTGTAGCTAAGCCTTAGTTCTCTGTGGGATTCAACTCTGGACTTATAAATCGGATTATATTTACAACGATCGCTTAGTCCTTTTATAAGGCATAGTTGGGTGTGATCAAATTTTGGCGTTGTTGTTGGGGAGCTAATGGTGTAGATGTAGGTGTACATATGTCTAGATTGCAAGTTTGAACTTTCCTTTTTGTTTTCTTGTATTTGTTTTAAAAAAAAAATTATTTTTGATATGAGAGACATGGAATCTTGGAATTATGAGAGTTTTGATGTTGGTAATTCAGCGTTTGATCATCCTTATACATATTGTAGGAAACCACCCATTGCAAAATTGTCAAAATATTTCCAAGAGCATGTTATGTGCACTAACTCATCTTATGTGTGGGATGTGTGTGATATATGTGGTGGTCAAGATGGTCACTTTCACGGTTGTGATTATTTGTCTTTCCCTCCCCCAAACCCTTACTATGATAGTTCTACTTTTTCAAGTGAAGTTAATAGGAACAAAGAACCTAGGGAAGCTGGCCTGAAGGAGATCAAAGATATGTTAAAGTGCTTAATGGAACTATATGATAAGGAACCACCTAATATACAAATGCAAGAGGAACCTATTAACAATTTGGAAGCTCAACCGAATAAACTAATTTAACCTTGTGAAGCGCAACAAGTTTACAGTGTGGATAGTAGCCAAGAAGAGCATGAATTGGCTGCAGAAATTGCCATTTTATTAGAGGAGTTGAGAGTAGAATATGACCAATCCAATCAACTAGAATTTGAGGATGCCGATGTCGTAGAAGAGAAACTAGAGTCAACCAAGGACATTGATGATACATATTTAGTTGACTCTAGTGTCATCCGTGTTGGGGATATAGACAGTCCCAGTGTTCATATTGTTGAGCACATTGGTCCACACTTCAAACATTTTTCCATATTGTATTTGGATGATGATACAAAAATAGAGTCATTCGAGCCACTTAAGGAGTCAAGTAATAAGGAAAAGGATGCCTACATTCTGTAATTCATCTTGCCAGCAAGTCGGGAATACACATCTCATCTAAAGACCAAGAAGTGCAGAATACTAAATTGTTTTATTAGGCTAGTCAAATTCATTCCACCACCCCGAGAGCATGATCATAGAGTAGAATCAGAACTTCTCGTCTAATTCATAAGTTCAAATAGGAGGCAGAAAGTGATTCGCGTCATGTCGCGACGTTAAATCAAGCGCATGTTGGGAGGCAACCCAAATTTACAGTTTTTTAAAAATTGTATTATCTTAGTAGTGTCGATTTTTAATTTTCTACGAACATGAAAAGCAAAGCTAATGGAAGGATGCAACATAAACCAGATGGTTAAAACTAAGTGTGAGGTACCCATACGTAAGACCAAGCCTGGGAGAAGTCTGAGTACCCCATGAGCTGCTAGTGCTTCGACCTTTGGCCTATCAAAAAGTTTCTTTTACCCTCTTATTAGTTATGTGTGCATTGGAAACAATGCACAATTTTAAGTGTGGGTTGAGGAGATTGTCTGGACCTTTTATGCTATTTTAGTTGTTTTAGTTTAATTAAATTATTTTTTTCTTGAGGGATTTAAGTCCTAAAAAATCATCATTGTAGGTAGTGTTAGTAATTCCCCCTTAATTTTCCTTTGCGTCGCGGTTCTTTTTCAAGAGTTTTGTTTGAACCAAGTGTAGTTAGTTTTATTTTTTTGTAGGAGTAGGAGCTAGTGTGAGATGAATTAAATTACATCGATATCTCTTGACTTTATTATGCCTTGAGATTAGTGAGTACTTTGGCTATGATGCTTAGGCTTAGGTTTTTATTCTTGTAGAAGTACCTTAAATTGTATGATCTTAACTTCGCTTAACTACTCTGACTAGAATTTCTTGATGAGTCCAATCTTGAGTGACTTATGCCCGTGTGTGTGAGGTTTGTGTGTTATTCTGTACATTGCATTTGATGCCTAGAACTTACTCTGTGTGTTTGCAAAATAAAATAGTAATTTTTTAAGTCTTAGAAGTGATATAGGCGTTTCTTTGTTAGACCACATATGTATAGTTAACCCGCCTAATTGTTATGTAACATAGTTAATCGCTTTGAGCCTGTAATCATGTTTATTTGGTAACCACATTACAAGTCTTACCCAAGTGTTTGAATTAACCATCTATTTGAACCTTTTTACCTTTCATGAGCAATTAAATTGTTATAACTCTGTAAAAGTTAAAGTGTGGGGTGGTTTTCTACTCTGTGTGTTTGCAAAACAAAATAGTAAATTTTTCAATGTTGGAAGCGATATAGGCATTTCTTTGTTAAACCACATATGTATAGTTAACCCGCCTAATTGTTATGTAACATAGTTAATCGCTTTGAGCCTGTAATCTTGTTTCTTTGGTAACCACATCACAAGCCTTACCCAAGTGTTTCAATTACCCATCTATTTGAACCTTTTTACCTCTCATGAGTAATTAAATTGTAATAAACTCTGTAAAAGTTAAAGTGTAGGGTGGTTGGTTCGACTTTTGAGTGGAACTAATGAAATAAGGAGAAATGTGCACTATTTGAAAAAGTAAGAGCCACTTGAATTGAAAAAGAAAGAAACAAAATAGTTGTGTTGTCCCGCAACCTACATTATAACCAAATAAAGTCCTACTTGATCATAGACTTAATGAACTCGATTAGTAGAGTAGTACACCACGAGCAAGTCTATGGTGCATCTTTTGTTGCATATGAATGTTATCACTGAGAAAGATTGAATATTTCGACCTTGAGTTCCTAAATGTTCTTAAATTTTATTGCGTGGAATTACTCTCTTTTGTTGTGCGAGGACACTTGATTCATGAAGGAAAGGTAATGTCAGTGACCTTGATGTTAGAGTAAGTAGGAGAGTTGTGAATGATGCTTGGTACTTGTGAATCAAATCTTGAGGTAAAGATGTTACACTTTTGTGCTTACTTTATTTTAAATATTCTTGGTGTGATGAGTTAGGAGAATTGTTTAAAAAGTCCTGCATCTATATAAAGTGTAGTTTGATTGCACGAGTACGAGCAATAGTTTAAGTGTGGGGTATTGATGTAGGTTATAATTACATATTTTAGTCGCATATTACACTCTAATTTACTGCACTTTAATTGAGTTTGAGCTTTAATTACTAGTGTTTTAGACTAATTACGTACTTTATGCGTTGTAGGAGTGATTTCGAGCTTTGTAGATATAATGTGATGAATTAAAATAATTTGGAGCTTTGAAGTCTGAGTAAAAGCCCAAGGAATCAAACCGGGATCGTGTTTGGGGATCAACAGGTGATAGTTAAGAACGAAACGGAGAATCGAGCGGGTATACGGCTCATTGTCTAGTAAAATACACATAATTTTTCGCCCAAAATTTCGTTTGGGCTCCACAATATACCATTGAAAAGATATTTAAAGGAGATACAATTTTCATGTTTTATATTTTTCTGAATTTCCACTACCGCGGCCTGTCGAGCGGAGTGGGGTGCGCTGCGCTTGTGGAGAATTCCGTTTGGGCTCCACTCCTGCAACCTGTCAGAAGAACTTCCTCACAAGAACACCATGTGGAGCGTCAGCGCATGCGGTACGCCAGTGAAAATTTTACAGAGGAAAAATTCTATTTCATATAGGAAAAGGTGTTTTATCTAGGCCTGACCCTATTTGGTATAAATAAATGTAAAAACGTTATATTGAGGGCTGGGACATACTTTTGACACACTTTAGACCTAGGGAGAGGACAGAGCCATTGTGGAAATTGAGATTTGAGTTATGGAGGAAAGAACACACTAGAAGTAAGGCAGAGAATTCTTCTACAAGTTTTTTACTTCTTCTTCCTATTTTCATTATGGGTTATGAATTTTAGTATTGTAGTTATGCATACTATTATGAATAGCTAATTTGTTATCTAGGATTCTGATGGAACCTTTTGTAGGATAAATTCTTATCATATTTTTATATAATTGAGCCGTTGGATTTCTCAACTTGTTCAACTACGTGTTTATTATGGTTGGTTGAAGAGCTCCCAATCGACTATGCCTATTTAATGTGTATTACTCTGGATAAAGTATATATAGGTAATTATTGAACAACATCACTACCAACATATATGAGGGATCAATATAGAGGATTTAAAGGTGGAATTAGGGATAACAATCTTGGTACTATCGGGGTGGGCCATACTTAATGCCAACTAGCGTAATTCGGGAGAATATATCTAGTAAATTGTGTTAGTTTCCCGGGAGAAAATTAAGACACTCAGAGAGCTCATGATCAGTAGAGAAAACTTAGGCAAAATTATAGAAGACGCAGTGGGAAATATTTCGACAATTGGGAAAATTATAACTCTTGATCTCCTTAATCTTGTCTCTAACTCTTAGTATCTTTAGTTGTTAATTTACTATTTTAATTTGTTAGTTAATTAGTTAAACACAAGAATGTTAATATCTATAAGTTAGGAATTGTTCGAGCTTGTCTTCTTGGTGATTGTGAACAGTTGTAGATAAGCCTTAGTTCTCTGTTGGATTCGACTACAAACTTGTAAATAGGATTATATTTGCAACGATCGCTTAGTCCTTTTTATAAGGAATAGTTGGGCGTGATAAAAAATCAAGCCGAAACTGTTAATCGAATCGAACCGATAACTTATTGGCTTATTGAAACCCCTATGTATTTACACTTTGTTTGACCAAAACAGTCTTGATATCGATTTCTATCTGCTACAGGAACTTAAGAATACATAACATATTAGATGGAAAAGCTGGCAAGACTTGTATAAGTTGGACTTCTTCCCTCACACAATAAATAGAGGAGGAATTCAAAGGAAAGGTTATCACTGAGGGACTGAAGTATGGTGATCCATTCTCGAACAATTCTTTGTCATGCTGTCACACCTTCTTTTGGACACTACACTCCGAAGGATAAAATATATAAGGGAGTTTTTCCAATTAAAGTGATATTATACAAAATGAGATTATTTATTTATTAGAGTCGTCACTTGGGATATGTTTGGCTTTTGGTGTCCCAAGTCACCAGTTTATTTAGAATCCTAAATCGAGGAAATTTTTGACTGCCCAAAGGAGTCTGCGAACCAACAATTCTAAATAAGGAATTCTGTTGACTCGAGGGAAGGTGTTAGGCACCTTCGGATCCCGTGGTTCTAGCACGGTCGCTTAAACTATTACAATTGACTTATTATCTAATTTTAATACATGTTCCAAACCTATAGTGCAACTTTAATTAATCACCGCTTTTAATTAATTTTAAGGAAGATTGAACGTCGTTTAAAATGTGTCTTTGGATTGCGTCACATGAAATGCACCATGTTATCCAGCGATTTAGGATTTGGATTTGGGTCACATGAAATGCACACCCGAACTTAGAAAAGTAAATTATTAAAATAACGCACCTAAAGCAACTAGCATCTTTACATTTGCGAGGATCATGGAAAATTCAGCTAAATGACACACCTCAATGTTCCAATATCAACAGCGAACATAGACCCGGCAAAGCAAGCCATGGTACTTAAGCAAATAGTCATCTCACACAGATAAAAGCACAAAACTTAGTGAAGCTACAGCACTAGCAAAACACAAAAAAAAAAAAAAAACGAATCTGAGCCATTTAAGGAGCCATTGTAAGATTTCCAATTACACCCACTTTCCTAACCTTTTAATACATCTAACCTTGAAAACTCACAATTCTTATCCCTTATAGCCAAGGTCATATGAGCTTTCATTCAAGGCGATGTTTTCAAATTAAACATATCAATGGCATGCGATCACATATTACTTAATCAGCATTCAACCACAATCAAATGAAGCGAGACACCTATTAACTTTGGATTTTTGAAAAAAAAATAAGGCATAAGGAAAAGTACAGATTCTTCACACATGATCATTACACCAACTTTTGAAAATTTAACAAGAAAGGGCACATGTTTAATCATACTTGACCACAAGAATATTACTTCCGCGCATGGAGAAAAACTTATCTAAGAAACCATGGAAACAACAGTAGCATGTAACTCCTTAAACATTCAGATAATTTGTCTTTCACTTGGCAATCTAAGAATGCTGAAAATCCCATTTCTCCAAAAATTGTAAAGTATCGAACTCTGTCCCATTCTTAAGATCGACTGGGAATCGTATTTGCCAAAAATGAAGATTTTATAATAACTTTTCAATTCACATAAAGCAGAATCTTAACATTAAAGGGCTGGGATATGAAGACTGCTCAAACAACAAAACCCAGTTAGATAAGGAATCTACCACGACAAACTTGAATTAACCTTTCGAACACCGTTAGCATTTACAATATTCCGAAAACAGACGACTCATTCAACGCTGTTCACAAATGAAATCAGAAGAGCGACAAATCAAGGAACTTCTCATTAAAGCAGATTTTACAATAGCTTGAAATCAGATCTTACAATAGCTTAAAAGGAGAACGTACCTAGTTACGCAAGGACGAGATTTAGAAGACAAAAGAAGCCGAATAACGATTGAAACAAAGAATTGGAGCTTAACTAGCAACATGGGAGCAATAGCAACCAAACAACTCCTCTTTCCGATTTATATCCGAACCCCAAAACCCAGTTAAACCTTCCAATTTCGAGCTTTTCGAGTGATGAAGAAGTTCTTTGAAGGCTCAACTCTCCATTGAATTTTTAAGCTACTTTCAATTCTAAAAAAAAAGCTTTCGTTACTGTATTTTTAAGGGGAATGCAGTGTAATCTGAAAGGAGATTTGTGTGCTCAAGTGAAAAGCAAAAGAAGCGGCTCAGTTTTATCTTTTTGTTTTGATGAGGAAAAAGATGAAGGTCCACCGGTGTTCTTCTTCGCCATTCCTCTATATTTTTCCAGGGAAGAGATCCCTCCATTTTTAGGTGTACATAGTATCATATATGATATAGATTAGGTTACATTAGGCTTATGTGACGGATTATGGGTTAGGAATGTGCTCGGGTTATTGGGTTTGGGTGAAAAAATTATGGTTTGAGATAGTTTTTATTTTAAAAATGGCCAAATTACTTAAATAAAAATCACATAGCAATTAAATTTTTATTCTTTTTTTTTTTAATTAACAATCACATAAATTTAAAAAGTCTAAATTAATCGATTTTTTGTAGACATTAAAACTCTTTATTTATTTTTTTACATTAAAACAAACACTTAACTTAAAACTAAAGAAAAATGTTAATTTAAAGACTAAGATAAATATGTAAAAAATGATCCATTTTTAGGATTTTCTATGATTTAAAAATATTAAAAACACATGAAATGCAAATAAACAAAGGAAAATTACTAAAATTAATAAAAATTATTTTTGGTCTATTTTTTAGGAGTTGTTCTCATGTAAAGCAAAATACACGTGCTCACACATGCAACTTAGCAAGTGTGGACAGTTGGTAGCCAGTATATGTTCAAATACCTTTTGTTAGATGAACAGAGGATGATTGATAGGTTTTGTAGAATTGATCAGTGATTATATTGCAGTGCAATGAAGTAGAAGTACTTGTCTGGATTGTCTGGTTTTATGTCCTTTTATAAATTTTGCTTTTCTGGGAGAACGAATGTCCTTTTTTGTCTTGTGAAGAACGAATGTTTAATTTGATAATTGTTAAGTTGAACCCTTAAGCGTAATTGTTCGCCCAATGAACACCCCTAAAACATAATTTATAAGAAAAAATTAGATACTTATTGAAAATTATAAAACTTAAAAAAAATAGGTAAATAAATTTTTATTATAGTATATATAAGAAAAAATTTCAAAAAATAAAGTTTTTTTTTTTTGGATTGAAGTCCAGAATAAAGATATGTCCAAGCCCGTCATTTTTCAAGTCTAAGATGAAAATCACAGAACGTACACTCCATTTAGTAGGTATATTATTGAAACAGAAGGTATGCTCCATTTAGTGAGAGGGAAATTTTCTTGGTATACTCATGAATAAAACACATGTCAATGGATATCGACAGGGTGATCCTTGAAATTCCAGGACAAGTAAGAAATTTTGTCTTGTTCCGAAGAGCCAAGAAGCTGGTAATTTATAAATACATTCTTGAGTTTTGAGTAACTCATCGTTGTGGTAAAATATGGCCCTTTTACCATGTCCCTTCTACTTATTATTATGTTTTTTTGGCTTCCCTTCTTCCTTCTTTTTTATACGAATGGAGTTTCTCGGACAAGTGACTCAATTAGTGGGTACGCATGATTTTTCGTAAGTGATATTGAAATCATCAAGAAATTCAGACGAAATCGAAGAACAAGATGAGAGAGAGTCGGTTAAGTAGAAGCTTCCAGAGAGCTTTTCAGAGAGAGAGAGAGAGGATGTCAATTGAAAATGAAAATATCCGACTGCCTTACTCTTACAAAGAGTAGGGTATATAATTACATAAATGGGCCAAATCGGGCCAGAGAACAGAACCCGGAATTAAAGCCAAAAACAAGTGGGCTGAAATATACAAATTAGCCCAACTACAAAGTATACCTGATATACAAATAATATGCACTAAATATACAGCAAAAACTCAATGTATGTGTATGGGATTTGAAGCTAAATAATCTTGTAGCTCAACACCCCCCCTCAAGTTGGAGGGGGAAACCACCTTCAACTTGGACAACAAGGGATGCAGAATGGTGCCAGGGAGTGGTTTGGTGAGAAGATCAGCCAGCTGACGAGAAGTGGATACATGCGACAGTGTAATAAGCCCAGCAGCCAACAAATCACGGACAAAATGACAATCTACTTCGATGTTTTGTCCGCTCATGAAAAACAGGGTTTTTGGCAATATGTATAGCAGCCTGATTGTCACAGAAAACAGAAAAAGGGAGAGAAACAGAAATACCAAGGTCAGTTAGCAATCGGGAAAGCCAAGACAGTTCAGCAACTACCTTACTGAGAGCCCTATACTCAGCTTCAGCAGAAGATAAAGAGACAACAGGCTGTTTCTTAGACTTCCAACTAATCAAGCATCCACCCAAAAGAATACAAAACCAGTCACAGACCTGCGAGTATCTGGACAGGCAGCCCAATCACTTTCAGAATAAGCATGGACAGACAAATCAGAACTGTCAGAATAGAATAAACCCAAATGCATAGACCCTTTAAGATATCTGAGAACATGTAAAGCAGCAGTCATATGTGAGACTCTGGGACACTTCAAGTATTGACTCAGATGCTGAACAGCAAAGCAGATGTCAGGCCTGGTGTGGGTCAGAAATAAGAGCTTACCAACAATTCTCCTATATTGATCAGGAGAGGAAAGAACCAGAATCAGCATGAAGTTTCACATTAAGATCCAAATGGCAAACAACAGGGGAAACATTCATACAGTCAAACTAATGCAACATGTCAGAAATATATTTATGCTGATTAAGCAACATTCCACCAGGAACTACAGACATCTCAATGCCCAGAAAATAATGCAAAGACCCAAGGTCTTTGATCCTGAACTGATCATCCAAAAACAGCTTCAGGGCAGATAGCTCATCATTGTCATCCCCAGTGATGATAATGTCATCCACATAAACTACTACAATAACCAGACAGCCAGGCTGGCCTTTGATAAACAGAGAATAATCAATGGAATGACTATAGCCTCTGGAATAAAGGGCAGATGACAACTTGGCATACCATTGTCTGGATGCCTGCCTCAACCCATATAGTGATTTTTTCAATTTACATACAAGAGGAGGAGATGGAGAAGAAACAGAGTCAGAAGAGGATACAGAAACAGATAAACCTGGAGGAAGCTTCATATAAACTTCCTCATCCAAATCACCATGCAAGAAAGCATTGTTAACATCAAGTTGAAAAGTTTCCAATGCTTCTTAGCAGCCACTGCAATAAGACACTTTACACTGGACATTTTAACCACAGGAGAAAAGGTGTCAGTAAAATCAACCCCTTTAATTTGAGTATCCCCTCTAATAACAAGTCTGGCTTTGTGTCTTTCAACACTACCATCAGCGTTATACTTGATCTTATAAACCCATTTGCAGCCAATGGGTTTCTTACCAGAAGGAAGAGGAACAATGTCCCAAATACAGTTAGCATCCAAAGTATCAAACTCCTTTCTCATGGCATCTTGCCATACTGGACTGATGCAGCTTGAGAGTAGTAAAGGGGTTCAGTCTCCAGAGGAGAAGAAGAAGACCCAGAAAAAGCAGGAAGGTGGCAAACATAATCTTTGAGGTAAGAAGGAGGATTGTGTTGTCTGCCAGATTTCCTGGGAACAGCAGTTGATGTGGAAGGAGGTAAAGCAGGAAGGGAGATGTCAGGGTTGAAAGGAGGACTGGAAAGTGGATTTGAGGAAGGAGAAGCTGGAACAGGAGGTGGAGGTGGAGAGGAAGATATTGGAACAGAGAAGTCTTGCTCAGAAAGAGGAATAGAATGAAAAGAGGAAGGAAAAACAGGAGGAACAGAGGTGACAGAAGAGGCAGATTTGAAAGGAAAAGAAGATTCATGAAAGAAGAAATCCATGGACACAAAACACTTTTTAGAACTTAGATCATATAGTTTATAACCCCTTTTAGCAAAAGGATACCCCAGGAAAACACATGAAATGGCCCTAGGCTTTAACTTGTCCCTTTGAGGAATGAGGACAGTAGCATAGGCAAGGCAGCCAAAAGCCTTTAAATGAGAGTAAGTGGGTTCCTTACCATGCAAGATTTCATAAGGGGACTTACCATGAAGGAGCCTAGAGGGTATTCTGTTAATAAGATAGGTAGCAGTTAATAGGCAATCACCCCAAAAAGAGATAGGTAAACCAGACTGGAAGAGTAAAGCTCTACAAGTTTCAAGAAGAGTTCTATGTTTTCTCTCAACAACACCATTCTGTTGAGGAGCATGTGGGCAAGTGGTTTGGTGTATGATGCCATGTTGGTTCAAAAAGGATGTACCAGCAATGCCAGATCCCAATTCTAAAGCATTGTCACTCCTAATAGTTTGAACATTTGCATTATACTGTGTCTTGACCATATAGAGAAAAGATTGAAGCATGCAGAAAGCATTGCTTTTAGACCCTAACAGATGTGTCCAGGTTTCCCTAGAAAAATCATCAACTATTCTGAGAAAATATCTAGAACCAGTAGAAGTGGGGGTATGATAAGGTCCCCAAGTATCTACATGAATCAATTGAAAAGGTCTAGATGTACTAGTACTGCTTTCAGGAAAGGGAAGCCTAGTTTGCCTGGCCATAGGACAGGTAGAACATTGAAAAGGCTGTTTAGAAGCAAATGGAAAAGATAAAGCAGAAATGTGTTTAATATTTGCAAAAGGTATATGACCCAACCTTAAATGCCAAATGTAATTCATGTCAGTGGTAACGGTATTATTACACATGGAACTATTTACATTCAAAGGCAAACTAACAGCTTGATTACTAGAATAGTCAAGTTTACAAGAATTAGAAGAAGAAGAGCATATAGAAACAGAAGAACAGCAATTAGAGGAAGATGAAGGTGGCACCCAAACAAGCTTGTACAGACCAGCCTCCTCTTTACCAAGATCCAGAGGCATCCTCAGAGAAGGGGCCTGTAACAAGTGAAGTAAAGAGGAAGTTGCAGTGAACAATACTATGCAATGCAACTGTTTACTAACTTGTGGACAGAAATCAAGTTATGTTTGAAAGAAGAAACAAGTAGGACATCATGAAGAGTGATGAATGGATTTAATGCAAAAGATCCTGTGCATGTCACTTTCACTTTATATCCATTGGGAAGAGTAACAAGATAGGGTACAGTTAAAGGTATGAGATTGAAGAGTAAATCCTTATTAAAAGTCATATGGTTAGATGCTCCTGAATCTATTATCCAGGTAGCAGAATTAATGTGAGTTAACATGCATAATTTGGAATCAGAAACTGGGCTCTCAGTTAGCATAGGACCAGCAAAATTGGCAGCATACATGGGAGGAGGAGACTGGGCAGTGGAATCCTCAAACTGAGTTTGTTGGAGCAGGGCCATCAATTGTTCATAATGTTGTCTGCTCAACCCAGGTACCACAGAACTTTGGCCATCAGTGTGTGGAACAGATTGATGACTGTTAGGAGGATTTCCATGGGGAACAGACATATTTCTTTCAGAAGAAGAGAAGTCCACACCAGCAGTTAGATGAGCAGCAGCAGGTCTCCTTCCCTTGTTAAATGTTGTACTTTGTGGATACCCATGAATCTTGTAATACTTATCAATTAAGTGCCCAGATTTCCTACAGTATCTACAGAACAAAGAATCCCTAGCTTGGTCAAAGTTAACTCTTTGTCTGAAATGAGAAGAATTAGGCACTGTGGCCTTATTGAAACCAGTTGGATTCTTGTTTGTGTGGGCATTGAAAGACATAGAGTCCTGATTGAACTGAGAAGGGGACTGCACTTGTCTCTGCTTCTCATCATTGAGAACCATATTGTAGACACTGTCAAGGGAAGGAGGAGGCTGCATCATCAATAGGTTACTCCTTACCCCCAAGTATGCTTCATTAAGGCCCATAAGGAACTGAAACACCTTATTCTCATCATCTTCCTGTATGATGCCATTTCTGGTAGGACAAATGCATCTTTGTCCATGATTTTGCACACATTGTTCCTAATTCATCCCATAGACCTTTAAGTTTGTTAAAATATGAATCTACATCTAGAGATCCTTGACAAGTATGAGAGAGTTCTCTTTTTAGTTCAAAAATTTTGGTTCTGTTAGCAGTACCATATCTAGCTGCGAGCTGTGTCCATATGCTCTGTGTAGTATCAGAATACTGCACACTTTCAGCTATTTGAGGTGATAAGGAAGCAATCAACCAGAATATCACCATATTATTACATCTATCCCACAACTTTTGTTCAGCCACATTAGTGTCTGGTCTGGGACATGTACTATCAACAAAGCCAATTTTATTTTTAGCAGACAAGGCTACAATCATTTTCCTTCTCCAACCCCCATAACCATTACCTGAGAAGGGAGTGGACACAAGAGAAACACCAGGAACATAAGATGACTAAACAAATAAGGGACTGGAAGGGTCAACAGGAGTCGTATTAGTACTCATGTTAGCAATCGTGAATAACAACGAGTTCAAAGTCAAAATATAGTCTCTTCAAGTATGTTGAAAAACTAAAGTTGTATCAAAAACTTCATGCAAATCATATAACACCTAAAATAGGAACAGAGTTACCTCCTTCTTCGCGATCGGAGAAGATCGGCGTTCGGTTAACAGAAAATGCCAGTTTCGAACAACAGAAATCCAGCAGAAACCCTAAAATCCGAAGCCTCACCGGAATCGACTCGAGAACGTCGGAAAAATAACCCAAAACGTTCGAGTGAAGAAGATATAGCTAGATATCACGCTGAAAGTCTCAGATCAACATCTGATGTAGATCGGAATCATCATCGACTAAATACGTCAGAAACACCCCCAAAAATTTCCAACGAGACTTCAACCAAGATAACAAGATGCAGGAAGGAATCGTCGGATCATCGTCTAGGCTCTGATACCATGAAAACATCAAGAAATCCAGACGAAATCGAAGAACAAGATGAGAGAGAGTCGGTTAGGTAGAAGCTTCCAGAGAGCTTTTCAGAGAGAGAGAGAGGATGTCAATTGAAAATGAAAATATCCGACTGCCTTACTCTTACAAAGAGTAGGGTATATAATTACATAAATGGGCCAAATCGGGCCAGAGAACAGAACCTGGAATTAAAGCCAAAAACAAGTGGGCTGAAATATACAGATTAGCCCAACTATAAAGTATACCTGATATACAAGTAATATACACTAAATATACAGCAAAAACTCAATGTATGTGTATGGGATTTGAAGCTAAATAATCTTGTAGCTCAACATATATGACTATTTCTAGTAAAATGGTTGTAACAGTCAAAAAATATTTTGTAGAGCCAAGGGAGTTCGAGCCCAAAACCTCTCACATAATACTTGAAGCTAACAACCACTAGACTACTAAGATGTTTTGTTGCAAGTGGTGTCACTTTTATTGATTTTATCTTGTATTTCTGTTTTACTTATTATTTTTATATATATAAATAGTAAAACATTTCGACGAAGCGGTGTCCCGTGACACCACTTTCCACCATATAAATCCGCCCCTGAGCTTAACTAGTATTTAGACATAGATTTAATAGGCGTTTGAATATAAAACTTATAATTATTAAAAGACATAATATTTAAAGTTAAATTAAAAAATAATATTTAAAATTTGAAACTAATTGGACATATATTTTACTTGAAAAATATTATAGTTTTACGAGTGGCGAAAAAAGCTTTTTCCAAAAATTTTAAAAAGTGAACAAATTCACTTTTTGATTTTTGAAAAACTCATTTTTGTATAATCTCCAAAATTTTATAAATTTTTATAGACAAACACATTTTTGAAAAGAAAAACTTTAAAAAAAAGAAATTTTTTATGGACAAACAGTTCTTAGTTGAAACTTGACAAAAAAAGTTTTTGAAGATGAGATGAAAAATAATTTTTCAAATTTAAAATTGTGCTTGGTATGCATTTTACTTAAATTTTTTTTGAAGTTTTGTGAGTAGAAAACTTCAAAAGTTACTTTAGAGCAGCTTACAACAAGTTTTCTTAGAGTAGAAAATAAAATGCAATCACAAAAGAATAAAATAATTTTATTAATCAATTGCGAGTACAATTGTATTTCTCCCTTGATTTATTTTTCTCGATTATCTCCATTATTCGAGAGCTGGATGTTACTCGAACGTAGGATGATGTAGACTTTCTTAGAGGTGTCTGATATCCATAAAAATATATTGTAAAGTGGATCTTCTTGAAGTATTTAATCATCAAGAATTATCCGGCCACATTGATCTATTTGTGAGTATTCCGTGAATTTCATTCATGAATGGTCATTGAAAAATGGCTTCATAGCCTTTAACTCGTCATAATAAGAGTTCATTTCTCATCCCATATACTTATCATTACCTCATTATTTAATTGTCACGAGTCAAATTTCACAAATCGTGATGCCATCTATTCTAATTCGTTAAATAAGCCAACAATCACATAATAATAATAAAGTCGAATAAACATAATGTAATAACTTAACAGCGGAAGAATATCATAAAGTATATGAGAATAAAACCGTAATGCTACTACAACTAACCTCAAAATCTGGCATCAACGAGTACACATGCACTATTGAATGACAAGATACAAGGAAAAAATCCTCGGATACAACTGCCAGAACCAAAAAAAAAAAAGTAAAGATAGAGATAACGATAAGAGAACTTCAATGATTACGGACGATATGACAGCTACCTTGTAGTCTCCCAAAAGATGGCAACAACTCAAGTTCGGAAATCACCTTTATAGGATGTACCCGGATCTGCACACGAAGTTCAGAATGTAGAATAAGTACAACCGACCCCATGTACTCAATAGGTAACAACACTAACCTCGGGATAAAAGCAGTGACAAACTCGAAATAGTAGTCATATGCCAATATCACTAACTGGTAACAATTCAGAATATAAAGGATAAATCGTAGACACAAGTAGCTCAATGATATCATGTTCAGCGTGTTCACATTTTAGAAATTTAGACATGCTTTCGGGTATAACATTCAAAGTCCAACACAAATAGAGCATTTCATTTAACAGATAGCATGCGGAAGGTACACCTCTCTGCCTACCTGTCAAAGTATACATGTCAAACAACAAAGTCACAATGGATCCATTAACAAACTTAGCACTGTACGGGTGCCTAGCAAAACTGCTCATCAATCAAGAACGTCTATAAAACATTGTGCCTATGCCCACTATTATCATGTCAGATTTCGGAGGGGCAGATCCTGCTCAAGTACTAATCATAATTATTTAGCCAATAGTGAGGCCTGGTCCACACATTGCCCCAAACAATAACACCTAGCCCAATATGGGCCTAGCATGCACGTTACCTCAAAATTAATACCAAACCGGCTCTATGGCCCAAACTCATCTACCGTTCATGTCTCAAATAAGCACATCTCAAAATACTCATTTTCACATAAGAAGGATCAATTACATTCGAGGAATCAAATAAGAAGTACCGAAGAGATATCATGCAAATATAACATCATGACTGAGAACATGTTTACAAATAAAGCATAAACAAGAATAGCCCTATCAAGTCTCAGACAATAACACTTAGCCTAGATGTGATGCCCAATCTAACACGAATCACAATTCAACTGATTAAACAACTAGGAAAAATATAGATATAACATGATATGATAGCAAAACAAGCCAAGTAATAGCCTAAAGGCCTCCCAAACCATGAAAACACCGGTACACACACACGTCACCTAGCACGTACGTTATCCCAATGTCTTTCATATAACGTAGTTCTCGGGGTTAAATACCCTCAAATTCAAGTTTAGATGTGTTACTTACCTCAAAGCGCACAACTCGGTATTCTAACAAGTACTTGCCTCGCGAATCAGCCTCTGAGCTACTCGAATCTAACCAAAGCAACTTAATTCCGTCAATAATAGTTATAAGAAACAATTTTAGAAGATAAAGCTAAAGTCTTTAATAAAAATCGGAAAGTCAACCTAAAAAGTCAACATCGGCCCGACACCCCGAAACCCAACAAAATTCACAAAATCCGAACACCGATTCAATTACGAGTTCAACCATACTAAATTCATCCAATTCTATCCACAAATCAACCCTCAAATCTTCAAATCTTACTCTTCAATAACATAGTCTAAAATCTCAATTTTCACCTCAAGCACATGTAAACTAGGTGTAATAATAATTCACTTACCTCTTTAATTGTAGCCAAAAACCTCAAAAATCGTCCCTAGCCGAACTCCACAAGTCCAAAATGAGAGAAAAACACGGAAACCTTCAATTATAAGTTCTGTCCATCAAAACCATACCTGCAGTCCAAAAGGTCGCACCTGTGACGCTGCTTTCGTGGTCAATTTTCCGCATCTGCAAAATTGACTTAGACATTCGACCAAGCGTACATGCGGCACAATATTACTCACTTGAGGGACCGCTTCTGCGGCCCGGCCTTCGCTCATGTGCGTCCGCACCTGCGGAGAACTTCTGCTTCCATGACACCAACCCCCCCTGCCCATATCTGCTTCTGTGGAAAAATTCCTCGTACATGCAGGCTTGCAGATGCGAAAAATACCTCGTATCTATGACCTATGCCAAGCCCAACCAACCTTTACTTAGCGATGAGCATGTCGCTTCTGGGACTTCGCTCCTACAGTCAAGACCTCGCAGGTGCGACCACACCAGAAGTCATAAGCTTCACCAATTCCTTAAGTCCAAATATTTAATTCAAATCACACCCGGATTCCTCGGGATCCATTTCAAACATATCAATAAATCCTAAAATACGATATGAATTTAGTTAAAGCCCCAATTCATATTAAATAATATCAAAAATCGCATCCCACTTCAAGCCTAATGAAACTAATGAATTTTCACCTTCTAAAACCAATGCCGAACTATATCAAATTAACTCCGAATGATCTCAAATTTTTCACAGTAGTCCACGACACAACAAACCTTTTTCAACTCTCGGTATCAAGAACATCAACTCTCAGTCAAATCTCTCTACTTTCCAAACTTTTAATTTTCCAAATTTCGCCAGAAAGCCTCAAACCAACCTAAGGACCTCCAAATCAATATCCGTACATACGCCTAAGTCCCAAATCACCCTACAAAGCTATTGGAACAACTAAAATTCCATTCAGGAATTATTTACATGAAAGTTAAACTCCGATCAATTCTTTCAACTTACCATAAATAGATATAGAAGAAGCAATGGATATGAAAACGGACCTATAATACACAAAATGACCGGTCGGATTATCATATTAATTTGCAATCGTAAGAAATTATAAGCCTCATTTTTCGCACCCAAATTTGTTTCCTGTGATTGTTTCTTCAATATACTCTTAATTATTCCTTCTCTTATTTTTCTTTCCTGACTTGGTGGTTTGTTATTTGAATTTTGTTATTCACGCTCTTTCGTCGAGGAAGACTTACTTAATCATAAGGGAACAGCTTCATAGTTGAAATCGTTTTCAAAAATAGTATTAAGCATGACTTATTCTCCATGTGTATCTGCTCCTAAAGATATATTGTTAATATTATTCACTTACTTTCCAACAGAACGTACGCAAGAAAAAGATAAGTTGAATGGAAAATTCATTTATGATTTAACAAATTCATTAACTTTTTAAAAAACAAACACTTTCAAGATGCGCGTCTTGTGCTTGCGGTTAGCTTATTCGGGAAGTTTCCAAATTCAACAAAAACTTCCAATTTCTTATTTTACTGTATGTCAAAGAATTTTGTTATTTTCTCCTTCAAAACGTCAGACACTGGCTCGTAAATGTAGAATGCTTTAATACAAATATTGATCGGTTAATTGACTATTTGTCACTGTTGCTCTTAAATGCACACGCAAATATACGTAATCGTATAAGTAATAAAATAGTAAGTCAGAGTGTCGAACTCATAGAGTCTTGTATCAACTACCCACTAATTCACCAATATTATTATTCAATCAAGCTAAATTCGAGTTTAAGAATGTGATTATACTAAACTATAATTCTAAGTACTACTAAATTATCAATCAGTAAAATAATTATTATGTATTCAATAGAGACAAATATTCCAGGGTTGTGATCGATTAACCAATCCTATTATGTTCTAGATAACTCTCCATCTCATACAATTCACTCATGGTTGCTAATAATCGATAATTGCTCTCATAGCCTTCCCTGGATGTACTAGTCATCTATTCAAAATAGATTAACGCCTATATTCCTATGAAATCAATCTATTAAGAGCACATTAAGATCACGATATTTAATTAAGCACGGTGACAAGATATATCCCTGTCCTGACCACAAAATTCCCCCCCCCCCCCCCCCTCCCCTCAAGATTTAAGATCATGCTTTCTTCAATTCTTATCTAATCTAATCATGGCTTTCCCAAGCATAACATAGATAGTACATAGAACCTAACTGCTGGCAAGACAGTTAAGCAATTAATCATAGAATTGAAGAAACAATCATATGTTAGTGAATTGTAATCAAGTTTAAGTCAATGTTAAACAACAATATTCATGGCTAAATCACAACCTCGTAACAATGGATTTTTAGCCACTCATGATAATAGCAAACAATTTTATAAGTGTTAAATAATTGAAAATACTAAGAAACGATTAAGAAAACTGAGATCTCTTCGCTTTCAAATATTTCTCGTGTGTATTCTCCATCAAAAGTGGCGTCCCCCATTCACAAATAAGTTTAGTCTTGGTTCTATACATGTTGGGTAGGTCTAGGACCGGAATAATTATGTTCCGAGCGAATTTGGACAAGTCTCACGCCACTATCGCCATGCCCAGCGCCAGGCGCCCTCCGTGGCGCTGCCAATTTAAGGTTTCTATTTCTGGCGCCACAGGTAGGGCTAGGCGTTGCCTGTGGCGCAGCAAATTCTAATTTTCCTGTTTTCGTCTGTTTTGGTTCTAATTTCGCATATTTCGCCCCAAATTGCTCCCCGATCATTCCTACACATAAAAACACCTCAAATTAATATAAATCAACATATTTTACATTCTAAATCTACAAAACAAAAGTAAAACATGAGGCAATATACATATAAATATATATACTTTAAGCTAAACATCGCACATCGATATCTAAATTCCAACAAGTTACTATGTAAATTAGCTAGTTTTAGCTTTGAATATACTTATGCCAGATTCGTTAGCTCACAGTTCATTTAATAAAAGGGAAAGTCAAGGTGACTGACGCAATGAAAGTTCAAAAGGCATTACGTATTTGTACCATTTTGCTTATAATTCTTACTTTTTGATTATCTTGTCTGTTAAGTTTATCTTATTCTAAATGTGTCTGTTCAAATCATATTTACGTTTTAAATATATTTTGGGGACACCTTGATTGTGAAACTTAAGGTTCTCTTTTTCCCTTAAAAGAATTCAGTTTATCGTGATTGTTCAGGTTATCTTCTGCAGCAAGAAGCTAAGTGCTGATGACATAAACTAATTAAATTAATAGAGAAATTAAATATTCCTTAATCAAAGTGTAGACGAAGAAACTATGACCAAGAAAATATGAATATATTAAATGTAAACGATAAATCCCTTCACGTTACGTTCCGAACCGCGTTTTTTCTAAAAACTAATGCCTAATAATTCCAATGAAACTTCAAGAGGAAGAGGCCTATAAAAGGCCTATATAATACTATAAGCTTAACAAGGGAAGAAGATTTGGTAGATAATAAAGCTTAACGATTTCTCTTGAAACATAGCATTTAAAAGCATTAATCCATTTGAATATATAGTCGAGTGAAGCAAAAGTAGGTGAAATGGCATACGGGTTACCTGCACCCCTGGTCAATGTAGTAGGAGATTGCTTTTGTGTCCCTTACCAGATTGAACTGATTGTGAAGAAGAAGATAAGAGGACTCACAGACGCACATATTGATGTATTAGATATCATTGGTAATCTACACTTCCAACTTGATGCCAGCCTTTGGCAACTTAACAAGAAAAGAATCATGCGCGATCCTGCTGGCCTTCCAATTCTCACCATGAGAGAAAAGGTATAGCTTATCTGCTATTTTCAATCAATTTTAGAGTTTTTTCTCATTCCAAGAATGTTACTTCCTCTAGTCTAAGTGATTTTTGGCCTTTTTTTTTGTGATTCATATTATTTGATTTTTCATATATCAAGGAGGAATTAACTTCTTTTTTACAAAGTTACCCTTGCATAAAGAGCCTACAAGTAGTTTGTTATATTTTCAATGAGCAAGTTAAGATTAATATGGTCAATTTCTTTATTAATTAATGTTAAAAGATAAATTTCTTAATATATGTATAAAAAAGAAATCACCGAAGAAAATAAGTAACGGCAAAACTTGGTAAATTGGAAGGAGGGGGTGTTAAAGTTTGTCCACCACATCTAAGTTTGAATAGGTTGGGCCGTGCGCATATGTTCATTAACAGGCCAATTGAACCACCAACTAGTGTGATATAGTTGATGAGACCTTTTTTTTAATTAAAAATTTCGAATTTGAGCCATCGGAAAAATTATTAGTAGGGAGCGCTTTCCTTTCGAATGGGGCCCTATGCGACTTAAATTTGGATATAGTCGGGCTCCAATGCACCTCCGAACACCGAGTGGGAAACCAAAAATAAAAAATAAGTATCCAACATTTTTAATGCTAAGCAAAAGTAGCTACTAGTCTATTAAAATTAATATGAAAGGACGCTGTTACTCTTTCCTTCCCAAACGGAAATAGAGTAATATCACAGGTTGGATAGATACATCATTTTCATATTGGCTATTTTCTCTACATACTCTTTTTGGGATACTTTCATTGCGTATTCTTCTTCCATTCCCGACCTCCATTTTCTTTCTTTTTCTTTATCGTCTTCTTCCTGAATTTAGACTAACAAGCTCAAAAGTTAAGGACACTTGATCTTGAGCTTACAGCTACAAGTTCAAAAGTTAAGGATACTTGTTCCTGAACTTAGACTAACAAGTTCGAAAGTTAAGAAGAATAGGTCCTGAACTTAGGCTTACAAGTTCAAAAGTTAAGGACAAATAGTCCAATTTAGAGTTACAAGCACATAACTTAAGGACAAGCGGTCCCGAACTTTGAGTTTCAAGTTCAAAAGTTAAGGACATGTAGTCTTGAAGTCCTAAACTTAGAGTTGTAAATTCAAAAGTTAAGAACATATAGTCTTGAAGACCTGAACTTAGATTTGCAAGTTCAGAAGTTAAGGACACTTGGTCCTGAACTATATGAGCAGAATGGTGTTTTCGTCCGGACAAGTAAAGTTTATTAAAGTAATAGCTAAAGACTCAAGTTATTTTAAATAGTAGCTTAAAAATAAATACATGTGTTAGTAGTGGCTAACCGTACACTACCCAAAAAACACATGCCAATTGTATATAACCCAAGTTAGCCAATTCAAAAACCTGCGCCAATTTGGGTTGCCTTAAGAAAATTTATCAAAAAATAGAAAAATAAAACTTTCCAGTTGGATTGGTTAGATATGGTGATGATGAATACAGAAAAAGCTTTTGTTAGTCAGATTTGGAAATTGAACAAACTTTAAAAGAACTAATAAGCAAAAGGAAAATGAATTTTAACTGAAGGGATTACGTTGCGACTCATTACTTAGTTCAAATTGACTCGTTCATCTAAATGAAAGAAAATTTTGCATGGGTCATAACTCAATCAATTTAGCTTAATCCACCCAAATCCAAATAATTTAGCCCAAACCTCATATTTGACATGTCAAGGGGAAATGACTTGTTTAAGCATTACTATTAGGCAATGACATGTCGTCATAGGTGGACAGTTCATGGAGGGGAGAGTTCAGCTGCAAGCCAAATCCTCTATAGCGTGCAACGATCTAGTTCCCTCCAAATGAAAACTCGACTAGATGTCTTCCTTCCTAGCAATGCCGACGAAGATGTTCCT
The DNA here is from genome assembly GCA_034376525.1 of Nicotiana benthamiana. Lineage (NCBI taxonomy): Eukaryota > Viridiplantae > Streptophyta > Magnoliopsida > Solanales > Solanaceae > Nicotiana > Nicotiana benthamiana. The sequence goes on along the minus strand of CM067325.1, from coordinate 81,889,601 downwards.
AATTTTCAGGTTATTGGATCTTATCATTCTCAGTCATTCAAAGTGTATAAAGGCGAAAGGCTGCTTGCTGAGGTACTAATTAAATCTCTTTTGTTTTTAACTTGATTATGTCTTTAGTTATCTAAGACAAGAGGACAACCCCCACTTCCAACCGAGAGGTTGTGAGTTTGAGTCTCCCCAAGAGCAAGGTGGGAAGTTCTTGGAGGGAAGGATGCCGGGGGTCTATTTGGAAACAGTCTCTCTACCCTAGGGTAGGGGTAATGTCTGCGTACATACTACCCTCCCCAGACCCCACTTAATGGGATTATACTGAGTTGTTGTTGTTGTTGTTGTTATGTCTTTAGTTATCTGTTTTTTTTTTCTCCAAGTATTGGATGCACGAAATTTTACGCATTTTATGCAATTGGCAGGTGAACGACAACTTCAAACTAGGAAGCTTTCTATGTAAAGGCAAGGAGAGCTTTCAAGTCAGAGTTTATCCTGGAGTGGACTATGCATTTATCATCTCGCTTCTTGTCATACTCAATGAAAATGACTTCTAGACAACATGCTATTGTTTCTCTGTTTTTTGGTGGATTCTTGTTATGTTTTAATCTACATGGTATTATTGTGTGATATATAAGCTGAATAAATTTAGTCCTACTTAATTCCATCTTTGAAATTCCTATATTCATTCTATATTATTTATTTCACAAGTATAAGACCTTGGTATTATTTGTTTAAACATGTCTTACGTTTAGTTTGCAGTAATTGTTGACTTCTAGGACAAGAAGAGCTTTGCGCTTTGGTTTATATAACACGCTTCGCTCAGTCATAAATTGAGACTTCCTTTTATAACACTTCTATGAAATTTAAAGATAAGTTTGTACTTGAAATCGTATAAATTGAAATGCTTGATTGCCCAAATTTTCGTTTTTGATTTTTATTCCCCTTCAACAACCATAACTAATCTAAGCTCTCCTTTTCAACTCTGCAGAAGAAACAGAAAAACACAAAGAATTGAATATATCAAACACAAAAGAGTTACAAAATTGATGCAAAGTTGAAGTAGAGTCACCAGATCATCATAAGTTTAAGAAGCAGAAATTAACCTCTCACTTATCTTCTCCTAGTAGATAAATTATATTTCAGTCTCATATTAAGTTAAATGATAAATAATTTGGATTAATCGGGCTAGTGAATTTCGGATACCAGATTGATTCAACTATAAATTAAAACAAATATGTCAACAAAATAATTTCACATATTCTTGGCTACATAAAAATTCATTTACGATATCAAGAACAGAATTATACAGATTTTTCGACCTGTAAAAAGTACTGTATTTAGTCTTTTTCTCGATCTTTTTTTTAAATAAATAAAGATGTACGATATACCTTGAAAAAATAATTATAAAACTTACTGGACATTGTCTAGGATGATTTTTAATTTTTTTAGAACATCATTTATCAGACAGGAAAGACCAACCAAAGGTGGCACACAATTAAAAAAAAAAAAGCTGAAAAGATCATCGCGGCTAGCCACCAGTATAGAGGATCCGTTAAAAAATATTACCACTCAAAAGTGACAGCCTCTATATATCTACGTGACAAATTAAGATGATACCATTTATGATTATTCACATGTCTTCATTATCTTAATTTATTACAATCTTTATCGCCATCACAATTCTTCATTATACTGTGCAGTTATTATAATTCTTTAATACCTATTAACATTACCTCCTTAAACGGTCTGTCTGGCCTTTTAAATTAAAATGATTTAATTGTATTTAGTGACTTTTACATACTATGAAAATTTAAAAGAAGAGAGATGAGAAAATAAGAAGCAAAAGGCAAAAAAAAGGAGAAAATAAATAAATATAATTCTTGGCCTAACCGAGGTGTCAAGTCATCTTTTTCTATTTTCACTTTTATATATATACTAGTGAATATATTCGCGCTTCGCGTGGTTTTAACTTTTTTCAATAAACTCATAGTTTACTATGCACTGAGTATAAATGTAATAGGCAATATTGTATCGAATATAGCTTATAATATATATATATATATATATATATATATATATATATATATATATATATATATATAACTATTAAAAGTATTAAATCATACTCTCATCGATTCACAATAAGTGACCAATTTGCTTTTTTATTTTGGTCCAAAATAAGTCTCCATTTATATAATCAAGAAAAATTTAGTCTGTCTTTCCAAAATTACCTTAATGTATGTATCCCTAAAAAGTCATTTACACCTCACATTTGAGAAGAGAAGTAAGTGATACTATAACTATGGTGCAATATTTAATGAAGGGTAGTTCAGTCACTAGCTATTTTCGTTTAGAATTTAGTATTTTTTTAATAGGCGTGCCCAAAGCAAGCTGGTTACTTATTATAAATGGAGAAAGTTTTATGTAGTTACATTTTCTTATGTTATAAATTTAAATCTACATCTTAAATAAATAAAAGGAAATATTCATAATAGGTAATTAATACCTCTCAAAAGAATTGCAAATAGTGATATTCCCATCAGAACTTAATCCCTATCACCTTAATAGCCTACTCTCTTTGCATGCTAATCATGTGTTATCAGCCCTCCTCACTCCCTCCCAAAAGAAAAAAAAGTTGCATGAAATGGGAAAAAAGAAAAAGAAAAAAATTTGTTGATACGAAGACTGCAAGAATATTAAAAAAGAAAACATATAATTTTATCAACAACAAAAAAAAAAAAAAAACAGAAAATACAAAAAGTGTTACTACTACATTTGAACTATAAGATCCTTTTCTACCGCCTTCTTCTCAAAAACTTCATTGCGACATGTTATGTGTCGTGCTGATATTGCGTCGCTGAAAGAATAGAATAGAAAGTACTGTAATAGTAAGATCTGCTTGGTTTACTAAAATTAAATGATAGCAAGAGGTAATTTTTACCTACAAAGCAATGTTTGTAAATCTGCGGAAGAATGACAAAACCTACAAGTACATAATTATAAAAATGCGAAAATACAAATACATTATTTCTATGCATAGAACCATTTTGTTTCACCAAAGAGTGCTAGCAAGAGGTAATTTTTACCTACAAAGCAATGTCTGCAAATCTGCGGAAAAATGACAAAATCTACAAGTACATAATTATAAAAATGCGAAAATACAAGTACATCATTTCAATGCATAGAACCATTTTGTTTCACCAAAGAGTGCTCCTCTTATAGGTTGATGAGAAATGTAATGGGAGTAATAAGAGTTTGATAGAAAAGTAAATAAATAGTCAAAATTAAATAGCAAAATGGGTGTGGTGTCGATTACAACAGATATTTAAGATGAGTACCATTTTAACTTTCATATAATTAAGAGGTAAAAATATTTCAGTTACCATATTGATTGAGTGAAATGAATTTGTTTAAATGGCTGGAAAAGTAGAGTATTTGACATGAAAAATAAGAAAAAAACCAAAAAACCAGAAAAAAGATAAATGTGAAAGCTACCCAAATAAGAATGCCATATCAGCTGGCCAGTTCCCAGCTTTATATTTATATTTAAATATAGATATATAGATGCTAGAGGTAGGATTCTGGTTTTACTCTGTTTTGTTGTTAAATGGCCCACTTGGTAAGTGCTTGAAAAAATTACTACACGATTTTGGTTCTTAAGTAATCTCTTATTTTCGGTTTTGGTCCGGATTGTTCGGTTGAGTACATTTAATCTTCAATTAAACTAAATAACTATTGCAGTAGATCCGGTTGATTCTATTAGCTCTAATAACCAAAGATACATGTTTGGTTTAATTTGAGGTTATATATTTGTGTCACGATCTAAAATTTCAATTATCGGGACCGTAATAATGTCTAACATTATATTTACTGGCGAACTAACGTTAGAGATTTAATAGCTAATTCTTTTACGTTTCATTGATTAACAATAAGCAAGCTATAACAAGTCGAAATGAATGCGGAAGTAAATAAATTACAACTTTAATTATATATTATTACTACCCAGAATTCGAAGTCACAATTCACGAACATTCTAAGATTCTACTATAAGTATTTGTCCAAAAGAAAATACAACTTTTTGCGAAATCAAGAAAACAGTAAATTATGGAGTATAGAAGGGGCCACCAGGGCCTGTGGACACCGACATGTCTACCTTGGGTCTCCTAGCCGATAAATCCTACAACAAATCTCTCGATCAACTTGAAATAGCTCCAAAATCTGCACTTGAAGTGCAGAGTGCAGTATGAGTACAACTAAATTTATGTACTGGTAAGTCCTCGAGGAAGGAGTGACGAGGCTACGGCGGAAAAATCACAATATAAGCTGCATATAGTATATAATAAAAATAGAAAGGAAGACTAGATGAAATGAGGCAGCAAGTTGCAAGAAGTGAATATAGTTCTCAAAGCATTTCATCAGTGTTCAGCTACTATCAATCCTTAAAAATGCAATTTATGACTACCGTAGTCAAGGAAAAGTATAAATATATAGGTTGTTGTGGCGTGTAACCCGATCTCACCGTATATATCATATTCCTCCCTTATTTCCTATTATTAACATAGATAACAGAATATACATAAAAGTGTTGCGGCGTACAATCCGGTCACATCATATCACTATAATCACATTCAATGTTCACCCTTATTACACCACAATTTGCCCTTATTACACATGTGGCGGCGCACAATCCGATCCCACCATATCGATATCAATTATTCAGTACGTAAATCAATTTCATAATTCAAATCGCATAACCTTTCACAAGGCTTAACTTCAAACCAAAATAATTAGGAAGCTTGTACACTATGAACTTTACACAAGTAAAATACGGCGTGACCAATCCAGGATATACCATGAAAGTACTGATAACCAGCTTAAGCAAATAATAGGAGACAACAAAGCTATGAAATAGCTAATACCTTCAATAAAGAGAATCAATGTCTAACAAGTAGCAATTAAGCATGAAAATGCAAGTAAAGCATGTAATAATTACGACAGGGAACGAGACAATATGAGAAGGACGGGAAAGAAATAGGCAAAAAACAGATAAATTGGCGGCACATAAGTACTCGTCACCTCACATATATGCTGCTCACATAAGTTTCATATAGCAAATAAGTCAAAGGTTCCTAATCCCTTGAGTCAAGGTTAGACGCAATATTTACCTCGCTCTACAAGCCATTCAATGCTCAATTACCGCTTTTCCTCTAGTATCCACCTCCAAACCACTCATATCAAGACACAATTAACTCAATAACATCAAATATTGCTAAAGAAATCAATTACAATGCATAAATTTTGATTTTCCAAAGCTCCCCTCGAGAAGTCAAAAATTGACCCCGGGCCCGCTTGGTCAAATCTCGAGGTTCGGACCAAAACCCATTCACCCCCAAGTCCGAGTATGTAATTAGTTTTGAAATCCGACCCCAGTTTGAGGTCTAAATCAAATTTCCTAAAAATTCCTAATTCTACCCAAACCCCTAATTTCTACCATGGAAATCCTAGATTTTAGGTTGGAAATTCATGAAATGTGATGGAAAATTAAAAGAAAGTGGGTTAGGATCACTTACCAAAGTTTTTGGGAAGAATTGGACTTGAAAGAATCGCCTCTAGGGTTCTAGGATTTGAAAATTTGAAAATTTGAAGAATAGGAGAAAATCTCGTCTAAGTCTCATCTACCCAACTGCAGATGTCGCAAATGTGATCTGGGCTTCGCAAATACGAAGTAGGCATCGCAAATGTTAATCCTTCTCATTTCTGCATTGATTGCAAATGCGAGGTATAGTTTACAAATGCAAACATGGGCAAGATGGCAAATGCGACCATGTAATTGCAAATGCGAAAAGCACCCGTCCCCAATTCCCATCGCAATTGCGAGAAACTATTCACAATTGTGAACATTGGCCTCCACAGCTACTCTTCGCAAATGCGAACCCAATAGTGGTTGTAAATGCGAAGCTTGATCTCGCAATTGCGAGATCAGAGGCGTGCAACAAGAACTGAAGCACACTAATAATTTTTCTAAGTTCAATCACTACGTAGCTTATCCAAAACTCACCCGAGCGTTTGGGGCTCCAACCCAAACACACACACAAATGTCTAAAAATATCATACGAATTTGCTCGCAATTAAATCACCAAAATAACACTAAAAACTACGAATTTGACACCAAATCGAATGAGATTTTCAAGAAAACTTTAAAATTCTTATTTTCACAACTGGACGTCCGAATCACGTCAAATCAATTCCGTTTTCATTAAATTTTGCAAAAAAAAATCATAATTACGGTATTGGACTTATACCGAGTTCCGGAACCAAAATACGGATTCGTTATCTAAAAAGTCAAACTTTGGTCAAACACTTCAATTTCATTACCTAAGTCCTAAATCACAGTACAGACCCACCGAGAATCTCAAAACATGAATTCGGATATGTTTACCAAGAATGTTGACCGAAGTCAACTCAAATAAAGTTTTTTAAGCAAAATTTCTTATTTTTATCAGTTTTAACATAAAAATTTTCCGGACCGAATTGCACACACAAAAGTGAGAAAGGATAGAACATAACTTTTAAAGGTTTCGTATCACAGAATTAGGTTTAAATTATAAGATGATCTATTAGGTCATCACAATTTGCAGTTGAACAAAATAAAAACCAAAATTCCGATCCGGTTGAACTAAAATAAAAACAAAACAATAACTCAGGGACAAGAATAACTATTCTTTAAATGCTTGTTACTGCATCAGATTTAGACATTTAGACGGTTGAAACTTTCAAAAAGATCAATTAGTATAGCTAAAGATCCTAAAAGAATATGATGTAAGTTGGGTATCAGGATGACTCATCCTTAAAATGAAAGAACCTTTGGTCTTTACTGTCCTTTTCAGTTATCGGACGGGAGACGTTATCCAATTGCACTAATCGGTTAGGTAATTATATGGATAAATTTAGAATCAGTCAGTAAATGAGCTCATCTGAACAAGCTACTTGAACAAATAAGGTTAGATGTTCGTTTTGAACTTGATTTAATTAGGAGAAAAATAAAGTAAAAAGACACTCTGTTACTTCTTAGTTTTAAGCTAATGGCGGAAGTAGAATTTTCACTAACAAATTTAAAAAATAAAAAATAAAACATAAGTAGATTTAAACTAAAAAATTCAAAAAATAAAAAGTAAAACATATAAATGAATCAAAGAGATTGAATATCTAATATATATATATATATATATATATATATATATATATATATATATATATATATATATATATATATATATATATATATATAATAAATTAACCTTATAATATACAATAATTTTATGGCAAAAAAGTTCAAATGAACCCCTTCCTTCTCCTAGCTCCACCCCTATTCTCAACTTCCTTCCTCCACCACTTATCATCGTAGGCCGTAACATGAAAGTTTCGCTTTAATTCATACACTGATCTTGTAATTTCTTTTTTTTTTTTTCTAATGGAGAAAAGAGACTAACTATTTTACTAGATAAGGTTGGTATTTATTTTTGCGACGAAACGCACACGCAAGTATACACGGTCGTCAAGTAATAAAGTAACTAAAAGTTGGATGTTAATTCCACAAGGACTTGTGATTAACTATTAACTAAATTAGACTATCCTAATTATCTATACAAGAATTAAACCTAGAAGTATTTGATTCTAAACTAATTAAAATAAATAAAAACAAATAGTGAACTTTAAATAGAGAAAAAGCTGATTTTTATGATATCAATGTAATGAAAACGATCTAGGCTTATGGGCTATCTAACATTCCTATTGTATTCTTCAATTGAATTGACTAACTAATTTATCTAGTTTATTGGTTGACAGGGTTAATATTGCTCATAAGAATCTGTTGAGTTCTTACTCGACTATTCAAGCTAACCTAACGCCTATATGTCTATGGAGTTAGAATCAACAAGAACGCATTTATAATTCCCGTAAATCAACCAAGCAAGGGAATTAGGTATATGTCTATCCTAACCGCGAATCCGTTCCCCCAGGCCCAGGTTCAAGAACTTGCTCTACTCAATCCTATATGCAATCTAGAATTCCAACTTTCGAGTTCAACTCTAGATTTGTAGATAGTATTCAATTGGTGATCAAGCAATCAAATAATTAAGTGCAGGATTGAATAAATAAACCAATACGATAAACTAAGAAATCAAAGAATAACAATAGTCATGGAAGAACCATAACCCTAGAACATGAAGTTTAGCTCCACATAGACATGGGAGAAAAACAACAAATCGTACAAAGAAACATAAAAATTACTAAGTTTGGAGGAAGAAAAGATGAAACCCGGCCTCCACGGCGGCTTGTGCTTGTGTTTTCCTCTCAAAAACGCCCCCTCTCTTCAAAATACCATTTTTCTATGTATATATACCAAGTAGGGTTGGCCTAAACAATTATAAATTATCTAAGGTGAAAAAGGACACTTTTTTAGGGTCGGACTAGCGCGGGCTCGCACCTCGGCGCGCTAGTTGGATAACGTTCTAGACTGGACGCGCTAAAACTAGCGCGGGCGCGCATCTGGGTGCGCATTTTTCACCCTGTTCCTTTCGAATTTGGAAAAACGTAAAACATGAAAGTTGTATCCCTTTGAATTAACTTTCCAACTATATATTGTGGAGCCCAAATAAAGTTCTGAACAAAAAGTTATATCTATTTTACTAGACACTACGCAATCTGCCCACTAGATTCTTCGTTTGCTCTAACTATCATCCATTAAGCCTCAAACCCGATTCTGGCTTAACTCCTTGAACTTTTATTCAAACTTTAAAGCTCCAAATCACTTTAATTCATTCTATAACATCTACATAGCTCGGAATCACTCCTACAAGGCATAAAACACACCATTAGTACAAAACACTAGCGATTAAGGCTCAAACTCAATTAAAGCAGTAAATTATAATATAATAAGCGACAAAAAATGTTATTATAGCCTATCATCACTACCCCACACTTAAACGTTGCTCGTCCTCGAGTCAACCAATACTTTACTCTATCTTTGAGCACTTAACATCTTAACACATTTGGAGCACACTACACCAATGACCATGGTTGATAGCAACAATTAAACTCTAACATATGCTATAATTCCCTTTACTTATGTCATTCTTCAAAAATATTCAAACAAAGACAATATGCTCACAACAATCCTAGCCTCAAAAACTGACTCAATGTCACAACGCACTCATGGCTTGAACATCCAACATCATAGAGAAGTCTAATAACATTACCTATCCCTCATGAAGCCATGTGCCCTCAGAAAACAAGAGAATATATTGAACCCATACAATCAAATCTCATGGTCAAATATAGTTTAAAGACTTTTATATACATACATATATATATATATATATATATATATATATCAAAGAACTCTCTCTCTCTCTCTCTCTCACACACACACACACACACAAAAGAAGTCACATGCATGCACTTGGTACCATAGGCTTGCCATTAATGTAAATCTCTATAATGTAGGCTCGCTCAATATAAAATCAATTAGGACTTTTTCATGGTTGTAATGTGGGCTAAGGGACGGGTAAGATATATTTAGGAATAGTGACTAACCCTCCTAAGCACTTTAACAAACCTCATAATAGCTTTAAGCATAAATTCTTCAATCCATTTCACTTTCACAAACAATATCACCCTAAAATTGCTCCCTTCTTCTTTAAGCATTATATTAATTCATATCCACTAGCATGAAAAAGACAACAATGTATTCATCTATATTTTTTTCTTCAGATTATTCTCTTTTTTTTTTTATTTTCGCTAGTGGTGTATTATTTTAAAAGAACAAGTGCACATTTCTTCCTTTTATTGGTTCCACTAAAAAGCCACCCCACACTTAGTTCCTTCTTTCTTGTTTCAGTGTCCATCTCACAATTAAAGTGCTTTAAGAGGTAAAAAGATCAAAACAATGTCAATTATGAACAAAAGGGTATATGCTTGTAATGTGCGTACCAAATAAAAGTCTATAGGCTCCAAAGGGTTAATTCGGGATAAATTTTATTTGTGATAAGCAACTAAGCTTAAAAAGATCAAAGAAAGCCTAAAATCACTTTTCAAACCGAACATCACCTAAAATTTCGCTTCATCTCACATACCGAGCAAGTTCTAGACACAAGTACAATACATAGACTATACAATAACCTTACCCCACATGGCACATGAATCACTAAGAATGGTTTCATTTCGACTCTCAAACATATGCAAGTATTCACGGATTCACGAGATATTAAGCATTTAGCACAAAGTGTATATAAGTCAAGAAATGAGACATAGGCGTCACAAAATATGCTATCCAATATATAAAGCATCATCAATAATTTCAAATCATAGGGAAGATACTATACATGCCAAAGCCTAAATATGTTGCTATCAAACAAGTCAAGGGCGCCTGAATTTATCATTCTTCCTCCTTTTATTCCCTAAATTCTAATCTACTCTAAAACAAAAAATACTACTAACCGGTTCAAACTGCATCCCATGGAAAAGAACCATTGCACAAAGAAAAACCACGGGGGATTATTACTACCTAAAGAAAACTAAAAGACTTATTTTTGTGTTTTTTTTTTGTTTAGACTTTAATCCCTCAAGAAAACTGTCTAGGAGATCCATCGTCGGGAAAAGTCCACATATTTCCAATTTCTTTTTTTTGAAAAAAAAATTACTACACTAAGAACGAGTACTATAACTAAGCTAACATAGCACAGAAAATCACCTACACAATCTCCTCACACCACACTTAAAATTATGCAATGTCCTCAATGCACACTGAACATAACAAGAGGGTAAAAGAAACTCTCTGGTAGGTCCAAAGCCGAAGAATTAGCAGCTCACGGGATACTCAAACTTCTCCCATGTATGATCCCTTGTGCAGGTACCTCACACTAAGTTTCAACCAGCTACTCGCTTTTACACACTCCCAGTGGATTTTCTTCTGTGCTCATAATCCTATAAAAATGCTACAAAGATTGGAAACTAAAATAAACAAAATAAATAAAGATAAAAGAAAGCAGTAAAGATGGGTTGCCTCCCAACAAGCACCTAATTTAACGCCGCTGCACGACGCCATCACTTTCACTGCTTTTCCTTCTACTTTGAGGATATAAATTGCTCCCCCAATTTTGCATTAATTTTTATGTCACGTTCATGAGGCGGTGGTTTGAAAATAAAGGAACCAAGCAATGGAATCGCATCTTGCACTCCTTGGCCCTTAAGTGAGGAATATGGAAAATTTCAGAATATAAATACTTTGTTCCTCATTTATTGGATCCTCCATATGACAGAATGAATCAATTTCCATGTCACCAACCAAACACAATGTTGAAAAGTGTTTAGAATGAGGTCCAATACGCTATAACTTCAAAATTGTATTATTTTTGACATTCTCAATTTCGCACTCTTTGTCAACTTTGGCATCATTAATAATATTTTGGTCTAATAATTGGTATTCTCATTTTATCTCCTCAATTTGTTCTAGAAGATATTTTTCAGCTTCACACAACTTTTCACTAAATTGTTGGGCGTTACATGCATCAACCTTTGCACTCATATCTGCATCCAAGTCGTGAATAGCAGTGCCAAATTTTTCGATCTCTTGTCCCAATCTAACTTTTCCTACTATTAGGTCTTGTATCCCATCTGTAATATTCTCACGTTGAGCCTCATATATTTCCAATCTTTCAGCTTGTTCCGCCAGTAAAGTTTGACTCAAAATCTCATCTTTTTCAAAATTTTCCTATTGTTGGTGCTCGCTCTCTTCATTTAGTTCTTCCATACTTGCATTCCTTCTTGTGATTGCTTCCCTCATTCTTTTCATATCTTTTTTAAGTTCATCATGTTGCTCTGCTACTTGCCTCAGAATATCCCTAAAATATGCATCATGTTTCATATCTTGTACTTCATTACCCTTATCAAACTCACAAACATTATAAGAAAGATCATAATAAGAGCTCTGAGAAGGATAATAAGAATTAGGACAACCATCCCAATGACCATCTTGACCACCACATATATTACAAATATTCCACTCAAAGAATTGAGATTGTGCGCACAACTTGCTCCCGGAAACATTCTGACAATTTTTCCACCAGTAAGGTCCTCCAAAATATGGACAAGGATCATCATAATAAGAATAACCCATATTTGACCAATTCTCATTCCAAGATGCCATGTCAACACAGATAATAAAATATAAGACTAAGATAAAAAAATAAAAAAACTTGAATAGGCAAAAAGTATAAATCTAATCTAGTAGATTAGTTATTTTCTAAGTCCCCAGCAATAGCGCCAAAAACTTATTGCGGTCAAATGCACACGCAGGTATACTCGGTCGTCAAGTAATAAAGTGACTAAAACTCGGATGCCGATCCCACGAGTACTTGTGATTAACTATTAACTAAATTAGATTATCCTAATTACCTATACAAGAATTAAACCTAGAGTATTTGATTCTAAGCTAATTAAAATAAATAGTGAACTTTGAATAGAGAAAGAGCATATTTTTATGATACCAATGCAATGAAAACAATCTAGGGTTATGGGCTATCTTACATTCCTATTGTATTCTTCTATTGAATTGACTAACTAATTTATCTAGTTTATTGATTGACATGGTTAATATTGCTCATAAGAATCTGTCGAGTTCTTACTCGCTTATTCAAGCTAACCTAATGCCTATATGTCTATGAAGTTAGAATCAATAAGAACACATTTATAATTCCTGTAAATCAACCAAGCAACGCAATTAGGTATATGTCTATCCTAACCGCGAATCCGTTCCCCGAGGCCCTGGTTCAAGAACTTGCTCTACTCAATTCTATATGCAATCTAGAATTCCCATTTTCGAGTTCAACTATAGATTCGTAGATATTACTCAATTGGTGATCAAACAATCAAATAATTAAGTGCAGGATTGAATAAATAAACCAATATGATAAACTAAGAAATCAAAATCAATATCCGAATAGCAATAGTCATGAAAGAACCATAACCCTAGAACGTGAAGTTTAGCTCCACATAGACATTGAAGAAAAACAATAAATCGTACAAAGAAACATAAAAATTACTAAGTTTGGAGGAAGAAAAGATAAAACCCAGCCTCCACGGCGGCTCTGTGCTTGTATTTTCCTCTAAAAAACCTTCGCCTCTCTTCAAAATATCATTTTTCGATGTATATATACCAAGTAGGGTTGGGCACAAACAATTATACCTTCTCCGAGATGTAAAAGGGAACTTTTTTCGGGTTGGACTAGCGCGGGCGCTCACCTAGGCACGCATCTGGGCGCGCTAGTTGGACAACGTTCTGTGCTTGTGTTTTTCTCTCAAAAACGTTCCCCTCTCTTCAAAATATCGTTTTTCTATGTATATATACCAAGTAGGGTTGGGCTCAAACAATTATACCTTCTCCAAGGTGTAAAAGGGCACTTTTTTCGGGTCGGACTAGTGCGGGCGTGCACCTGGGTGCGCATCTGGGCACGCTAGTTGGACAACGTTCTGGACCGGACGCGCTAAAATTAGCTTTCCAACCATATAGTATGGAGCACAAATGGAGTTCTGAGCAAAAAGTTATATCTATTTTACTAGGCATTGCGCAATCTGCTCATTGGATTCTTCATTCGCTCTCACTATCATCTATTGACCCCCAAACACGATCCCGACTTAATTCCTTGAACTCATCAAACTTTAAAGCTCCAAATCACCTGAATTCATTTCATAACATCTACATAGCTCGGAATCACTCCTACAAGATATAAAATACACCGTTAGTACAAAACACTAACGATTAAGGCTCAAACACAATTAAAGTACAGTAAATTAGAATATAATAAGCGACTAAAATATGTAATTATAGTCTATCATCACCTATATATTCTCAAATGGATCTCTTTCTTCTAAATTCTTTTGTGCTTTTTCTTTTTCTGCCAAGGATATTTTAATCCACCCGTCAGATGCGGAATTTCTCTAAAAGCTGCTAGTAATATTGACTTTTCACTAAATTCTTCCTTTGATTTCCTTTTCTAACATACTAGCTCGAGAAAACTATGAACTCCATTCATATCTCTTCCTTCTTGAGCAAATAATGACTAGAAAACACTTGAATAGTAATAGACAGAGGACTTTAGTTAGGTGACCAGATTTCGGTGTTGAAGTAATATGGCGTTAATATAAAAGTTACTAGAAACAAATGGGTTAATTCGCACCACTTTTTATATTTTGTCCCCGTTAATTCTGTGGGCTTAAAGTAATTGATATTTTTAACGGACAAATTTAACTCCCAAAAATTAACCGGCGGACATAATTAAGTGAATTAGAAAAGGGCCGTTAGTGCAAGGCCCCGGCTCAATCATGATTCATGTACCGTCGTATATGTAGCCGTTGTCTTGTTTCGTGTCTCGAGAAATTTCTCCTTGTTGTAAAATAAAAATTTCAAAGTAAAGAAATCGAATACAAGCAGAGAGATATTTTATTATTCAACTTCATATTTATATATAAAAAACTAAAATTTTCTTTATTTATAAAAGAAAGGAAGTTACTGTATAAGTTGCTGTATAAGCTATTGTGTAAGCTGCTAGTAAGTTGCTTGTAAGTTACTACTGCAAGCAGCTGTATAAGCTGCTACTGCAACCTGCTGTATAAGCTTCTTGTAAATTGCTTTTAAGCTATTACTATACCAGATGTAGATACTCTTCTGCCAGATGTAATATTTATCTATAACGGAGTACCGAAATGATAAGCTTCTTCAAGTTGCTTATTTTAAATGGAGTACTACATGAACATCCATAATATAATATATTTATTTATAACACTCCCCCTTGGATGTTCATTAAAAGATAATGTGCCTCTTAAAAATCTTACTAGGAAAAATTCCATGGAAAAAAATCCTAATAAAAGAAAAAGAGTACTCATATTCAGTAATACGCATTGCTAGGTGCCTCATTAAAAACCTTATGAGGAAAACCTCGAGGGAAAAGAATCTTAGTAAGGAAAAAAGAATGCATCGCGTATTTTACTCCGCCTAATGAAAACCTTGTTCAAAATATTCGAATCTCCGCATTCCATTCTTATATACCATCTTCTCAAAAGTTGAATTTGTAGAGAATATTATCCACCACTATTTCAGATCAATTTAAATTAATCTCAGCAAATCAAGAAGCTGTTACAAGTCATTTCATGGAGTTGCTGGCGACCTGCCTACATCAGCTACTTGCAGAAAACTTCAATGTAGTACTAAATGTTATCTACACGGAGTAATAAATTGATATCTATAAAAATATTTTCAAAACACTCCTCCTTCGATGTTCATTATTACGTGTCTCGTTAAAACTTTACTAGAAAAAACCCCATGAAAAATATTCTAGTCAAGAAAAAAGTATACATTAGTAATATACATTGCAAGCTGCCTCATTAGAAATCTTACCAGGAAAACTCCAGTGAAAAAAAACCCGAGCAAAGGAAAAAGAGTACAGTGTAGTGACTTGGATATATCTGGACCAAGGAGTTCATCATTCTCTTCTGGAGGTAAGAACGGATCCTTAATCCGTGTAGGAGAAGAACTATATCTTACTAGTAAATTAACAGAAATTGCTATGTCAGACCATGTAGCATTAGCAAGATACATTAATGCACTAATTGCACTTAGATAGGGTACTTCGGGACCAAGGTGTTCCTTTTCCTCTTCTGGAGGCCGGAACAAATCCTTATCCACTTCAAGTAATCGAACAACCATTGATGTACTCAATGGGTGCGCTTTGTCCATGTAAAAGTATTTTAATGTAGAAAATCATTCTATCCATGATATGTGTGCTTTGGTTGTATTAGCATGATTTTCAGGTATAGGTTTTGATGAATGACAAACAACGAAGTCGATGAATGACAAACAATGAAGTCAAGTGTCAAACAACGTTATTATATGACAAACAATCAAGATTGAATGCCGAGAAGCATATTGATGAATGGATTGCAATGAGAAAGCCAAAGACGAGCTCAAAAGTTCAAGACCGAAGACCCAAGGCGTAGTTCGTTAGGTAGAACAAATGTAAGAGCAACGTTTAAAGTTATCTCGTCTTTTGGCTCAACATAGGTCATCATAAATATGCATAAAATCATTTTATCAAATCATATTTATCATAAACATATTTCAAAATACTTCAAACAAAATGTTTTTAACGTTTTAATTTTAACCAAAATGGCTTTTGAAGTAAGTTGTGAATAATCGATTATGCAAAAGTGATAATCGATTATTCTTGGAAATTCCATTTATTGGAAATTTCCGCATAGTAGGATAATCGATTATCAGAATTGCATATAATCGATTATCTTGTGTCCGCTGCCAGTTTTTGAACACTGTAACAACATAATCGATTATGCATATCACAATAATCGATTATCCTGCTTAAAATCACCTTCCGATTTTGTAACGGTAAGCTGATAATCGATTTTCCAAATCTGATAATCGATTATCTTGGCATAAAATCAGCATAATTGATTGCCAATTAAGCAACGGACATACAACTTATAACACCTATAAATAGAGGTCTTTTGAGCTGAATAGTAATACACAACACCTCTCATTATTCACATACATATTGATATTATTTGTGCATCATTATAGAGCTTTTGTTGAGCCATTTGAGAGACAACTTTGACTTTTTCATAGAGCTTATTTTGTATCTTTTTATCTACTCTTATTAGAGAGTTCTTGTTGTAAAAGAGAAAGGTGTTTGAGAAGACCATATCTTCTCATTGATTGTCGGGTTTGCTAAGTACCCTCAATCTTAGTGTGTGAAGTCTTGTGGTGCGGTATCCACGAGCAAGGTGAAGTCTTGAGGTGCGGTATCCTCGAGCAAGTTGAAGTCTTGTAGAGTGTACATCTACGAGCAAGTGTAACGGTTTGTTAGGCACCCGTAAGCTTAACGGAGTTAGTGGAATCTCGAGAGAGTCTCTCGGGGACTGGACTAACCACAAGTTGTGGTGAACCAGGATAAATTCGGTGTGTTCTTTCCTTACTATATTAATTACCGAATTTATTTTATTCCTGAAATTTTAATTCCGCAATATTTATCAATATTCTTGTGCCGCACTATTCACCCCCCCTCTAATGACGGGCATAAATCCTAACATTTAAGACCATTGCTGTATAGGAATATTTATGGTTTGCTAAATGTTCAATTTGAAGATCAAGACGAAGTTTTGTCTTCCCAAGATCTTTCATCTCAAATTCTTTCTTAAGATATTTAATTTCTTTTTGGAGCTCTTCTGGAGTTCCAACAAGATTTATGTTATCAACATCACAATAAGGATAATTTGAATCCATTTTCTTTATAAAAATACACGGACAAATTTATATAACTTTTTTTCAGCAAATATTCACTGAGACGATAATATCACATACACCCAGATTGCTTTAAACTGTACAAATATATTTGTAATCTGATTGAATACATTTCCTGAAATCTTGAATATGCTTTAGGCATTTTAAATCATTCAGGGATCTTTATAGAGATTTTATCAAATGGGTCATATAGGTTTTAACTTGCATTTAAATGGCATGACATTTTTAGATGTCTGGACAACTGGTCCTATCCTCACAAATTTTACAGTGTTGTGCACTATATTGTATCAAATATATCATCGAATATCATTTTGTATCGGTTCGCAAGTGACATAACTTGTTGAAATCTCATCACTTTCTTTTTTTTTCATGTACCTGAACTTCTTCTGGAGTTTCATGAAATGTTACGTCGTGTGCTATTCTAGAGATCATTTCCTCCTCATATGATCATTTTGATTGTTAGCTCCTATCATTTTTCAAGGATTGTTACCTCTGGAATCGATTGGTCTACCACGCTTTATGCGTATAGTATACTCTATCCTTCAGGGACTTTAATCTTAATAGGAGCATTTACAGCTGAAATATGATATTTATTTTTGGATTAGCAAATGCTTCTGGCATTTTACTTGAATTATCTTCTATGTGAGGATCATATTAATGATAATTCGATTCATATAGCATATTTTTCTGTTGTTTATACCATCCCCCAAATTTTAGAAAACTAACATCTATTCCCAATTTTTTTTGGAAACATATCTTTGTACATTGTGGTATAGAACTAACAATATACCACATATAAGAGAGTAAAAATATTTGGTTTCTAATCCAAAACAAATTGTGAGGGGAGGACTTATTATATATTGTTGGTCTGATGTATATAAACGTTGCTATATGCAATTTAGAAAATGTTAGACAAACACATGAAGCTTTGTTCTCATAAGCAATGATTTAGCCATTAATAGGAGGTATTCCATGCTAAACCAGCTTGGATATAAACTAGAAGATGAACTGTCATGATTTCATAATCTGAAAGTTTTGCTCTTAGTTGAGAAAAGCAATTTCAAATGTCAAACTGCAGGTTGACAATGTACACATATGTAACCATTTTATATATGCATCTATAAGTGGTTCACATGATAGGTGAATGAGCCCATATTCACCTTTTATATATTTCAGAATTCAGGGGCTTTGGTCCCAACGTGAGCCGGTATAACCAATTTATTATGAGAACAAGTAGCACAAGAGAATTCTTGAAGAATCTTCTAGTTCTTCAGTATATGCTTATCTAAATTCTCAAATAGTTCATTAAAAAATGGCAAATAAAAATTTCAAGTTTTTCATGACATGTGCTATCTCTTAGTAAACTTCTGATTTAATAAATGATATAGTATAAAATTGAAGAATAAGGGGGGTAACTTCCCACATGCATATTATTTAACCTTCTATGATTGTGAAAACATGAAGATTTTTAATCTTCAAATCATTTGTAGTCTCAATATGATAGTCAATTGTATTAGTAAACTTCAAGTTTACTACAACATATGTTTTGACCATAATCATATATTATGAATGACATATTTGTACATAAACTCTTCGAGAGCCTTAATTTATTATTCATAATTTAATATTTATTAAACATTACTGGTGTCATGTGTCTTCTAGAAAAATAGTTAGTTCTTTAGGAGTTGCTGATATATTTGTACTATCAAATATTACTCAGACACTTCTGGTATCATGAGAGAAAATCATAATAAAATGAATATTAAAAAGATAATTCTAAATTTATAAATATAAGAAATTAAGAATTTCAGTATTTTTACCACCAACTTTGTGACAAATGTCTCCTTCGCGGAGAAACGCGATTAACATCTAAATATTTTATATCAAAGCGGCAACCACATAATAATTACATCCTTCAGGGAATGATACATGAATTGTTATTTCCTTCGGAGAACTCGATAACTAACCATAACATATTAATATGATTTTAGTACAAAGCATTCTACAAGAATGCTTTTGCCTTAGAATGATATTTAATAAAATTATTCAAGATATTA
The DNA here is from genome assembly GCA_034376525.1 of Nicotiana benthamiana. Taxonomy (NCBI): domain Eukaryota; kingdom Viridiplantae; phylum Streptophyta; class Magnoliopsida; order Solanales; family Solanaceae; genus Nicotiana; species Nicotiana benthamiana. Next base: position 81,870,191 of record CM067325.1, on the reverse strand, counting down.
TACATACAACGGGTACGTGCAACAATGATCTTTATGTTACAAAAACAAGATTTTTATCATTTTTTATTCTACCTTTTCAGGAGGTGAGTTGTGGTATTTCTTCATTCGCTCCGGTGAATGAAAATGTGCTTCAAAAATAACTTTAACTATCTTATTATTTTATTTAAGCATAGAAAGACAAAGTTTCATTATATTTTCCTTCTTCAGAAGAAAGTTTCATATGTGTTACTTATTCAAGAGTAAATTTAAATACGAAAAATAAGTATATATTCTATCAATCACATGACCTCTACTAGAGGTAAATTATAATATATTTACATCAAAAGCGCGTTCATATTACGAGCTTTATTAATATTGTCACATTTACTTCGAAGAGAGAATTAATATTTATTAAAAGTTCTCATCCTTCAGGGAATATAACATAATTATCTGAATGTGCATTAATCGCAACAAATCGTGTAATGTTTCAATCTAATAGACCCATGCTAGAAGCTTCTTGTTTGTTATCAAAGATTCTCCAATCCTTAGATCCTCCTAGCACCATGTTTTTATCCTGACCTCCCCGGGCCAATTGGCCCAGCTAATTGAGTCATAAACCCTGAATTGAATCCATAAATGGGCCTGCTGTTGCTAAGAAGGCAATCTAGCCCAAACTCTTTTACACAAAAACTCAAGAAACAACCATAATAAACACAAAACCTGATGACCCAAACCAACTAAATCATCACAACGATAATTTAAGGCCCATTACAATACGTTTCTCAAATCAAATATGTAAAGTTTGAAAAACCTGAACCTTAAAATTACAGGGTTTATCACTAATTTGAACTAAACATATAAATAAAAGCTAGAAAATGACAATCCTTAAATAAGTATAACCATTATACTAACATGACTCAATCTTAACAACTATTTCAAATAACAAAACAAAATGGGTAAACAAGACAAGGAAGGGAAAGGAGGGGACAGTGATGGAAAAACAACAAAAGAAATTGATGAAAACAGGGAAGGAGTGGGAGCAGAAACAAAGAGAAGAAATGGAAAATGATATCAAAAAAATGACCGGTTGTCCTTAACAATCTCTGTCTTCTTCGATTCGATCCGAAATTGACTTTGTCCACATGTTCTCCTTGAGAAACCAACAAACACTATAAACGTCAAACCTAAATGTCCCAAAGTCTTGACAACTTTGGAAGATCAACCTCACCTTCGACTTTAGATTGGGAAATAGTCTGATTTGTGAGGATTTGGTAGGAAGCGGTGGTAGATTTAAACTCGGAGACGGGTGATGAGTGCATGGTCGTATTTTGATGGTGATTCATGCTCCACCGCCGATCGGAGATGGCGGAGAAGCAGAGGCAACATTTGGGATTTGAATCATTTGAGTGATCCAGGGGTGATTTGAGAGAAACCGGGCTCGGATTTGGGAAGAAGAGGATGGGACACTCAAGTGGTGTAAGTCTGGGAAGAGTTGGGTGCAGGCCGCCGCCGTGGACGACTTCTGGCAGGAGGCAGGCAGCAGGCTTAGGGTGGCATTCATTTGACTTCTGAGGGACGAGTGAAGGGATCTGTTTGAGTTAGGTTTGTTTAGAAATATTATATGGAAATGAGGTGGGCAATTCGAACCGTAAGATATATTGAATGAAGGGCCGAGATTGAATTAAAATCAACAACTCTGAAGTACGCCGTTTCAACTGTTAAAATAAAGCTGGGCTTGCTCTGGGGTCGGGTCTGGTGGTTAGAGGTTTGGGCTGGGATATTTTAATTCAAATTGGCCCAATTGTGGTCTTTTACAAACAAGACCACATTTTCAAATTCTTTTTTTTTCATTTGTTTTAATTTTTAAATTATTTTGTTAAAACCAAATTAACATTAAAACAGCAACAACCTGATTTAAAACCAAAATTGGGCTAGTTAAATAAAATGCTATGTTCTATTGTATATTTTTTCATTATATATTTTTTCTTTGAATTAAAATGCACTCAACACGCAAACAAATACACAATTTATGCAATTAAATGCTAAATATTTACATAATAAAAGAAAGGCGCAAATAAAATCAAAATCAGATAATTAATTCTAAAAATTCAAATAATAAAAGAAAAATCCCAATTTAACGAATTTATACGAACATTTCAAGTGAGGGAAAAATCACGTGCTTACAGCTGCCCCTATTTGCGCGGAAACACGAAGGGTTTTCGGGCAAAGATAAGTGAGCAACTGAGAGATTTTTGCCTCCTTTGCATTCCATGAGAAGTGTTTTAAAAGTTGTCTGACCAAACCCTGCTTCAAAGGTTTCCTACATATCCTCGGCTAAAAAGGAATCATGTAAGTGTAGTTCTGGAGTGTTTGGTAGCTGGGACTACCAGAAGCTGTGATTGCACTACTGATGCTGATGTTATTGCCTGCTGATCTCCTTATTACACCTTATACAAAATAAAAGGGAAACTAGACTAAGCTACAAGCTATGGATTACAAAGGAAAACCTATCTATGTCTTCAATCTTGATCCTTGTTGCTTTGTTGCCTTGTATTTCTTTCTGCGAACTTCTTGTGGCTTAGCTGCCTGCTTGCCTTTTCTTCCTTCATGCCTGATGCTGAATTGTTGGACATGATGTGCATTCCTGTTGAAAGCATTCCCTCATTCTACAGGTAGGCGCCTGGTTGCCACGACTTGACTTCTAAAGAATATACCCTTGTTCTCCAGGTGGGTGCCTGATTGCCAAAGCTTGAAATTTGAAAAATATTCCCTTTTGAAAAGTATTCCCTTGTTCTACAGGTGGGCGTCTGATTACCAAGACATGAAATTTTTAAAAAAAATATTCCCTTGTTCTACAGGTGTGCGCCTGATTACAAAAACTTGAAATTTCGAAAATAATCCCTTATTTTACAGGTGGGCGCCTCATTACCAAAACATGAAATTTCAAAAATATTCCCTTGTTCTACAGGTGGGCGCACCAAAACTTGAAATTTTGAAAATATTCCCTTGTTCTATAGGTGAGCGCCTGATTACCAAAACTTGAAATTTCAAAAATATTCCCTTGTTCTATTAGGTGGACGCCTGATTACCAAAGCTTGACTTTTGAAAACTATTCCCTTATTCTATAGGTGGGCGCCTGATTGCGAAAACATAAAATTTTGAGAAATATTCCCTTGTGTATAGGTGGGTGCCTGGTTGCGAAACCTTGAATTTCGAAAGATATTCCCTTGTTCTGCAGGTGGGCTCTTGATTGCTAAAACCTGAATTTTGAATAATATTCCCTTGTTCTCCAGGTGGAGGCCTGATTGCAAAACATGAATTTTGAAAAATATTCCCTTATTCTACAGGTGGACGCCTGATTGCAAAACTTGAATTTTGAAAAATATTCCCTTGTTCTACAGGTGGGCGCCTGATTGTCAAAAACTTGAAATTTGAAAAATATTCCCGTGTTCTTCAGGTGGGCGCCTGATTACAGAACCTTAAAATTTTAAAAAATATTCCCTTGTTCTATAGGTGGGCGCCTGATTGTCAAAAACTTGAAATTTGCAAAATATTCCCTTATTCTACAGGTGGGCGCCTGATTGTCAAAATCCTTTATATTGAAAAATATTCCCTTGTTCTACAGGTGGACGCCTGATCGCTAAGACTTGAAATTTGAAAAATATTCCCTTGTTCTCTAGGTGGGCGCCTGATTACAAAACCTTAAAATTTTGAAAAATATTCCCTTGCTCTAAAGGGGGCGCCTGATTGTCAAAAACTTGAAATTTGAAAAATATTTCCTTGTTCTCCAGGTGGGTGCCTGATTACGAAACCTTAAAATTTTGAAAAATATTCCCTTGTTCTACATGTGGGCGCCTGATTGCCAAAAACTTTAAGCTTGCAAAATATTCCCTTATTCTACAGGTGGGCGCCTGATTGCAAAACCTTAAAATTGAAAAATATTCCCTCTTTCTTCAGGTGGGTGCCTGATTGCCAAAAACTTGAAATTTGAAAAATATTGCCTTGTTCTCCAGGTGGGCGCCTGATTACAAAACCTTAAAATGTTGAAAACTATTCCCTTGTTCTACATGTGGGTTCCTCATTGTCAAAAATTTGAAATTTTGCAAAATATTTCCTTGTTCTCCAGGTGGGCGCCTGATTACAAAAACATGAAATTTTTGAAAACCTTCGCTGAGACTGCTGCCTGTGTACCTGATCAAACAAAACTCAAAATTCTTCCTGCCCCAGCTTGGTGCCGTAAGTGTTGACCAAATCTCTTTATCAAATATGTCTAAACATATGCTAAGTCGCATTATCCAGGAGGGTCTTGACAATTCTTAACTGATGACAAGATTATGTTATGCTTCTCAAAAGGTATTAGTTCCCACTATGTCTCGCTATGAGTTATATCTGATGGGGGATTTGTTGGCGACTTGTGACTAAACGGCTTCCCATTATCCAGGCGGGTCCTGACAACTCTTAATTAGATGACGAGATGTGTCTGCTGAGGGTTAGTATTTAGATCTACGTCCCATTATCCAGGGGGTTCTAATAACTCTTGTTGACTCTTGCTGAGGAAGTATTTAATCTAAGTCCCATTTTTCAGAAGGGTCCTGATGACTCTTATTAACTCTTGCTGGGGAAATATCTAATCTAAGTCCCATTTTTCAGGAGGGTCCTGATGACTCTTGTTGACTCTGGTTTGAGAAATATCTAATCAAACTCCCATTTTTCAGGAGGGTCCTGACGACTCTTAGGGAAGGTATTGGTTCTTGCCCATGTTACTCGAACATGTCTGAGTTCCAAACTGTGTTCCATCTCAACTTCCATGCTTCCTTAAACTCTCCACTGTTCCTATTGGGGTTTTCTAGTTAAAGTTAGTCCCCTTGTGCTCTTTGCTGGGGAGGGTGTTTATGAAGGACTATGTCCCTTTTGAATTTTAACTGTGTCCCACTTCTAGGTGGGCCCTGATATTTTGATCATACTTGCCATGTGCCTAAGGCTGTATCTGGTTCTGGTTCTGGGTCTATTTGGGTCTGCGGTTCCGGTTCTGGCATTTCTGACGGTTCCGGTTCTGGCGGTTCTGGAGCCGGAACCGCTACCATCCGGTTCCTAGTACCATCCGGTTCCGGTTCTGGTAGTTCCGGTTCCGGTTCTGGCAGTTTCGGTTCCGGCGGTTCCCGGCGGTTCTGAATTTTTTTTTTAAAATCAATATCTTGTATAGTAGTCATTAGTATATTATAGAATATATTTTATATGGTGTACTATGTTATTAGTATAGTATATAAAGTGTTTGGTAATTAGTATATATTGTGTATAAGTAGTGTATATTTAGTATATAATTAGTATATATTGTATTTAAGTAGTATATATTGTATATAAGTAGTGTATATTGTGTTGTAGTTAGTATATTGTGTTGTATGTTATATATTGTATGTTATAAAAATATTCAAGGATTGATATAGAAGTAAAGACAAAGTCATATTGAGACAAAATGATATTCAATATGATAAAGAGCATATTTATTGACCAAAATGACATATCTTTCTTAGTCTTCCTTCCCCCAATGGAATGAGCACAACATGGTACTAATACCACCATTAAAAGGAAAAAAAAACTAAAAGAAGACGTGCCTATGTACAAGTTACATAATAATTTATGCATTATTTCTAACAAATCTCATAAAACCTTCAAGGTTTGGAGGTGGTTGTGTTGGCGGTGGTGGAAATGAAGCTTGTTCATCACCACTTCCGGGTGAAGTTGCTTCTTGAGCAAGTTCTGCTATCATTTCTTCATAGCACTCATCTATTTCTGGTTGTGATTCAGCTAGCCCAAAGTTCCTTCTTTCTGCGCGGATCCAATCTCGAAAAAGCACTGATTTTTCCAAGCTGTCCCGCATCGACGCTCTGTGATCACCTATTTGTAGTCTTGCTTGACTAAAAGCGCTCTCCGATGCAACAGTTGATGCTTGAATCGACAGAACATCCCGAGCCATCCTTGCAAGAATGGGAAAATGCTTTTCCCTTGTCTTCCACCAATCCAAAAGGTCGAAAGAGCCGTCTGGATTCTCATTCTCTAGTCCCTGCGACAAATAAACTTAAAGCACATTTAGATGGGAGATTTCATCTAAATTTTCCCCTTGAGTACCCCTGAACTCCGTCCACGATTTAAGAGCTGTTAAGCCAGCATCTCTTTTAGACGACTGTGATGTAGACGAAGTAGGGGTTGGAATATTAGGCCTAGCATGCTCTAACGCCTGTTTATATGCATTATAAACAGTTTGAGCATTCACTTTAATTGATGCTTTCGCATCAGCTAGTGTAGCCATTTCTACTTCTGAAAGATCTAAAGATTGATAAATAGTAGAATACCAAAAGTGAGGACCTCCTAATTTCATAGTAGGATTTAACATAGCAGACACACCAAATATAGGAGGGATTGGAAAAAAAATATTTTTTAAACTTCTTTTTCATTTCAGTTATTGCAATTTCATAAATTTCCCCTCCCTCGTTAAAATCAACAAACAAATTAGCAAGTGCGGCAATATAGACTAAACAGTTAGAAATATTTGGATAATATTGGCCAGATAAAGCATTTGTAGCCACATGAAAATGTTCTAAAAAATCTAAAAGAATTTTAACGTTAGTCCAATCTTGTATATTTAGCATGTCATTATCTTCCTCCCCACAATCCCGAGAATTATACGTAGCGTTAATTAGGTTTCTATATTCGAACGCTACTACTAAGCTTTCGTACATGTAGTTCCACCTAGTCGGGCAAGGTTTAGGAACCTTTCTTTCTCTAAGGCCATATTCGTCACACTTTTTAAAATATTCTCTAAGTCTACTTCTACGGTTTGAATAAAAACCCAATTAAGAGCCATTTTAACCTTTTCAATTTCTAGGTTTAATATTCTCATACCATCACCAACAATTAAATGATAAATATGACATATACATCTAACATGGAAAATATTAGTAAAAGCATAATTAAGTGTTCTAGTTAGCATACCTATTGCACTAGTGTTGCTAGAAGCGTTATCCATGGAAATTGACATTATTTTATCACTAAGACAAAAATATCTGCATACATCTGAAACAGTGTTAGCAATAAACCTACCCGTGTGCCGTGAATTAAGTAACCTATATGCAATAATGCGTTTTTGCATTGTCCAGTCTTCGTCTATCCAATGACTGGTTATGGTTAGATAATCACAATCATTATTACTTCTACCAATATCAGTTGTAATAGACATACGATTAGTTATATGGGCAAATAATAGCGCAAGTATTGTTCATATTCATACTTGTATTTATAAATATCGGCCTTAACTGTGGCGCAAGGCCAACCTTTATACGTAGGATTAAATACTCTTCTAATATAATTAATCCATGCAGGATTAGAAGCAAAAGAATAAGGCAAACACATGACAGTAATCATTTTAGCTAATTCTTCACGATCCTTATTTGGATCGTAATATAATATACCTCCGGTGACTGTGTTTATTCCTGGTTGAACTAGAATTGAACCAGTACTTGGGTTAACTGTAGTATCAGGACTTGTCCTCCCCTCTTGTTGCGCTTTCAATTGGAAATATCTAGCTATCGCTAGGGTGTAATTTTATATGCTTAACTAAACTACCGGTGCCGCTACGATCTCCAGTATACCTATGAACAAGTAATTTCCCACAAGATTTACACTTAGCCTTATCTTGTTCTCTTAGTTGAATAAAAAATTGCCAAACTAATGATGTTTCTGAACGTTTAGGAGGTTGTCTACTAAAAGTGGGAGTTTGTACGGGTGGGTGTGCCGGTTCATCACCTAAGTTATGAGCAGGACTAGTAGGTGTATCATCTAAATCTACTGGAGCTTGGGTTTCATCATCATCCTCATTTCCCTCTAAGATAGGTGCATTAGGATAAAGAGCATTCATAATATCATCGTCTATTCTATCACCAACTGCTACATCATGTAGAAAATCAATATCGCTAAATTGAAAACACGGGTGATCACTATCAAGGATTCCGAAGGGTTCATTAGGATTTCTAGGTTGGCTACTACTTTGAACTTGCTTATCTTTTCTAGGTCGGGGAGCCGGGGAAGAGGTAGTATTTTGGCCACTACATTCACCGGTTTTAGCTTTTCCTTTACCGAACATATTTTTCAACAAAAATGCCATAATAATTATAATTAAGCAAAATAACAACACACAAAAATATTCTTAGCACGTAAGAGTTGAAACGAGTTTACCGGATTGACGAACTTCTTGAAAATTGAAAATCGTTGAAATTGAACACTTGAAAACTTCAATTCAACAACTTCACAATGTTTCACGAATTTGCAACAATAAATTAAACACTTGCACTAGAAAGATTGAAAGAGAGCTTGAGAGAGATTGAGAGATATTGATGAATTGGTGAATAAAAATGAAAGAATGAGGGGGTATTTATAGTTGAGAAATGGGAAATAGTGTAATTATATAAAGTTTGGGGTTAAATTAAAGTTTAGGGGCCAAATGGCTATTTTTTAAACTTCCAAACGGCTACTTTTGAAAAAGAGTCGTTTGGAAATTATTTAAATTTTTTTTTAAAAAAAAATTACCGTTACAGAACCGCCGGAACCGTTTGGAACCGCCAGAACCGGTCCGGTTCCGGTTCTAGCGGTTCCAACGGGTAGAACCGCCCCGCCACGGTTCCCGGGAACCGCCAGAACCAGAACCGCCGGAACCGGACCGCTGGAACCGGCAGAACCGCCAGGGACGCGGTTCAAGTCCGGTTCCGGTTCGGAACCGCGAAAAATACAGCCTTACATGTGCCTGCCTTCTCCAGTGGATGGCCTCCCTTAGGCACTTCTGATAATTTTTGCCCCTGTGTCAATCAAAGAAAACTTGTCAATTTGAAAAGTGATGGTCGGCTCGTGGCATTCTTGTTGTAGACATCCTCGTATTCTGTTGTGTTTCTTTGCCAATATTGAAAATGAGTTGCTCGAACTGCTCTGCCGACCCCTCAAGATCTCTAGGTTTTATTTTGCCCGCCTATCATTGTGCTATATTACTAATCCATGGCCGGCATTCTTTGTGTCCTCCCCCCATGATTGATGTGTTGATGTATCATGCTTCGGTTATACCTCCAATCTTTGCGGCTTCGTTTTGTTCTTTATCCTTATGTTACCTTTCCATTCTTTTGTCAAAATCCTTGCTCCCTTTCTTGAAATCACAAGTCTGTCTATGGTGTTTTGTTGGCCTTAGCCTTTTGTGCCTTTATGTCGCTCCCTACTTTGTGTTGCACTTCTGACCCTTCTCCGGAATTCTTTTATGCCCCTTCCCGACAATTTATGGGCTGATATATATCATGATGAGTCAGCTCTCACGGCCATTTCCTCCTTTGTGTTGTGCTTTTGCCTCTTTCGCTAGAAGGTTTATACCCCTCTCGGACGATTGCTCAGTTAGGATGTTATGCTTGGCTAATCCTCTGCTCCTCATGGCTTTTTTTTGTTTCTCATCTTTGTGTTACATTTCCGAGCCTTCGTTAGAAATCCTTATCCCTTTCTTGAGATTACCTGGTCCATTTGTGATGTTTGACTAACTCTTGGTCTTTATGTCCTCACTTCGCTCCCCAGCTTGTGTTGCTCTCTCGATCCTTCACCATAATTCTTTATGTCTTTTCCTGATGACTGATGTATTACGCTTGGCCAAACTTTGCGACCTTGCGACGCTTCCTCATCTTCGTGTTGTGCCAAATTTGCGTCGCTTCTGAGATAGCCCGACCAGTGTATGATACTTGGCGAACCCCAGAACCTTTTCGATTTTACTTTGCACGCCCTTTTCTGTGTGGTGCTCCTTCACTTTGCCGACTCTTGTCTTTTCCATCAATTGTAGTGTTTATGAATCCTTCCTTTTGTTGTTCCACACTTGTTATCTTTGTTATGCCTTTGGGCGTCGTGCACTTTGTCCCTTTGGGAGTTGATAATCGGCTTGAAATTCCTTTTGTTCGCTTAAACAAAAGATTTTAGACTCGAAAGAAAAATGAAATGCAAAAACCGAACGGTATTTAGGGTGAAAAATTCCAGACTTGCTGACTGTTGAAAAGACAAGAAAGAAGATTTATCTGAAGAAGAACCGCTGGTTTTCGCGATCATGACATGCACTTTGGCCTTGTTGACCCAATCCATTTTGATGACCGATCTTCTGTTGCCGCGCTTTTGTTGTTGTGACCCATCTAACCCAATTCTTTCAACCAAACCTTAGCTCGGCCTGCCCTGCAGTGTTCATCCATCAATAGCCCGTTTCTGAGTTTTGCTTTTGCCTTACCTTTGCCTCACGGTGCCTGTGAGGGTTTTCACCGATAAGACTCTCTCATTTTATTTTTTCTCAAACTCTCGTCACCTTATGGTGCCCGTGAGGCTTTTGTATAGGTTAGAAAGAAAGGGTATCAAAGGCTCAAAAAAATTTAAATGGATTCAAAATTACAACTTTCAGAATCAAATTCTTATACCAACCACAACTTATGCCCCAGTTTCTTGCTTGGGGACTTTTGGATTTTTATTTTGATGTGACCGAACCGTGAGGCTGCCTACGTATCCTTTATAAAAAGAATCAGGTCAAACGTAGTTCATATCAATTCCTTGCTTTTGATGTTGTTTTTCTTCTCTTTTGTTTCTTTTTTTCTTTTATTCCTTTTCTTTTCTTTGTTTTGTTTTCTTTTTCTTTTCTTTTCTTTTTATCTTTCCTCTTTTATCTTTTCTTTTCTTGTTTTCTTTTCTTTTCTTTTCTTTTCTTTTGTTCTCATTTTTTTATTCTTTCTATTCTTTTCCTTTCACTGCCTTCTCACACTTGCGTTTCTGACTTTTGTTATTGATTCTGAAATATGGGTATGAAAGAAAATAATTATAGCTCAAAAGGGTTAGCAATGGATAAAGTGTTTAGATAGCATAATAAGATGCCTTCGTCATTCCAATTTTCAAAATATGCCTAGTAAAAACAAATGTCGAGTATAGACAATGATCTAAATAAAATCATATATAATATCTTTTGACAGCATCTGAATTGATAGCTATTTCCACACATTTCTCTTCCACATCCGTCAGCTACAATGCTCCATTGGACAACACTCTTGAGACGATGAATGGTCCTCGCCAGTTTGGAGCGAACTTGCCCTTTGCCTCGGCTTGGTGAGGGTGGATGCGCTTTAGTATCAGTTCACCTACTTCGAACTGTATGAGTTTTAAATCTCTTGTCTCCCACTCCCCTTGAATTTAGTGTACAAGAAGGTCCGAGTCTCCCAAGACCAAGACTTCCTAGACACCCATGTCCGCTGCTAATCTCAAACCCAAAATGCATGCCTCATATTCCGCCATGTTGTTTATGCAATAGAAACGAAGTTGAGCTGTGACTGGGTAATGATGACCTTCTTTAGAAATGAGCACCCCCATATCCCGACACCTTTCATGTTGGCAGCTCCATCGAAGAACAATATCCATCCCGACTTCTCATCCCTTTCCATTTCATTGATATGCATCACTTCCTCTTCCGGGAAATAGGTGTTCAAGGGCTCATATTCTTCATCAATAGGATTCTCCGCTAAATGGTCCGCCAATACTTGTGCCTTCATAGCTGTCCTAGTCACGTAGACAATATCAAACTTAGTGAGCAAGATTTGCCACTTTGCGAGCCTCCTTGTAGGCATGGGCTTCTGGATAATATATTTCAATGGGTCCAGGCGTGATGAGATAAGTGGTATATGATGACAAGTAATGCTTCAACTTTTGGGCTACCCACGTCAAGGCGCAGCATGTCCTTTCAAGATGAGTATACTTAACCTCATAAGCCGTAAATTTCTTACAGAGGTAATATATGGCTTGCTCTTTTCTTCCAGTAACGTCGTGCTGTCCCAAAACATACCCAAATGAGTTGTCCAAGACTGCCAAATATAAGATCAAAGGTCTTCCTAGTTCGGGTGGGACCAATACCGGTGGGCTCGACAAATATTTCTTTATCTTTTCAAAAGACTCTTGACACTCTCCCATCCATTTTACGTGACATCCTTTTTCAATAGCTTAACGATGGGCTTACATGTGGTTGTGAGCTGAGCAATAAACCGATTGATGTAATTCAATCTTCCTTGTAGACTCATCACTTCTGTTTTGTTCCTTGGTGGCGGAACCTCCTGTATAGCTTTGATTATTGATGGGTCTAGCTTGATGCCTCAGCGGCTGACTATGAACCTTAACAACTTTCCTGAGGGGACCCCAAAGTCACATTTTACCGGTTTGAGTTTGAGTTCATACCTGCGGAGCCTTTGGAAGAACTTCTTCAGGTCTTACATGACCGGATTGCTTTCTGGACTTGATTATTACATCATCCACATAAACCTCAATTTCCTTATGTATCATATCATGAAAAATGGTTAGCATGGCCCTCATGTATGTTGCCTCGGCGTTTTTCAAACCAAAAGGCATGACTCTATAACAGTACGTCCCCCACGGTGCGATGAATGCTATTTCTCCGCATCTTCTTCATCCATCAAAATCTGGTGGTACCCTGCGTAGCAATCCACGAATGACCGGATCTCATGTTTCGCGCAATTGTCAATCAATATATGGATGTTTGGCAAGGGGAAGTTGTATTTTGGACTTGCTTTGTTGAGGTCACAGTAATTAACATACACTCTGGTTTTACCGCCCTTCTTTGGCACAGGCAAAACCTTGGCTAACCAAGTGGGGTATCATGTGACTTGGATGACTTTTGCCTCAAACCGCTTGGTCACTTCCTCTTTAATTTTCACACTCACATCAGTTTTGAATCTTCTCAACTTTTGCTTGACAAACGGGCATGCTGGCTCAGTGGGTAACTTGTGGACCACCAAATCAGTGCTCAGTCCGGGCATGTCATCGTAGGACCATGCAAAGACATCTTCATATTCAAACAACACTTAAATTATTTCTTCCCTAAGTTGTGGCTCCCGATGGACACTTATTTTTGTTCCTCTGGCATTATCCGGACTTCCTAGATTAACTACCTTTGTATCATTCATGTTTGGTTTGGGTTTGCCTTCTAATTGGGTCAACTCTTTATTAACCTCCTCCCATGCCCCTTCCATATCATACCCTAGTTCATCCTTATGTTCTATTTAATTATTATTTCAGAACTAGACCTGTTTTAAAGGCTGAGTCGAGGAGTCCTTATGCATGTCAGATCACTGGAACCAGCATAAAATTAACTGTACAAAATAGAAAAGAGAGAAAAGTAAAGAGAAATGGAAAATATTGGCATTGCTGAAAAGGAGATTGCATTTCATTAGAATCAATGATAACAAAGTTTACACATCCAAACAGACGGAAACAACAACTGAATTAATAACTTTGACGCTAATACAAACTAGACTGAAGGGAAAATCATAGTCGACTACCAAGACTCCGTTCAAGTGGGAAGAGGAGTGACTTCCCAGTTATTGATTTTTGCACATGCTCCCACAAACTGCACATCCGGCCTGCTTGATCCTTCTCTTGCCTCGTTCATATTCACCTCTTCGAACAATCTTTCCAATCCTTTATCAAGATCTCCGTCCGCGTCGATCAGGGGGGCGAAAATCTTTGGTCTAGGGCCATTGGTAGCACTGGATTTGACAAATGACTTAGACAACCTTGGGATGGGCTTTGGGAGAACCCAGACCTTCTGTCTCAGCTTCCTGGCTCGTCTTTTGTCTGCGGCTGTAGGTTTGAATTCTAGGCCAAAAGTGTCTAGATTTTTGGGAAGGGACACTGGTTGCACAATGCCTTGCAGAGACGCCCCCAACCCCTTGCCTGGCATAAAACCATTTTTCAACATTGATGAAGCCATTATGACGGACGCGGTTGCTATCTTTGGGGCCACGACAACCTCACCTTCTGGGATTTTCTGAACTGACATTGTATCAAACACCTGGTAGACCCATGGCCCTTTACTGTCCTCAGATTCAATGAAAGGTACGATCGCGTCACCTGAAGTACACTGATTATCTTCACCATGCACGACAATCTCTTGCCTATCCCATTCAAATTTGACCATCTAATGCTTTGCAGATGGCACTGCTTTGGCTGCATGAATCTAGGACCCACCCAACAACAGATTATAAGAGACTGGTACATCAAGCACTTGGAATTACATGGTGAACTCTACGGGCCTTAGAGTCACTTCCAGCACTATATCCCATACGATTTCTTTGCCTCCACCGTCGAATCCTCAAACACAAATGTTATTCTTGCGGACTCTTTCATTTTCCACCTTCAGCTTGGTTAATGTGGATAGTGGGAAAATATTTGCAGTGGACCGTTGTCGACCAAAAATCAGGTGACCACAACATCTTCACATTTCACAGTCAGATAAAGAGTCCGGTTGTGCTCAGTGCCCTCCATGGGCAATTCATCGTCAGAGAATGTGACCCGGTTTACCTCGAATATCTTGTTTGCAATCTTTTCCAAATGGTTCACTGTTATATTGTCTACGACATGGCCTTCATTCAGAATCTTCATCAATGCCCGACGATGTTCGTCTGAGTGGATTAGTAAGGACAATAAAGAAATCTGAGCTGGTGTCTTCCTTAACTGTTCTGTGATGGAGTAGTCCTGCATTTTCATTTTCCTCAAGAACTCTTCCGCCTCTTCATCCGACACATCTTTCTTCACTGGTTCTGGGTTATCTTTAGCAGGTCTGCTCTTCCTCAATTCTTCTGGGGCAAAGTACCTTCCTGATCGAGGTAAACCTCGTGCCTCACAGACTTCCTCTCTCACTTGTTTCCCCTTGTACATCACTATTGCTTGTTCATATCTCCAAGGAACGGCTTTGCTGTTGATGATTGGTGTCTGGATCACTGGTTTCACAATAACTGGCTCGATGCGGACACCTTCCACAACCACGGAAGGTTCTCTAGCTGCCCCATGTACCGTTACTTTTTCCTGTTCCCACATTGGCGTAACCGCGCATGCTGAGCTCGCCTGAACTATGACAGGTTTTTTGCCTTCTTTTGCCCCAGTTACCGGCTTCTCACTGCTTGCAACCTCAGTTGGCTTACACTCACTAGCTTTGATCATCATTACTGTTTGAAAAGACCTTCTGGACTCTCCCCTTCTTTCCACAATTTCAATCATGTTGTCTTCCTGATGGGACGGCATCGAGTTTTGGTTAATATTGGGCGCTTCCGGAGTTTGCACCTCAATCCTGTGGTAGTCAATAAGTTCATGGATAAAGTTCTTTAAATTCCAACACTTTTTCAGTGTCATGCCCAGGTGCACCGGAGCAGTATTCACAACTGACTGAATAATCTAAATTCTTAGGGGGAGGATTTGGCAGTTTCGCTTCAATTGGTCTCAACATATCCAGTTGTCGCAGCCTGTGGAATAAGCTAGTGTAAGATTCTCCCAGCGGAGTGAAAGTCTTTTTTTCCGGTACCCTCTCATTTCTTAGGACTGAATTGCCTCGGAAGGCGGGACTCGGAGGTTGTTGGTAAGCTCTCGGAGGTGGGTAATGATTTTGTGGAGTTGGGTAAGTGTTTTGAGGGGGTGACGCACGCCATTGTGCATGAGCGGGAGGTTGGGTACATGCTTGCGCGTGATGGACTAAGAAGCGAGGTTCTGGTGGCAGATAGTAATGTTGTGGCGGGCCATATGGATTGTGTAGGTATGTCTTGTTGTGAGGACGAGGCTGGGCATAATGAGATGGTGCCCGAGGCCTAAACCAAGTCCCCACCTCCACTATCCCCACCTCCACTATCACTACTTTTCCCCCAGCTCCACCCTGGATGGCTTGAGTAGTTGCCTTAATTGCATAGAAGCTCATGATTTTATTGGATTTGAGGCCCTCCTCAACAATACTTCCCATCTTGACCACTTCGTTGAAAGACTTCCCCTCTGCTGACACCAAATGCCGAAAGTAAGTAGGTTCCAAAGCCTATAGAAAATAGTCGACCATCTCACTCTCCCTCATGGGAGGATCAACTCTAGCTACTTATTCCCTCCACCGGAAACTGTACTCCCTGAAACTCTCGTTGTGTTTCTTTTCCAGCTTTGTTAGAGATAGCCCGGGACAATCTCGAGATTATATTGAAAGTGGCAGGCAAAAGTTTGTGCCAAGTCGTCCCAGGTATACCACCGATTGAGATCCTGTCAAGTATACCACTCCAGTGTCGACCCACTTAAACTCTAGCTAAAGTACGCCATTAGGAATTCATCCTTTCCCCCCCTGCTCCCCTCATTTTGCTGCAAAACCCTCTCAGATGCATGACTGGATCGCCGTGACCATCATATAAGTCAAATTTAGGCATTTTGAAACATGGAGGCAACTGCACATCCGGGAATAGACAAAGATCCTTGAATGCCACACTCATTTGGCCACCTAATCCTCGCATGTCCCTGATGGATTGTTCCAGACTCCGGACCTTTCTAAGCATATCCTCTTGCTAAGGATTTTTTATCGGTTTTTCAACTCCCGTTGGGATTTCAGAATGGGGAGCATAGGAGTAAGGTTCCTGGGTTTTATAAGCAGGTTTTGGTGGATAGCATTGAGGTCATAAGCTTGAAGCAGTGGTTCACTTGATGACCTATGAAGTGTAGGAGGCGGAGGTGCCACATAGATGGGGGCACTGTCTGAGGAGGGTGATGAGTAATTTTGGGTAGTGGAGATGGTGGTTGAGAGGTGGTACCCTGATGCTGTGAATATATAGGAAAGCTTGGAGGCGGATCGGTGGCGGGCTGGTCAGGTGCTTGTGCCAATGGCAGGATGAAGGTTGGATTGGCAGGATAGGTCAGGGGCAGCTGCCTCTTGCCCATGCCTGGTACATCTCGGCCATTTGGTGCTTAAGTTTATACATTTCCACCTTCATAGCATTAACGTCCAATTCCTCTGCCTCCTTCGAGGGGTCAATAATGCTGACATTGGCTTCTTGATTGGCCATGACTTGTTTGCTTTTTGACCGCGTGTTGTAGGAGTGGGTTGCCAGAATGCCGCGAATACTAATCACCTGTCTAATTTGAAACTGGAACAACAGCACCCAAAACTCGTTAATGGTTAGGTTCTAACACATAAACGGCCACATATTGGGTATGGATGCACACAAATGACAGTCGGTCCCTACATGCATTGTTCGCTTGCATCATCCCGACTTTTATTTGCTAAGCTTCCTTTTGTTCTAGCCTTATTCTCTCCCTCTTTCCTATCTCATTCACTTACTCTTTTATCTTAATCAACTATGGTCGAATCCTATGTAGATTGCCTACGTATCATGTCCCTGCATGAATCAGACCGAGTGTAGTTCTTGCAAGTAAAAATCGTAGCATAAAACGTTTGGGAAATTTTCTATTTTTATAACAATAGACTTCAATTACAGGGACTCGAAAGGTGACAAGAAACTGACAAGATTTGATAAAAATGAACTACAAACTCGAAAAATAACTAACTATGCATAAAGAAAAATACAGACTCCTGGTTAAACAAATAGACTTTAGAATATATTTTGACAAAAGGCGGTGCAATCTTTATGAATACATTAATGCTCCAAGTGCTCCTGGGCCTCATGGGGCATCATTCGTCTTTGCCGATGGCTTGCGTGCTAAACTCCTTTGGAGGTGGTGGAGGTCTTCCATCACTTGCCGTACAAAAGTCATGGCGGTGGCAAAGAACATTGATCTTGTCATATCCTCCCAATGGTTGCACTTTGTAGTGATGTACTCTGCGATTGCCCGTACTCTTTCCCTAATAACACCCTTTTCTTGCAACAAACACCCAATTTGCTCAGCCCTTGCCTCTATAGTTCATTCGGCTACCAGATTTAGTTCCTGGAATTGCTTTAGATCCATCTCCAACCTTGCTATTGCGGCATAACAATGTTCTCTCTCGGCTTTGAAATCCCTGGCTTGCTTGGCCACTTTGTTCTCAGCTATGATGACCTTCCGTTTTAACCCAACAACCTCATTTTCATGCTTGTCCTTTAATTGCTCAATGATGCGACTTTGTTCCTCCGCACTTTTAGCTAATTGTTTCCGAACCCTGGATAGCTCACCTTCTGCTTTATTCAAGTCAAACCCATATTCGGTCACTTTTTGCCTTAAATTGTCTATGAGTTTCTCATCTTTCGCGATCCTGGAGGGATTTTCCACGGCTGTTTTCATCTTATGGATTTTGGCTCAAAACGCTTTGTTCTTTTTGGTTAATCTTTTCTTTTCCCCCTCATCTGCGGGGACTTGCAAACCTTTTTCAAATTGAAGCTCTTTGGCCTGTTTTTCTAATTTTCCTATGGTGGTCCTGTACTCATTTTCCTTGGCTAGCCAGTCCCATTATTCCTGTGATGTTTCCATGAACTCCTGGAGATGAGGCCTCTTGGGTGGTCTCTCAAACTTAATTTCTCTCCTGTACCAAGACAGATATCCTGGTGACACTTCGCCTCTAGCCCGATCCCGCACGCAAGTGTTTACGGTTAGGTATTCGCATTCATCCAAATCTTGCGGACCATTGCTTCGAGGAATTGACCATCAGGCCCAATCTCGACTACCCGAGTACTGAGATCTTCATCTTTTGGCACTATTTCACATCTTCCGAGTTGTTTCAAGACCCAATCCGGGGCATAAGTCTAGATACTCCTAAGACCCATCAAGAGGAAATGAGTTTCTGTTTATGGCATGTACACGAGCTCATCTACAGACAACCATCCTAGTGTCCATTATTTGACTAGCAATGAGGGACTGGAAGTAAGAAGTCCATCTTGTTGCACCTTCGGGTAAGCTAAGCCTTTCGATTCTCATGTGAAACTCCTCTATGCAAGTTTTCTTGCTGGACCCGTAACTCATGAATTAACGACGGAGGCATAGATGCTCAGGCATCCACATTTGCAAGTTGTGAAAGCGCGAAAGATCGTAGCTACTATCATGGGCGCGAGTGTGCACTTGACCTGCGTGCGTAGAGTGCTAACAACCCCTGCTATCTTTATGTCAATGTTCCCATCCTTTCTTGGAAATACCATAAGCCCTAGAAAAGCTACCATAAAAGCAAAGCGTTTGTGTTCTTCCCATTTGACACGGTTTCCCTTGCTGCAGATTTTGTTTTCTGGATTGTTGAACCCCCCTATGTGACCATATCTGGTATATAGGAATGAAAAAGTGCAAAACCCTTCCTCCAAGTTAGAATAATGTACCACTCTACTTATTTTCAAGGTATCTAAGAATTTATGCACCGTTATCACTCTTAGAGGAACCAAATACTTGTGTCTCAATGGAAGCTACACATTGCCATGTATCCCATTATTCCTTCCAACGTTGGGGTAAGTTCAAAGTATGAGAAGTGGAACACATTGTGTGCCGAGTCGCAGCACGTAACTAATGCTGTTATGATGTATCCTCGGGGTACAATCTCCAATAACCCGGGGAGGCCCCCCAAATACTTCTTTATCTCATCTTGCCCTTCCCTTCCTAAATCATTCCACCACAACCGCAACTCCAAAGGGATTCAGCTTACAAATGAAAAAGGTCCGATTATAGATTGTGCTCATCCTGCACATTTATTAAGGTGAATTAGTGACTTGTAATTTTATTCCTGTTTGACTTCAAAATCAAAAAGAATTTTCTGTTTTGAAATTTATTTTCTAAAACCAAAAGCCCAGTTTTGCGAATACGATCTTTTAGCACTTCCGGAGGAAGCTTTCAAGGTTGTGTCCGCTAGCCGGCCAAAAATACAGTAAAGACCCAAAGGCGGCCATTTGTGCAAAATCAGCTTTCCGGTGTCCCTTTCGGAAACCTTTCGCTATTTTTGACAATAACAGTGTCACCCGATTTAATTAGGACAGAAATAAAAATTTGAAAATTATTTTGGCTATTTTTCACAAGGGAGATTGGATACGATGGGGGTTGTCTACATATCCCACACTTGGTAAGAATCAAACCGGCGTAGTACGGGCAAAACAATTTGTCAAAACTTGATTGAAAAGCCCCTTGTCTATTGTTTTTCCTTTTCAAAAATTCGGCAGCATTTCGACGCTATTTGCGCATTGGTTTACAAGACAGATGATTAATCTAAATATAATTTATTTCTTAAGCTTCTTTCCTTATTCATAGGCCGGTCAGCATGCAAATTCAAAACAACTAAATGCACAAGTATCACGTAATATGCATCAGGATGGTCTTTGCATTTCAGGTTACCTGTCATAGACGGGCCCAACCCTTGTGTTGAGTCCCCTAAGTCAAATGCATGATGCAGATGAGCATTCCTACTAGGGATCCGGCATGAGGTTTTGTTATTCTAAGATTAAGCCTGAGTATTTATTCTAGACTGTGTACCCGAGCGGACAACTTGAGCCGAGGAGGAGGCTACGTATCGGGGACCCGCAAGATCATCCGGCATTGTAACTTGTCCGAGCCTCTTTCTTATTTCAGGGTACAACACTAATAGAATAGGGAGTCTCAACCAGTAAGCACATCCTCGGAGGTGAAGAGAGAAGGGTTCGTACCAGTTTAAATGTACAGTTCAGATAATATCAAAGCAGTAAAACAACTTTAACACATTGGGTACAATTATGCAATAAAATCAGATACTAAGGCTGAATATAACAATTATTTTAAAGCTCATATTCTTGAACCCTGAACCAGAGATTCTGGGTTCGATATCCTTCCCCAATAGAGTCGCTAGAGCTGTCACACCTCCTTTTGGCACTACAGCCCCGGCGAAGGGCGTAGATAAGGGAGTTTTTCCAATTAAAGGACAATTGA
This sequence comes from Nicotiana benthamiana, assembly GCA_034376525.1. NCBI lineage: Eukaryota > Viridiplantae > Streptophyta > Magnoliopsida > Solanales > Solanaceae > Nicotiana > Nicotiana benthamiana. Next base: position 81,849,509 of record CM067325.1, on the reverse strand, counting down.
AACGAGATTCAATTATTGAAGAGATTTCAGAGTTGCCACTTGCGAGATTTATGGTGTCCCAAGTCATCGTTTAGAATCCCAAATCAAGGAAAGAATGACTCTGTTAATAGTCCGCAAACTAGAAATCCGAGTGAGGAATTCTGTTAACCTGGGAGAATATGTTAGGCATTCCTGGGTTCTGTGGTTCTAGCACGGTCCCTCAACTGCTATATTTGGCTTACATTATCTGATTTTATAGAGTTTTGAACCTAAGTACATTTTTTAATCGTTTATCCACTTTATTACTATTTTAAAATAAAATTGTAACGTCGTTGAAATATATCGCGAACCACGTCGCATAAATACACCCGCGGTTTTCGTCACATTTGAACTTTGTTGAGATTTGGATTTGGGCAACATAAATGTGCACCCAAATTTAGGAAAGTAGTATTATTAAACACGCACCAAAGCAACTACGTGTTGTTAATTTGACGAGGGCCATGAAAATTAGATAAATGGCACGCCTCGAGTTCTAAATATTTCAAAGGAGTAATCAAGAGGGCCACGTATTTTGTTAGTTTTATTTAGTGCGGTGCGCCCCGAGTCCGGTTTTGAAAGACACTAAAAATGCCCAGAGTGCCACATTTATTTGTCATCTACTAATTTTCTAATACGAGGAAAATAATGGCACGACTTATAGATATGGCCTTGGTTACGCCATATCTGGCAAGGACTCACACATGGAAATAACTGGGCTCCTATGTGAAGCCCAACCCAGTCACCTGATTGTGAATCGCACCACCACAATTGGGTCACACAACAGCCCAGGCACAAGCAACGAATCCATCTATAGTAGATTCATCATTCAAGAAAAAAAAACAAACAAATGCAACTCAAATGTATAGCAAATTTAAGACTAATGTAGGTTCTTTTACATTATTTTATGTCATTGCTTTCCTGAAGGCGTGTTCAGCACATGCAACCTGAAGTCATAAGCCCAACCCAGCTACAATAACGCCAAGGATCAAACTACAATTGTAACAATACTAAGATCAACATAATAAGGCAATTCAACATAGCACGTGCATAGCCCAAATCCAAACACTACTACACCATTTGATTGGTTGTGTCAAAGGGGAAAAATTATTACAAGACTAGCATAATCCAACCAGTTACAACCTATTTCAATAATTTCATTGAATTCAAGTCGAAAAAACTATAAAAAATGAAATGAACAACCAACATAACAAATAGCAATGTGTGCATTTGTTCCTCAAGTCATCACTTCAATGTTCATGCCTAAGTGGGCTCCAAAATATACCTGGAAAACCGCAAAAGAAGGTAAAGCAATAAGGAGTCAACGGAATAGTAGCAACAGGAACAATCCAGCAGCAAAACAACCCAGGAATAGTTATAGGACACTACTTTGAACAATTTTCAAATTCACACAACGTCACCCAAAGCACTAATTTAGATTTTTAACCAAAATGGTCCCAACACTTTGATATCACCGATATTTCAGCTCACTTTAACTATCAATTGCCTAAAACTTGGAATAGAGTAGATTCCTCAAGAATTCTACAGATCACTCAATGCAACAATAGTATTTTCTGGAGTCCTTTTTTTTTAAAATAAAATTTCTAAGAAGACTTTTCTTCTGGATTTTCTTGCCTTCTCAAAAAACAACCCCTTATTTTGAAGAAATGGTTGCCTTTATCGGCAAGGCCATAGGGCAACTTGAGATTTTGTTTTGCCTCTTTAGGTCCTTGATTTTATGACTTGTTAGCCGAGTCACAAATAAATTTTTGCTAATAGACCCCTACTTGAAGCTTCTTGTTTATTATCAAAGATTCTCCAATCCTTAGATGCCTAAATTACCCTCCCAGCACCCTGTTTTTACCCTGACCCCTTCCCCCCCGGGGGCAATTGGCCCAGCTAATTGAGTCATAAACCCTGAATTGAATCCATAAATGGGCCTGCTGTTTCTAAGAAGGCAATCTGGCCCAAACTCTTTTACACAGAAACTCAAGCAACAACCATAATAAACACAAAACCTGATAACCCAAACCAACTAAATCATCACAACATTAATTTAAGACCCATTGCAATACAACACTCAAATCAAATATGTAGAGTTTGAACAATCTGAACCTTAAAATTACATAGTTTATCAGTGATTCGAACTAAAAATATAAATAAAAGCTAGAAAATGACAATCCTTAAATCAGTATTAACCGTTATACTAACATGACTCAATCTTAACGACTATTTCAAAAAACAAAACAAAATGGGTAAACGAGACAAGGAACGGAAGGGAAGGGACAACGATGGAAAAACAACAAAAGAAGTTGATGAAAACAAGGAAAGAGTGGGAGCAAAAACAAAGAGAAGAAATGGAAATGGATACCTAAAAAAACGACCGGTTGTCCTTAACGGCTTCTTCGATTCGATCCGAAATTGACATTGTCCATATGTTAACAAACACTATAAACGTCAAACCTAACCATCCCAAAGGCTTGACAACTTTGAAAGATCAACCTCGCCTTCAACTTTAGATTGTAAATAGTCTGATTTGTGAGGATTTGGTGGGAAGCAGTGGTGGTTTGAAACTCGAAGATGGGTGATTAGTGTATGGTCGTATTTTGATGGTGATTCGTGCTCCACCGCAGGCTGGAGATGGCGGAGAAGCAGAGGCAACATTTGGGATTTGAATCATTTGAGTGATCCAGGGGTGATTTGAGAGAAACCGGGCTCGGATTTGGGAAGAAGAGGATGGGACGCTCAAGTGGTTAAGTCTGGGAGGATTTGGGTGTCGGCCGCCACGTGGACGACTTCTGGAAGGTGGCAGGCGGAAGGCTTAGAGTGGCGTTATGTTTGACTTCTGAGAGACGAGGGAAAGGATCTGTTTGAGTTAGGTTTGTTCAGACAAATTAATTGGAAATGGGGTAGGCTAATCGAATAGTCAGATATATTGAATGAAGGGCCGAGATTGAATTAAAATCAACAACTCTAAATGACGTCGTTTCGCCTGTTAAAATAAAGCTGGGCTTAGTCTTGGGTCGGGTCTGGTTGTTAGAGGTTTGGGCTGTGATATTTTAATTCAGATTGGCCCAACTGTGGTCTTTTTCAAACAAGACCACATTTTCAAATTCTTTCCTTTTTTTCATTTGTTTTAATTTTTAAATTATTTTGTTAAAACCAAATTAACATTAAAATAGCAACAACCTGATTTAAAACCAAAATTGGGCTAGTTAAATAAAATGCTATTTTTAGTCGTATATTTTTTCATTATATATTTTTTCTTTGAATTAAAATGCACTCAACAGGCAAACAAATACACAATTTATGCAATTAAATGCTAAATATTCACATAATAAAAGAAAGACGGAAATAAACTCAAAATCAGATAATTAATTCTAAAAATTCAAATAATAAAAGAAAAAGCCTAATTTAAGGAATTTATAGGAACATTTCAAGTGAGGCAAAAATCATATGTTCACAAAACTCACACACTAAGTTATGATTCATTTGCGAAGGATCTGATTGTACGGGCCTGATCCATCTAGCATCTTTGATTTTACTATTGGTGAACACAATGTCTAATACATCAACATTGAAGTTGTATTATGATAAACGCAATGCCCCCGTTGGCCCTGCGTTCCCATCGAATCCGTCTCTGTTGATGAGTCCCCGAGGATTTTGTCTTCGGTTCATCAGTCGATCGTTGCGAGGTGGGTTGCGCCTCGGGGCGTTCCTTCAGTCTTCAGTGCGTGGCTGCTATTTTTCTTTGTTTGGTGTGGCTCCTACCAGGAGCCTGCTTGGGTACACTTAGCCCGAGGGGCTCCTAGCTGGTCATCTTCGACCCTAATCTTTGATTGGTAACGGTTATGGACGTCTGACCAGGTCGCAGCAGGGTACTCGACCAAATTCCGTTTCAATTGATTTAAAGCCACTGAGCTTCATTCATTTAGACCTTGAGTGAAGGCTTGCACCACCCAGTTGCCGGAGATCGGTGGTAGTTCCATTCGTTCCACTTGGAAGCAAGATACGAACTCTCGCAGCATTTTGTTCTCCCTCTGCTTGATCTTGAACTGGTCAGATTTCCTTGTTGCTACTTTGGCTGCATTGGCGTGTGCCTTCACGAAGGAGTCTGCCAGTACGGCAAATGAGTCTATGGAGTTGGGATCTAGGATGTGGTACCACATCATGGCCATCTTGGAGAGCGTTTCCCCGAACTTCTTTTGTAAGACAGATTTGATTGTGTTGTCTTTTATGTCGTTGCCCTGCAATACGCAAGTGTAAGCAGTAACGTGCTCATTGGGGTTTGAGGACCTGTTGTATTTCAGGAGTTCTGGCATTCTTAACTTCATTGAAATGGGTTTCGGGGCCGCTTCCTTTGAGAACGACCTTTGTATAAACTTCTTCGAATCCACACCTTTCAGTATCGGGGAAGCGCCTAGAATTTGGTCGACCTTGGAGTTGTAGGCCTCGACTTTCTTGTCGTTGGCCTCTATCATTTTCTCACCCCATTCAATCCTTCTGGTGTCGTCTTCGAGTATTTTTACGATGACAGGATCAACTATTAACCCATTATTGCTCCATCTCACACCTGTTTGGCCGGGGGGGGGGGGGGGGTCGACGTTTGCTACCATGCTAGGTGTTTTCTAGTGGCTTTGCAGCTGAGCGATAGCCAGCTGATGAAGGCTAACCTCACGTCCTTCCCTATTTGGGGTTCTCTGAGCTCCTTTTCTGAGCGTATATCGACCCATTGGGCGTCGCGTGAGACTGCGTCTAGGAGAATTGGTTCTGGCGCATTCCCCGAGTTTTGTGGGGCACACAAATACCTGGAACATCCACACCATTTTTCTCGTGGTCCTCGAGATTGTTGTTTTCACCTCCACTTACCGAGTTAGACATTTTGACATGAAATCGAAGATCTTGGGCAGGAAAAAGTATGAAATATAACTTGCACTGTGTAGCTGAACAGGCAAGAAAATGATCACTATTATTTTTAGCCCCATGTTGAGCGCCAAACTATTTATTGTGAAAATAGTAATAACAATTAAATTTGTTGATGGGACTCTAAAAATACATGATCTATTTTTATGCTAGATGTGTGAGACTTAGAGGCACAATAAATTTAAGGAGAGAGCTATAATCAAACTGATAGGCCAGTTTTTCGGGGCCTCAAGTTTGTCAATTTGGAGCCTCGGGGTCGATCCCAGGGCTCGATCACGAGCCATAAAGGGTAATCGGGGTAGGGCTAATAGTTATAAGATAATCAACGAAGGCTCTTTATCGCCAATAATATGCAATAAATGAATAACAAGCATGAAGATGATAAGTGAGAACAATAATATCAAGAGAGTATTTTAGAGAGCAAAGAAAATGTTCTTGTCTATTTCGCGTAGAGTAGCTCGAGCAACAAGGTTCTACAAAATGATAAGGATCCCCTTTATATAGGAAGGGAATCCCAACATAGTACAAAAGACATTAATTACAAAAATACAGAGATGTGACAACTAGATGGCACCCTGACTCGGGTCTTAGAGTAGCCTACTAGGCGCTGTCAATCCTAGCTGTGTGTCTAGTCCTAGCTGTGCGTCTAGGGAGCTTCCCATTTCTACCATTACCGAGATCGTTGTTATCCTGAGTCCGCGTATCGTCGACCCTCGAGTGAGGGTACTTGGCCCGTGGTTTTGAGCCTTCGAGGTGATCTTCTGAGACGCCTTAACAACGATAAATTGGCCCCTCCGATTTCGCGGTTTACAGAAGTATAAATAATTAAATCATTTTCTAACAAATGTATTAACTCCGCGGAGTCTGGTTCGAATTCTAATTGAATTCTTATGAACACAATAACTAAACTGATGTACTTAAAATTTCTTAAAGAACATAAAGCTGTTACTACTATAGGTTGCATTTGCTTCAATACTTTGAAGAAGATTATTTTTTTCCCCCGATTTTCTTTTTAAAATTTCTTTTAAAAACTCTTTTTCAGCTAGACACTAAATACTTTTGCAAAGCCAACAAAAGACATTTTCCGGCTTAGATGGCTCTATATAGATCAAATGTGAATGCTTTGACTGATGTGCGTTAAAATAAGCAAAAATCATAGGATGCGTAATTGAAAGCTATATTCGTGCTGACATCCACCGTCCGACCGAATTTCTTATATTTATTTGCTTAATTAATTAAAAGTAACAATGGTTTCTTTTTTTTTTTCAAAAGGAAAAATTCAACGGTCAATTTATAGGCAAACGAAGGGAAGTTTCTGTGATTGAGATATCATCCTCTTTCCGTAATACTTTAAAACGGGATTAAGTTTCGGCAAAGCTTGTCACTTGTGAACCAAAATATAAATAGCAGGTCCTGTTTAGCCAATTCTTAAGTAGGAGTAACTGTTTTACATGTTTAAACCAGAGATAAATTTTCAAGTTCCTCTTGTTCCCATTGTTGGGGATGATTTCTGCTTCCCTTACCTTGTGAACCTAAATGTGAAAAAGAAAATTCTTGGAATTTCACATATTAATATGGATGTATTGGATGACACTGGGATTTCTCTTCTTCAAGGTAATGGAAAAGTTTGGCATCTGAGAAAGAAGAAAAGGATCATTTGTGATCCAGCTGGTTTACCCATCCTTACTCTGCGCGAAAAAGTACAACGCCTTCTATTATTATTTTTTATTTATTTTCATTTGTATTATTTTTTCTATATGAGTAAATATGAAGTGATAACGAGGTGGTTCTTGAATGTTTGACAGTCACTTTCATGGCATAATACTTGGAAAGTTTATGGTGCGGGAAGTTCAGATAGGAATGATCTGCTCTACACAGTTAAAAGATCAAGCCCAATTCAAATGAAAATGCAGCTTGATGTATTCTTGGCGAGCAATATGAGTGGAGAACTGTGTGATTTCCATGTAAAGGGAGCTTACACCAATCAGTCTTTCAAAGTTTACAAAAGGGACACATTGATAGCTGAGGTACTTTACTAAATTATTAAGCTTCATTTCCCTGTTAGAGAATCTTTCAGAGCCTGCAGAATAACTCTTGTTTTGCTTCAATTTTGCAGGTGAAAGAGAGATTCAAACTTGGAAGCTTCTTCAAAGGAAGAGAAAATTTTGAACTAAGAGTATATCCTGGTGTGGATTATGCGTTTATTGTCTCAATATTGATAATATATAATGAAATATATGGGGAATCATAGGATTTTATCTCCCTATACTTAGCAAACTGGGAGGTTTCTTCACCCTACCCCTCCTTAATGTACAGGTGTGGAAGTTGGAAAGAGAGGAATCTAGCTTTTTAGGTCTCTATAACTACAAATATGTTTTGAGCAAGAATTATGAGTTTTTTTCTTAGAAGTAATGTAAATATGTAGTATCATTTGTCTAAATTTTATATTAACAATGATACAACAGAAACAATGTACAGAAGTGAAAATATAAAAAAGTCAACTCGAGAAGATGAAACATTTATGAATTATTTCCAATCAGATCGTAGATGTTTGCAGCAATAGCAATAAAACTCGTCACAGCAGCTAGAACAATCATGACCACTGCAATGATCTTGTCTTTCCTTGAAGATAAACCATGGACATCTCTGCAAAAAACAAAAATAAGATGTTCACCACAGAAAAAAATAAAGAAATCAGAATGATTTCTTATAGAGTAAAAGGTTGAGGGAAAGAAAGATAAAGACCTTAGAGCAATTGCACCTGGGAATATGAAGGCAAGGCAAGCATTTGAAGTTGATCCCATAAACTGGTAAATATACCATATCGATGGTATAGCAATGGCTACTAAATATGACAAGGCTAACAAGATCAATGTAAGGACCATGAATCGTTTCGTGTCAGTTGCCAAATGCTCTTTCTTAGGGAATATGAGTTCGTCGATATTGGCCCTCAGAGAGAAGTTTAAGAGAGGAAACACCAGCATTAGGTGAAGTGCATAGCTCAGACGAACCACATCATTTAGAATAGGACTGATTGCAACACTGCCAGAGGACTTACCAAAATTTACAAGTATATCTGCATTTATTGAATCTCCAAACAAAAGGTATCCAAAAATGCCGATCGAAAAATATATGGCTGCACAAATTACTAGTGAAATTTTGACAGCAGTGGTCATAGCTCCAGGTTTCCCTAACTCAATTCCAATAGGATGAACTGCATTCAAGTTTTTTATGTAACATAAATCAGAGAATTACTTTCTACCCTGAAGAAACCTAAAATGATCAAGTATCTAGTCAATGTAGTAGCTCTTACCATTGAAGTGAAATGCAAAAGCTGTTACGATGACTGGGATGGCAGTGAAAAGATTAAAGAAGGATTTAGTATTACTCAACTCCGGTAGCATTCTTGGCCTTACTATTTGCCCTTTTGCTATTGCAATGACTGCCATTACAGTACATATACCGACAAATACAATTGCTAAGAGAATTGCTACTGCTGAACTGAACCATAATGATTCTGCAATGACAAGCCATAGAAAAGCAAACTACTAGTAAATATTTTTACTGTACTTGTTTAAATACTAGTCAAGTAAAATCTGATAGAAATTCAACAACACAAGGCAGGATGTACAGACCTACACGCCGGTATAGGACTAGAGGAAGCACTACAAACAAGACAGTGAATAGGATCGATAGATAACGAGAATTCCACCATTGAATCCCAAACCATTCTTGAAGAATACCAAGATGTTCTCCTTTTCCAGAAAAGACATCTCCTGATCATAGAAATTACAAAAAGAAATAAAAGAACTAGTAGAACCAATCATTATTCAGCTTTCTAGCATATCTACCGTCGTCATTGCATAAGATAATTATCATATGGTGACCCCACAAACAACATTTGTTAAATGGAGTTTGTGTTAAACTAAAATTGATACTTGTATTGCAAATAAGAAGCATTAACAAGAAAATCAAATATGACTTGCTCTGTTCTGAAGTTTGGACATTGCTAATGAGAAAAGAATATTAAGGAATTAAACTTACCAATAATAATAAGGTACATGATCAAGCAACCAAGAGTAGTTATCATTACACAAATCTGTACTGCCAAAGAACCTATCTTTCCAAAATTCACTTTCATCAATCCAGCGTACGTCGTCGACTGGCCAGCATACGTGGCCCTTAACATGAAATTTACCGTTATGTCCACTAATATAGCAACCAGAACAATCAACAAAAATGCAGGAATAACACCTAAGACCTTCAGAGTTGCTGGAATTGACATAATTCCAGCACCAATAATGGTTGTTGACACGTTGAACACGGCCCTCCAAATCATCCATCGATCCTCCCTCGGCGGAGAGTTTTGTTGTGAAAGCAATGGGACGTCACCGCTGGTACCAACGGCCGCCGGATCCATCCCGGAGATAAATATTGGTTGACTTAATATGCAATCAAACAGAACTGCTAATTGCCTCGTTAGACTTCAGTTCTGGACTTCTAATGATTTGCTGTTAAAACAATAAACAAATATATACGATGGAATTTGACTAATAAGCTAGTTTATGGCCGGAGAAAATGGTGAGTAGAATAGTTTAGATATATGAGAAATAGACAGGGAGGCGGCAGAAGTGACAGTTGAGAGGTATTCAAATGTTACAAGGAAACTAAGAAGGGACAACTGGCCTCGCTAACAGCAATTAGTTTTGTGGCTCATGATACTTATTTTCAGATTAATTTTCCTCGCCAAACTACAAAAATTAACTTATTTTAAAAAGTATTTGTTATTTTTAGAAATAGAAATAATTTATATTTGTTTAATTACTTTCAAATCTAAAAAAGCACTTTTAAAAATAATTTATTTGATCAAATTCTTCAAAAAATATTTTTTAATATCAAATTTCGAATAAAAATATGAATAGAATTACTTAACAGTTAATATAAATAAATAAATAATCTTAAAATTTGTTAATAAAAATAGTAATTAAATCATTTTATTCTATTTAAGTAAAATATGAAAATATGATTTAAATATATAAAAAATCATTTAACAAAAATTAAGAGCATTTATCCCCTAAAGTCACTATATATTAGAAAACTATCCTAAAAATAAGAAGGAATACTTATATATTAATATCTTAAATATTATATCTAAAACAAGTAAGGTTATTTTGGTATATATTATATTTTGTTAAGGATATTATTGATAAGAATAAAAATTAAAACTGCTTTTATTTCTGCTTTTGAAAAGAAGCTACTTTTTTCGGTTCTCAAAAATTACTTCGTTTCTTTTCAATAGTATTTTTTCCATAAAAAAATTTGACCAAATATCATAAGTTGAATAAAAACAAATACATTTTTGATGGTCTTGACAACCCTTTGAAGTTTAATTTAGGCCAATAATCAACGTACAACATGATCCATATGATGTAACAGCAGTCAATATCACATGTATATTCAATCCATTTGGTTCATGAAACTACAAGAATTGGCCATTGTTATGCTCAACTTTTTATTTTATTATATGCTTCAGTGGTTTCCTCTTTAGCTTTCAGATCTCTTCGAATCAAAAGAAACGTCTGGAACTAGCTATGATTTGGTTTGACATGGATTGCTATTACTAAAATTTGAACTTCAATATCGTTGACGTGGATTGGATATATTGTGATAAATATTGAAAACCGTAACGAGGGATTGGTCCCATTAGTTAAAGGGAAAGTCATTCGTGTATCAAATTCGTTTTCACCGGGACAGCCCATAAGCATTTTTATTCGTGAATTATCTAATACGTACTGGTTAGAGGTGGCCGTTCAGGCAATTCGGATTGCATATGAAATTTTGATTTGAATTTTTAATTTTTAGATTGACAAAATGATAATCCAAATAAGTTGGATTGAATCGAATTTTTTAAGTTCGGTTTCTAATTAATCGGTTTGGATATTTTAGATTCACTACTAGAAATCCGGAAAAAGGCGACCAAAGTTGGTCGCATATAGCCCAAAAAGTGCCCAAAAAGAGACCAAAAATGACAAAAAATGCATGGTAGCTATATTGATGGTCCCTTTTATTTGGGGACCAAAGTTGGTCATTAATTAGCGACCAACTTTGGTCTCTAAGCTAAAAGGGCCAAATATTTTGGGTTTTGACTATAGTGACCAACTGTGGTCGTTATTGCCCAGAAATATTTTTTTAAAGTGAAAAGGGACCAAAATAGAGACCAAAGTTGGTCGCTTTTCTTGGTATATTTTTGGCAGAAACTACCTATTTTGGCAGCTACACCACCTGCCAGCTTACCAAACATCCTAAACAGGCATTTTATGCCAACAACAACAACAATTAAAAGCAACAAAGTATAAAGTTCAATAGAAATAACACATTAAGCTAACAAAACTAAGTTAACGCTTATCACAAGCCCATTCGAACTAAATAAAACTAATACAATAGAAGTAAACTTTTTTGTCTAGTTTAAAGTATATAAAGTACTCAAGAAGTGTTCTTTCGGCATCCTCGTCCGAAAGTTAGATTGTCTTGCCTGATTCATTAGGTGGTTGACTGTGTATGAATTCCCCCACATTAGCTGTGAAGCGAACCTATATGAAAAATTATATTGAATTAGTATTTCAAAATTTATGTAAAAGTAAATCAAAATACTTAATTAAAAGTAAAAACTTACATGTATATAGTCGAGGCTTGACTCTCCTTTCTGAATCAGTCTCTTTCTTCTTCTTTACAATACAAGTTTCATTGAATAGCTCATCTTGCTTCATTGGTATCACAAAGCTGTGTGGTGGCTTTGGTGAATTATCCTTGTGGTACTATTACTCGGGATGAACTTGGATACAGAGAATAACTTGGATACAGCACCTAACAGGGTGTGTCTTTGATCAATTGTTGGTCTCATTAGCTACAATGATAATGAGAAGGCAACGACATGTGTTTCAAAATAGTGATGGTGTAGGTAAGATTTAACATTTCCTAAGTAGATAAAAGAGGTTATAGAGGAATTCTCTACTTCACTTTCCAAGAGGAAAAGAAGTTTGATTAATAAGGTTGATGAAGATGGAATGTCTTCCGTCAGTCGTGGTAGTTCCCATAAAACGGGGATCATAAGACTCTATGATGACAAAGATTATAGGAAGTTTTGTTCTCAACTTTCTTCCAAGTCTAGTCCGTACAAGCTTAATGCGATATTAGTGATATTTCTTCTGACTCGTACAATGATTTGACCGACAAAAGTATGAAAATGCTCTTAAAAAGAATTAAAGGTAAAGCGTTTTTTCTTGGTAGAGAATGATGTTGAAAAATATTTTACCTTTAATTTTTTTTTTAAGAGCATTTTCATACTTTTGTCGGTCAAATCATTGTCTGATCCGAAATCACCAATATCACATTAAGCTTGTACAGATCAGACTTGAAAGTAAGTTGAGAAAAAAACTTGCTATGATCTTTGTCATCATAGAGTCTTATGATCCCTGTTTTATGGGAACTACCACGACCGACGAAAAATATTCCGTCTTCATCAACCTTGTCACTCTCAATCAAACTTCTTTTCCTCATGGAAAATGAAGTACAGAATTCCTCTATAAGCTCTTCTTTTATCTACTTAGGAAATATTAAATTAAATTCCTACCTACACCATCATTATTTGAAACACATGCCATTGCCTTCTCATCATTATTGTCGCTAATGAGAAGAACAATTAAAGGCACACTATGTCAGGTACCATGTCTTAGTTATTCTTGGTGGAAGTTTCATTGCATGTCTAATAACGTCATCAACCTCTTCTACAAATTCCTCCCGCAATCTAAAATTCCAAAACATAAACCAAAATTTCAATTCATATCCTAAAGGTATTCATATCCACAAAAGTTCAAGTCATATCCTAAAGGTTCAATTCATATCCTAAAGCTTCAATTCATATCCACAAAAGTTTAAGTCATATCCTAAAGGTTCAACTCATATTCTAAAAAGTCCAAGTCATATCCTAAAATTTCAATATATATCCTACAAGTTCAATGCACAAGAACAAAACCTAAAAACTAAAAGTTATATTCGTATCCTACGAATTTAAAAATAACTAAAAGTTCAATTCATATCCTAAAGGTTCAATTCATATTCTAAATCTTCAATTCGTATCCACAAAAGTTTAAGTCATATCCTAAAGGTTTAACTCATACCCTAAAAAGATTAAGTCATATCTTAAAATTTCAGTTTGTATCCTACAAGTTCAATGCACAAGAACAAACCTAAAAACTAAAAGTTATACTCGTATCCTACGTGTTAGAATATACGCTTAACGCTAGAGGGGGGGGGGGTGAATAGCGTTATAATAAAAAACAGCGTAAACTTGCGGAATTTAAAAATTGCAGGAATGAAATAAGTGCGATAAGTAAATAATAAGGAACGAACGCACCGATGTATCTTGGTTCATCACAACCCGTGGCTAGTCCAGTCCCCGAGAGACTCTCTCGAGATTTCCACTATCTTCGTCAAGCTTACGGGTGCTTAACAAACCGTTACAGTTGCTCAAGGATACCACACCTTAAGACTTCACTTGCTTGAGGACACCTCACCCCAAGACTTCAACCACTAAGACTTTGGGTACTTAGCAAACCCGACAAATGAGAAGATATGTTCTACTCAAACAACTCTCTTTTACAAGAAATACTCTCTCAATAGAGTGGATAAAGAGATACACAATAAGCTCTATGAACAACACAAAGTTGTCTATCAAATGGCTCAACAAAAGCTCTAAAATGATGCTTGAAAATGATCAATATGTATAACAATGTATGGAGGAGTTGTGTGTTTAAAAACAGCTCAAAAGACCTCTTTTTATAGGTGAAAAAGTGGTGCTGACCGTTGCTTAATTGACAAATAAAATCCCTGATTCTGTGCTCAAACAATCGATTGTTTGGAGTAGATAATCGATTGTTTGACCAACGTTCAAAAGACAGATTCCTGATTTTAGGCTAAACAGTCGATTGTATGGACTAAATAATCGATTGTTATTCAACGTTCAAAAATCAATTTAGGATTCTGTGGGAACGGTCAAAATATAATTGATTCTGTGGGAACGGTCAAAATATAATCGATTGTATGAAAATGACAATCGATTGTTTATGAATATAATCGATTGTATGACAAAAACAATCGATTGTTTAGATGTTTAAAAACTTCGGTTGCACACTGTCTCAAAATAATCGATTGTTAAAAGTAGACAATTGATTGTTTGCTATTTTGAAAAACTTCAGATCACACTGTCTTAATATAATCGATTGTACGATTCAAATAGTCGATTGTTGAGGCCCAGATTTAAAAGACATGTTTAAAACCTTCAACATCATTTTGTTTTAACACAAAGATGCATGTTTATGATAAATATGATTTAATAAAATATTTTATGCATGTTTATGATGACCTAATGTTGAGCCAAAGGATAAGATAACTTAAACGTTGTCCTTACATTGGTTCTACCAAACGACCTACGTCTTGGGTCTTCGGTCTTGAACTCTTTGGCTCGTTCATGCAATTCCGTCATCAGTATGCTTCTCGCCATTTGATTGATTATCATATTATATCGTTATTTGACACTTGACTTCATTGTTTGTCATTCATCAAAACCTATACCTGAAAATCATGCTCATACAACCAAAGCGCACTTATCATAGATATACATGATTTCCAACACTACGAGTTTAAACATAAACTAAAAGTTCAATTCATATCCTAAAGGTTCAACTCATATCCTAAAAGATTCAATTTATATCCTAAAAATTCAACTCATACCAAAAAGCTTCAATTTATATCCTACAAGTTCAATTCACAAGAACAAAACCTAAAAACTAAAAGTTATATTCGTATCCTACGAGTTTAAACATAATCTAAAAGTTCAATTCATATCCAAAAGGTTCAACCCATATCCTAAAATGTTCAATTTATATCCTAAAAATTTAACTCATACCTAAAAGCTTCAATTTATATCCTACAAGTTCAATTCACTAGAACAAAACCTAAAAATTAAAAGTTATATTCGTATCCTACGAGTTTAAACATAAACTAAAAGTTCAACTCATATCCTAAAGGTTCAACACATATCCTACAAGATTCAATTTATATCCTAAAAATTCAACTCATGCCAAAAGCTTCAATTTATATCCTACAAGTTCAATTCACAAGAACAAAACCTAAAAATTAAAAGTTATATTCGTATCCTACGAGTTTAAATATAAACTAAAAGTTCAATTCATAGCCTAAAGGTTCAACTCATATTCTAAAAGGTTCAATTTACATCCTAAAAATTCAACTCATACCTAAAAGCTTCAATTTATATCCTACAAGTTCAATTCACAAGAACAAAACCTAAAAACTAAAAGTTATATTCGTGTCCTACGAGTTTAAACATAAACTAAAAGTTCAATTTATATCCTAAAGGTTCAACTCATATCCTAAAAATGTTCAATTCATATACTAAAAATTCAACTCATACCTAAAAGCTTCAATTTATATCCTACAAGTTTAAACATAAACTAAAAGTTATGATTATATCCTAAAAATTCAACCCATACCCTAAACCCTAGATTTCTATAAAATGTTAAATACAACCTAAGCCCTAGATTTCTATAAAATAAAATGTTAAATAATAAATTGAAGCACTAATCAATTGAAACTAATTCATAGCTAATAAACATAACATTATATTTATACACAAAATATATAAATTGTAATTCTAACCTAGAATTTTTAGGAGGTGGAGAAGGAGAGAGACGCAGCAGCGGAAGGACAGCGGAAAGACAGCTGGGCGGTGCTCGTTGGTGGTCTTTGGTTGCGTGGGTGGGGCCTATGGTGCTGGGAATCGGAAGGGGGAGGGAGGGTTGAGTGTGAGAGAGAAAAGAGAGATATTGGAGAACTTTTGAGAAAGAATGGGAGGGGTTTTCCGGTTTTGACAGTATTGAATTAAAAATAGCAACCAACATTGGTTGCTATTTTGGTAGCTAAATCAGTTTTAAATTTTTAGAAATAGCGACCAATGTTGGTCGCTATTTTTTGACTGTTCGACCAAAGTGGCGACCAAAGTTGGTCGCTATTTCTAGAAAAATTATATTACTCTTAATTCAATAAAATTATGTACATATGTAGAATAAATTTAGGATTTTAATTCAATCTAAGCTATATATATATATATATATATATATATATATATATATATATATATTCGATATATTATTTTATATATAAGCTATATTTGATATAGTATTACCTAATACACTTATACTCAGTGCATAGTACATGGTAAGTATATATATTATATATAAGAGCTATTTTCGATATAATACTACCTAATACACTTATACTTAGTGCATAATATAGCATAATTATATATATTATATATATAAGCTATATTCGATATAGTATTACTTAGTACACTTATACCCAGTGCATAGTATAGCGTAAGTATATATATTATATATATAAGCTATATATTCGATACAGTATTACCTAATAAGCTTATACTCAGTGCAAAATATAGCGTAAGTATATGTAATATATATATATATATATATATATATATATATATATATATATATATATATATATATATATATATATATATATATAAATACTATATCGAATATAGCTTATATATATATAATATATATACTTACGCTATACTATGCTCTAAGTGTAAGTGTATTAGGTAATACTATATCGAATATAGCTTTTATATATATATATATACTTATACTTAGTGCATAGTATAGCGTAAGTATATATATTACATATATAAGCTATATTCGATATAGTATTACCTAATATATATATATATATATATATATATAGAGAGAGAGAGAGAGAGAGATACACGCACGCTTCGTAGTACTATTCATCCCTTGTATTACAAAAGTATTAACGGCTTACATTAATGTTATTTAGATAGTAAATACAAAAGTAATTTACAATTTTGACCATTGTTGACCTGAATAGAGATTAACTTTGGTCGCTATTTATTCATGAAATTAAATTTATCGACAAACGTTAGTCGCTAAATTTAAATAAGATTTAATTATATTTTATATAATATTTACATTAATAATATAATTATTAAAATTGTATAATTGGGTCCCATTTAAGCGACCAAAGTTGGTCGCTAACTGCCTACCCTTTATTTAACGACCAACGTTGGTCGCCAATTTTATTATATATATTTATATTTTATAATTTTTTAAAATAACAATATAATTATTAAAATTTTGTAGGTGAGTCCCACTTTAGCGACCAACATTGGTCGCTATTCTCACTAAACTTTTGACCAAACAAGTCTGACCAGCCCAGTCAACATTTTGACTAATTTAGCAACCAAATAGCTAGTTTCAACTATTTATTTTATTATTTTTGCTAGTTTAGCGACTAGTTTTGGTCGCTTTTTTCCACAGACCAACTTTGGCCGCTAAATTTTGGTCTCTTTTTTTCAAAATTCTGGTAGTGATTTTCGATTTTCATAGCTTATAACTTAAGATGTTTCTTCTTTTTGCAAAAATTAATATCCAAAATAAGTACTCATATTAAACTGTGTGAAATTTTTTTCATTTTCTCCGCAATCATCTAAATAAAATATTAAAGCAATGAAATTATTATATATAAAATAGAAAAAAAATACAATAGAGACGTTAATACAACAGATAAGAAGTAGAAATAGTAAAACCATGTCTAAATAGAAAGTATTCTCATAATAACTTAGTAATTAATATGGAATATATATGATAATATTTAATGCATAGGGTATTGAACTTATTACTATTGACATATGGATAATGGACTAAATATAAAGTATAAGAATTTAGAATTTTTGGATATCCAAAAATTTGAAGTACTAAATAAAATATTCCATCCGAAATACACAATTATTAAAAATTAAATCCAAAATCCAATCCGTAATCCAAAATCCAAACCAAAAATCCAAGAAATTCATATTTCGATATGGATTTCGGGTCTGCCCAAAATATGCCCACTCCTAGTGCTAGCTGGGTGGCTTATTTGACGTGGCAAAGGAGCAGATTTTAATTGAAAACTTTACTTCCTATAGCAAAGGTTAACCCCCTATTTATTTAAAATAAATATCGTTTAAATAAATTACTTCCTATATATACCTTATATGGTTTATAGCAAAATTGTTAATTTTGGTTATCTCCTACACCTAAGCTACTATACATGCTATGTTTTATTTTCCTCTTTCCATTCTCAGATTTTTCTCTCTCATAGTTGTCGTGTTCATACAACTTTTTAATACAAGTTCACTCTTTCTCTAAATTAATACCATTTATTTTTCATTCCAATTCCCTGTAATCGCGCTCAAAATCAGAATCCCTCCTCACCCACAACGCTACTTCCTCTTTCCCCAATCTCAGATAAACCCTAATCACATCTACATTTTACTCATTTGTTTCTATAATTAGTGTGGTAAGTATTTTTTTTTTATTTTGCCATTTTTGCTTATTCTCAACATCTCCACTCACCAAATTTTATCTAATCAATAGTACCCAAGACGTATTCTCACAATGTCTGAGAATACACCCCGCAAGTTGATTATTAGAGCTATACCCACTAAAATTCTCAATTTCGATGGGCCCTCTTTCTCCTTGCAAATCACTCAAGGGGAATTGGATCCAGGTTTAGCAAAAAATATCATTGGAGAAGAGAACAAAATCTCGACATGAAAATTTCGAAGAAACCCAAGTCGAGAAATCGTTGAAGGAAACAAGACTTCACATTCCAGAAAAGAGCAAAAAACGTATCTCTGAAGCTTCATCTATCAAGGGCAAGGAGGTTGAAGCAAGTAAAAGCTCAGATAAAGTCGAAGAAAAGGTAAGTTCTGATGTATTCATCTGTATTTATACGTATAAAACTATTCAATGTTTCTATTCAAAATGGATATTCAACGTATTTTTGTACTTTTAGAAAATAATGATACAAATATGTATATGTATTCTGATGTATTTTTATAGTTGTATTTTTAAGGATTTTCAAGGTTCCCATAACTGTTTTTTATTCGAATTTTGATGTATTTATTTGTTGTATGTGTATCTTTAATTTTTCAATATATATCTAGTTGTATTCATATGTATTGATGTTAGATACATTTATGAAATATGTGTTGTATGCAGTTATTTTTATATGTATTTATTCTTGTCAGTGTATTTAGTTATATTCATATGTATTCATGTCAGTTGTACTATGAAATATGCATTATATTCAGTTGTATTTATATGTATTTATATTTGTAAGTGTGTTTAGTTATATTCATATGTATTCATGTTAGTAGTACTATGAAATATTTGTTGTATTTAGTTGACTTTACATGTATTTATTCTTGTGAAATGCATGGAATTAAGCTTTTTGTAAGAAAACATCTAATATTTACACCACATATCAGTGTATATACTAACACTGACATGGTTTCCAGCCAAAAGAGAACCTTACTCCAGAGCAGTACAAACAACTAGGTAATACTTGTTTCGAAAATTTCCTTCAAATGAAGCGTTGTGAAGTCCAACATCAACTCTTCAGATGCTTCATGTCTCTCCAGTTAGAAGTAACTCCTAACAATGTATTTGCAATACACATCAATGGCACTTCATTACATTTCTCATTAGGGGAGTTTGCGCTTGTGACTGGCCTCAAATGTGCTGGTAATGATGCTGATTTTGAGTTCAGTGAAAAGGTTCCTAACCGGTTTATTGAGACTTACTTTGGAGGTGCCAATCTTGTCAAGAAGAAACATTTGATGAAATGTTTTGCTGACAAGAACTAGGATCACGACAGCGATGAGGATGTTTTGAAGATAGCTTTGTTGTATTTCATACACACCTTCATTTTTTCATCCGCGAAGAACAACACAACAATAACAAGGCTACATTTTGACTTGGTAGAAAGTAGGCGTTGTTCTGAATATCATTGGGGTTTAATAGCATTTAAACACTGACAAAATCTATTAGCAAGAAGATGGATGCACGGAAGAAATATTACAGAATAGCTGGGATGCCCCTAGCTATGCAAGTGTGATTTTATGAATGTTTTTCAGATGTTGATCCAAAAATTGCATTCCGAGTTGATAACGTGGTCCCCAGAATATTCAATTAGAGAACCACCAGAAATCAACCAAACTTTGCTTATCTAATGAACAACGTGTTCAATGACAAGGGAAACGCGATAATATACAATTTTTATCGAGGCTAGTTTACATATTACTAATCATTAATTCTGCATACAGATGCATACAGATGTTGCATACAAATGCATATAGATGCTAATACATTTGCTTACAGATATTACATACATTTGCGTACATATGCATACAATGTTATACAGTTGTTGCTGCCGTCATTATTAATTCTTCATACAATTGCATATCATTTACTAATCATTAGTGCTGCTTTAGTTTTCATACAAATTACAGTTTGATTCCAGATCTACATGCATATGTTTGTAGTAACACTTTGATTGTATTTTGTTTTTAGATTGTTTATAAGGACATCCATCCAACCGATATAAATCTTGCAGTTATTCAGATTCCTCCCGTAGGTATTGATGTTGACAACAGTCTTACTCCTACTCACTCAGACAAGTCGGGAGAGGATTTGGATGACTTTTCTCCTACACCTGATCTTCAATATAAGAAGAAACATGCTACAAGTAATGGTCCATCTTCATCGCCGCCCCATAAAAAGCGCAAGGAACACGAAAGGCAATCCTCAAATATAGAGTATCAATCCAAGATTCCTCCTGTTTGTGTATCCGAAATTGGACAGAATGTTTTGCATCACAATCATCTAGCAGATTCCTAAAACTATGAAGTATCTTCTTTGAGGAAAGACCTAAATTCATTCAAAGAATACGTGAATATTTATCCTCATATTAATCATTACAGTTTACTGCTTAACATTCATATATTTTTGGCGCAATTTCCTAATTATTTCTGTCTTGCTAAGGTTGTGGGAGAATTCAAGTCTTTGAGAACATTGATCAATGATAACTTTAAGATGCTTTTTGACCATCTTCAACACAATCAGCAAAATAAAAATTTACACCAGAGAAAGGAACCCATAAGGAGACGTGATGATGGTATTGAAATATCATATGATGCCAACTTGCAAGATATTCTAAACGGCTACAGACATACTGACACAGTTGTCGGGGATAATGTTGAGGTTTAATATTTTTAACATATTTACCATATGTTTATATCTCATGTTTCAGATTAATCATATATAAAACAGTTTTGCAACATTGTGAAATACAAGTATGTGTGTGTGTATATATATATATATATATATATATATATATATATATATATATAGAATTATTTAGTATTTTTAAAAATCTTAATCCTATATGCATTTATATTTTTCCTGAATTTATTTCTGTAGTTATTATGGTTCTCTTCACTTGTTGTATCTACATGTATTCATATATATTACAACATGATACTTGTAACGATTAAGATGTATTTTACTTTATTCATATGTATTTTAAATGGCACATTATTCTTAAATAACTGCAGCTTTTTAATGTATTCATACGTATTTTTAAAGTTATCAGTAATTGTAACTAATTAGTATTTAGTTATCAATAATTGATCAATGTTATTCTTAAATAATTGTATTTTAAAAGTTATCAGTATTCGGCAAGCAATTAACTGCCTCACCCGTACTGACCAACAACATGTATTTAAATATATTCAGATGTATTTTAATATTAATATGTAGTTTGAATTAACTTCTGTATTTAAATGTATTCAATCGTGTTTTAATATATTCAGATTTGTTATTCTTGAATATGTGTGATGTATTTAACTAAGATTTCCATTTCCATAATTAGTTTCCTTACTATATTTATGTGTGTTTAACTGTATTCATACACTATGTTACTACACTAACAATGATGTAAACGTCTAACAGAAAAAAATGGTTAATGCTCAATGTGTAGAGTCAAGAGTTGAGGGGAATACTACTTCAGAGGTTGTGTAACATACCACCTACAGGTCAAGAGGGTGTATCTACAGATTTCTATGCATCTCAATTTGAGTTGGACGAAAAGTTTCTTCACAATCAAATTCCTTAAACTAAAATTGTGATACATAACAGTGTAAAAAAAGTTGAATCAACCCCAGTACTATCTCATAGGAGTCGGCGACCAAGTAAATGGTATTCTTCGCCTTATGAGTCTAACTTTGACTCTGTAGGTTAGTATTTTATAAACTAAAGATTTATTTTTCCATGTTTTTTTAGTTACAAGTCTCTATTCATGAATTTAATGAACAACAGGTACCTCGGTAAAGTTGACCCCCATTTTTGAAAAAAGACACCCCTTTGAGGACGATTCAATAACGGGGCCACATCCTACATTAATCATTCAGGAATACGATAAATGGGTTCGTGTTGGTTTCATATGTATCTTACAGGATATAAGTATGTATTAATATCCAGTAACTTGGCTTGAACAGGTTATACGTATTGAACAAGTTAATATCAAAGTCAGAAGCTTTATGTATATTGAACAGGTTATATTAAAGAATGCAGATGTATTTTTCTGTATTCAACTGTATTCAGTTGTATTTTTAATATATATTTTTCAAATTCAGTTAATACATATTAAAGAATACAAATTCAGATGTATTAAACAGGTTATACATATTTATTGAAATTGTTATATTATAGCTGAGTATATAGATGTATTTTGATGTATTCTGACTAGTTATGTATACTTAACTCAGACACTGTTTGTGATTGTATGTCTAAGTATATGTGGAGAAGGTTGTATTCGATTGTATTCAACACAATACTGCAACTAAATGAATACAGAATCTAATCATGTTATATGTATTTATTGAATTTGCTATATTATAGATGAGTATATAATTGCATTATGATTTATTTTGAATAGTTATAAATATAAATTAGGCATTGTCTATAATAAATTAATAATGTGTATGTGAATAAGGTTGAATTCAAATGTATCCAACACAGTACTGCAACTAAATGTATCCAGAATCTATTCACGAAAGGCATTTAAGAAATTATTACTTGACAATGAGAATTTATTACTTGACAATCTCATTATAAGTATTGACATATCGTTGGAGCACTAATACATGTCAGAGTGTTAACTAAATACTACATAGAGCATTTCTACACGTTCGCTTGTTATGTCCTCCCTGCCTACATATGCTATATGAATGTTGATTTTTCGGCTGCAACAATTCACTTAAAGATTTATTGCGCTTCTTCTTTGGCCTTCCGGGAGGTCTTTTCCATTTGGGTGGTTGTACAACCTCCTCTGCAAAATGTGCTGGTATATTCTTGTCATTTCTCTCCGGTAGCAGGTACACAGGCACATCATATGTCATTACAACAGAATTTGGTTTGTAATAGTTAGAGAAATATTCTTATGGTATTAGAAACTTACTCTTCAATACAGCCCGAGCATGTGGGCATGGTAATTAATCAACTTGGAACCTCCCACAAACACATTTTCTCTCTAACAGGTAGACGACGTAATGCCTCACTCCATCATTAACCGTATGTAAGTATTCAGTTGATGGTACCACCTACATTTAAACATAAAAATATAAGTTTTGAACACATATAACTGAATTACCATATGTATAATGCTGAATTACTCAATCACACACAACTGAAATATTTGCATATAGAAGAATACATCATCTATTTAGACCGGTAGACTATAAACTATAATTACGTCTTAGCTTATGAATACTATGACATCCATAAAAAATATGCTATACTTTAGTCAACTGAAGTGTAACAAAAACATTAGAAGGCTACGGCATGACAATAAATCTATATGAAAAATTCTATATAATACAGATTTGTTAGTTGTATTCTTATGTATTTTAATAGTTGATTTTTTCAGCATGTTTTTAGCTGTATTCATATATATTCAACTTGGATCTTCGATAAGATATGTATCGTATGCACTTGAATTTTGGTTGTATTCATATTTCCTGGTAGATGTATTATAAAAAATGTATCATATACAGTTGTATTCATGTCAGTAATTGCAGAAAACAATTAAGCTATATAATACAATGGCATTAAAATAAAACTTACAGTCATGCATGTAGATATTTCCTCATTCAAAGTCAGCATTTTTTGGTATTTTTTCCAAGCATTGTGTATGTTTGTGTAGCTTCCTTGTGGTTACTACTATTCAAACGTCCAAACATCTTCCTAACTTCTTCAAGGAAGTTGTATAATGGCAATTCTCTTGCTAACACTAGTGCGGCATTGATTGACTCAGCAATATTTGATGTCATTGTCCATCCCCTGTTAACAGATGCATACAACCTAGCCCATTTTTGTATCCAACTAACTCTAAGTATTCTTTCACCCTAATATCTACATTCTACACCTTCTCCATCAGACTGTCAAATTCAGCTTGTGTGTATGTTTTTACCATCGAGAAGTATATCTCGCTTAACTTGGCATGGATATTTTTGAATTTTTGTATACATTATTTCATAGATGCCCATATACAAGTAAAATGCGGTACATCTGGATACACTCTTGATGTAGATTTAAGGATACTCTCATTTCTATCTGAAACGATGCACATGTTTTCCCTGTAACCGTATGCTATCTTGAATTGCTCAAAGAACCACGTCCTAGTAGAATCGTTATCTAAATCAATAACACCATATGTTAGTGGCAATATATGACCTGTAAAGACAATTGAATACATATTTTTAATACATGTATTTCAATCTTTAAAATATTATTAGATTTTATTATAATTAAGGTACTCACTTGCACCTTCCAACATGCTTTGCCGAAACGAATGTCCTGGTGTAGTAAGATTTTAGGTGACTTCTATCCACAACAACAATAGCTGTACCATGATCAAACCCCTTTATAAATTCATACAAAGATATATGCACGTACATGAGTTCATTTTTGGGCGATTTTACCATTCTGATGTTGGAACCTGGATATGTCATATCCATTGTATATAAGTATAATGGTAATTTTTTGTATGAATCAACCGGTTCACCTCTCAAAAAATTCATTGCCTTTTCTTTAGTCCCCCACGCCAACATGTAGCTAACATCTACACCTAAATCTGATGTCACATCATCAATAATATCCTTTGGGGTGTATTTCCTCGTATGATTAGTAAGCTTTGGCCTAATCATACTACCTATAAGGCTGCTACTTGCCTGCCCCTGCTCATACACCTTGTCCTTCAACGAACATGTATGGTTATCAATGAACTCTCTCACTTTAAATAGTTCTAATTTGTTAATGCTTGAAGCCTTAAACCTCTATTCACAATCTTCTGAAATACATAATAATGCATAGCTACAAAGAACTAATCATTGTACATATGATTAGAATAAATGTTTACAAAAAAATGCGTTCATATACACATGAATACTATCTAACATGAATACATTCTGACATCTATATATATAAATGATTATACTACTAATATGCATTTAAATACAATGAATACAACTGAATACAGCTATTGTTATATGCATACACTTAAAAGCACAGCAGACAAAATACGAAAATAAGTAGAGACACTGTAATATAATTATACCAGTAAAATACATATGAATATATGTATTTAAGGACCATAAAAAAACATATATTAAACACATATGTCTAACATTGCATTTAATTACAATGAATACAAATATTGTTATATGCATACACTTAAAAGCACAGTAGACAAAATGCAAAAATAATTAGAGAAACTGTAATGTAATTGTACCAGTAAAATACATATGAATACATGTACTTAAGGACCATAAACAAACATATTACACATCAGTGATAATCAAGTTGAAATCCACAAATACGCATAAATACATCAACGTTTAGCTTACAACTCGAACCAATAATACAAAATACAAGAAAAAAATTAAATACACGCAAACCTGACAGCATTAGACCTATCAACCCTAAAGTGAAACCCTTGAGATATAGCATAATTCTCCATCGCCTCTTTCAATGTAGCCTTATCCTTATATACTTGTGCAGCCATAGCCTCTCCTTCATTAGTTTTTGAAGTTATCAAATCCTTGTCCAGCTCGAACACCCCAATTGCTTCTCCTGAATAGACAAAATCTAGAGCAAGTGTATCATCTATATCAGAATCATACCTTTGTTCTGCTTCGTCTATTTGCACAATGTTGCCTTGATTTAAACTACCTTCGGATACAAGTTCTTTTTCAATAATTGTTATGCATAAAGGATACATCCCGAATTCTCTGTTTTGTTTTTTCAATTCTACATACAACCTGTAACCCATATCATTGTGATTTCTATTGGTGTGAAATTTCCTTTTACTTTATATTAAATTTGAATGGATTTGGAGCTCAAATCTATGCCTAGTTTATTAGAAATTGAAGCAACCAAATCATTTGTCACGATCCCTACCCCGGTCGTGATAGCGCCCAAAACATTGCTAGGCAAGCCTCACCAACTATCAACCCCAACCCATTGCTTATACAATTTATTACCAGCTAACATAATTTAAGTACCAATTTAGCATAATAAAGTTTGAACAGTAAGTTAAATATATGGAAGTCAAAGATAATACCACTACATAGTCCATCGATCCGGTATCACAAGTCAAGAGCCATTAATACAGGTCTGAACAACCTAATCCATAGATAGTGTAGGAATGAAGAAAAATAATAAGATAGGTGGTGAAATCGGGTCTGTGGATGCGATGCAGCTACCTCGACAACTCCGGTAAATGCTGATCAATGGGAAAAGACTCTCACTCAACCTCTAGAACACCTGGATCTGCACGCAAGGTTCAGGGAGTAATGTGAGTACTCCAACGCAGTGAGTGATAAGCATATATAATGACTGAGAATAATAAATCACGAAAAACACAGAGTAATCTATGATACGACAGATAAAACAAGTAATACAAAAGCAATAAACCAATGAAAAACAAAATATGATAATTCTACAACAGATAAGCAGATAAGTGACAGGAAGTTAAAGAAAGTAAACACATATAATAGCACCAAATAGTTCCCGCTATGATGTGTAGCCCGATTCATATATCAATGCAGCGTGCAGCCAGATCCACATATCTCGTTGACATTGCTCACTAGGGGTGTGCAGATTCCGGGAGGAGCCCCTTACGACCCAAGTGCAATATCAAGCCATCTCATGGCATCAAATCTAGGCCCTAGGCCTCATATTAGTATCATTATAACACTGCTACGACGCACAACCCTATCCCACATTATCCTCACATCTGGCCCTCGGCCATACTCACTCCAGCAGTCAGATAATCCTTTCGGGCATTAGTAAAACAATAGTTCTCAGACCAAAACATCATTTAATATATCATTTTAGTTTCGAAATTGGGTAAAAGTGGTTGAGTTGTAAAACAGCGGAAAAACGGTATGACTGAGTTCAAGTAGTAAGTCAAAACAATGAGGAAATACTGATTAAATCTCCTGAGGGTTCAACTAGTTGGCACGAAGCCCAAATATGACAACCAATTCAAGTCATGATGATAAAAAATAAGTTACATTTGAATACGCGGCAAAGTCAACAATCGAGACGTACCAAGTCACAATCTCCAATAGTAAACAACCCTATGCTCATCATCAAGCGCATGTCTAACCTCAATATAGCACTACAATGTGCAAATCCGGGGTTTCAAACCCTCAAGACATTATTTACATTCATTACTCACCTCGAACTGGCTACAACTCTAGCTCGTGCCGCCTTTGCCCCTCGAATCGGCTTCCACACGCATCGAATCTATCAAAAACCAGAATGAATACGTCACAATATTCTAAGGGGATAGAGCCCAAGTGAAAACAATCAAAAAATATCAATAATCCCAAAATTAGCAAAACCCAAGCCCTAGGCCCACTTCTCGAAACTCAGAAATTTTCACATTAATGGGTTCTTATCACTCCACGAGTCTATGCATATAAAGAACACCAAAATCGGAGTTCAAACGACCTCTCAAATCCCAAATTAAAATCCCAAAATTCCAAGCCCTAGTTCTTCCTTTTTTGCTAAAGTTTTCATGAATTTCTAGCTAGATTTCACAATAGAATCACGTTTTAGGTTAAACAATCTTACCTATAATCGATTCTCCTTGATTCCCTCTTGAATCTCTCTCAAAAAGCTCTCAAAATACTCATCTACGGAGGAAAAATGGCTCAAATCGCAGTTGAAATACTTTATAAACTTTCTGCCCAGTTCTAATATTCCTTCTTCGCGAACGCGGTCAAGCCTTCGCGTTCGTGATGCACAAATTAGACTTGACCAGATTTCCTTCTATGCGATCGTGGCCAAAGGTTCAAGAACGCGATTCTTTAGACTCCTTAACCTACACAAACACGGTCCCACTTGCGCGAATGCGAAGAGAAACACCTCCTGGATCCATCACGCACCAAATTCCAAAATGCGAACGCGACCTGCCCGCACCTGAACGTGAAGCACTAGCCTCTAGCCTTTTGCGAACGCGAGTCCTCATAGGAAAACGTGACTAACAAAATCATACCACTCAAAAATCCTTCTATGCGATTGTGGCTTGCCCCACATGATCGCGAAGACTAATTTTGTCTTCAACAGCTTAACAGTTTCCGCATTAATCCAACACCAAAACTAGCACGATTGGTCCACCCGAAACTCACCCGAGGGCCCCGGGACCTCAATAAAAATCACCAACACATCCAAAAACCTCATTCAAACTTGTTCCAATCATCAAAACACCTCAAATAGCACCAAAATCATCAATTCACATCGAATTCAAGCCTAAGGTTTCTAAAAACTTCCGAAATATGCTTTTGATGAAAAATCCAACCAAACCACGTTCGAATGACCCGAAATTTTGCACACATATCCCAAATGACATAACGAAGCTACAGAATTTCTCGGAATCTCATTCTAACCCTCAGATCAGACTCTCACCTGCCAACTGAAAATCGCCAAAATACTAACTTCCCAATTCAAGCCTAATTCTACACCAGACCTCCAAAACCAATTCTGATTACACTCATAAGTCACAAATCACCTCTTGAAGCTAACCGAACCATCCGAACTCACATCCGAGCCCTCTAACACATATGTCAATGTCCAGTTAACTTTTCCAACTTAAACCTTCTTAAAAGGGACTAAGTGTCTCATTTCTTACCAAACCCACTCCTAACGCAACCCAACCAACTCAATCACATAAAATAGGAATAACGAAGAATAAAGAAATAGAAATGAGGGAAACAGAGTGGTAACTCATGAGACAACTGGCCGGGTCGTCACATCATTATACAACATATACTCCTTTATCAATATTCTCTCAATTGAAAAATCAACGTAATTGTCCTCATTGTTCCAATTTCCAGAATGACGCAAGAAGACTGTTAAACTTGACATATGTATAATGGAACTGTACTGTATTTTGCATACAATTTTTATCAATCGTAATTTTACGTGGTTGAATTGAGAACTGCGAACAGAGAAAAGGGAGAAGTGAATGGAAGAACTGCAAATAGAGTTGCTCTTGTTTTCACTAATTGTTTTTGAATCTTGAATGGAAGAATATAGATTAATGGGTAATAGTTTTTGTTCTTTGAGTTAAATTAGGAGAATATCAGGTGATTTGATTTCCTTTCCGTTTTTAACTAGTTAAATCTTTTAGATTTTACGCAAATAAATTACTGTATTCACGATATTCTCGCGTGAATACAGTTAATGATATATCGACCTTAGCCGGAATTCCCTTTTTAATGCCTATTTTTGCTATTGTATTAATGAATACAATAGCTTAAATACATCAAATACATTGTATAACCACATAAAAGGTATCTATAATACGTAATATGGTAAAAGATATCTAAGATGACTAATTAGTCCTAAAATATGGTGTTTTATGAAAAATTCTCATTTTAATTTTCATATGTATCAGATCAGCTTTGCCTAAATTCTTACTTATCTTGATCCAAAAATAAAATGCTACGGTTAAATTTGTAACGTAGTTTACAACCATATAAATTATTTTGATCCACAAATATGAAATAAACAAGAATGAAATTAAGAATATAAAATAAATTAAAGAAATACAAGCCTGTTAGTATAATGAGCTTCTCAGAAATAACAGTATGAACAATATTAAGAATAAAAGAAAATAAGTAATTTTATAACTTGAGAGCAAAATAAAGTCTTTGTTTATATATGACTTTTTTTTGTCTTTTAATGGATCCTAATTCTCCTATTTATAGCTCTATTTAGGGAGACAAGATCCCCAAATCAAGCTCCTCTTGAATGAAAATAAAACCGTCATTAAAGTAGATAAAACTTATTTTCTTAGCGGGCAAGTTTCTAAATAATTTCTAATACTTGAAAGGACACATGTCTTTTCGCATTTAAGGACCTGAATACATGTTATTTCGTATTTCAGCAAATAGTTTTGCCAATTTTTGATATAATCACGACCACTGTTTTTTCTGTCTATAAACTTATCCACTACTCATCACTTTTACCTTTCACTTTTACAAATCCTTCTTCTTCTTTGAATCTACTGCAAAACTCAACGCATTCAGTAAAATCTTTCTTCTCAAACTTCTTACCATCATGTCTTCTAACACCTATAGCTTCGGAAACTCCCGTCTTCTCTTCGGTAGAGGCCCTAAGAAGAATAAAATAGAGAAGGTTGATGTTGAATTAGAAAATTATTCCTCACAACTCGACTATTTCTTTTTAATTTAAACATTTGTATCCATTAATCTCGAAAAATATGTACAAGGTAGAGCTCTAGTAGTAGCTTTGACTTGCTACTACTCCTTTACATCACAAGTATCTCTACAAAGTAACTAACTACTCTTCACTAATTACAACTAAGTATAGAAGTTAGCTAGTACAAAAACATTCTATGGAAAACTATTAAGCTGCCTCAATCCATTTTGCCAGCGACGACAATTCCTTCCACGAATATGGATATGTAAAGCAACTTCACTGCAAATCTAATTTTCCTCACATACTTCCTTTTCAAATCTGATACTATTCCTCTCCCTCCATATTAATGCAATATTAATTATAAACACTCCAGATGTTATAGATTGTAATCCTAGTCTGCTCTTTGCTTTTCTGTTTACCCATTGCAGCACAGTGTCCCGGTCTCCTACTGATCTTTTATGTCCCAGCCATAAACAGAGTCGAGTCCACAGACTCTGTGTACACAACTCGACTATTAGTTGGATCTTCAAGTCCAAAAAGAACTTATTAACAAAAGCTACAGACACCAGTTTGTTAGTAGGCACCCTTCTTCCATACGTCTTGCCAGCATTCTTGACATGAAGAGAGATTGTGATTGGAAAAACATCAAAATCCCCGCTTCCTGAGGTGGAAAGAGTTACCTTCTCGAAACCAGGGTTCATATATGTTTACACATACTTTTATACCTTGGATAAAGTAAAGAAATCGAACCCACAATTTTGGAATTCTTACATCGATACCAAATCTGCTTTGTTCAAGTAGGTCATTCAATATGATGTACAGTGGCATGCCTCCGAAAATTGCGATTCCTGATCGAAGAAACCCTAACTCTTGCGCACTGATCAACCTCTGCTATCCAAAAATCTTTTGTAGGGGTGTGCTAAACCTCAGCAAATACAACCACCATGTCCTCCTTACCAATATCGACGATGACAATAATTGTGGCTGGATGGAATAGTTCGTTGGCATTGCTATCATGGATATTATCCTGACCATAACACCTACTTTATCTGAATCGTGGAATCTTCTTCGTAAGTCTTCTATTATCTTGTCCTTCCCATGTTTTAAAAAGACTCTCCTTATTTTATAACTTTGTATTTTCCTTATTCAAGAAACTCACTGGAAACCACCACGGGTTCATAACCTGACCCAATAGGTACAAAAAGTTTTGGATGTTTCTACACCAAAATCCCGAAGGCGGAAAAATATGGCCCCCAGATTTGGGTGGAAAGCCAAAAACAATGGTAAGTGAAGGTTCTTCCTTTCTTCTTTCATCTTTTAGCATGACTCATAATCAATTTATTAACTCTCTCTTTGCACCATATAGGACTTCCAAAGGGATTCATTGTTTGCCCCACTATCAAGATTCTCGATGACTTAGATGAATCAACTCTTGCTTCTGTGAAAGAGCCTCCTCCCAGAGTCACTAAGCCAAAGATAAGAAACCAAATAAAAAATGTACCTCTTAGGCTAGGACTCAAGAGAAGAAACTGAAAGAAATACCAACCGGATCGGCCATAGTGGTCCTCGATGATGAAGGAACTGTTGATGATGTGGCTCTCCTTCAGAGAAGAAAACTATCTTCATCAACTCAACCAGATGCTCAGTCGCGTGAGCTTCAAACAGAGAAGTTCAAGGACTCTTCAAGGGAAATGGGGTTGGTCAAAAACACTTTATCTTGTTCGAGTCCCTATTGTTGCTTCAGGTCAAAGAAGATCAACCCTTGACCTTGCTCAGTCGTCACCTTCTGAGCCTGTTGCAACCTTATCTCCTTCTGCACCAGCTGTTGTCACACCACCAGCTGCATCCGAACAAATAGAAGATGTTCCTTCTCCATAGTTACCCGAGCATGAAAATCTGGGGAACACTTACTCGGCACCTACTCAAAATCCTAATGGAAAATTCTCATAGTTTTAAATGAGTGCCACGTACTTTCCGAGATGGTGGATCTTGCCAACTATCTGAAGCCACTGACCATGAAAAATGATTGGAGAAAAAAAATGGTCCCTCTTGCTGCTGAGTGTCTGTTAAACAAAAGTATGAACATTTAGGTGTAGGTATCAATCTAACCTTCTTCTATATCCTTTTCATTTATCATACTTCGTACTACTAACCTTTTCTTTAACCTTTCAGTCCAACCGTCTTGCTTCTGAGGGCTTGCAAGGGTTGATTTTGGATAATAGGACCTTACTATGATGCGAGATCAACATTTGGCCGAACAGGATCAGCTTGTCGAGTGCCTCCTTATTTCGAAAGAAAAAGATGCCCAAATAGGCTATCGTGAGGCTCGTTTGCACCAATTCGAGCAAGACAGAATGGCCCACAACTAAGAAGCTTCTCAAATTACGGAATGTCTTAAAGAGGCGAAGGCTATGTGCACTGAACTGCATGATACTGTGACTACTGCTGTCGAGCGTGAGTCTTCTTTTATGGAGCAAGTTAATGAGTTGGAGGCTATCTTGTGCTCCAAAATCGAAGAGGCCAATGTTTCCAGAAGAAGAAAGCCAAAATGGACAACCAATGTTGAACTTGATTCTAGGATCAACATTGTTAAAGACAAAAATGATAAGCTCCAAACAAAAATTGGGAAACTCCGAGCTAAACTCTAGCCATGGAGATTTTATCCTCCTCGAGAAAACCTACACCATTTATCACATGAAGAGGAAAACTTTGGAGGAAGCCAAAGATGCATTGAAAAAATTGATGGTTGCATTGCCAAAGCTCGTGAATAGGAGACAACTGCTCTTGAGAAACTCCCCGCTCGGCTTGTTGCTTTTGACTCTTCGAATACTGAATCCTAGTACTCGAGAAAGAGGAAGCTGAAGAGGAAGAAGATAAAGGCTGAAGGCCTCGAACTGGAAGCGGAACAATTTTCTTGAAAAAACAAAAACTCTTCTCTCCCTCCGGGCTCTGGCACCAAAAATGATTGATGTATATTTTTTCCTTTTCTTTTGTAACTTATGCCAAAATTTCTTTATTGAGTCTGAAATTTTTTGAAGTAATGAAAAATATTTTTTACTTAAATAATATGCAAGAAATATTCACTTTTTTATTTAACTGACAAGGTTTCGGGAATTGTTTTTACATTTGATAATTTTGATTCCGGACATTCACACTTTCTAAATCTACACTTTGACTATTAGGGTTGCTTAAGAGAGGTCCCTAATTTTTACGTTGAACTTGATGAGGACGTCTCCTATTTATCATTTTTCACAATCATTTGAAGTTTTTAACTAACTTTCGAACGAGTAAAATAAGTTAACTTATCATTTAGATAAAAAATAATATAAAAACAAAAGGACTTTGATTTTTTCCTTCTATCTTTAAAAGTAAATTTACATAAACATTCATTTGCTTAAGTAAATAAAGCTGCCAATTTGGAAGATTCCTAAAGTTTACTCCCGGGCTCACTTGCCCGAATTTCAGAAAGTTTGTAAATAATTGTTACCCATAAACTCATGGACGCTAATATATAATTTCTACTCAATTCCATAATTATTTTCATGATCTAATCCTATTTTTTCTCAAAACCTAGATTTTTCAACAAAATACTAAAATTTTCTACAATTTCCATGTTAACATCTATCCGTTATCTAGATATTAAACTCACATTGTATAGAATAAACTTACCTCAAGATGTTAGGTTAAACCCCTCTCTAAAAATCTCCAAACTCGGACACAAGATGATAGAAATGAACAAAAATAGGCCAAAGTCCCGTTTTTATTAAAGTCACTGCCCAGGTTTGTCTTCATCGCGATCGTGGACAAGCCCCCGCGATCGCGGACAAGCCCCCGCGATCGCGGAGGAAAAACTGTCCAAGCCCCTAAAACACTTCTTTGAAACATGACGGGTTCCTCGTGATTGCGCAGGCTATACCAGCTCAAGCACCGCGAATGCGAAGAGGAAAGACCTACAGACCCTTGGCCCATAATCCCTTCTACGCAAACGCACCTAGGCCATCGCGAATGCGAAGGCCACAGGTCCTAAAGCTTCGTGAATGTAGCCTCTTCCTTGTTAATGCGAAGATCAAAAGCACCCGATCCGCGGATCTTTCATCCTAACACGACGGTCCTTCCGCGTTCACAAAGAAGGAAATTAGCACTAGCACCTACCAATTTTGGACTTAGTTGAGGGCGGTCCAAAATGCATTTCCGCCCCCTGAGACCCCTTCTAAATACACCAAAAAGTCCATAACTATAATACAAACTTGCTCAAACTCTCGGAACACATAAAAAAACATCAAAGTTAGGAAACGCACCCCAAACCCAAATTGAATCAACTGATGAACTTCAAGCTTCCAACTAGCTTTGTATGTGCCGAATCCTACTTACACTACTTAGAATGACACCAAAATTTGCGTACAAGTCATAAATTACTATAGGGACCTATTCCAAAGCTCGAAATCCTAAACAAACCTCGATAACACCTAAGTCTACTCAAAACCAAATTTAAATAACTACAAATCCTTCAATGAACCAACTCTCAATATTAAGCGCTGAAACGCTCCCGGATCACCCGAAACCTGATTCGAACACACGCCCAAAATTCAAAATCATCATACAAACCTATTGAAATCATCAAATCTCGATTCCGAGGTTGTCTATTCAAAACGTTGGCTCAATTCAATCTTGTTGTCATAGGCCACTATAAAGGAGCTAAGTGTTCTGATTTCTATCTGAACCATTTCAAACCTAAACCAAGCATCCTCTCAAGTAATAAAATAGTAAAAGTACATATAGGGAGTCTTAATTAGGGGAACGGGGATCTAGAAAGCAAAATGATGGTCAAATCGTTATAGTTATGTTAAGATTTTGACAGCTTCTATAACATGTTCATCATCCGCGTCATCAAAAGTTCGACTCCTCATCTATCGAGGATTTTGACCTTTGCAAACCGGATTTGTTTCATTTCCTTAATTGTTGGTTTCACTAGTCGAATCATCATGTTGGAAAGCATTCTCAAGTTCGTTGTGTGCTCCAATATTGTAGGAATTGTTAACATCGTTAGTTGTCATACCTGATTTTATTTTGCTAAGAAAGGAGTAAAAATTTTTTAGTGACAGATGAATGGATCAAAACAATTACACAATTATCTATGTCCCACTGTGGAAGCCAAAACTATTTACCCATAAAACAGTATAGTTAAATTTTGTAACATGTTTTATAGACCCGTGAATTATCTTGGTCAAAAAATATGAAATAAACGAGAATGAAATTAAGATAATAACATAAAGAAATACAAGCCTATTGTTATGATGAGCTTCTCTAGAAGCAGTAATATGAACAATAGTAAGAACAAAAGAAAACAAGTAATTTTATAATTTGAGTGCAGAATATAGCTTTTGTTTACAGATGACTTTTTCCTTTCCAACCATGGATCCTAATTCTTCTATTTATAACTCTATTTAGGGAGATAAGATCCCCAAACCAAGCTCTTCTTGAATGAGAACAAAACCACAATTGATGGCTATATAACTGTTGAGTATCAATACAGAGAATCTGTGTAACGGCTGCTCATTGAATGTTGTCCAATGTCTTCCCTTCAAATTTTTATTATCGGTTTTCCTGTCTTCGGAATTTACATAGTACCGATCACATGCTTGTATCTGATACCAACTACTTGGCTACTTACATTTTACCTGTCTTCAACTCCACGTGTCACCTTCTCATTGTCCAACTGGCACCAATTTTACCTTGTACATTATTCATTGAAATATCCTTGTTCGATTATGCTTATGTGTATCTCAAAAGAAGATACGAGGATCATTTTGAGACCAAAACTAAGCAAAACTCCAAACCAATGTTCCAATTTATTCACGATGACATATTCTATGAATTTGTTTACCTCGAAAAATGAGTTTAACAACTAAATATATGTAGTGGTTTTAAAAATACATGATATATTCTAATGCTAGTAGTTATACAAGTAATATTGAGCTTATGTAAGAAGAAATAATAAACCAAATCAATATTGTTGGAACAATAAAGGCCTCGAGCTCGGCTATCTAGGTACCTCGAGGTCAGTTAAGACCACTAAAGTATGAACAATAAAGTAAATGTAATAAAGCTAAAGAGTAATTGTTGAGTACATTAAACTAGAGATGAATAAGAATATTCTATTGCAATGAATGATCTAATCCCTTTACAAAATAATTGGGGTCCCTTTATACAGGAGGAGAAAATCCCAATATAGTACCTTGCTCATAAAGTTAAAACATTCTATTGGCACAGGTGTATAATGGCCTAGTATAGACCTGTACCATTTTGTACAACCCTTATCCTGTAATTAATGCCAAGGTCCATATGTCCTTGAGAAATTCACGCTCTTTCTTGATTGACTTTGAGATTATGTTGTCCTCGATACAGGCCGTGCCAGGCCTTTGATCAGCTTCCTCGAGGTAGGGTTCCCTTAGCCGGATCTGACCCCCACTTCCAGCCTCCCGAGATCGAACCTATAGCCCGATTTAAGACTTCAAAAATCATGCTCCTTGATTTTGACCGCATATAGATAATCCCTGCATTTCTTAAAATAGAATGATATTAAACGATTTTGACCTCGATTTTCTCGAACCTTTGTGGTGACATCATCCTAGTGAAGCCATCATTCTAAGTGACCGAAATGTTCCAATGGCCCACTTCCCAAAAAATACTAAATGTGTGCAGTGTTGGTCGGCCATTATCGCTTTCGAACCGTCGCTACCCCTCTATAATTATGGGGCGTCTTCCTTTAGAAAATAACTTTACAATTCTTTAGTCTCTTCTAGTACACATCTATTTCTTCAATCACCTGTTTCCTTTGCCTCTTTAAACACCATAAAATACCAAGCTCTTGCCGGAAATGCTACATCCCTGTTCTCCCGCATTCCTTACCTTACAACCATGGCCAAAACTTCCAAGACGGTCCCTAAAAAAGATAAAGCATCATCTTTCTCTACCTCTTGGCCGACCTAACCGGTGCCTCTGACAATTGAATCGATCACTCCTGGTGATTGCATAATCAAGAAGGACTTCGGTATCGAGAATCCTCCAGATGTTGAGGGCCGATGGGAGCATGTGTCACGATATATTAACCTAATAACCAAACATCTCATCAAAGATATAAGGAGGGACTGTCGATGGGGGGATGAGGTCAAGATTCAGATCCTGAAGCCTGATTAGAGCCTAACTACCCACAAGGAGTTTGTTTTTGAATGTTTACTCTTACCCCTTCACATTGGGCCCTATCAATCCGATGGTGATTGACTTCTTTAAGACAAAAAAAGTTACCGTTGGCCAAATGCACCCTTCATTTCTGCTGTATCATGATCATGTTACGGTACTTCTCTGAGAAGGCCAAGGGTTTCGAATTCACCATAAACCACCTAGTTCGGTTGTGTTAGCCAATTTATTTTGAGGGCTCATCAAGCTGCAGCGTCAAACCATGAAGTCCTTTGCCAATACCAATGAAACCAAAGATCAAGGTTAGATGACTTGATTTGTTAGATTCAAGACTTCAGACAACATCCCAGAGGAAACAATACCGGTCCCAGAGAGGTGGAATTTTAACTGTTAAGTGGAGTCTTCATTTTCCGCTGTTTCTATTCTTGTTATTTTTTTTTCATAGCTCACTCATCTTTATTTTAGCAGCCGATGCTTGGGCACCCTTGGCGGTGCCCGACCTTGAGGATTCGGTTAGGAAACTAGCTACCATATCCTTTTATGACAAGCTTAAGTGGAGTGAATTGGTGAAGGGTCAATGGGAGGCCCAGAACACGACCTCGGAGACGCGTCCGAGATGAGGCTAGCCCTACCCAAGGAAACAACAAAGCCTTCAAATCCAAAGCCCGAGAATAATAAAGAAAGAGGGTCTAGAAACCCGAAGATCCTCAAGACAAGAAAACCTCCACTCGAAGGTTGCAGGAAAGGTTTGGTCAAACGGCCATAGACTCAAGGCATGACTCCCCAGATGATGAGGAAGAATCGGTGCTGGTGACTCAGACTAGGAGGCCAGTCGATGCCGCCAAGCTTTCCGAACTTTAAATCCATCTTGTTGTGAAATTTCCCGAAGGAAAGAGATGGATAAGGCCCCCATATATCCGGAGGTTAATATTGTCCCTCCATATTCAACAACTATATTAGAGGGGGTAAATGCTAAGGCCCCCAAGGTTAATTAGAACGCTCCGAGTGAAGAGCTCGGGGCTGCGATGATAGGTCATTCCCTTTCGTTGCCAACTCTGGGGAGGCAATCGAGGAAGCTAACACTTTTGCGTATGCCTGGCCCAAGTAAGGTCATCGGCGATGATCCTTTCTAGAGTTTCTATGCTAGAGTTGAGGATTCCATTGACTTAAATGATGCATCCTCCAATTTTAAAGAGGCCCAATGTCTCTTTTCTCGGGTAAGGACCTGCCCTATCTATTGCAAGTTTTTCTCCCTTAGTCTTCCTCTTCTACTGACACATTTTTATTTCATGTAAAGGATGCTCCAAAGTTCAAGACTGAGCTAAAACAATGTGGGGTCGAGCTCAAAAGAGTCTCAATCGAAGAGAAGGCCTTGAGGCTCCTTTTTAGTCAAAAGGATGAGGAGCTTAAGGATCTCCGAACTGCTTTGGCCAAACCTAGAAGAACGAGTCCGAGGTGGACGAGAAGGTAACTTTGATTTTAGCAAAGTTTGTCATTCTTGGCCCTATTTTGGAGGCGAATACTTCAATGTCTTAGCTGCAGCAAAAGTTGGATATGATTGGGTAGCTCTGGGGTGAGGCGAATCAAGTTCGGGCTGATTGCCACTAGTGGAAGGATAACATGGATCGATGTGCCACCAAAAAGGAGTTTTTAAGGCTCAACTAACCTCGACTGAAGCTCAGCTCTAGGGTGCT
This sequence comes from Nicotiana benthamiana, assembly GCA_034376525.1. Taxonomy (NCBI): domain Eukaryota; kingdom Viridiplantae; phylum Streptophyta; class Magnoliopsida; order Solanales; family Solanaceae; genus Nicotiana; species Nicotiana benthamiana. The sequence continues at coordinate 81,809,944 of CM067325.1, read as the reverse complement.
GAAGCAAAAGGCTTGGCTCAAGCCAGGGAAATCGAGGGGCTTGGGGCCGAGCTAGCTAAATCCCGGACTGAAGCTGCACATACTAAGGCTGAAGTTGCACAAGGCAAGGCCGAAGCTGAGAAGATGAAGGTTGTGCCCAATAAATCCATTGCCATATACAAGAGAAAAGTCGGGGTCGTTCAAGCTGAGTTGATGGCGGCCTTCAACCGGGCAAAATGAAGCAATGAATTGGCTAAGTGTGAAGCCTCAAGGAGATAGCCAAAGCATAGGCACGGGAAACCGATACTAGGTTTCTCGTTTCCTCTGATGATGAGGACATGGTGAGTGGCTCCATGTACAAGGAAAGTGAAGAAGATGTTCCTGAAGGGGAAGAGGCTCCAGAAGATAAAGCCATCAGAGATGAAGACGGCACTCCCGGGGACGTGGCCCCAAAAATAGATTAGGTTACCATTTTTGTATAAGGGCCCTTCGTTGTAATATTCTTCGTAAATTTCTCGGGTGAATATAAAGTAGCTTTTTTCTCTATTCTTGATTTGTGCTGGCTTTTTATTTTGTCTCCATTCGTGGAAATTTTTGATGATTCACATGTTATGTTTAAACATTGGTTTAGACTCGTAACAAACCCTTAGGCTTTTATTGCCCAAGATTGTTCCTTTTGGGGTTTTAGATGATCCTCGAGCCAAACTTAAAGTCAAATTAATGAGAGCTCGGGTTCTTTTTTAGGATTGGCCCTTAGGCTCTTTTAAGTTGGCCCTTAGGCTCTTTAAATTGAGTCGTTTCGGCCTCTAAAAATGGCTATATAGTTTTCCTCACTTCGGCTAAAAGACTTAATGAAATTTTAGTTATGCCTTAGCATGTATTTTTGCACCCATTGTATTTTTTGAAGGCTCGACATATCGGAACCTTATTAGTCATTTTTTTACATAGACATAATCGAATGCCGCATAAGGGTCTTCTGAAAGATGTTATCAAAACCCTTGGATTATTCGAGGGCTAATTTATCGAAGCCCTTAGATTTTTTGGGGGCAAAATTTATCGATGCCCCTTATATTTTTGTTTTGCCTGGGTTGGCTTGATTTAACCAATTTTTCAATGTTTAAGGGCATATTAATTTATGGTGGAAGTCGGATGTCTCCGAGCCGAATTATTTTGGTTGTAGCCGTTATGTGACGGTAGTCTTTAATATGGTCGTTAGCTTCGGGTATGTCACTTGCAATTGTTTCCCGATAACTCTTCAAACTTTTTCAAAGAGTTAGTCCCCATGTATATTGGCCTTAGGCTTTGTTTCGAGGGAGGTCACTCTTTGAGGTCTTATGGGTCCGAGTTTTCGATGATTCAGGTGTGTTGTCTATCAGTGACAGTCCTCGAGTATTTCAGGTTGTTTTGGCCCTCGAGTTGCTTCCTCTAGGATTTTTAGTGTAGAGCTCGTACAATAGTAAACTTTTTTGAGATACAAAGTGTTTTCGATAAAACTAGAATGTGTACATGTTTTTCCGTTGGGGCTCGATTATTCTATATGGACATGGTTTATCTGACCGTTTGGCCCATTACAAAGTTTTCCTATAAGGGCCATCTTAGGAATGAAATATCTTTCATAAAAAATATAACCTCCAAGGGTGATGCACCCCAGTATTCGAGGTTGATTGAAAAGCAGCCTTGAATACTTTGTTGAATGTTCCTTAGGTAGCATATAGGTGTTGCCTCGTTAAAAAACTTGTTGGTAAAACCCATTTGGGATAAAACCTGATCTAAGGAAAAAAGAGTGCAACTTTTACTTTCAAACCCAAGATTTTCGAGCTGAGAGATGCCTCGATATCCCAAATTGAATATTTATAAGGAGTTAGTATTAACTACAAATAGAAAAGGGGAGAAGGTCAAACCTCGGCAGTAATATTGCTTGAGCATCAATATATTCCAATTGTCTAGTAGTTGCTCGCCTTCCATTGTGCTATGTTTGTAAGATCCTTTCCCCATGATTTCAAGGACACGGTACGATCCTTCCTAATTGGGACCTAGCTTCCCTTCGTTTAGGTCTCGAATATTGAGAGTGACCTTCCTTAGGACCAAGCCCCCGAATTTGAAATATCGAAGGTTCGTCCTCCTGTTGTTATACCTTTCGACCCTTTGTTTTTTGCATCCATTTGAATTAATGCAGCCTCACATTTTTTACCCAGTAGTTCGAGCAAAGTGTTCATAGCTTTGCGATTTGAGTCCTCGGTGGTGTGTTGAAACCTAACGCTAGGTTCTACGAATTTGACTGGGATCAATGCTTCGGATCTGTATACCAAAGAAAATGGGGTCTCCTTCGTACTCACCTTCGAAGTTGTTCGATATGCCCATAGCACCTCGGGCAGCGTTTCTCTCAATTTCCCTTTTGCATCATCCAACCTTTTCTTTAAGTTTTCAATGATGGTTTTATTAGTGGACTATGCCTGACCAATTGCGCTAGGGTGGTAAGGTGCCAATAGGATCTTTTTGATTGTATGGTCCTCGAGGAATTTTGTTACTTTGCTACCAATGAATTGTTTCCTATTATCACATGCTATTTAAGCTGATATCTCGAACCAACATATGATATTGTCCCTTATGAAGTCGATGACTTATTTTTCCCTTATCTTCTCGAAGGCCTGTGTTTCTACCCACTTTGAGAAGTAGTCAGTCCTAAACAAAATAAATTTAGCTTTACCTGGCGCCATTAGTTGGGGCCGACGATGTCCATACCCTATTCCATGAATGAATACAGAGATAAGATTGAATGTAGTTGCTCATCCGAGTTGATGGATCATTGGGGCAAATTTTTGGCATTTATCACACTTTCTGACAAACTCCTTGGTATCCTTATCCATGCTATCCTAATAGTACCTTGCTATGATCACCTTCCGAACTAGAGAGTCTACAATAGAATGGTCCCCACAAGTACCTTCGTAGATTTCTCGTAGTACCTAATCAAAATCCCCGGGTCCCAATCATACTGCCAGTAGTCCATCAAAGGTTCCTCTATACAAAGTTCTATTTTCATCGAGTGAGAATCGAGCTGCTTTGGTTCAAAGTGTTCTCGACTCCTTTGGGTTCACGGGGAGTTTCCTATGATCCAAGTAGTCGATGTACTTATTCCTCCAATCCCACATCAAACTTGTTGAATTAATCTCTACATGGACTTCTTCAACCACCAACTTAATAGTTGGATGACAGTCCCCGGGATGATATCATATTCTTCAATTGATGATCCCAAGTTTGCAAGTGCATCAGCCTCGCTATTCTGTTCTCGGGGTACATGATCAATCGTCCACTCCTTGAAGTGGTGCAATGTCACTTCGAGTTTGTCCAAGTACCTCTACATTCGATCATCGCGAACCTTAAATTTCCCATTTACTTGACTTACTACCAAAAGAGAGTCACACTTTGACTCGATGACCACTGCCCTGAGGCCCTTAGCTAGTTCAAGACCTGCAATCATGGCCTTATACTCGGATTAATTGTTAGTCAATTTAAGAGTTCTAATAGATTGCCTGATGGCACCGCCCGTAGGTGGTTTTAAACAATTACGAGATCGCACTCTTTTACATTGGAGGCACCATCTGTGAAGAGGGTCCATACCCCCGATGACGTACACAATTTTAGAAAAGTTTCCTTTTCTACTTCGGGTACGAGGGAAGGCATGAAATTGGCTATGAAGTCTGCCAAATTGAGACTTGATAGCCATTCAAGCTGATATTCAATATCATATCCTCCGTGTTTGATGGCCCATTTGGCTAATCTTCCCGATAATTTGGGCTTATGCATGACATTTTGAAGTGGGTGTGTAGTCATCACACATATAGGATGACTTTGAAAATATGATTTTAATTTCCTAGATGCGTTTATTAATGCAAGAGCCAGCATTTCCAAATGTGGGTACCTACGTTTAGCATCTCCAAGGGTCCGACTCACATAATAGACAAACAATTGCGTACCTTGTTCTTCTCGAACTAATACGCCACTTACCGCCACCTCAAACATGGCCAAGTACAAGCAGAGTGTTTTATCCTCCTTCGGAGTATAGAGCAGGGGTGAGCTCAAGAGATACCGTTTTAACTCTTTCAAGGCTTGTTGGTGCTCCGGAGTCCATGTGAAGGTGTTCTTCTTCTTGAGTAGGGAGAAGAAATTATGGTTCCGATCTAATGACCTCGAGATAAATCGGCCTAGGGCAGATATCCATCTGGTTTGGCATTATACGGCTTTCACATTGTTCAATATGGTGATCTCCTCGATGGCTTTGATTTTGTTGGGGTTGATCTTGATACCTCTGTTTGGCACCATGAAACCTAAAAACTTGCCCGAGCCGACTCTAAAAGTGCATTTTTCTGTGTTGAGCTTTATGTTGTACTTTCTTAGGATGTCGAATTTTACATGCAAATGGATCAAAATGTCCTTTGCACGCAGGGATTTAAACAACATTTCATCAATATAAACTTCCATTGACTTGCCTAGTTGATGTTCGAACATCTTATTAACTAGGCGTTGATATGTGGCACGTGCGTTCTTTACCCCGAAGGTCATTACATTATAGAAAGATGTACCATGCTTCGTGATGAACAAAGTCTTTTCTTGGCCCCCCGGTTTCATTTGAATCTGATTGTACTTAGAGTAGGCATTGAGAAAGTTATGGATCTCGTGGCCAGCCGTAGCATCGATCAATCGATTGATGTTGGGCAGTGAGAAAGAATCATTAGGACATGCTTTGTTCAAATTCTTGTAGTCTACACACATTCTAAGTTATTCCCCTTTTTAGGTACTACCACTATGTTAGCTAGCCATTCGAGATATTTTACTTCCCTGATGGATCCTATTTTGAGAAGTTTGGATACCTCTTCTTTGATGAACACATGCTTTACCTTGGACTGAGGTCTTCTCTTCTACTTTACCAGTTTAAACCTAGAATGGATACGTAGTCGATGTGTAGTTATCTTCGATATAATTCCTATCATGTCTAAATGGGACCAACGAAGCAAATTAATATTATCGATGAGAAATTGAATGAGTTTTTTCCTGAGTTCGAGGATTAACTCTTTCCTCGGGTATACCTTTTGTTCTGGAAGATGCTTAATCAATATGACATGTTCGAGTTCTTCAATCGTGGATTTCATTGCATCTGATTCTTCAGGGGTGACAAAAGTTTGAGGGGTGAGGAAATCTTCTTCTTTGCCACATGTTCATTAGACATTTGTCCCTCGGGCTCAATCGAGGACACGAGCTGTGATTATTATTTGGCCACCTTTTTGTCTTTTGACTTTTCCGGTGTGGATGGAGTCGACATGATGCTGAGTTGTGCATTGCAAATATTTCCTTGGTTGCATGCTGCTCTCCATATACTATTTTCACACCATTCTTCGACACAAACTTCATTATTTGGTGAAGGGTCGATAGCACGACCCTCATGCTATGGCTCAACAACCTTCCTAGCAAAGCATTATATCTCATGTCACCTTCAATAACATAAAACTATGCGTCTTGTATGGTTCCAGCCACATTGACTGGGAGGATGATTTCTCCCTTCGTCGTTTCACTTTCCATGTTAAAGCCATTCAAGAACCGAAATGTGGGTATGAATTGATCGAGCAACCCGAGATGCTCCACGGCCCTGGACCTGATTATATTCGTCAAACTACCTATATCCATGAGAACACGTTTAACTTGAACTTTATTTAGAAGGATAGAAATTACCAGTGCATCATTGTGATGTTGAGATAAAGCCTCGATATCTTCCTTGATGAATGTGAGGGTGTCCTCGAGCAAGTAATCCCGAGTCCGCTTTTCCTTTGTGATGGATACTTTGGTGAGTTTGAATATTGGTCCCTGCGGGACGTCAACTCCGCCGATGATCATGTGAATGACATGTTGGTTTCTTATAGTACACTCTTTCTGCCTGCATCCCTCTCACTGAAGTGATTCTTAGCTCGATCACTTAGGAATTCTTGAAGGTGGCCCTGATTAAATAACCTAGCCACTTTATCCCTTAGCTATCTAGAGTCCTCTGTTCTGTGACCATGTGTGCCATGATACTTGCACATCAATGTTGAGTTCCTTTGATTCTCCCAATAGCTGAGAGGATCCCTGATGCATCTATGGTGAAATTGTTTTCTGATAATCGGGGGGCTTCGACAAGGTAGACGTGCTTATCGAACCCGTTCTTTATCATGAGCCCCCGAGAACCTGGACCAGGGTTACATCCTCAATCACTCTAATAGGTATCGTGGTTCAGGCCGTTGTTTCTTCGATCATATGGTTGATATCATTCTTTGTTGAAGCTTGATCCCTGGTCTGTGTCCCTCGGGGGCTTGGCTGCGAATCTGTTAGGGTGAACTGAGCCTGAAGCGGCTCCCAACTGGTCGTCCTCGACCCTAATTGTCAACTGATACTGATTGTGCATATCCAACCATGTTATAGTTGGATATTCAATCACGTTTTGCTTTAGCTATCGAGATGCTATCGAACTTCTTTCATTCAAACCTTGCATAAGGGCCTGAACTGCCTAGTCATCGGAGACTGGTGGTAATTCCATCCTTTCCATCTGAAACCAAGACACGAACTCCCTTAGCATCTCGTCATCCCTTTTATTTTATTTAGAAGACATTTGATTTTCTTGTGGCAACCTTTATGGCCCCGGCATGTGATTTTACGAAGGCATCCGCCAACATAACAAATTAATCAATAGAGTTAGGAGCATAGTTGTGATGTCAGTTCACAACTCTTTTTGACAGTGTCTCTCCGAAATTTTTCAATAATACTGACTCGATTTCATCATCATTCAAGTCATTTTCTTTGATCCCCAAGTGTGTGAAGTAATGTGTTCGTTGGGGTCCATTGTCTCGTTGTACTTTGGTATATCAGGCATGCAAAACTTCTTGGGAATCGGCATCGGAGCCCCACTTGGGGGGGGGAGATTTTTGTATGAATTTTTTGGCATCTAGACCTTTCAAAATTGGAGGTTCTCCCGTTATTTTGTCCACTCGGGAGTTGTAAGTCTTCACCTTTTTATCATTATCTTCTATCCCCTTTTCTCCTGACTTGATTCTTTTATTCAGTTCCTCGAGCATTTTCATGATCATGGGGTCAGTCCCGCAACCACTTTCATGGGCCTTTCAAGCACTGGTTCGTGCTGTGTGTTTACTGGTATGGTGGTGTTAGGAGTTCTGTTCTCAAATATCACCTGGAGGCTGAGCCCTCCTTCTTCCAGTCCTCGTATTTCCTGGCCTCCGCCTTAGGCTTCCCTATGTCCATTCCTTACGAGGTTTGTGCTTGCTTCCGTGTTTAGAGAGTTGTGGAAGCTGATATCAACTGGATCCACGTTTGGCACTCCCTCAGGGTTTATGGGTGATACACCGAGCCCTATGCCATTTTTTCCCCTACACATTCGTCCTCGTGATTGGGTGCATTCTGTGTGCTAGACATGATTAATCTTGAAATCGACGAATCTTTACAAGAAAAAATGTGAAGAACAACGTGTGTTACGAGAAAAATATCAATAAAATAAACACTATTATCTTTAGCCTCACGGTGGGCGTCAAACTATTTACCTCGAAACATGACTTAAACAATTAAAGATATTTAGTGGTTTTAAATATACGTGATATATTCTAATACTAGTGGTTATACAAGTAATATTCAGCTTATGTAAAAAAAAATAAACCAAATCAATGTTGTTGAAACACTAGAGGCCTCGAGCTCAGCTATCCAGGGACCTTGAGGTCAGCTAAGACTACTAAAGTATGAACAATAAAGTAAAGGCAATAAAACTGAAGAGTAATTGTTGAACACATTAAACAAGAGAGGAATAAGAATCTTCTATTGCAATGAATGATCTGATCCATTTACAAAAATGATTGGGGTCCCCTTTATATAGGAGGAGAAAAACCCAATATAGGAACTTACTCATAAAGGTAAAAAAATTCTATTAGTACATGTGTATAACGGCCTAGTATGGACTTGTACCATTTCGTACAACCCTTATCCTATAATTAATGCCCAGGTCCACGTGTCCTTGAAAAATACTCGATCTTTCTTGATTGACTTCGAGATTATGATGTCCTCGATGCAGGCCGTGCCAGACCTTTGATCAGCTTCCTCGAGGTAGGTGTCCCTTAGCCGGATTTGACCCCAACTTCGACTCTCCCGGGATCGAACCTATAGCTCGATTTAAGACTTCAAAAATCAAGCTCCTCGATTTTGACCGTATACAGAAATAATTTTTCCCCTTTATTAATATGTGTTTCAAGGAATTTGAGAGTTGGAGAACTGGATCTTAATACATTTGATGATTTTTTGTTCTTGCCTACACTTTTCCCCTATTTATCATCTTGCATTCTTTAGAACATTTTTATATACTGATTGTGAAACTAAAAGGTTCATTCTTAATTTTCAAAAGGTAGAATCATGAAGTAGAAAAAAAATGCTTACCTCCTCAATGGTCATGAAAAGAATGTAAATCCTAGTCTTCTTACAACTATGCTTGAAGAGTCTAGGTTTATCCTGTGTGCACATCGGATACAAAGTATGATATTCTGTGTGTTTGCGCGTGCATAATATAGGGTAACTGTATCTTGTCAAGCTTGTAATAGCCTTGAGTAAAGGCTTGAGGTGACTGAACATGGTGAAAAATAGAACAATTGTACAGTTCTTGTAGCCAATTATATTGCAGAATCTGTTCTTGTATCAGTTAGTACTATCTCATCTTCATAAATTAAAGGACCAGATTTGTTATAATCAGGATCGGAGTAGTTCTGTACATTACAATTTATGTCACCAACAAGATTGACCTGAGAATTTAGCTATATGTCGTATTCACATAGATAATTAGATATCACGGAAACTAGCTAATATTACCAACAGTAAACACAAAGTTGTTGAGCTGAGCATGAAGTTATGCTTCGATGATTAACAAACCATAGCAGAGGTCCAGGTTTCATATTCCAGGTTGGTGTGCTACTAGATTAGTATGCGGATAAGAGATACGGATGCCAAATGAACCAGGTTCATTGCTAACCAGTGGCTGAATGTTGATCAGACGCAGAAAGCCAGTATACCTATGCAGGTTAGAATCTTCGGAAGATCTGATGCGTGTCCTAATAGGAATATGCAAATTGGATGAGTTCGGGGACAAAAAGTATTTTGTATTTATGGAAAGACTTGCACGGAAAGAGAAGGTTGAAGAGTTAGAAACAAATAAGGAAACCAAATCTAAATAGGAGAGGTATTCCTTAGCCGAAATTTTTTAGGTTTTGGAGCATTAATTGAAGAAGATTTTCGGCCAATCTTACAACTATAAAAAAGACTTTTTGCCGCAGTTCAAAATGATGGCTAATGAGAGAAATCACAAAGAATACTTCTGACAATATCAATCACAGCAAACAAATACTAATGAAGATTCAAGCTGATCAATTGAAAAACCAATTCCCGAAGATAAAGTTGCTCAAATTCTTTAGTTGTCAGTTTGAGTCAAGTATTTTAAATTGTAACCTATTTGTTTTTTGATAAGTGTATTTGTAGGTTATTGCTGAAACTTCATGTTTGTATGCTTCCTAGACTAGAGTATTAGGAAAGAGGTTGCTACAATTAAGTTGATTATATTGGTTAGGGAACTAAAGTTTGTCCCATTGGTTATAGAGTTATAACCTAAAAACTGCTTTATGAAGTTTTGTGGAGATTTGAGAAAAATTCTACTGGGTAAATCATATTTTTTATTGTCTTAAGCAATGAGGTTTTTCACGTAAAATCTTTATACTGATTAATTTTCGATAAATTATTTTTGTCTATGTCTGTTTGGATAGTTCAAAGAATCAGGTCCTTTCAAAACGCAAAAATCTGATAAGATACAATTTAACCCCTCTTCTTATGGCTAGATATATCCTAAAATAACAAAAGTCATCTGCCAAAATATTTTACAATTATAGGATGTTAAAAATCCAAATGGAGAAAAGAAAAACTATTTCCAGTCATATTATAGATGTTGGTAGCAATGGTCATAAGGCTCGTCACAAGAGCTAGAAAAATCATGACTACCGCGATGATCTTGTCTTTTTCTTGTAGATAAACCTGCGACATCTCTGCCAAACAAGAAATTTAGGTGTTCAGCAGAAAAAGAATAAAGAAAATCATTCAAGTTTCTTAAAGCGTAAAAGTTGAGGGAAATGAAAGAAAATACCTTAGAGCAATTGCACCATGAAGGCAAGGCAAACATTTGAAGTTGATCCCAAAATGTACCATATCGATGGTATAGTAATGGCAGCTATATGAGAAGGCTAACAAGATCAAGGTAAGACACACGAATCTTTTGGTGTCAGTTGCCAAATATGGCTGCTTAGGGAATAGGAGTTGGTCGATGTTTGCCCTTAGAGAGAAGGAAACACCAGTATTAGGTGAAGCGCAAAGCTCAGAAGAATGGGACTAATTGCTGAAGTGCTGGACAACTTATCGTATGTCTGGCATTATTGAATCTCCAAACAAAAGGTATCCAAAAATGCCAATCGGAAAAATGATGGTTGCACAAAAAGCTAGTGAAATCTTGACTGCAGTGGTCATAGTTGTAGGTTTCCCCAGCTCAATTCCAATAGGATGGACTGCATTAATGAAAACTCAAAATCAAGACTACACAAATAGCATTTTTTTCCACTAACAAAACTGGAACTGAAACAAAGGGCCCTTACCATTGAAGTGAAATGTAAAAGCTGTGACAATAACCGGGGTGGCTGTAAAAAGATTTAACAAGGAAGAAGTTCTATTTTTCCAGCTCTCTTGGCCTTACAGTTTATCCTTTTTGTAATTGCAAGTATTGCCATTACAGAACATATACCAACAAATACAATTGCAAGGATAACTGCAATTGCTGAACTGAACCACAAGGATTCTGCAATCACACGCCATAGAAACACAAGTTACTCCACAATATATTAGTATGTCTGACAAGAGGAGTTGCTCTGATGGTAAGCAACCCTCACTTCCAACCGAGAGGTTGTGAGTTCGAGTCTCCCCAAGAGCAAGGTGGGAAGTTCTTGGAGGGAAGGATGTCGGGGGTACAGCCTCTCTACCCCTGGGTAGGGGTAAGGTCTGCGTACACACTACCCTCCCCCAGACCTCACTAAGTGGGATTATACTGGGTTGTTCTTGTTGTTGTTGAAGCGAGCCCAAGAAATTTGGTAAAAATTAAGGAACAGAGGGCAGGATGTACTGACCTACACGCCGATATAGGACTAGAGGAAGCATAACAAACAAGATAATGAAAAGGATTGATGAATTACGTGAATTCCACCAATGAATCCTAAAACGTTCTTGAAGAACACCAAAATATTTTCCGTTTACCGTAAAAAACGTAATAACAATTAAATTTAATTTTGGAACTTTAAAAATAAGTGATCTATTTTTATGCTAATTGTTAAATAGTAGATGCTACGTGTGTGAGACTTAGAAACGGAATAAGTGTAAGGAATAAGGTGATAACTGAATCGATAGGTTAACAATCAGGGCGTCGAGGTCGATTCTGAAGCTCGGCTGTGAGCTATCGGGGTATGACTAAAAGCTTATAATAAAATTACTCGAAGGTTCTTTATGGCCAATGATGAGCAATAAATGAAGAATAATAGTGAAGATAATAAATAAAAGCAAAAATATCAAAATGTTATGAAATAATATAAGAACAAGAACAATAATACAAGAACAAGAACAATAGAGAGAAAAGTAGAGAGAGGAGTATTCTTATTGATACTTTGGGATGATTTACAATGGGAGAGAACCCCTTTATTTATAGGGAGGTGGTGGCTTAGCCACCAAGTAGTAAACCCTAGAATCTCTCTAAATATAGACATTCACCTTAAATAGAATATTTTATAACACTTCCCCTTGAATGTCTATTCAATAATGTGCCTCGTTAAAACCTTAACTAAAACAAAACCCAATGGGAAAAATTAAAGAAAAGGAAAAAGAGTACACATGTTTGAATATGCGCCTATTGGTTGCATCGTTAAAAACCTTGCAAGGAAAACCCATTGGGACAAAACCTTGTAAGGGAAAAAGAGTGCAACGCGCATTAACTCCCCCTGAAAAGAGCATCAATTCATATCCTTGAGTCTTCGCATTCCGATCTTGTGAACCAGCTTCTTGAAGGTTGACGTTGGTAGAGATTTTGTGAACAAATCAGCCATATTATCGCTTGAACGAATCTGTTGCACATTGATATCACCATTCTTTTGAAGATCATGTGTGAAAAATAACTTTGGTGAAATATGCTTTGTTCTATCTCCTTTTATGAATCCTCCCTTCAATTGAGCTATACATGCTGCATTGTCTTCATACAAAGTCGTGGGTAGTTTGTTACACTTCAAACCACATTTGTCTTGAATATGATATATTATAGACCTCAACCACACACACTCCCGACTTGCTTCATGAATAGCGATTATCTCGGCATGATTAGATGAAGTAGCCACAATTGATTGCTTAGTCGATCGCCAAGATATGGCGGTGCCTCCACAGGTAAACACATAACCCGTTTGAGATCGAGCCTTGTGTGGGTCGGATAAATATCCAGCATCAGCATAACCATCAAGATCAGGACTGCAATTATTGCTATAAAATAAGCCTATATCGGTAGTCCCTTTTAGGTACCGCAATATATGTTTGATCCCATTCCAATGTCTCCTTGTGGGAGCCGAGCTATACCTTGCTAAGACATTAACTGAAAAGGTTATGTCAGGCCTTGTAGTATTTGCAAGATACATTAGTGCGCCAATTGCACTAAGATATGGTACTTCAGGACCAAGTAGCTCTTCATTCCTTTCTTGCGGTCGGAATGGATCTTTATTCACATCAAGTGATCGAACACCCATCGGAGTACTTAAAGGATGTGCTCCATCCATGTAAAACCGTTTCAGTACCTTTTCTATATAGGTAGATTGATGAACAAAAATTCCGTTTGCCAAATATTCAATTTGCAAACCAAGACACAATTTTGTCTTTCCGAGATCTTTCATCTCGAATTCATTCTTTAGATAATCAATTGCCTTTTGGAGTTCAATGGGGGTTCCAATAAGGTTTATGTCATCGACATATACGGCAAGTACAACAAATTCCGATGTTGTTTTCTTTATAACAACACACGGGCAAATGTCACCATTTATATAGCCTTCTTTTAATAAATACTCACTAAGATGATTATACCACATTCGTCCTGATTGCTTTAGACCATACAAGGATCTTTGCAATTTGATTGAAAACATTTCCCGGGACTTTGAATTATGAGCGTTTGGCATTTTGAGTCCCTCGGGAATTTTCATGTATATCTCATTATCCAGTGAGCCATAAAGATAGGCAGTAACCACATCCATCAAATGCATGTCAAGATTTTCAAGGACAGCAAAACTAATGAGATAACGAAAAGTTATGGCATCCATTACAGGCGAATATGTCTCTTCATAATCAACACCAGGCCTTTGAGAAAATCCTTGTGCAACAAGGCGTGCCTTATATCTTTGTACCTCGTTTTTCTCATTTCTCTTGCGTACAAAGACCCATTTATAGCCAACAGGCTTAACACCATTAGGTGTTTCAACTATAGGGCCAAAAACTTCACGTTTTGCCGAATTCAATTCTGATTGAATTGCTTCTTGCCATTTTGGCCAATCATGTCTTTTTCGACATTCTCCAACAGATTGAGGTTCAAGATCCTCATTTTCTTGCATAATGCTAGATGCGACATTAAAAGCAAAGACATAATCCACCACTATATCCGCTCGATTAAAATTTGCCTCAATATCGATTGGATTTATGGATAGTTCCTTATTTTCCTTAGTCTCGGGCTCAAAGGATTCTTCATGAATCTCAGAGTTTATTAAATCATGAATTTCCTCATGAGATTCTTTCGTAGTGTCATTTTGATCGTTTGCTTTCCTCTTTCTAGGATTTCGATCTTTGGAACCTAATGGCCAACCACGCTTCATGCGTGCATTCGACTCATTGGATATGACACTAGATGATTGTCCAACAGGGACATCAATATGTATTGGAACATTCTCCGCGGGGATGTGGGATTTTGTTATCCTTTTCAAGTCCGTAAATGCGTCAGGCATTTGATTTGCTATTCTTTGCAAATGGATAATCTTTTGCACCTCTTTTTCACAAATAGAGGTACGTGGATCAAGATGAGATAATGATGCATTTTTCCACAAAATTACCCGTTTGGTTTCACCGACTTCTCCCCCTAATTTTGGGAAAAGTGTCTCATCAAATTGACAGTCTGCAAATCGTGCAGTGAACAAATCCCCTGTCAATGTTTCGAGGTAGCGAATAATGGAGGGCGATTCAAACCCAACATATATTCCTAACCTTCTTTGCGGACCCATTTTGGTGCGGTATGGCGGTGCTATAGGCACATATACTGCGCATCCAAAGATTCTTAAATGGGATATATTGGGTTCATGACCCAAAACCAATTGCAACGGGGAATATTTGTGATAATTTGTCGGTCTGAGACGAATTAGCATTGCTGCATGCAAAATGGCGTGACCCCATACCGAAGTGGGCAGCCTCGTTTTCATGAGTAATGGTCTTGCAATCAACTGCAGGCGTTTAATTAAAGATTCTGCAAGACAGTTTTGAGTGTGAACATGAGCTACAGAATGTTCCACTTTTATCCCAATTGATAAGCAATAATCATTAAATGCTTGGGATGAAAACTCAGCAGCATTATCCAGTCTAATAGACTTGACTGGATTATCAGGAAAATGTGCTTGTAGTCGAATTATTTGTGCCATTAGTTTTGCAAACGCAAGGTTGCGTGATGACAACAGGCACACATGAGGCCATCTAAAGGATGCGTCTATTAGGACCATAAAATATCTAAAAGACCCACTAGGTGGGTGAATAGGTCCACAAATGTCCCCTTGTATACGTTCCAAAAACGTAGGTGACTCAGTCCCAACCTTTGTTGGTGATGGTCTTGTAATTAACTTGCCTTGATAACAAGAAGTGCAAGAAAATTCATTATTTAAAAGAATCTTGAAATTCTTTAACGGATGCCCATATGAGCTTTCTATAATCCGTCTCATCATGATTGATCCAGGGTGTCCCAATCGATCATGCCAAAGTACAAAAGTATTGGAATCAGTAACCTTTTGGTTTACTGTTGAATGTGCCTCAATTGCACTAATTTTTGTCCAATACAAGCCACAAGATAAAGACGGGAATTTCTCAATAACCCTCTTTTGGCCAGAGACATTCTTTGTAATGATGAGATATTCAAGATTATTCTCATCTATTGTCTCAACATGATAGCCATTCCGGCGTATATCTTTAAAACTCAACAAGTTTCTCTTAGACTTGGAGGAGAACATTGCATTCTCTATGATAAACATTGTTCCTCTAGGCAGAGTTATAGTTGCTCTTCCGGAGCCTTTAATCAATTTACTACTACTAGAGATTGTAGTAACATCTGCCTTACACATACTTAGTTGAGAGAAATATTTCTTTTCTTTGAGTATCGTATGTGTACTACATGAATCAACTAAACAAATATTTGATTCAAGCTTGCTTTGTGAGATATCCATATTTGCTTTCCCATGGTTTGACATACAAAAGAAATACACGAACATGAGAATAAACAAATTCAGTCCGTTTGTTTCACATTTAAACAATATTTTCAAAATCTGCTGAGGTTATTCGACTATCTTAGTTGATAGTCGACTATCTTGGGAAGTAGTCATTGGGTTAGTCGACTATCTAAATCAGATAGTCGACTATCTTGCCTTGCGGAAAAGTCCAGTTTTAATGCGAAATATAGGTTAGTCGACTAACTAAGTTGATAGTCGACTAACTTAGTAAACAGTCATCAGGTTAGTCGACTATCTAAATCAGATAGTCGACTATCTTAGCTTGCGGAAAAATCCAGTTTTAATGTGAATTATTAGATAATCGACTAACTATTATGTTAGTCGATTAACTCTATTGGAAAATAAAAGTATCTTTGAAATTTAAGCATATTGAAACATTCTAAAGAACTAATACTAACATTATATCATAAACTAACTAATACGAGATGATACTGATGACTATTAGTTTATTCACTAACTAATACAAATAAGTAAAATAAAATCAAACAATTCTATCATCCTTCATCACAGATCCATTACCGATTAAGTGGTCTATTTTCCCCTCAGGGTGCTCAAAGAAGTCTGCCACATCCAGGTGGGTGATGTCAAAATTGTCGTCAGAGACAAAATTTGTTTCAGGGCCTTTATTCTTTAGAGATGCTTGATAAAGATCAACCAAATGTCTTGGTACATGGCAAGCTTTTGACCAGTGCGCTTTTCCACCGCAACGATAGCATATAGTTTCTGAACTATTTGCCTTTGGATTCTCATAATCCTGTTTCTGATTTTGGTGGTTATTTCTCTTTGGGGGGTGACAGACATCAGGGAAATTTCTTCCTTGTCTACGTCCACGGCTATGACCCCGATTACGACCACGACCATGACTAGATCCATGGCCTTTTCCATGCTTGGCATAATGAGAATACACCTTATCTGCTTCAGGCAATGGTGTAGACCCAGTGGGTCGATTTTCGTGATTTCTCAAGAACAGGTCATTGTTTCGCTCAGCCACAAGGAGAAGAGAAATCAGTTCAGAGTACTTTTTGAAACCTTTCTCTCTGTACTGTTGTTGCAGTACCATATTGGAGGCATGAAACGTTGTAAACGTTTTCTCAAGCATATCATAATCAGAGATATTATCTCCACAGAGTTTCAATTTAGAAGTAATTCTGAACATTGCAGAATTATATTCAGAAACAGACTTAAAGTCTTGGAGCCTCAGATGAGCCCAATCATATCGTGCTTGTGGCAGAGTGACCAACTTCAGGTTGTCATATCTCTCCTTTAAGCCATTCCACAAGATGAGTGGATATTTGACTATGAGATATTCAATCTTCAAACCTTCATCAAGGTGATGGCGCAAGAAAATCAAGGCCTTAGCACAGTCTTGGGTGGATGCTTTATCTCTGTCTTTAATGGCGTCTCCAAGACCCATAGCATCTAAGTGGATTTCAGCATCCAACACCCATGTCATATAGTTCTTGCCCGAAATTTCAAGGGCAACGAACTTTCTTTTCATAATATCAGGCATAATTAAAACCAAATTCGGAAAGAGGGAAATACCTTAATTTTCTCAAGAGGATTCTTGAGACGGTAGTGTCTCGTGCTGATAACGTGTTATGAAATAATATAAGAACAAGAACAATAATACAAGAACATGAACAATAGAGAGAAAAGTAGAGAGAGGAGTATTCTTATTGATACTTTGGGATGATTTACAATGGGAGAGAACCCCTTTATTTATAGGGAGGTGGTGGCTTAGCCACCAAGTAGTAAACCCTAGAATCTCTCTAAATATAGACATTCACCTTAAATAGAATATTTTATAACACAAAAGAATATGTCAGAGAATAGAGAGAATGTTCTTGTATACTTCGTGTGGAGCAACTGAAGTAACAAGCCTCTACAAAAATGACAAGGATCCCTTTTATATAGGAAGGAAATCCCAACATAGTACAAAATACATTAATGACAAAGAAGCGGAGATGGGACAACCAGATGACACCATGTTTCAGGGTTAGGGTAGTCCACTAGGCTCTGTTAGTCCTAGCCATGTGCCTGGGGAACTCCCCAAGCCTACAATTACCGTGATCATTACTGCCCCGATGTCGAGTATCGACGAACCTCGAGGGAGGAAAATCGACCATAGTCTTGTAGCCTCAAGCCTTCGAGATGATCGTCCGAGGTGCCTTTATGAAGAAGAATTGGACCCCCCCCCCCCCTCTGACTTCACCGTATACAGATAGCCGCTCCGTTTCTTAGAGAGGAGCGATGAGAAACGATTTTGACATCCGACTCTCCGGACTTCCAACGATGACATTACACCGATGATGCAAGCCTCCGGAATAATCGAAACATCCTATCATTTACCTTTTCTAGGATCATTCAAAGCATTACAGTTTCTTATTCTCTAAAGCTAGAATGTCGTTGCTGGTTCAGCTCCCAAGGACGCATTAAATGTGCCTGTTGTTACTTCGGTCAAAGGCAATAATGGCACCGTCAGTTACGCTGGTGTTGTTCCTATAAATGGGAGCCTCCAGGGATCAAACTTTAATCGAAGTTTCTTTCCATATCTGACCATCCTTCTCTTCTCATCATCCTGATCCATTATAATCCACCATGTTTGAGGCACATGGCCCCAATATCATATGGCAGCAATTCTATCAGCCATGCCACGACCTGTCTCCTGAATTTTCTTTTGTCGAGCGAGATTACTCCGTTTTGTTGTTGTTGTTGTTATTGTTGTATTTATTATTATTACTGTTGTTATTGTTGACTCAAGATGAGGATATAGGGGAACCGATTTCTCCTCACTCAGGTGAATATTTTGATTCTACACCGCTGCTCACGAGGGAGTTCGGACTATACACTGCTGCTCAACTCTTGTGATTACCCGGTACGGTGCCTCATTCCCTTTGATTTCCATGGAGTGAGGTGGTACTATCTACTAATTGTTGCATCCTGCACCGGGGTAATGTCCCAAGAAGTGGATTTACAATAGTAGCATTGGCGAAATCCATACTAGCCAGATTTTTCCCAGCCACTTCTTCGTTATTTTCGGCTTGTTCTTCGTCACTTTGCTCTTCACTACAACTTTCGTCTTCTTCATCTTCCTTTTGGAAGATTCCATTCTGGAGGATCAAGACAAGACTCCCAAGGAGATGGAGTTTCGAAAATGCTGCTACCAAGGATACATGCCCTTGAGGATAGATTAGCTCTAGTCTTTTGCTACATGTGAACTTTTTTGCTTCTCTATTTCTGTGTAAGGACGCTTCGTGAGCTTTTGTAATCATATGTGAGGACCCCTCATGGGCTTTTATAATCATATGTAAGGACCTCTCGTAGGATTTTGTAATTGAGGGTTTTATGAATACAAAAATATTTCTTCAATTTTGTCTTCGATACTTGTTGTATTCCCCTTTAATTAAGCTTATGGAGACTCTGAATGTATAACTCTACCAGTTGATGCCAATATCGAGCCCATGTGTGAGTCTTTTTAAATTTTTTATTGATTAGTTCGGCCTCCCGTGGAACCCTTCTCCGTTCCTTGGATCGATCCTGGGTTAAACCGATAAACTCGGGTATTCGGACCCTTGCCTCGAGTTGAATTAAAGTAACACTTTGAGCCCTGAGATTGTGATTTATTACTTAGACCCCGCGGTAATCTTTGAGGGGAAATTTTCCTGAAGGTCCGAGGATAGGGACTGCCTTTGAGCTTAGCATAAATAGCCTTACGGCGTTGTAGATGGACCCCAAACGAGAGTCTGTCCGAATTTAGACGGCTCCCTTAGACCAAGGAAACATGGATGGAGCTTAAATGCTTATTCCTTTGGAGCTTAACTCCTCTCTAACGGAAGTCCTCGAGGTTGGGTACCAACTTGGGACTAGCAATAATGCATTTGGCTTTTTAGAGCCTAACTTCTCTTTGATAGAGGTCCTCGAGGTCATATACCACCTCGGGACTCGTGAAGATATTGTTGGATTCTTAGAGCCTATCTTTTTAGGTATAGAGGTTCTCGAGGTCGGGTACCACCTCAAGATTGGCGATGATATTGTTGGCGTCTTGGGTCTAACTTCCTTTGGATGGAGGTCCTCGAGGTCAGGTACCACCTCGGGGCTGGCGATGATGTCATTGGCTTCTTGGAGCCTAACATTTTTTTGATGAAGGTCCTCGTGGTCGGATACCACCATGGGACTGACGATGATATCGTTGGCTTTATGGAGCCTAATTGCTATTTTATAGAGGTCCTCGAGGTCGGGTACCAGCTCAAGACTTGCGTTGATGCAGCGATTTCTATTCCCAAAACATTATGTGGCGCCGCCTAATGTACGATATGGCCGCAAAGCTATTGAGGTGATTTCTCTAGCATGGCTTCCCGAAGTTATATCAATCAGTGTTTTCGATCGGCTTATGAGGTAGGCAAATCATTGCCATTTTTTCCATATATAAATAGGGTTGTATATGCTCTTTTGGATATCCCACTATTTTAAGTAGTTACCCTTATTCTTCCACGTTAAGCCTTTCATTATTTTAGCACTAATGTACTCGCACCGATTCCTGCTTTAGTTCTCTAAATCTTCCATATCCATGACTTCTGCATCAAGGTATGTTCCAGCAGAGAGGGGGGCTCCTCCTCCAGCATTCAGGACCAATAGGAATATACCTTGAAGATTACCTATTTGATAGAAAAAGATCTTCAGTTAGTAAGAAAAGACTGTGGTTAGGGAGAAATGTAGTGTTACAGATACTTTCCCCTGATAAGGGCACCACGGATCGTGCCAATGGGTCCTTGATTGTGTACACGTATCACTTCACACCGGTCCCCCTTGATAAGTTTGTGCTCGACTTCTGTTTAATGTATCTGGTTACCTTGGCGCAGATCCATCCGTAATTTTGGCGAATAGTGTTGATGATGATATTTCTTGTGGAGAAGGCGGGGCTTGAATTTACACTCAGTCATCTTATTAGGTAGTAACATCCCTTTCACCATCGAGGTCTGCTAACCTTGTGATGCAGGTCGACTACGCCCTTCGTTGTTGGTGATGAGGAATACGGAGATTGGGAATGGATGAGTTGATTCATCAGAGTCTGGACTGCTGACATTATCCATGTGAAGCTTATGCCATTTTATGAGGAATGGAAATATACTCGTAAGTGGTACATTCCAAGCCTTCTTATTTTTACTTATAGCGAAGGCTAGTTTCGTAACTGTGCCTTCTTTTCCTTTTCTGCAGGAGATCTGTGCTAGGGGTTTCGCCCTCTCGAAAGAGTTGGCGTGAGCGAGGGCGGACGAGCATGATTCTCGGCTACTTCTGTCCGATATCGAAAAAAGTGAAGATGAGGCCGGCAGGACGTATTCTCTATGGGACATTTATTTCCTTTTTATTTCTACGTATAGTATTTTCACAATGTGTTGTAGATAGAGATTGCGTTTTTACGTATGTGTTAATAAAAGAAAACCTTGTAGCTTTATTTCTTATATATCTCTTTCTGTCTTGGCATTTGGCCAGGTGAACTGGTCTTTGAGCGTGTAGGAATCCTTAGATTTGTGATATGTCCCTGGGGCTCACTAGTCTGGCCCGTAGGCTCTTACGCTTGGGTTCGAAGAGACATTTAGGCATATCTAGTTAACTATTTTGGGTATAGTGTCCGAATCGGGTTTTGACTCGAGCTCGTTCGACCCTCAAGTTTTTGGATTTGCGTGGGATGGCGACAGTGGCTCTTACTCCTTAGGCCGTTGTGTCCTTTTATGCGGGCTGGCGACAATGGCTCTTACGCCTTGGGTTAAAGTGATCTTTTAGTCATATCTAGTTAACTATTTTGAGTACAGTCTCCAATCGGGGTTTGACTTGAGCTCATTCGACCCTCAAGTTTTTGGATTTGCGTATTCTGGTGACAGTGGCTCTTACCCTTGGGCCGTATTGACCTTTTATACGGGCTAGCAATAATGGCTCTTACGCATTTGGTCGAAGCGGCTTTTATTTGGATTATTTTTCCCTTGTTAAGAACATTTTCTAGATAATTTTTTCCCGATTCTTCAACGGTTCGATAAGAAACCCCGATTACAATTTGCTATGTAGCAATGATCAAGCAGATCGAAAGGTTTGGATCGGAGGCTGAGTATCTCAAAGCCTATGATTTGGAGCTGACACGGTCGAAGCTCTTTTCCCTGTGCCGAGGCTAACCTGTTTAATCGGTTCTTTTCGAAGTAGATTCAAAGTAATTGAAGGCTTGTGATTTTGTAGAGATGGTCGGGCGTCCCCGAGTCGCGTTACTTTGGCTGGTACAGCCTTATGACCGTAGCCATTTGTTCATGGTCGGAGCCACTTCTGATTCCGAGTGAAGTAGTATAGGCGTCTATATCGAGGGTATGCCTTTAGGGGTCTTATAAGTTCGATATAGCCTTAACTTTGAGATCAGGTTTATGCCTTTCGTGAGGTCTTACAAAATTTTCATGCCTTTGAGGTCTTACAGTTTTTAGATACCCGGTACAAGTATGGTTCATGCCTTGCTTCAGGACTTACAAATGTCGTTGCTGCCTTATGTAGGTCCTACGAGATCGAGTCTACTCCCTCAAGGTCTTATGGCCTCAAGTTTTTTTAAATGAATGGTGATTGGCAACAGTTCCCGAGTCATCGAGGGTATCCTGGATCGGGAGCTATTACTTGTAAACTTGGAGTTTCCTCGTTGAGGGCTTACGATTTTGGAGATTCCGACCCTGATGTCATGCGTTTTTTGAGATTTTGACGCCAATCCCTGAGTGCTCGGGACACTTTCATCCTTGGAGGTACTTAACGATTTTTATGTTGCCTCGTTGAGGGCTTAGGAGTTTGGAATCCCGACCCAGAGATCATTTAGATGTTGAATTGTTTAGGCCAGTACGGTTCATGCCTTGCTTGAGATTTTACATATGCCACTGCTGCCTTATGTAGATCTTACAAGACCGAGTCTGCCCGCTAGGGGTCTTACGGCCTCGGGTTTTTTAAAATGGATTATGAATGGTCAAAATCCCCGAGTGTTCGGGACACTTTCGACGGAGGAATCACTTTTGCGAATATGCTGAGTTTCTCTTGGAGTGAGAGATGCTTTAGCAAAAGGTATTCTTTGATTACATGGTACAAATATACATATTTCCACCATCTGGGCCTGGCTATACGGACACGGTTCGTTCGACGGTTTTGCCCGATATATTATTTTCCTATTGGGGCCCCATTTGGCATTTCTTGGCTTTTCCGAGTGGGTGGCCTTCTAGGGGACGCCCCCCAGTGTTCGAAGTTGATTGAAAAAGAAGCCTCAAATACTTGTTGAGTCTCCCTAAGGTAGCATGTAGGTGTTGCCTCGTTAAAAACCTTGTCGGTAAAACCCTTTGTAGGACAAAAGCTCGATCGAAAGAAAAGAGTTCAATGGATGCTTTAAAACCTTAAGGTCTTCGGGCTGGGTTAGCGCTCTGACTGCTTCCTTCGGGAATTTGCATATGGGTTAGTGTGAAATGTAAAATGAAAAGGGAGATGGTTGTACCTTAGTGTGCGATGTGCCTGTAATGTTTCGAGGCTTGATATCGATCGCTTTGTGATAAGGATGTGGTACAGTCCATTGCTCTATTTAATCAGGTTTAACCAAAGATGTAGTTTGATTATATCTTGGTTCTTTTATGAGTGGAGGTATCGGTGTCGATGCCACGTCGTGCACCGCGAATATTTCCCTTGCCGCATGATATTCCTCGTAGATGATTTTAACCTTATCCTTTGTATGGGAATTCATCATTTGGTGGAGGGTGGATGGTACTCCTATCATGCAGTGTATCCATGGCCTCCCAAACAAGGGCATTGTACCTCATGTCCCCTTTGATGACATGGAATTTGACATTCTGGGTTGTGCCGGCCACGATGACTGGGAGGGTGATTTCTTCTTCGGTTGTTTTACTTGCCATGTTGAATTAGTTGAGGACTTGAGTGGCGGGCACGATATGGTCAAACAGTCAGAGATGCCATATTACCCTCCTGATAATGTTGGCGGAGCTACCTGGGTCCATGAGTACATGTTTTATTTGAAATGTATTTACAAGGAAAGAGATTACCAGTGCATCATTGTGAGGCTGAGACAAGGTCTCAGTGTCCTCTTCGCTGAACATGAGGGAATCCTACGGTATGTACCCCTGGGTTCGCTCTCTCTGGTGATGGCTATTTTTGTCCTTCTCATCATGGGCTCCTATGGGGAATTGATGCCTCCCAAGATGATGTGGATGACATGTTTCGGCTCATTCGTTTCGTTCTTCTAGGCTGGCTCTCTCTTCCGTTGAACTGATTCTCAGCCCGATCGCTTAAGAATTCTCAAAGGTGACCTTTGTTTAGTAGTCTGGTTACTTGTTCTCGGAGCTGGTGGCAATCCTCGGTCCTGTGGCCGTGCGTGTTGTGGAACATACTAAGATATGATCCCAATGTGAAGGATCTGATTGTACGAGACTGGGCCATCTGGTGGCTCTGATTTTGTTGATGGCAAATATGATGTTTTACTCATCGACGTTGAGTTTATATTCCGATAGGTGAGGTGCCTCCGTTCCCGTGCGTTCCTATCAAACCCGACCATGTTGATGAGTCCTCAAAGGATTTTGTCTCTGGTTTATCCTTCGATCATTGCGAGGTGGATTACTCCTCGGGGCGTTCCTTCTGTCTACAGTGTATGGCTAATATCTTTTTTGTTTGGATAGGGCTCCTTCGTCAGAAACCTACTTGGGCAAACTAAGCTAGAAGGGGCTTCTAATTGGTCGTCCTCAACCCTGATGTTTGACTAATATCGGTTATGGACGTCTGACCAGGTCACAGCAAGATACTCGACCAAATTCTCTTTCAGCTGCTTCGAAGCCACCAAACTTTGCTCATTGAAACCTTGAGTGAAGGCCTGTACCACCCAATTGTCAAAGACAAGTGGTAGTTCCATTTGTTCCTTCATTCCATTTGAAAGTGAGATACAAAGTCTCGCAACATCTCATTCTCCCTATGCTTGATCTTGATTTAGAGATAAAAGAGGTTTGCCCGGCGCGATTTAAACACAGAATAAGATTTAAGTAGATTTTGAGAAGAAATAAATTTACACACACTTCGTTAAGCATCTAGTATGGGTTCCAAGTGACTGAACATCGTGAAATAAAGCAGAAAGGCTATATATTCCCTTCTTCTAATCATTATACATAAATTAAACCACCAATCCACTTATTGTGAGAATGCTTCACCCGACAAACTTGGTCATTTGTTGGTAATGTAAGTCGAAATATTAGAGTATATGGCAACTGAACTAGTTCCAATGGCAAATATGATCACCAATACAGCCAATATCTTTTCCCGGGTTGTAGATATATTGTGAGCATCTCTGCAATAACAATTTAGCAATAGTAAATGGAAAAGTTAATTAAAGAAAAGGAAACAAAAAATAGTGTATTTTGCAAAATATCCTCTAATATTTCATAGAGAACAATTCTCCTTCTCTGTTTTTTCTTCTTTCACATGAAAGAATGATTGAACTAGTACATACCTAAGAACAATTGAGCTTGGGAATATGAACATGATGCACATGACTGTTGTTGTTCCCATGAACTGAAAGAAGTACCAAATATTCGGAATGGCTACAGCAGCTCCATAAATGAATGTAAGTAAAACAAAGGTAAGGGAAAAGAATCGTAATGTTTCTGTGGCCAACAGAGGTCTCTTAGGAAAGAATAGTTCGTCCACATTCACCCTTAGAGAATAATTCATCACAGGAAACACCAGCATGAGATGAATGGCATAACTCAATCGAACAGTATCGTTAAGTACTGTACCGACTAAAGAGGCAGAGGCTTGATCAAAGTTGACCAGCATGTCAGCCATGATCGAGTCCCCAAACAATAGGTAGCCAAAGAATCCCACAGCAAAGTAAATGGCAACACATAATATCAAAGAAATGCGAACTGCTGACGTCATATCAGACGGCCTTCCCATCTCTGCCCTTACTGGATGAACTGCAAAGGAAAATAACCACTTAAAGTGAACACATAAAAATGTAAAAGGGTGAAATAACAAAGAACGACAGATGTCACCTAAAAGATTGACTGCTATCCTAACCTTCAACTCCACAGCTAAAATGGACATGTTTTCACAGATGTGTTAAAATTGAAAAGGGAAGAAAGTGAACATATTTTTAGACAACAAAGAATAACTTACCATTAACATGACATCCGAAGGCAGTAGCAAAGACTGGAATGGTTGTGAAGAGATCAGAAAAGGAAACTCCATGTGAAAAATCTGGTACCCATCGTAACCTTTGTGTTTTCCCCTCCCACATTGCATGTATTGCCATCATCGTGCATATGACAACAAACAGCACCGCTAGGAGGATTGATATCGCCGATGCATGTCTCAGTGAATCTGGATGTTAAAAACCATAAAATTTACAATCCACTAAATGCAGATCTTCTTGATATATTAGTTATGTTAAATTATGCTACTCCAGTTTGACAAATGCCCTAAGACTATGCTTCCATCCATAACATGCTGGTTATTTGGTCAAACGCCTAGCGATACAACAAAAGCTCTATATCATTCTAATGGAGTAGCAAGTCTAGTTTAATTCTTTCTAAGTCGCAGAATCAGCTGAAGCTACTAATGGATCACATAATTATATGTTAGGCTTATGCTCTTCCAAGTGTACTTTATGAAGATCATGGCAAAATCAGCAGATAGAACTTCCATTTAGTGAAGCTACTTATGCAATAATTCAGCCAACCTATGCGCTTAACACAGAGCAATGGAAGCATGACAAAAAGCACAACAAAGAGAAGTGAAAATGCCCGGGAAGTCCACCAGTGAATGCCAAACCATTCCTGTAGAGTACCCAAGTGCACTGATCCATCAGAATTATTTCCTGAGAGCACATCCCCTGTAAAAAAGACAAATAATATTAGTGATAGATACTCCGATACAGACAGCAACTCCTGTGCTGTAATTCCACAAGTGTACGGGGTTCTCTTGCTTTCTTTGTAAAGACAAATAGCAATAGACTTGTTTATCCCTTTTCCCTTCTTTTTTGGGTGTACAATTTAGATGGAGGCCCTATTTACCCCAGATTTTCACATTGTATTTCTACTGCATTACATCAATCACAGTTTCGTTAAGAAATACAAGGAACAATAATGGCAAATCAATCAATATGTAAATTTTCAGGAGAATAATCATCAGTATTCAAGGAGGTGAATATAGCATTATGTTTTCCAAAAAGATCCCCCTTTCAATTTACAAATGAACTAAAAGTGCCATATTACTTCATCAACCAAATAAGAATACTTGAACGTGATTTACTCCTCAATATGAAAGCCTATATTTCACCTCACAGAGAAGAGCATTTGACAAACAAAACCAGTGTAGTAAGGATTAGTGTAGTTGCTTACCAATAATAATCAAATAAATAATCAAGGCACCAAGATTAGTGATCATGACACAAATCTGAAGAGCAACAGAACCAAACTTCCCAAAAGACTCAGCCATAAGCCCACCATAAGAATCCGACTCTCCCGAATGAGTATATTTCAACAGGAAATCCACAGTCACCTCAACAAAATATCCAACTAACAGAATAACAAAAAAACTTGGAATTACACCCAAAACTTTGAAAGTAGCAGGGATTGACATAATCCCAGCACCAACCATGCCTGTTGATATATTAAATATTGCACCACAAATTGATCTTCCCTCTGACTTTTCATCCTCAAAACACCGGTTCTGGTCTACAGGTAAAAGTAGAGCAAGAGACCCGAATCTTGTTTCTCTGTTATCATCTTTGTTTAGCAGCTTCAGCTTGTGGGATGCTAGAAAAAATAACAAGACTTTATAGTTGACAAGAATGAAATCATAAGATAATTAAAGAAAGCCCTTTGAATAACGAAATAATTATAGATTGGTCAGATTGGTAGGCAAACAGAGACAGAAATTTCGAAATACCAATTGGCGGATTTACAAGAAAGTTTTGGAATGCAGGAAAAATAATGGAGGGAGAGGGGGGGGGGGGTTATAGGGAAGCTATCTTAGCCTCTTCTTCTTAATTACCCTACCCCTAAATTCAAGAAGACCGCTTTGAAAGACAAAATAGGTGAGGCGGTCACCGAAAATTTAGTACATGTGGAATGGCTCACGTCCACCATGTTGAACCTGACACCCATTTTCCTTCATGACATTTTTGACGCAGATGTTGAAAATCAGGGTTGGATTTACCACGTAAGGAAAATTATTCAATTTACACGGCTGTCCCTATAAAGTTTTCATTATTCATAAAATAACAGAGACGGGTAATCCCCTGAAATTTATATTGGGTTTACTTTACCCACTTTACCACAAATAAAGTTTCGTAATGTCCCCGGTGAAAACATGAGAAAGGCCATGTATGCTCCTTTTTATAAAAAAGAAAATCGTGTAAATTTGAAGAAAAACTTAGAATATTTAAGGAGGTGTTTGATTTCATTAAGATTAACATGTTTTGATTTGGATACACATCTAACTAATACAAGATATGATGTCTCAATTTAAACACTAAACAACTAAGACTTCTTGCTTTAATTTCTCAAGTCTGAAGGTGTAAAATATATCTTTAATTAAAAATAAATAAACACATACTTTCTCAGGTCCAAAATAAGTGACTTTTTGGCATTTTTCTTGTGGTCCA
Organism: Nicotiana benthamiana; assembly: GCA_034376525.1. NCBI lineage: Eukaryota > Viridiplantae > Streptophyta > Magnoliopsida > Solanales > Solanaceae > Nicotiana > Nicotiana benthamiana. The sequence goes on along the minus strand of CM067325.1, from coordinate 81,781,642 downwards.
AAATAAGTAATTTTTCGGATTTCAAGAATGAGTTAATTATTTTTTCCTACATTATCTTTGGAGTAAATAGTGTTGGAATATGTGTTACGGGTGTTTATGTGAGATAGTAAAGGTGAATATGATCAATAATATTGCTAATTAATGCTAAAAGGTGGACTGCTTAATTTGTGTGAAAATATTCAAAAAATTACTTATTTTGGACTGGAGGGAGTGATTCAAAATAAATATGTAATAAATGTGTAAACATTGAAATTTTAAGAGATCAAGATTAAATCCTAAATTTAAGACAACTCTTAAAATATTAGGAGTCTATTAGGTTACTTGGTGTATGCTTTATCCAAACCCTAATTTATGCTTATAAGTAAGGCTTCATATGCACATCAAAGACGATCTCATAAATTCTATAAACTCTCGGAATATGCACAAATAAATCAAATACAAGATCTTTGAAGTTCAGTGAAACTCTTGGAATAATCATCAAGAGATCAAATACATGTCAGATATGTCTTGTTAAAAGTCCTATGTTCAAGAAAAACGCCGCTAAGGCCATCGAATCACGTCGAATAATCGGAGGGAAGAATCAAGGGATAAACAAAGTTGTAACCTGCAACGTCTATCAATAAAATATTTTTCACTTTATAGTTGTTTGATTGCAGTTTTATTTTTCTCTGCACAAATTTATTGTAAAACAATTGACACGCCTAGTGGGACCAGTGTTGCCCTTCATCTCTTCCTCATGCAAATCAAAAATTACAAGTTTCAAAATCATATGTTGTGATTGTCGGGTACTTCAAGTTTCGGCAAGCCTACACCCCGACAGATCTTGAAGTAGAGGACATTTGTAGACATCAAAATTTTAAGAGATCAAGCCAAATCCTAAATTAAATATACTACAGGACTATTGAAATTCTAGGAGTCTATTAGGGTTTCTTGGAGGTTACTCTACCCTAAACCCTAACTCACACCTATATAAAGAGATATATATTCCTTTGAAGAGGTGTCTCAAAATTCAATAAAATCTTGGGATATTCACAGAGAGATCAAAATATGATCGGATACTTCTTGACAATCAAATAGTTCAAGAAGCTAGAGATCAAATACAACCCCAGGAGGTTTGTATTATCTTACATTTGAGAAATAAGCGACTTCAGCCCTTGAATCACGGAGATAATCAGGAGAGAAGAATCAAGATAGAAACATAATTGTCTCACAATTGATTAGTAAAAATATTTTTCTCTTATTTTTTGATTGCAGTTTATTTTTTATATATTGAAAATAAGTTGCAAACACGGACAACATGAGCTTGAAAGTAGTGCTTCAAAATTTATTGAGAATACTAGCGCCAAACACAACTTTCAATTGGCGAATAATCAGCTCGTTTAATGTCATCATCCTGCTCATGTAGTAAAAAGATTTTTCTTTCCCCTCACTATTTTCTTGAGCCAGAAGTGCTCCACTAGACCTTTCTTGCGCCGCAATCTATAGTATCAATGGTTTTCCAGATATAGGAGCTTCTAAAACTGGAGGCTTCATCAAGTATGTTTTGATATTTTCAAAGGCATTGCTACAAGTTTGGTCCCACTTGAAAGGGACGCCTTTATTCATGAGGAAACTAAATGGTTGGCACCTCTTGGCTAGGTTCGAGATGAATCTTCTAAGGTATGCTAGCTTTTCATGCAGAGTTTTCAATTCATGAATATATCGATCTCAGTAATTTTCAAAATTGCATATTTTGGCTTGATCAATTTCAATCCCTCTATGTCAAAAAATTAAACCAAGGAACTTTCCGGAAGTAACTCCAAAGGGGTATTTCAATGGATTCATCCTACATTGGTACCTCCGGAGTAACTCAACTACCATTCTCAAGTCTTTCAAATGGTCGCCCTTCTCTCTTGATTCTACCACCAAGTCATTAGCATAGCATTTGACATTCTTGTGCAGAAGATCATCAACAATATTCTGCATAGCCCTTTAGTAAGTAGCACCAACATTCTTCAAGACAAAAGGCATTACCGTGTAATAATAAATACCCTTGAGGGTGCGGAATGCAGTAAGATCTTCATCTTTTGGTACCATGCAAATTTGGTTATCAACTGATGCATCCATAAATGTCATTGCCTTGTACGTAGTAGTAGCATCAATCATCAGCTCCGGAATAGGAAGGAGAAACTCATCTTTTGGTCACGCATTTTTTAGATCCATAAAGTCAATGCATACTCGACTGTACATTTTTCTTCCTTACATGGACAATGCTTGAAACCTATGTCGGGTATTTAAGTTCATGAAAAAAGCCAACTTCAATAAGTTGTAACTTCGATTTCAATCAAGGGAACCAAGTCTAGCCTAAAGCGCCTTTGGTCTTGTTTAACAGGGCAAGCACCATTCTTGACGGCAAGCTGATGGACTGCTACTTTCCGGTTCAAGCCATGTATCTATTTGTATCTCCAACCAAAGACATCCATGTACTCTCTGAGTAACTCAATGTAAGTGCTTTCTTCATCATCTTATAATAAAGCACTTAGGTAGGTAGGTCTTAGTTCCTTATCAGTGCTAAGGTTAACTTCTTTTAAGGCGTCAACTATTGTTTTCAATCCTTCTTCAAGTTCAAGTGGATCGTCTTCTGCATCTTCATCTTCTTGAGAGTCCCCATCATTGAACGATATGTGATAACACGATAAAATATCCTCTAATTCTGCATTATCCTCCATTGAAGATGAAACACCATTCTCGCCTTATACAGTAACATGACATGAAGAATATACACTTCCTTCATCTTCGTCACGTTCCTTAGTGTAGACGATATTATATGGCTTTACCTTCAGCACTTCTTTACATGAAACCACAAGTTTTGTTCGACGCCTCATTCTAGAAGGAACCAAACTTTGGAAATCCTTAGAGACCTTCTGCATTTTGGGTAAAGTGGGTGTTTTTATGCTTTAAAAATTTCTCTAGACATTGTTCTCCTTCTTTAGTGGACCTAGTCTTTCAAATACGGAAGTCCTCACAGTTGATTTTCCAAGTGGATCAAAGGCATAGGGCTTGTTAGAAGTGGTTGATTCATCTCGAGAAACTTCCCATTCGCTTTCTCCCACCAAGACATATAATTTGTATAGAAAGGCTTTTCCACAGGATCTCCCATTGGGGAGAAACCGCACGTGACATATACAGATACAGTGTGCAAATCCTCCAAAATCTGAGTCCTTCATCTATAAAGGTGCTATGAATATCATTCTCCAAAAATCCTAGGACGTTCTAGTAAAACCCAAATTGACGACCAAACTGATGCGGGCTATATGGCTCGATGATGAATGAGTTATCATACATCATCGGTAAGTAATTAAAACATAAGATCATGAAGTAATTTGACTCCAACTCTTGAAGGGCATCATTATCCACATAATAATAAGGATGAGAATTGGTTAACTTTGTTGGCATCCAAACTATATCTTCCCCATTGTGGATGTGTTTTCTTGCATCCTTCGTGTCAAAGTACCTAACTAGCTCCCTCTCCTGAATATGCAACCATCAAAGGGACAGACGAACCCTTAGCAAGTGGATAATGGGTTTTGGAGTAATGTGCAAGCCAGCCATAAACATAATGGATTGAAAAACAAACTTTGACCTGGTCAAGTTGGGAAGAACACGAAATCATTTTCAAACCATGATTTTACCCGCTTTCCATCTTAAAAGTCTCGAGACGAATTAATTTTTCTACCTTGGGAAACACAAAGGAACATAGCCAAATCAATAGGATTACTGCTATATATTTTTCTTCTTTCTTGTCATACCTCACCCTAAACTTGGAGAATATAGCTTCTTGATCACTCAACAATCTAGTTGTATCAGAAATAACTCCGTTAGGATACTTTAGGCACGCATACTTCTTTTCCTTTTGCATGGGGCAGGTTAATAAATTAAAGTTTTTTATACCAAAAATTTGTCCACTTGCTCAAGGAGACCTTTTGGTTAACACTCTTACACTCCTTCAGGTGATGGAAGGCATCAAATAAATACTCACAAGATCGAGGAATAAATCTAATATGTTTTTTGTCCAAACCGATGAGTTCTCTTTTCTCAGGTACCACTTCTTCGTACAGAGAATCTGCATTGGGTAGACCTCCAATGATATGTAGGTCCCAAAGAGAGATAGATAGTTCCCCGACTAGTGTGAGAAGCGTGTTCATCTTGGGGAATCAAGCCTCACAAAATGCTTGCAAACTGTTCGAGGTCGGATCATAAGTGAAACGTGAGGCATAGACAACATCGTATATCTTTGTTGTACTCATGACTTTCATTATTTTTATTTCGTTTTTTAAAATTGGAGTAGTGTGACTATGTTACTATTAACAGATTTCAATGCCATAAGACGTCAGGGTTTGTTAGCTTCCACTAAGTACATCTTCAGCCTATTCCTAATATCCTGGAATATGGCAATACTCGCCATTGATTGTTGTTGTGTTTCCCAAACATACTTCGACTCGAATTATGTGACGCCCTAAGTTTGGAAGGGTGCTAGAAATGTTTACATGGCGATAGATTGGTGCTTGGAGAGACCATATCTTGGAAAATGGATTAGAAGTTGATTTGTGCTCCAAGGTCCAGTTTTCTACATGAAGGGAGTTCCTCAAAGAAGGCCATGAGGCTGCATACCAGCCACCTTGTGAGGTGTGAACCAAAAGCTTGATCTTTTCTATACCATCTTCAGTCTCGATTATGAGATATATAAGTTTGGAGGAAGGTAAGGTATAGTCTCTGAAATTGGCCATCTCTTTGAGCTGCCAAAAAAAAGGTCATCAAAGTCAAAATCAAGAATATTAGAATGGGTGCAAAGGTCTAAATGGATAAAATAGTCTCTGATAGTCGGGTCATACTGAGAGTAATCTCTTTGGTAGTCGAGTCATATTCAGAGAAATCTCTCCGGTAGTCGTGTAGTCGGGTCATTTTGAGAGTAATCTCTCCGGTAGTCGGACCATAGTGAGAGTAATCTCTCTGGTAGTCAGGTCATATTAAGAGTAATATCTCCGATAGTCGGGTCATTTTGAGAGTAGTCTCTCCGGTAGTCTAGCCACATTGAGAATAATCTCTCCGGTAGTCGGACCACATTGAGAGTAATCCCTCGGGTAGCCGAGCCACATTGAGAATAATCTCTCCGATAATTGGGCGACGAGAGTAATCTCTTCGATATTGGGGCAGTGACGAGTACCCATCCCTCACACCTATTATAATTTTCTTCATGCATGGATCATCTCGTTAAACAAGAACACATCTTCTTGTTTGACCTACAAAAAATGACAAAAGAAGAAAAGCACAAGAAAAGAAGAAGAAATTATCTTCACATCAATACTTTCAAGTTGTCAAAAATAAACTTAAAGTGGTTTGCAAATGCAGAAAGTAATGCTAATAGAATGAAAAGTATATCGTATTTATAGATGTCAAAATGCAATGGTTGAAAGAGAAGTGCCTATATAGGATCAGTTATGAGGCGGCAGAAATTGCAATTCGAGTTGAAATCCGTTTGAGCCAAGCCGATTCATTTACAAACTCAACCCCTTAAAGCAAACATACAGTTGAAGTCCTTCCAGACTATAAGCAGTTGTTTATTGTTTCACTCTTAGCTGTGGTCATCTCCTCCAACAAAACATTGATACATATTTATGGTGCATCTATTTCAAATATTTGGTCTGCTATCTTAAGTAATTAATTTTACACTCTTATAAAAATGTATGTAGTTATATTAACTTTTGATATACTCAGAAGAGCCAGTAAAAATAAGCAAAGTTATATGTATTCAATCTGTTGGCTGAATTGCAATATGCCACCGACGGTTTAATTGGGCTTCAAGACGTCATTTAACTACATGAAATGTGGAATTTAAGACTGGCATAAATGTTGGTTTTAAACATCTCAAGTGAACAATCAAATGATTAAAGGGATCTGCTATTCCTCAAGTACTTGGAATTAAAGGATTATGATAGGATGAAAAATAAATGATGTCGTACCAATACTTCAAGCCTTGTCTCGTGTTCAACAAATTTATATTTCCAAAGATTCTAAAGTAGAGAGTATTTATAGTATATAAATTTTATTTAAATTAAATTTATAAAATAATTTAAAATATATTTTAAATTTAAAATATATTGATCCTTACGGACAAATATATAAATTAATTAATTACATAGGTCCAATATATATAGATTAAATAAATAAGTATCTATTGGATTAGTCCATTTAATTGGGCTAAAGTGATGAGCCCATTTTATTATGCCCAAACTAGAGGTCCAGTTTGGTGCCACATGTCAAATGACATAATATGCCAAGTCAAATGAAAGATCCAATAGGATTGTGTCATGCGCCAAAATGACAAGGCACGCCAAGCCAAATTAAAAGGCCAATAAAACTGCGCCATGTGTGCAAGTGACATATTCTAGCCAATCAAATACGATCATGTCACACTTCAATTTGATTGGCCGGAAAGAGTTTTTTCTTATCATAACTCCTCCTTTCCACCACTATAAATAGGGGTCTCCATAACTTGGGAAAGACACCAGAAGTTATAACAAGAAGCAAAAAAGAGCTCATGGATCAAATGCTGCAAATTTCTCTACAAATTTCAAGCTTCAAGCAATCAAGTTCAAGTTCAAGCTCAAGAATGAAGGCCAAATCGAGTTCAAGTCCAAGTAATCAAGCTCAAGAACAAGATCATCGTTCGTGGTAACAACGACATATTCAAGATCAAGTTCAAAGGCCCTTAAATTTATTTATTGTTAGAAAGAAGAATCAGAGGATTTATTGAGATTGTAATATTCAAATATTCGAAATCAAATACTACGATTGTTGCGATTTTTTTCTGTCGTGGTTTTATTATCTCGGCGCAAATTTATTGTCTACAAATTTTGGCACGCTCAGTGGAACCAATTCTTCCCTTCATCTCTTCCTCATACAAATAAAAAAACTTCCCGTTTCAAGATTATCTATTGTGATGGTCGGGTACTTCAATTCTCGTCTTCAAGGTTCAGCAAGCCTACACCTCGACAAATCTTGAAGTAGGGGGCATTTGTAGACACTGAAATTTTAACAGATCAAGATAAATCCTAATTATAAATTCAAGACAACTTTTAAAATATTAGGAATCTATTAGGGTTACTTGGTGGATGCTCTACCCAAATCCTTATTTATGCCGATAAATGAGGATACATATGTCTTTCAAAGACGATCTCAGCAATTTCATAAACTCTCGGAATATGCACACACAAAAATCAAATATGTGATCTCCAAAATTCCATCAAACTTTTGAAATAATCATTAAGATCAAAGACATGTCAAATATGTCTTGCTAAAAGCCCTATAGTCGAAAAATACGCTGCTAAGACCCTCAAACCACGTAGAATAAATCAGAGAGAAGAATCAAGGGATAAACTGTAACCAGCAATGTTTATCAACAAAATCTTTTTTTCTTTGTATTTGTTTGTGATTGCAATTTTATTTTTTTCTGCACAAATTTATTGCAAACAAAATGTTTGTCAATATATTCGAAATAATATTAATTCACATCATGGTGTATAAACTATTTTTTCTGATTCAAGAATCATACTCCAAGAACTAGCAACAATATGATGTGTGGTGATTCTCAGTGACAATGGTAAACCTATAATTATTAGCGATTGTGGTTGACAAAAGAAGTTAGTGATGATTGTTGTACAATGATATCTTTGGTGGTGGTTGAGTCATGGTGGACGAAGAGTAAATGCATATGGTGTCTGATAGAGGTGATTATTCTGGTAATTGTAACATGAATATCAACAATAATAATGATTGATTATAGTAACTAGTGGTGAAAATGATTGGTGGTGGAGACTGATGATGGGAGGTGGTCAGTTGCAGTTGTGGCGGCTGATTATGATGGTGGATTGTGACGGTGGCTGGTTTTAAGGTAACGATGGTTGGTTGTAGCCATTATATATACGGACGATAACAGTGAAAAATCTTTTATAAAAATATTTTTCGTAAAAAATATGTTCCTTATCATAAGAATAGTGAAATAGAAATTAAATATGATTTGTCTGAAAATTTCTACTTTCAACTAGGAGAAATTTTATTTTCTTCAAATAGGTAAATCTGAAAAGAGAAATCGACTTAATACCAAAGATCATTAGGGGTCGTTTGGTAGATGCGTTAGATAAAATAATATATTTTTTATCGTTAATATTATTTATCCCTTTTTTGTAATATTTTCAACATATATTTGTTACACGTCATATTTGTATGGGTTAAAATTAAACCTAAGAATTTCGGCATGCATGGATGATTACTATGAGCGATTTGCAAATCAATGCGGGCAATTTGACCGAGGTTATATAATGATCAACATAGTGAGCCGTTGCGATCTACTAGGGCCGATGTCGAGCAGCATAGATAGGAGTAACAACTAGTTTTGTTTTGGGATCCTCAGAGGAAATATTCTATTGGATATTCTCTCTGTTTGTATCTTTTAGGATTCTTTGGGAATATCCCATATAAATAGTACAAGAGATAAGGCAAAAACATGTAATATTATATATGATAAGAACACTTTTGAAAAATAAGCTCTCTAGATAAATACAAAGAACAACTTTCTGGATAGATTCGACATTTTTAGATTATTTATTGTTATTTCCACTAGATCCGAGAAAGCTCTCAATATTCTCTTATATTCTTGTCATTCATTATTGTCAGAGGGAGAAATCATTCAACTCCTTTAATATTGGGTGAATCTTTCTTCTTATTTATATTTATTGTCATTTATTGTTATTTAATACTTGATACCTCATGTACATTATTACATTCGACAAACTTATTTCTTGCACATTAATTTCATTTCTTCACTGCTCATACCTCTGGTATTGTCAATCCAAGATCTAAGGTTATTATCTTTAAGTAGGATTTACTCTCCTTAATAACTAATTAATTAGTTTAACCAAAGATGATTATTTTTTGGTCAAGAAATTTGGTGCCGTCTGTAGGAATTTCCTAGTCAAAGTCTTAGTTTCTTTCAGATCTAAAATAAAACAACACAAAACCTTGTCTTTTCTTGTTTGCATAGTTTAACATGGCAGGTAATGGAGAGAAAAGAATGAAGGCAGTAACCGATCAAATACCCATTGTTTGGTCTTTCCTCACTATGATGCCCTTGTTATTACTTTACGCATCTTAGATACTGATGTAAAACGTATTATAGTCGATGATGGGAGTGTCACATACATTATCCAACCCTCGAATTCTCGCACAAATGGCGCTCGAGTATAGGATAGTGCCACGCGGCATCACATTGACGGGTATTAACAACGGAGTTGAACGGACATCAGGAGAAATCACGCTACCCGTCTTGGCCGGCTGTGTCACTTGGAGACCACATTCCACATTATGGAACAGGATACAGCATATAACACCATTATAGGTAGGCCTTGGATACACGACATGAAATCCGTCCCCTCCAGCTTATATCAAGTCATTAAATTTTCCACCATTTGGGAAGTATTCAGCATCAGAGAAGAGCAACGTACTATCCGAGAATGCTATCGCATTGCCCAAGACTTCACATACACCCAACAATTGAACGGCAAAGCTGAGGAGGCTTAAAAATTAACAAGATCGGGGTCAGGTGGTGATGAAGGGAAAGATGTCATCAGGGACCCTGAAATCACAGAGACACAGGGTCAATCGTAGAAGATCTCGGCCCCGTAAAACTCGACAAAGATAACCACACCAAAAAAGCCTACATCGGCCACAAACTTCAAGAACCAGGTAAATTCCATCAATTTTTAGCTAACAACACATACATGTTTTCCTTTTCCCATGCAGATATACATGGGCATCCTGAAAGAGACATCGACACGCAAGTTGAATGTCAGCCTATTTTACCCATTAGTACGGTAAGTTAGGTGGACGTTCAATTGCGCAATAAATGACGCGGTCCACACAGAGGTTGAAAAACTGCTGGAAAATGGCTCTATCAAAGAATCAAAGTACCCTCAATGGATCGCCAACTTGGTCATGGTGAAAATGAAGAATGGGAAATGGCGGATGTGCATAGATTTCAAGGATCTGAACAAAGCCTGCCCGAAAGACTTATTCCCACTTCCCCATATTGACCAGCTCATTGACGCAACGATTCGTAAGAAAATGCGAACAATGCCAAAGATACGCCCCCATGATCCACCAAGCGGCGAGCACCTCCACTTAGTCACCTCGCCTTCGCCTTTCATCAAATGGGTGATGAACAACGTCGAACCCCTCCTAGTAGGACGAGGTAATGTACGTTCTTTTAGTTTTAACCGACTATTTTTTCAAGTGGGTGGAAGCAGGTGCATACGCCTAAATATACGAGCAAGAAATGATCGCCTTCATATAGATGAATATCGTGTGTCATTTCAGACTCTCCAAAGAAATCAGTTGTGACAATGGGCCTCAATTCACTGGAAAAAAGATCGCTGAGTTCTTCAAGAAATGGCATATCAAACGAATACTCTCCACACCATATCATCCCGCGGTCAATGGATAAGCGGAGTCCTCCAACAAGTCAATATTGAATATCATGAAGAAGAAGCTTGAGAGCTCCAAGGGACTGTAGCCATAGATGCTGTTGGAAGTGCTATGGGCATACTACACAACGCCAAAAAACAAGCACATGAGAAACATTGTACTCACAAGTCTATGGGACTGATGTAGTAATATCAATCGAGGTTGGAGAACCAAGTCTAAGGTGCTCACACGAGAGCGGGATGAGAAATGAAGAAAGTAGGAGGGAAGACATTGATGAGGCTGAAGAACTAAGAGACATGAAGCATAAGGAATTAAAAACAACAGGCATAGAGACACTACAACAAAAATGCCAAGGTCAGGCCGCTCAAAGTTGGGGACTACGTACTCAAAGCCAAAACACAGGCAAGCAAGGATCCACGGGAAGGAAAGCTAGGGACTAATTGGGACGACCCATATACAATTACGTCGGCAGCAAGCAAAGGGATGATCCAACTGGAAATGATGGAAGGAAAACTACTACCAAAAAACTTGAACGTCGCTCACCTCAAGTATTTCTACTTCTAAGGAAAGATGTTCTCCGAGCCGTACTCTATTTCCGTCACCTGAGTTTTGTCCCAATTGGTTTTTCTTGGGGAGGTTTTTAACGAGGCGACGAGGAGGAAATTTTGAAGTTAAACACGAGCAGGTAAGAACACAAGTTAGCTAGTTCATTGTTCGACCCATCAAATACTTCTCCAGGTCGACCAATAAAGGGACTGGATAGACTGGGACTGGAATACCAGCCTGGAAAATGTGTAAACTTCTCCAATGTATATATGTAATCAAATCATACAAGAACATGATGTTCGCCTATTTCTCCATCAAGTTTGACACTGCACCAATTAAGACACTCACATTCGACCTCATTCGAATTAATTAAGAGTAACATTCGACCTCGCTCGACTAATTTCATATTCAACCTCGATCGAATTCATTTGACCAAGATCGAATTTCCTTCACAGTTAACCTCATTCGAATTAATTATGGTGACGTTTAACTTTACTCGAACTAATCAAAGACACACTCGGCCTTGTTCGAGCTAACGCCTACCAACACAATTCTTTTAAATCAAGGAAATCAATCGAGGAAAACATTCCAGGAAAAAAAATTAGAAGACTCAGAAATAAACATCAAAAGTAGCATTCCAATTCATAAAGGTATCTTACAAGAGCCGAAAAGACACCCACATACGTAAAAACAAAAGATTACAAAAAGCATCACTTAGCAGCATCGTCCCTGCCATCATCCTCGCTGGTCGAGTAAGCAATCGTACCAAGCACCTTGCTCGATTCTGCCTAGCTTGCTTTCATCATTTCCCACCAGTGGAGTGGAGGGATCATAACCACAGGTGACTCGAGCTGTGCGAGCCTTGGCATGAGTACCCTCGAACTCAACCTTTGTAATTCTCCCTACCACTGTCAAGTCCCTAAATATGTCTAGCGGAGCTCAGCGTGGATCCACTTCTCGTACGAATCCCGCACAATGTATGGATAATCGGAAGTGTGAGAGGATGATGGTCGATCCAATAGCTACGCCCTTTCGTCCTCAAGAGTGACGACCTGATCATTTAAGTTCAAAGCCTCTCCCTTAAGCCCACTAATCTACTCATCAAGCCATACCTCCCTGAGCACGGACGCCTCGGCTTCACTTGACCATTCATACATGAGGATGCGGATGACCTCCTCCAACGCCGCCACCCTTGCCAAAGCCGCCATCCTGACCTCCTCAACCTTCCCTAACTCTGTTGTCTTTTCAATCGGCTCATCACCTAAATCATTGGCCCTGGCTGAACTCTACTCAAGTTCAGCCCGCAAGGATGCCACTTGAGCCTGAAGATCGACACACTCATCCAACAACCCTACTCACCATAATCTCATCCTCCTTAATCCTAAAATCTCCCTCGAGCTCGTTACATTTGCCAATAATCCTCACGAGTTCAACATCCTTCTACCTCAACTCATCTCGAAAAAGACTGGAAATTACCGTCCGCATTGAATCGGGTGCATATCTCACGGTACTTGGCATGGTACTCACAATACTTCAAATCCATTCTCTTAAAAATAGCCTTCCGCTTCTATTCTCAGCAGGCGCTCTCAACCTCCAAACTGAGAGTCTAATGAAAAATAAGGGCAAAAAAAAGTTAATTAAAACAAAAAAGAAAGAGATTGAATGTAAGGTACGAGAACAAACAAAAAACAAACTTACCATAAAAGCCATTTCAGATATGCCTAACAGCAAATCGACATTATCAAATATACTTAAAGTCCTATTCTTGGTGCTAGAGCTAAGAGGACCAAACAAGGAACTTCGCTTTCTATATTACCCAATAAGTCAAGGTCCAAAGGAATGACTATGGTGCGAGTAGATCCCTCAGTCCTCACTTCAACCCGGGTAAACCCCTCATTGAACATCTGTACCTCTTCGGGATCGATGTCAGAACTGGTTTCATATCCGTCTACGGCCACACCCTTCCCTCTCTCCTTGGCTAATTAAAGAAATATCAGCCTGTCCTGGTGGTGAAGGATCGCTCCTAAGAGTTGCCTCCGCCACTTGTAATCGCCCTTCTTCTTCAACAATGACTTCGGGCGAAGGAGAAATTTCTACAACCTCTGTAGGTGGAAAAATCTCAATGTTCAAACCCACGTCACCCTCATATGCAACCGTGGCCATCTTATGATCACCTCTTTCTGTCTCTTGGCTCCAGCTATCACGTTGCTGATCTCTACTCTCTGCCTTTTTAGCGGAGTTGGATCCTCCTCACCCGGTGATAATTCATCTACCAATTGTAGTAAACGAGAAGCTGGAGTCTCCAGTGATGAGGTAGCAGCCTGTCGGCTAGGCCTACGTAGGCCGAGGCCTGATAAGAAGCAACAGTTTGTATAGACTTGCCTGCAGTCGCAGCAAACAGAGACCCAGTCGAGGTACTCGATTGATAAAAAGCGGGATAGGAGCCTTTACTCTTCTCAGAGCCCTCCGACCTGATAGCAAAAATAGAAGTTAAGCTACATGAAGTGAAAAAAAAAAGACGGCATGAAGGCCGAAGCAATTAAAGATAGAAATGAATTGACTTACTGGTCGTAGAAGGTTTACGTCCAAACGTTTTGTTGAACAACGACCATTCACGGATACTCACAGTGTGAGGTAAAATTTGACTCACCCAGTCACAAATATCGGTGACCAACATTGGAGGCTCCTTCTCAGCTACTCAAAAGATGAAAAATATCGATTATGTCACCGTTGAGAAACAAAACAAGCAATCGGTTAACAAAAATACTTACAGGCAAAGTTCCACACTTCAGGGAAACCACTGGGATTCTCCATCACGTGCTCAAACTTAATGTAGAAAAGTTAAATAGAAATCGATGATTTGCTTATCGTCCATCTTCACCACCATTCCCCCGGTCCCAAGATGGGAGATATATCATCATACCCTTGTGAAATCTTGGTGCGAAAAGGTGTAGTAGATGGTAGATGGAAATATCCCGATTGGCTAGCTCCGCGTACTTTATTCAATAGGAGGAAAGTTTATAAATATAGGGGAAGATTTGGGCCGGGCAGACGCCGCAGTAGCGGCAAAATTCCTCTTCCAATAGGTGTACATTATCAGCTATACCTACCAATGTATTAACTAGTATTATATAGAGGATATAGTAATAACTTTTTAACTGATCAAAAGTTAAGATTCATAGTGTATGATCAGTATTAAGTATTTGATTTAAACATACTGAATGTATATCTAAAACATAGTGATTGCATAATTTATCTTTTTGTTTAATTGTCCTCCCAATCTCTCTCTCTGTCGCGTCCATGGGTCAATTTTTATGCTAAAAACTATGAATGATTATCATATAACAAGCAAAAAACAAATACGCCTAAAGATCACTTTATCCTCATAACCACCCTAAAGGATATTATGATGAGTATAGAGGCCAACAGTCAGAGCTAGTTACATAACGAATAAAACTTATTTCCAACATTATGCTTTATAACATTGCGAATTAATTTGTTTTTGTTGGAAAAATATTAGATGATTATTGAAAATAAAAGGTTTAATTTGAGGCGTGTCAAAAATATTGTTCTTAAGAATATTTCGTCTACACAGAGATGAATAATATTATGTATATCCTCCATGATTCAACAAGCTCTTCTAGTATTACTAGGAGCACAAACAATAAAGTTTAACGAAAATAAAACTCAGCACAAAGAATGGGGAAGAAAGGATTTTTAGTTTTTTTTTCTTTTACTCTACTACCATAAACACAAGTTGATAGCTGTATATATAGTCCAAAAACTTTACAATATGAAGGAACAATACTTTAACAATTCAAATAAGCTATTAAAGCTTTCTGTTACAAATATTCCATTAAAACCAATATGTTAAAGCAATACGTTAACAAGTGATAGTAACGTATAATAACTTACAAATTCATACTAATAGGTATTCAATTGTCTATTTTATTTTATCACAAATTGAATTCAAAATTAAACTAATTTTCAGTTGCAAATATATTTAAAATATTATAATAAAGACTCATTAACATAATATCAAAAGAATGAACCTACACATCAATTTGAAGATTTTTTTTTGAATTATCAAATTATTTTTTTAACAATCCACAACATAACTCAAAAAGAATATTAAATCATAGAATAAAATAAAAAGTTTCGCTGGGTTTACACAAATGAGCATAATGCGTCGATCTGATGTCTCTTGGACTATGAACCAGACCTAGATAAAATAAGATTAAACTTACAGAAAAATTGGTGAAGTTTAGAACTTCTACGAGCCTAGAAATATTTTGTAACTATAGTGTCTTATCTATCACATTCTACTCGCACACACTTTATTATTTATCGCGGTTTTGTGCTAATAGGCCATGCATGCGCCTGGTTTTCATGAGTGCTCTAGAAATTTCGCCACAAATTTCTTAGTAGCGGTCCCACTCCACACTCATATAGGTCCATCCATCAAGTTATTCTGCAGCACAATACACCACCAATAAAAGGCTATGGATTATTAGATTAAGAGTTTAATAACTCAATCTCTCATTCCTTGCAGTCTTGCAAAAACGCATACACCATAGGAAGAGATATAATCTAGTAGTGCACATTTGATAGACTAGTGACTTGTTATTACCCATATGAACATACTTCATGGGATCTCCAATCACATAGGTTGGGTTACTATCATAGTTGATATAACTCAAATTGGCAAAAGTCACATTTGCCTCGATGTTTCAGATATTAGTTTTCTTCCCAAAGATTTAGTCAGAGGATCGACCAAATTCACTTTTGACTTCACATAATCTATGAAAGTAATTTCATTTTTCAGCAACTGTTTTATCACATTATGTCTCAATTGGATATGTCTATGTTTCCCATTAAAGGATTTATTTTTGACAATGGTTATTGCAGCTTGGCAATCACAATGCATCAACATAGAAGGTGTCAGTTTAATTCTTAGTGGAATACTCGCCAAAAGATTCTTTAACCACTCGACCTCATTTCCAGCTAATTCCAATGCCACAAACTTAGATTCCATGGTAGATCTAGCTATTATTGTTTGTTTAGCTGATTTTCATGCCACATCACCCCCACCAAGGGTGAACATATAACCACTAGTGGATTTTGTCTCATCTGAATCAGAGATCCAGTTAGCATCACTGTATCCTTCTAGTACAATGGAAAGTTCACTATATTTAATACCATAGTTCATGGTACCTCTCAAATATTTCATTACTCTTACTAATGCATTCCAATGATCATGACTCGGGTTTTGAGTATATCTACGCAATCTACACACAGCATATGCAATATCAGGTCTAGTAAAATTCATCAAATGCATTAGTTTACCAATAACTTAAGCATATTTATTTTGATCTATGGCATCTCTCTTATTCTTTTTTAATTGACTACTAGCATCATAAGGAGTGCTTACAGGTACCACATCAAAATTATCGAATTTTGTAAGAATTCTTTGAACATAATGTTCTTGAGTTAACATCAAACTATTGCCATCTCTTATAATTTTCATGCCTAAGATAACACTAGCTTCTCCCATGTCTTTTATCTCAAAATTAGAAACAAGAAAATTTTAATTTTATCTACCAAATCAAGGCTAGAACTAAAAATTAGCATGTCATCCACAAAAAGGCAAATAATAACACATGTACCATCTACACATTTTGTATAAACACATTTATCTACTTCAATTGATAAAAAACCATCATTAATCAATACTTGATCAAATTTTTATTGCTACTGTTTAGGCTCTTGTTTTAGACCATATAGAATTTTTAAAAATTTACATACTTTATTTTCTTGTCTAGACACTATACAACCCTCGGGTTGCTCCATGTAAATTTCCTCTTCCAAATTACTATTTAAAAAAGCAATTTTGACATCCATTTGGTGAATATAAAGTTTATAAATAGAAGCCAAGGAAAGTTTTACACGAATCGAGGAAATTCTAGTTATAGGAGCATACGTGTCAAAATAATCAATATTTTTCTTTTGAGTAAAACCTTTTGCAACAAATCTAGCTTTATATTTATCAATGGAACCATCCGGAATGAGTTTCTTCTTAAAATTTCATTTACAACCAATGAGTTTAGCTCCCGGAGGTGACTCAACTAAAATCCAAGTTTTATCTTGTAAAATCGAATTTAATTCTACATCGATAGCTTCTTTCCAAAATGAAGCATCAAACGAAGAAATAGTATCAGAATATGTTAATGGATCATTATCCACATGATAAGTATAAAAATCATTACCAAAAGATTTTTCTTTCTTTAGTCTTTTGCTTCTTCTTATATCCTCACTTTAAAAATTATTTTGAACAATTGGAACATGTGAAATATTATCACTTGGAATAACAGGAGCTTCATAAATTTTCTCAAATTTTAAAGGAAAAATATTTTTAAAAAAATCAGCATTTTGTTTCAACAATAGTATTATTTTCAAGTACATCACTTTTGACTACTAAAAATCTGTATGCTGCATTGCTTTCAGCATACCCAATAAACATACAATCAGATGTTTTAGATCCTTTTTTTCTTTTTTTTTAGGATCAGGAAACATAACGTTAGCAAGGTAGCCCCACACTTTCGAATATTTCAAATTCG
This sequence comes from Nicotiana benthamiana, assembly GCA_034376525.1. Lineage (NCBI taxonomy): Eukaryota > Viridiplantae > Streptophyta > Magnoliopsida > Solanales > Solanaceae > Nicotiana > Nicotiana benthamiana. The sequence continues at coordinate 81,763,961 of CM067325.1, read as the reverse complement.
GTGGATAGCCCTTCCACAACTCATAAAGAGTTTTACCCATTTTCTTATAAGGAATTTTATTTTGTAAATGACAAGCAGATAAAATGGCTTTACCATAAAGATTATCCGGAGAATTAGAACTAACAATCATGCTATTCATCATTTCCTTTAATGTCATGTTTTTCTTTCAGCTACACCATTTGATCGTGGAGAATATGGCGGAGTTATCTCCTGAATTATCCTTATTTCTCACAATAATCATTCAACAAAATAAATTTACCACCTCTACTAGATCTAACTATTTTGATTTTCTTATTTAATTGATTTTCTACTTCAAACTTATAAATTAAAAACTTATCAAAAGCTTCATCTTTATTTCTCAACAAATAAACTTTTGTATATCTAGAAAAATTATTTATAAAAGTCACATAATACTTTTCCCCTCCTCTAGTCATAGTTTGTTTCAAATCTCCTAAATCAGTATGAATTAAACTTAATAATTCAGATTCTCTAAATGCTGAAGCACATGATTTCTTAGTTTGTTTAGCTTCTGCACAAACTTCACACTTATCAATATTCGAAAAATTAATATTTGAAATAAGTCCTTTAGAATGTATTTTTTAATATAAAATAAACTAACATGTCCTAATCTAGCATGCCATAAATTAAAAGAATCAATCAAGTAAGAAGAAGTACTAGTATTTTCATTGTTAACATTGAGTACAAACAAGTCATGGCTATAATAACCCTTGCCAACAAAATTATTATTCTTGGTCAACACGACCTTATCAGATTCAAAAGAAACCTTCACTCCAAATTTTTCTAATAATCCTACAGAGACCAAATTGGCTCAGATACTAGGAGCATGCAACACGTCATTCAGTGCCAAAGTTTTACCAGATGTGAGTTTGAGAAGAACTTTTCCTTTCCCAGGAACTTGCGTAGTTCTTGAGTCACCAAGATAGATAATGTTTTTTCCCTCCTCAACTTGGGTGTAAGACACAAAGTCTTATTTGTTAGCACATATGTGCCTAGTGGCACCAGAATCTAACACCCAATCTTTCACATTGGCCACAAGGTTCACTTGGGAAACAACCGCAATAATTATATCATCCACTTGGCTTCTGTCAAATTTACTTTAGCCTTATTGGGATTGTCATTCCCAACACATTTTGAACATTGAGCAACATAGTGGCCAGGTTTTCCACACACAAAGCAGTTGCTTGTTTCCTTGAAGGTTTGATTGTTGGTTTTGTGCTTATAACCATTTCTTTTATCATACCTATTACTTAATTTTCTCTGACAGTTGTTCTCCTCCATAGTGCGGCTTCTAGTAGCAATTTCTTTTTCTTTGTCAACAACAACATGCTTGAGGTTAAAATTATCTCCACCAAAAACAACAACAACAACAACAGTTGATGCAGCATGAGTAGTAGTTGTCACACCTCCTTTTTGCTATCCACAACCCGGCGAAGGGCGTAGAAAAGGGAGTTTTTCAATTAAAGGACAATCGAAACGAGATTCAATTATTTAAAAGAATTTTAGAGTCGCCACTCGGGAGATTTATGGTGTCCTGAGTCACCGGTTAGAATCCCGAATCAAGGAAAGAATGACTCTGTTTAATAGTCCGCGGACCACATCACATAAATGCACCCATGGATTTTGACGCATTTCAACTTCGTTGAGATTTAAATTTGAATCACACAAATGTGCACCCGTACTTAGGAAAGGTGAATTATTAGAGACGCTTCCTAAGGCGACTAACGCGTTATTATCTTTGTGAGAGGCCGTGAATACTCATTAAACGGCTCGTCTCGAATGCTAAGTGTGCTAAATTATGCATTTTACAAGAGATGACCCAATGAATATCTCATACTGAAACTATTTGATCCTAAAATTAACTACACGGGTTTATTGTTTTGCCACATTCGGATGGTCTGGGTTAGCTGGGCCTCAATAGAGCCCAGCTTGACATCCTTAAGCTCGGGTCCAAGGGCAGCCCTTTCATTAACCTCCAAAAGGGAAAGGCCCTTATTCAATTCTGCACTTTGGGTCATAAATGCAAGCTGAATCTCAGGGACCATACATATATACAAATTACCAAAGTTGGCGAGCCAAGTGGCCCAATCAGCCCAAACAGGCACTGGCTTGCACAAATAATCGAAATCTTAGACACCCTGATATTACTAATATGTATCATGTTAGACATTTTAACAATCCAAACAATTCTTCAGATTTGTCCAACTTTTAATTGAAATTATAAGTGGACTTACATTTGCTAAATATAGCTATACTAACAACAACTCAGACAGAGTCCTTTGAGTCAATTACGAGCATACACGAATTGTATGAACATGAAGGCTACATTGACGACTAAATACACTATCACTACACTAATGTTCCAATAAATTACACAAACAAACTTTTCCTGGGATGTATCACGGCTACAGGATATCCTGCAACTCATGAACACCTCAGAATTCATGCCAGGCTTAAATGCAAGACTGGAAATCTATTTATTATATTACACTGGCTGACTGCAGGAATAACTAAAACAATGGGTTTCCTAATTAAACATCATGTAAATGAGGTGCACAGCTAAACACTAAATGACATTTATTAGCTAAAATGAGACAAAGGGAAGGGAATTTTGAGTCATTAATCGCTTGCATTCCATATTCATAGCTACATATTACATTCGTATGAGATCCATAGGGCCAAAATACACCTGAAAAATGGAAAGAAAGTGAGGATGGAGGTTCAACAAATATGCAGCATAGTAATAGCAACACAACCACTCTAAATAATCTCAGATCCCAAGAAATTGAAGATAAATGACAAGAAAATTTTTAACTCGAAGAAGTGAAGTAAAAGGAGCCCATAATGACTTTAAATCATCATATAACCAAACTCAAATCAAATGGGGCCAAATAGTTAGAAAGTTTTTCAGAATGGGAAGCTTTTTAGAGGATCAATGATAGGTCCAAATGTAACAGTAAAATCTTATCAGTTGTACGTATATATTTTCTAAAGTTTTTTCCAGACCCCTCTCATTGAAGAAATGGTTGCCTTTATAGGCAAAACCATAGGGCAACTTTAGATTTCCCTTTTTTCCTTTAAGTCCTTGATGTTATGACTTGCTAGCCAAGTTACAACTAACGTTTTTGCTAATAGACCCCTACTGAAAGCTTCTTATATTAACTACCAAAGATTCCCTAAACCTAAACACCCAGATTACCCTCTCAGGACCCCTGTTTTTACCCTGACCTTCCTGGGCCAATTGGCTCAACTAATTGGGTCATAAAACCGTGAATTAACCCCATGAATGAGCCTGCTGTTGCCAATCAGGCCCATACTCTTTACAAGACTCAAAACAATCATTAAAAAAGACAAAATTTATTGTCCCAGACCCACTACACCATCACAATATTATTTTAAGGCCTATTACAATACTATGCTCAAGTCAAATATGCAGAGTTTAATCAGTCTGAACCTTTAAGGTTACATGGTTTATTACTGATCCAAACTAAACACATAAATGAAAGCTAACAAACAAGGAGATGGGAATCCTAAGTTAGTATTAATCATTATGCTATCATGAGTTAACTGGAACAAGACAAACAAGCATGTAGAAAATCTGTTAGCAATTTAAACAAACATAATCATAGATAGCACAACCAACATTTCCAGTGTTATTTAGACTAATCCTACAATGGGGATTTAATCACATATTTGTCTCAATTTAAATTAAGTAATAATTAAATATTTCCTGAACTAAGCTAATTAATTTGAAATGAACACGCAAAGGATGAAACCTATGCGATTGATTCAACAAGATGAACAGAATTCTAATTGGAGACTTGTCGTCTGAATAAAATAAAAGAAGTCGAGGAGGATAAAGACAAGAAAATCAAAAGGTTTACCTAATTGAGAATGCCTTGAGATGGAATTAGTCACAACTCGAGATAGAAACCCCCAAAATCCGTTCAAGATTAGACCTTCAGAACCCTAGATTCAGGAGATGTATAGTTCTGGGTGGTTTTGAAGGAGGCAAACGAAATTTAGACATGAGGGAAGAAATAGGGTTATGAGGGTGTTGATAGGGTGGTGTTTGACGGTATTTGGTGGCAGCCACCGCCGTGCATGAAGGAGTTGCCGGTGGCTGCCGTTTTCAAGCAAATATTCGGCGCGTTGTGGCTATATTTGAGGGTAACTAGTGGCAAGTTTAGGGTGAAGGTGGTGAGAGGAGTTATTGGTGTTGATTTGGGAGTGGTTTGCCACTGGCTGCCGCCGTACACGGCGGAGCTTCCGTATTTTGATCGGATAGTCGAGCACATCGGCTGTGATTTGTGGGATGATATTCATGGGAATGGGAAGAAGAGGATGAGGTGCTTCTGTGGTGTAAATTTTGGAGGTATTGGGGTTACTCGGGCGCTGGCGGCGGATGGTGGGGTTTGGGTGGCGTTACACTGCTGATGAACTGTACGAGGAGGGAGCCTTTGGTCTCTTATTTTGTTACATGCGTTTGGACATTTTTATTTGGTTTGGGGGGAATTTTGGGGCCGTTGGATGATGGGCGATGAACGACCCAGATGAGAGGCGACCAAACGATGTCGTTTTGGCATCCCCGGAGCTGGATCGGGTTGGGGACAAATGGACTGGGTATTTTGGGCCTGTGTTTTAATTACAAATGGCCCCAAAGAGTATATTATAGTGGAGTTGTATTTTTCAGGTGTTCTTTTTAATCTTTTTATTTATTAATTCAATTCCTAGAACAAAATCATTATTAATCTACAAAACTTAATTAACCAACGATTATTAACAAATAAGATTGAAAAAATTACTTAAAATAAAACTTTGACACACATTAAGCCATTTTTTTGAATTTCGTTTTCCAATTACTAAATAATGTCTAAAAATGCAAAATTACTCCTAAATGCACATGTGTCATGTATTTTTGTATTTTTGTTATTTGAAATGCACAGAAATGCAAACAATTAACAGAATAATGCCACGAAAAATCAAAATTGCAAATAAACAAACCAAATTATTTTATTTTGAATTTATGAGAGTAATTCGTATAGGGCAAATATCACATGCTCACAGCTGCCCCTCTTTGCGCAGAAATACGAAGTGCTTTCGTGCAAAGATAAGTGAGCGAACATGAGCGATTTTTGCCCGTTTGAATACTCCGTGAGAAGAATTTTTGAAAAGTTTGACCGCACCCTTATTCAGAGGTTGCCTATATATCCTCGGCTAAAGAGGAATCAGGTCGGTGAAGTTCTAGAGTGTTTAGTAGCTGGGACTACCGAGGCTGTGATTTTTACTGTTGCTACTGCTGCTAGTGCCACTAGACCCCCTTATTACACCATTGTGAAAAATAAAGAAGCTAGACTAAGCTATGAATTATGGATTACAAGAAAACCTATTTATATCTTCCGACTTGCTCTGAATCTTGTCGCCTTGTTGTCTTGCATTTCTTGCTGTGGAACTTCTTGTTGCTTTGGTAACCGGTATTTCCTCCTGTGGGTTGTCTGGTAATCCTTCATGTGGAACTTCTTGTTGCCTTGTTGTATGGTGTTTCTCTTCATCTACGTTTGATGTCGAATTGCTGGTCTTAAGATGTACTCCGTTGAAAGCATTCCCTCGTTCTACAGGTGGGCGTCTGGCGGCTTGAACTCGCAAATTGAAAGATATTCCATTGTTCTACAAGTGGGCACCTGATCATCAAAACTTGACTTCTGATAAATATTCCCTTGTTCTCCAGGTGGACGCCTGATTACCAAGCCTTGAATTTTGAAAATGATTCCCTTATTCTACAGGTGGGCACCTGATTGCAAAACTTAAATTTTGAAAAATTGTCCCTTGTTCTACAGGTGGGCGCCTGATTACCGAACCTTTGAATTTGGCAAATTATTCCCTTATTCTACAGGTGGGCGCCTGATTACCAAAACTTTGAAATTTTAAAAAATATTCCCTTGTTCTATAGGTTGGTGCCTGATTACAAAAACTTGCAATTTTGAAAAATATTCTCTTGTTCTACAGGTGGGCACCTGATTGCAAAAACTTGAAACTTTTGAAAAAAAATATTCCCTTGTTCTCCAAGAGGGCGCCTGATTGCTGAACTCGAATTGTGTTCTCTTGTTCTCTATGTGGGTGCTTGATTATCAAAACTTGACACTTGAAAGATATTCCCTTATTCTACAGGTGGGCGCCTGATTACCAAGACGTAAATCTTGAAAAATATTCCCTTGTTCTACAGGTGGGCGCCTGATTAGTACAACTTGAATTTTGAAAAATATTCCCTTATTCCACAGGTGGCTGCCTGATTATCAAAACTTGATTTTGAAAAATATTCCTTTGTTCTACAAATGGGTGCCTGATTACAAAAACATGAATTTTGAAAAATACTCTCTTATTCTACTGGTGGGCGCCTGACTACCAATACTTGAATTTTGAAAAATATTCCCTTGTTCTACAGGTGGGGGCCTGATTGCAAAAACTTTTCCCTTTGAAAAATACTCCCATGTTCTACAGGTGGGCGCCTGATTACAAAACTGGTCGTGACAATTCTCAACTGCTGACAATTTCCAGACTATGTTGTGTTTCTGAAAAGGTATTATTTTCCATTATGTATCATTATGAGCTATATTTGTTGAGGATATGCTGGTGGCTAATGATTAAAACCACCTCCGATTATCCAGGAGGGTCTTGACAACTCCTAATTTGTTGACAAAAGGGTGAAAGCTAGGGGTTAGTATTTAGGGCTACATCCCACTACCTAGGGGAGGGGGGACCTGATAACTCTTCTTGACTCTTGCTAGGGCAGTATCTAATCTAAGTCCTATTTTTCAGGAGGGTCCTGATGACTCTTGCTGACTCACCTGGAGAAATTTGAAAGTTCCCTTCTACATCCCATTTTTCAGGAGGGTCCTGATGACTCTTATTGACTCTGGTTGGAGAAATATTTGGGTTTGACCTTGCCACCTGAGTGTTGTGTTCTAAGCCAAGTCCCATTTTCCAGGAGGGTCCTGACAACTCTAACTGAATCCTACCTTGACATACAAGTCATTTCTGTGCCATTTGTTATCCATGATTACTCCTAATCTTGAAATGAGTCCCATTTTCCAAGAGGGTCCTGAAGGTTCCGAATTAAATGTCAATTCTTATTTTTGGTTGTTTCTGCGAGTCTTGCTGGGGAGGTGTTGATACTTGCCCATGTTACCCGTACCTGTTTGAGTTTTAGACTGCGTTCCATCTCAACTTCTATGCCTCTTTTAACCCTCGGTTGTTTTTTATTGGGTTTTGATAGTCAGAGTTTATCCCATAGTGCTCTTTACCTGGGAGGGTGTTTATAATGGAGTATGTCCCTTTGGAATTTTAACTAAGTGCCACTTAGGCTCTTCTGGAATTTTCTACCCCTGTGTTAATCAAAGAAAACTTGTCAGTTTGAAAAGTGGTGGTTGGCTCGCATCATTCTTGTTGAAAGCAGCCTCCCATTGTCGTGCTCCATTGTGTTCAAATTCCTATACTGATGATGAGTTGCCTGAGTGGGTTGGCTGACCCCGAGCCTTTATGGCTTTACTTTTCTCCCCATTGTTGTGTTACACTCGTAGTCCATTTGCCAGAATTCTTTTTTGTCTCTTCCCGATGATTGGCGAGTTGATATATCATACTGGGTCAACTCTCATGGCCATTTCACCTTTGTGTTTGTGCTTTTGTCTCTTTTTCCGGAAGCATTATACCCTTCTCTGACAATTGCTGAGGTAGGGTGTTATGCTTGGTTGATCCTTTAACCCTCATGGCTTTGTTTTGTTTTTCATCCTAGTGTTACATTTTCGAACCCGCCCGAAATCCTTATCCCTTTCCTGAGACTACCCGTCCCATTTGGGATGCTCGACTAACTCTTGACCTTTATGCCCCCACTTTGCTTCCACCCTATGTTGCACCCTCGATCCTTCACCGGACTTCTTTATGTCTTTTCCTGATGACTGATGTATTACGCTTGGTCAAACTTTACGACCTTGTGACCTTTCCCGTTTTCGTTTGTGCCAACTTTACGGTCCATCTGAGATAGCCCAATCGGCGTATGATGCTCGGCTGAACCCAGAACCTTTGTGGTTTCATTTGCGTACCCCTTTATGTGTGGTACTCCTTCACTTTGCCGGTTCTTGTCTCTTCCATCAATTACAAATTATATGAATCCTTCCCTTTGTTGTACCTCCCTTGTTATCTTTGTTGCGCCTTGTTCCTTTGGGAGTTTAATAATCGGCTTTGGCGTTCCTTTCGTCGGCTTAAACAAAAGTTTGTAGACTTGAAAGAAAATGAAATGCAAAGACTTCGAACGGTATTTAAGGTATAAACTTCCAGACTCGCTGACTATAGAAAAGCAGAGAAAGAAAACTTATCTAAAGAGAAGCAGCTGGTTTTCATGATCATGACATGCACTTCGTCTTAGTCGATCCAATCCATTTAAATGACCGAACTTCTGCTGTCGTGCTTTTGTCATTGTGACCTTTCCGAACCAATCCTTTTAACCAAACCCTAACTCGTATTGCCCTACAGTGTTCGTCCATCAATAGCCCCTTTCTGAGTTTTGCTTTTGCCTTACCTTCGCCTCATGGTGCCTGTGAAGATTTTCACCGATAGGACTCTCTCATTTTGTTTTCTCTCAAACTTTCATCGAATTATGGTGCACGTGAGGGTTCTCACCGATAAGGCTCTCTTATTTTATTATCTCTCTTATCTGGCTCAGAGTGCTGTCCCTGACCTGAGTACCCTCTACCTGCTCGACTCGGCATCTTGAAGACTAATGAGAAGATCTTTCTTTGGACCGTAACATAGGCCTTTGGATGGGGTTAGAAAGATAGGGTATCAAAGGCTCAAAAAAATTCAAATGGGTTTAAACTGCAACTTTCGGAATCAACTTCTTATAACAAACACAACTTCTGCCCCAGTTTCTTGCTTGGGGACTTTTGGATTTTTATTTTGATGAGATTGGACAGTGAGGCTGCCTACGTATCCTTTTAAAAGGAATCAGGTCAAACATAGTTCATGATTCCTTGTTTTTGTTGTTGTTTTTTTTCTTCTCCCTTTTTCAATTTTTCTTTCTTTTTTCCTTTGTTTTGTCTTCTTTTTCTTTTTTTTTTCCTTTTCTCTTTTCTTGTTTTTCTTTTTCTTTTCTGTTGTTTTTTTCCTTATTTTTCTTTTCTTTTATTTTCATTCTTTCCGTTCCTTTCCTTTCATTGCCTTCACACACTTACATTTCTGACTTCATTATCGATTCTGAAAGAGGGGTATAAAAAAAATTGAAGCTCAAAGGGGTTAGCAAAGGATAAAGTGTTTAGGTAGCCGAATAAAATGTCTTCGTCATTTTAATCTCCAAAGTTTGCCAAATACAAATAGACGTCAAGTATAAACAATGTTTTAAAGGAAATCATACATAATATCTTTTGACAACATCCGCATTGATAGCCATTTCCGCACATTTCCCTTCCACATCCATCAGATACAATGCACTATTGGACAACACTCTTGATACAATGAATGGCCCTTGCCAGTTTGGAGCGAACTTGCCTTTTGCCTCGGCCTGGTGAGGATGGATGCGCTTTAGTACCAGCTGACCTACTTCGAACTTTCTGGGGCGCACCTTTTTATTATATGCCCTGGCCATTCTTTGTTGATACAACTGGCCGTGACAGACCCCCGCCAATCTTTTCTCATCAATCAAATTCAACTATTCCAACCGTGCTTTGACCCATTCTTCGTTGTCGATTCCTGCTTCGGCCACGATTCTATGAGAGGGGATTTCAATCTCGGCCAGGATCACCGCCTCCGTGCCATATACCAACTAGTATGGAGTATCCCCCACTGAAGTGCGAACAGTGGTGCGATAACCTAACAATGCAAAAGGAAGCTTTTCATGCCAACTCCTGGATCCTTCCACCATTTTACGAATTATCTTCTTTATGTTCTTATTGGCCGCCTTGACTGCTCTGTTTGCCTTGGGGCGGTATGGGGTAAAGTTTCGATATGTGATCTTGAACTGCTAATAGACCTGTCTCATTAAGCGGTTGTTTAGGTTTGCTCCATTATCAGTGATGCGTGTTTTCGGGATCCCAAACCGAATAATAATGTTTGTGTCCATGAAATTGACCACGGCCTTCTGGTTTACTTCCCTGAAGGTTTTGGCTTCAACCCTTTTTTTGAAATAGTCAATAGCAACCAGGATAAATCTGTGCCCGTTAGAGGCTGCTGGCTCAATGGGCTCGACGACATCCATGCCCCAGGCAACGAAGGGCCATGGTGCCGACATCGTATGCAATTCAGACAGAGGAGAGTGAATTAGATCTCCGTGTACCTGACAATGGTTGCATTTGCGCACAAAGCTGATACAGTCCCGTTCCATGGTAAGCCAATAATACCCTGCCCGGAGAATCTTCTTTGCCATAACATATCCGCTCATGTGCGGCCCGCAGACGCCAGCATGCACCTCATTCATGACGACCATTTCCTGCCCAGCATCCACATATCATAGAAAACCGAGATCTGGCGTTCTTTTGTATAATATCTCTCCACTGAAGAAAAATCTACCCGACAAATGATGGATGGTTCTCTTCTGGTCACTCGTGGCTTGCAACGGGTACACACCCTTCCTGATATATTCCTTGATGTTGTGGAACCAAGGTTCACCGTTGAGATCCTCTTCCACCATGTTGCAATAAGCATTTTGATCATGGACCCGGATATGTATTGGGTCAACGTAAGCCTTGTCCGGTTGATGTAACAATGATGCCAAAGTAGCCAATGCATAGGCAACCTCATTGTTAATTTTGGGAATGTGCCTGAACTCTATTGACCGGAATCGTTGACAAAGATCCTGCAAGCATTGCCGATAGGGTATGAGTTTTAAATCTCTTGTCTCCCACTCCCCTTGAATCTGGTGTACTAGAAGGTCCGAGTCTCCCAAGACTAAGATTTCCTGGACACCCATGTCCACTGCTAATTTCAAACCCAAATAGCACGCCTCATATTCAACCATGTTGTTGGTGCAATTGAAGAGGAGTTGAGCTGTGACTGGGTAATGATGCCCTTCTTCAGAAATGAGTATCGCACCTATCCCGATGCCTTTCATGTTGGCAGCCCCATCAAAGAACAATTTCCCTCCGACTTCTCATCCCAATCCATTTCATTGATGTGCATCACTTCTTCATCTGGGAAATAGGTATTTAAGGGATCATATTCTTCATCTATGGGATTCTTTGCTAGATGATCTGCTATTGCCTGTGCCTTCATAGCAGTCATGCTCATGTAGACAATGTCGTATTCAATAAGCAAGATTTGCCACTTTATGAGCCTACCTGTGGGCATGGGCTTTTGAAAAATGTATTTCATCGTGAGATAAGATAAGTGGTGTATGACGACAAGTAATGCTTCAACTTTTGGGCTACCCACGTCAAGGCGTAGCATGTCCTCTCAAGATGACTGTACTTAACCTCATAGGCCATAAATTTCTTGCTGAGGTAGTATATGGCCTGCTCTTTTCTCCCGGTAACATCGTGTTGACCCAACACGCACCCAAATGAGTTGTCCAGGACTGTCAAATATAAGATCAGAGGCCTTCCTAGTTCTGGAGGGACCAATACTGGGGGGTTTGACAAATATTCCTTTATCTTATCAAAAGCTTCCTGGCACTCTCCCATCCATTTCACCACAACATCCTTCTTTAACAACTTAAAAATTAGCTCGCAGATGGTTGTGAGCTGGGCGATGAATCGACTGATGTAATTCAGCCTTCCCAGTAGACCCATTACTTCTGTTTTGTTTCTGGGTGGCGACAACTCCTGTATAGCTTTGATTTTTGTTGGGTCTAGCTCGATGCCTCGGCGGCTGACTATGAACCCTAACAACTTTCCCGAAGGAATCCCAAACGTACATTTTGTCGGGTTGAGTATGAGGTCACACCTGCGAAGCCTCTGGAAGAATTTCCTCAGGTCTTTAGCATGATCAGACTTCTTCCTAGACTTGCTTATTACATCATCCACATAGACCTCAATTTCCTTATGTATAATATCATGGAATATGGTTGTCATAGACCTCATGTATATGACCCCTGCATTTTTCAATCCAAAAGGCATGACTCTATAACAGTACGTCCCCCACGGTGTGATGAACACCGTTTTCTCCGCATCTTCCTTGTCCATTAAAATCTGGTGGTACCCAGCGTAACAATCCACGAATGACCCGATCTCATGCTTTGCGCAATTGTCAATCAATATGTAGATGTTCGGCAAGGGAAAGTTGTCCTTTGGACTTGCTTTGTTGAGGTCGCGATAATCGACAAGCACCCTGGTTTTTCCGTCCTTTTTCAACACAGGCACAACATTTGCTAACCAGGTGGGATATCGTGTTACGCGAATGATTTTTGCCTGAAAATTCTTGGTCACCTCTTCTTTGATTTTCACGCTCACATTAGTTTTGAATTTCCTCAACTTTTGCTTAATAGGCGGGAAGGCTGGGTCAGCAGGTAATTTGTGGACTACCAAATCAGTGCTCAGCCCGGGCATGTCATCGTAGGACCATGCAAAGACATCTTTTTACTCCAGCAATACTTCGATTATTTCATCTCTACGTTGTGGCTCCAGATGGAAACTTATTTTTGTTTCTCTGATATTATCCGGACTTCCTAGATTGATTTCCTCTGTATCATTCAGGTTTGGTTTGGGTTTTTTTTCGAATTGGGTCATCTCTTTACTAACCTCATCCCATGCCCTTCCTCATAATACCTTGATTCATCCTCGTGTTCTATTTCCTGAATTATTATTTCTGGACTAGACTTGTTTTGAAGATTGGTCCGAGGAGTCCATATGCATGTCAGATCACTGGAACCAGCATAAAAATAACTGTATGAAATAAAAAAAAAGAAAAGTAAAGAGAAATGGAAACTATCAACACTGCTAAAAGGGAAATTGCATTTCCTTAGAATCAAAGATGCAGAGTTTGCTCGTCCAAACGGTTGGAAATAACAACTGAGTTGACGCTAATACAAACTAGACTGAAAGGAAAATCAAAGTCGACTACCATGACTCCCTCCAAGTGGGAAGAGGAGTGGCTTCCTAGTTATTGATTTTTGCACGCTCTCCCACAAGCTACTCATCTGCCCCATTCGATCCCTTTCCCGCCTCGACCATATTCACTATATGGAACAGCCTTTCTAACCCCTTATTAAGATCTCCATCTGCGTCGATCAGCGGGCTGGAAGTCTTGGGTTTTTGGCCATTACTGGATTTGACAAATGATTTGGATAACCTTGGGATAGGTTTTGGGAGGACCCAGACTTTCTGTCTCATCTTCCTGGCTCGCCTTATGTCTGTGGCTGTGGGCTTGAACCCAAAGCCTAAAGTGTCTGGATTCTTGGGAAGGGATACTGGTTGCGCGATGCCTTGCAGAGAAGCTCCAACCCTTTTTCGGATATGAAACCATTTCTCAACATTTCTGAAGCTACCATGACAGATGCGATTGTTATCTTTGGGGTTGCAACAAACTGTCATTCTGGGAACTTCTGAACAACACCGCATCAAACAGCTGGTAAACCCATAGCCCTTTGTTGTCCTCAGATTCAATGAGAGGCACGATCGTGTCACCTGGGGTACATTGAATATCTTCTCCATTCACGACAATCTCTTGCCTGTCCCATTCAAATTTGACCATCTGGTACAGTGTAGATGGAACTGCTTTTGCTGCATGAATCCAGGGCCTGACCAATAACAGATTATAGGAGACTGATATATCCAGCACTTGGAATTCCAAAATGAACTCAACAGGCCCTATAGTTACTTCCAGCACTATATCTCTATGGTGTCTTTACCTCCGCTATCGAAACCTCGAACACAGATGTTATTCCTGCGGACCCTTTCATTTTCCACCTTCAGATTGGTCAATGTGGATAGTGGGCAAATGTTTGCACTGGACCCGTTGTCGACCAAAACTCGGGTGACCATGGCATCTTCACACTTCACAGTCTCCGTACCCTCCATAGGCAATTCATCGTCAGAGAATGCGACCCGGTTTACCTCGAATATCTTGTTTGCAATCTTTTCCAAGTGGTTCACCGTTATCTTATCTGGGACATGAGCTTCATTCAAAATCTTCATCAACGCCCGGCGGTGCTCATCTGAGTGGATTAGTAAGGATAACATAGAGATCCGGGCTGGTGTTCTCCTCAACTGTTCTATAATGGAGTAATCCTGCATATTAATTTTCTTCAAGAATTCTTCTGCCTCTTCTTCTGAAACAGCTTTCTTCACTGGTCCCGGGCTATCTTTAGAGATTCTGCCCTTTCTCAAATGTTCTAGGGCAAAGTACCTTCCTGATCAAGTTAAGCCTTGTGCCTCACACACTTCCTCCCTAACTTCTTTCCCTTTGAACATCACTATGGCTTGTTCATATCTCCAAGGCACGGCTTTGTTGTTGTTGATGATTGGGGTCTGGATTACTGATTTCACAATAACTGGCTCTATGCGGACACCTTCTACAACCACGACGGGTCCTCTAGCTGCCCCATGTACTGTTACCTTTGCGTGTTCTTGCTTTGGTACAACCACACATGCTGAGCTCCCCTGAACTACAACAGTTTTACTGCCTTCTTTTGCCCCGGTTACCAGCTTCTCACCGTTTGTGACCTTGGTAGGCTCGGTGGCTTTGATCATCATTTCTATTTGTGAATGTCTTCTGGACTCTCCCTTTCTCTCCCCAATTTCAATCATGTTGGTTTACTAGTGGGTTGGCATCGGGTTTTGGTTAATATTGGGCACCTCCAGAGTTTTCACCTCGATCATGTGGGAGTCAATAAGTTCTTGGATCGCGTTCTTTAAATGCCAACATTTTTTAGTGTCATGCCTTGGTGCACCAGAACAGTATTCACAACTGACTGAATAATCTAAATTCTTTGGAGGAGGGTTTGGCAGTTTCGGCTGAATTGGTCTCAACATGTCCAGTTGTCGCAGCCTCTGAAACAGGCTAGTGTAAGATTCTCCCAGCAGAGCGAAAGTCTTCTTTTTCTGCACCATCTCATTTCTCAGGGTTGGATTGCCTCGGAAGGCGGGCCTTGGGGGTTTCCGGTAATCTTTTGGGGGCGAGTAATGATTTTATGGATTTGGGAAACCTTTTGAGGGGGTGACGCACGCCATTGTGCGTGAGCGGGAGGTAGGGAATATGCTTGAGCGTGATGGACCGCGAAGCGAGGTTCTGGTGGTGAAAAGTAATGCTGTGGCTGGCCATATGGGGTGTTTGGGTATGTCTGGTGGTGAGGATAGGGCTGACCGTAATGAGATGGTGCCCGAGGCCCGAACCAGGTTTCAGACTCCACTGTCGCTACTTCCTCCTTCTTCTTTTTCTCGAAAGCTCCCCCAGCTCCTCCCTGGATGGCTTCAGTAGTTGCCTTAATAGCCGAGTAGCTCATGATTTTATTGTATTTGAGGCCTTCCTCAACAATACTTCCCATCTTGATCTTTTCGTTGAAAGACTTCCCAACCGCTGATACCAAATGCCCAAAATAGGTAGGTTCCAAAGCTTGCAGAAAATAATCAACCATCTCACTCTCCTTCATGGGGGGATCAACTCAGGCTGCTTGTTCCCTCCACCAGAAACTGTACTCCTTGAAACCCTTGTGTTTTCTCTCTAGTTTTATCAGAGATAGACGATCCGGGACAATCTCAAGATTATATTGAAAGTGGCATGAAAACGCTTGCGCTAAATCATCCCAGGTATACCACCGATTGGGGTCCTATCGAGTATACCACTCCAATGCCGATCCAGTCAAACTCTGGCTAAAGTATGCCATTAGCAATTCATCTTTTCCCCCTGCTCCCCTCATTTTACAGTAATACCCTCTCAGATGTGCGACTGGATCGCCGTGACCATCATATAAGTCAAATTTAGGCATTTTGAAACCTGGAGGCACTTGTACGTACGGGAAAAAGGAAAGATCCTTGAATACCACGCTCACTTGGCCACCTAATCCCCACATGTCTCTAATGGATTGTTCCAGACTCCGGACCTTTCTAAGCATTTCTTCCTGCTCGGAATTTTTGATAGGCTTTTCAGATCCCATTGGGATTTCAGGATGAGGAGCATAGGAGCAGGGCTCCTGGGCTTTGTAGGTTAGTTCTGGGGGATAGTATTGAGGGTCATAAGCTTGAATCAGTGGTTCGCTGGATGACCTATGCAACGTCGGAGGTGGAGGTGCCACATAGATAGAAGCGATTGGCGGGGGAGGGTGAGGAGTGATTTGGGTAGCGGGGCTGGTGGCTGAGAGGTGACACCCTGATTCTGTGAGTATATTGGAACACTAAGGCAGATCAGTGACGGACTGGTCAGGTGCTTGGTCCAATGGCAGGATGAAGGTTGGGTTGGCAGGATAGGTCGGGGTGGCTGCCCTCTTGCCCATGCCTGGTACATCTCAGCCATTTGGTGTTTAAGCTTTTACATTTCCTCCTTCATAGCATTAACGTCCAATTCCTCTACCTCCTTCGAGGTGTCAATAATGCTGATATCAGCTTCTTGATTGGCCATGACTTGTTTGCTTTTTGACCGCGTGTTGTAGGAGTAAGTTGCCAGAATGCCACGAGTATTAGTCACTTGGTTAATTTGGGAACTGGAATCACAAAACCAGAGACTCGTTAGTGGTTAGGTTCTTGATACATAAGTGTCCATACATTGGGTATGTATGTATATAAATGGCGATTTGTTCCTATATGTGTTGGTTTCTTGTGTCATCTGAGCTTTTGTTTGCGAAACTCCATTTGTTTTAGCCCTATTCTCGCCCCTTTATTTGATTTCCAATTTTATTCAATTATGGTCGAATCCTATGTAGATCGCATACGTATCATGTTCCCGCATGAATCATATTAATCGTATTTCTTGCAAACAAAAACGGAGCATAACATATTTGGGAAAATTTCTATAACAACAGACTTTAATTACAAAGACTCGAAAGGTTACATATTAAACAAATGCTGATAAACGAACTACAGACTCAAACGACAACCAACTATGCATAAAGAAAATACAGACTCAGTTAAACTAATAGACTTTAAAAACTAATAAATTAATAATGCAATATTTAGGAGTACATTAATGCCTCAAGTGCTCCTGGGCCTCGCGGGGCATCATTCGGCCTTACCGCTGGCTTACGTGCTAAACTCCTTTGGAGGTGGTGGAGGTCTTCCATCACTTGTCGGACAAAAGTCATGGCGGTGGCAAAGAACATGGATTTTGTCATATCCTCGCAATGACTGCACCTTGTGGTGATGTAGTCTGCGATTGCCCATACTCTTTCCCTAATAACACCCTTTTCTTGCAACAAACACCCAATTTGCTCAGCCATTGCCTCTAGAGTTTGCTCGGCTACCTGGTTCAGTTCCTAGAATCACCTCAAATCCATCTCCAACCTTGCTAGTTGCATAACATTGTTCTCTTTCGGCCTTGAGGTCCCCAACTTGCTTGATAACTCTCCGCTTTAACCCCGCAACCTCATCGTCATGCTTTTCCTTCAATTGCTCAATGATGT
The DNA here is from genome assembly GCA_034376525.1 of Nicotiana benthamiana. NCBI lineage: Eukaryota > Viridiplantae > Streptophyta > Magnoliopsida > Solanales > Solanaceae > Nicotiana > Nicotiana benthamiana. The sequence goes on along the minus strand of CM067325.1, from coordinate 81,746,413 downwards.
AGCCTCATTCTTCTGTATTTTTAGCTAATTATCTTCGAACCCTAGATAGCTCACCTTCGGCCTTATTCAGGTCTAACCCATATTCGGTTACCTTTCGCCTCAAATTGTCTATGAGCTTTTCATCCTTTACGCTCCTGGCGGGATTTTCTGCGACTTCTTTCATCTTCTGGATTTGGGCTCACACCGCCTCATTTTCATTAGTTAATCTTTTCTTTTCTCCCTCATCTTCTGCGGCTTGCAAACCATTTTCAAATTGTAGTTTTTGAACGTTCTTTCTAATCTTCCTATAGTGGCTCTGTACTCATTTGCCTTGCTAGCCAATCCCATTGCTCCTGTGATGTTTCAACAAATTCTTGGAGATGTGGTCTTTTAGCTGGCCTCCCGGTCTCTGTCTCTTTTCTATGCTAGGAAGTGTATCCCGGTGCAACCTCGCTTTTAGATATGTCACGTACTCGGGTACCCGCTGTCAAGTATTGACATTCACTCCAGATTTGGCGCACAATGGATTTCAAGGAATTAACCGTTGGGGATAATCTCAACCGCATGGTGACAAATGTCCTCGTCCCGGGGAATTATCTGGCATCTACCCAATTTCCTTAACACTCGGTATGGCGCATAGGGTTGGATACTTCGGAGACCCATCAAAAGGAAATGGGGCCCGTGGCTGGCATATACACAATCTCATCAACAGGGAGCCACCCGAACGCCCATTCTATTTGATTTGAGTAACAACCCAAAGGCGCGACCTATTCTGTGACACCCTCAGGTAGCATAAACCCATCAAACCTGGTGTAGAATTCTTCTATGCAGCTCTTTGTTGGTGACCCATAATTCATGAACCGAGGCCGGTGGCATAAATGCTCGATCATCCATATTTGTAACAATAGGTTACATCCCTCAAAGAATTCTCCTCCTACTTTACATGTGGTGAGAGCACGGAATATTTCAGACAAGATCATAGGAGCCAGGGTGCTCTTGGCCTGAGTCATTAAAGTGTTGACGACCCTTGCTATCCGTATGTCGATATTTCTGTCCTTCCGCGGACACACCAGAAGGCCAAGAAAAAATACCATGAATGCAAAAAATCGATGCTCATCCCACCTGAGTTGGTTCCCTTTGCTACAATACAATTGTCTAGGTTATTGAATCCCTCTGTATGCCCGTACCTCTGATATATGAACTATGGGGTGTAGAAACCAGCTAATAAGTCCAGGTTGTGAACCTTCCTACTGATTTTTAAAGAGTCCAGGAACTTGTGCACGGCGAGGAATTTTGGTGCAGTTAGGTATTAGTGTCTTAAAGGAATTGTAGGGATCCCAATGTATCCATTCATTTCTTCCAACGTCGGTGTGAGTTCAAAATCTGGAAAATGGAAGACATTGTGAGCCGAGTCCCAAAATGTGATTAATGCCTTTAGGATATCTCCTCTCGGTTTAATTTTTTGCAGCCCAGTAAGTCCTCCCAAATGCGTGTTGACCCTGTTTTGTCCTGCTTCCCCCAGGTCATTCCACCACAGGTGAAGCTCCAAGGGAATTTTGTTCATGAACATTATCGTGCTCATTCTGCACATTTATTAAGGTGAATTAGCATCTCAAAATTTGACTCCACAAAATATTAAAACTTACCTCTTCCTTTTTTATGAAATTTATTTTCTAAAACCGGGTCCTGGCTTTGCAAATAAGGAATTTCAGCACTTCCGAAGGAAGGTTTTAGGGCTGTGGTCGCTCGCCAGCCAAAATAAGACTCAGAGGGGGCCATTCATGCGGAATCAGCCTTCCGGCATCCCTCGCGGTAACGTTCGACTGTTTCTGGAAATAACGGCATCACCAAATTTATTTCGGAAAACAAAATGAACAACATCGAACATTTGTTTTTCTTGTTTTGGCTCTTTTTAATAAAAAGAGGTTGAATCTGGTGGGGGTTGCCTACGTATCTTGCTCCCGACGAGAATCAAACCGGTATAGTTCGGGAAAGATAAATTATCAAAATCAAAACTTTAAACAACCTCATTTTTGTTATTGCTTTTTTTCTTTTTTTCAAAAATCCAGCAACATTTCGGCGCTATTTGAGCATTGGTTTTTACAAGACAGATGGCTAATCCCAAACAACCCTAATACTGCTATTTTTTTGTTTTCTTTCCTTATTCGCAAGCCGGTCAACATGAAAATCCCAGGTAGTTAAATGCACACACATTCATGCATCAGGATGGTCTTTTCATTCTGGGTTACCTGTCCTAGACGGACCCAACCCCTGTGTTTAGTCCCCTAGGTCAAATGCATGATGCAAATAAGCGTTCCTACTAGGGATCCGGCATGAGGTCAAGTTATTCTAAGTTAAAACCTTGGTATAGGGTCTAGACTATGTACCCGAGCGGATAACTCGAGTCGAGCAAAGGGCTACGTAACGGGAACCAAATGGCAATCTGTCTTAGTAACTTGTCCAGCCTTTTTCTTATTTCAGGGTATGACACTAACAGCATAGGGAGTCTCAACCAGTAAGCACATCCCCGGAGGTGAGAAAATAAGGGTTTCACAGCAGTTTATATGTACAGTTCAGATAATATTAAAGCGGTAAAAGCATCATTTTGCACATTAAGCCAACATGTAAAATCAGATAAAAAGCCAAAGACAACAATCATTCTAAGCTCAAATTCTTAAACCCTGAACCAGAGATTCTGGGTTCGTTCCCCAACAGAGTCGCCAGAGCTGTCACACCTCCTTTTTGCAATCCACAACACGACGAAGGGCGTAGATAAGGGAGTTTTCCAGTTAAAGGACAATCTAAACGGGATTAAAAAATAAAACCCAGTATAATCCCACTTAGTGGTGTCTAGGGAGGGTAGTATGTACGCAGACCTTACTCCTACCCTGGGGTAGAGGGCTGTTTCTAAATAGACACCCGGCATCCTTCCCTCCAAGAACTTCCCACCTTTGCTCTTGGGGAGACTCGAACTCACAACCGCTCGGTTGGAAGTGGGGGTTGCTTACCATCAGAGTAAGCCCCTCTTGTCATCTAAACGGGATTCAATTATTTAAAAGAATTTCAGAGTCGCCACTTGGGAGATATATGGTGTCCCAAGCCACCGGTTTAGAATCCCGAACCGGTTAGAATCCAGAAATCTGGGTAAGGAATTATGTTAACCCAGTAGAAGGTGTTAGGCATTCCCGAGTTCTGTGGTTTTGGCACGATCATTCAACTGTTATATTTGGCTTAAATTATGTGATTTTAAACAATTATGAACATATGTGCATTTTTTAATCTTTTAGACACTTTTATTATTATTTTAAAGAGAATTGCAACATTGTTAAAATATGCCTCGAACCACATTACATAAATGCACCTGTGAATTTTGACACATTTCAACTTCATTGAGATTTAGATTTGGGTCACATAAATGTGCACCCGTACTTAGGAAAGGTGAATTATTAAAGACGCTTCCTAAGGCAACTAGCGCGTTATTATTTTTGTGAGAGGTCGTGAATACTAGCTAAACGACTCGTCTCGAATGCTAAGTGTGTTAAATTCTGCGTTTTACAAGAGATAACCCAAGGAATATTTGATGCTGAAACTATTTGATCCAAAAATTAACTAGAAGGGTTTATTGTTAACTCCATATTCGAATGGCCTGGGTTCAAATATTAGCTGGGCCTCAATAGAACCCAGCTTGAAAACCTTTAGCTCGGGTCCAAGGGCAGCCCTTTCATTGACCTCCAAAAGAGAAAGGCCCTTATTCAATACTACACTTTGGGTCATCAATTCAAGCTGAATCTCAGGGACCATACATATATACAAATTACCGAAGTTGGCGGGCCAAGTGGCCCAATTAGCCCAAACAGGCATTGGCATGCACAAATAATCGAAATCTTAGACACTCTGATATTACTAACATGTATCATGTAAGGCATTTTAACAATCCAAACAATTCTTCAGATTTTTCCAACTTTTAATTGAGATTATAAGTGGACTTATATTTGCTAAATAAATCTATACTAACAACAACTTAGACAGAGTCCTTTGAGTCAATTACGAGCATACACAAATTGTGCGAACATGAAGGCTACATTAATGACTAAATACACTATCACTACACTAATGTTCCAATAAATTACACAAACTAACTTTGCTTGGGATGTATCACGGCTACAGAGGCCTAAATACAAGACTGGAAATCTATTTATTATGTTACGCTGGTTGACTGCAGGAATAACTAAAACAATGGGATTCCTAATTAAACATCATGTAAATGAGGTGCACAGCTAAACACTAAATAACATTTATTAGCTAAAATGAGACAAAGGAAGGGAATTTTGAGTCATTATTCACGTTCTTTCTAAAGTCATTGCTCTATATTACATTCGTATGAGAACCATAGGGACAAAATATACCTGAAAAATTGAAAGAAAGTGAGGATGGAGGTTCAACAAATATGCAACAGAGTAATAGCAACACAAGCACTCCAAATAGTCCTAGATCCGAAGGAATTGAAAATACGAGACTGTATGTTGCCAAACAATCATCATATAACCAAACTCAAATCAAATGGTGCCAAATAGCTCGAAAGTTTTTCAGCATGGGAAGCTCTTTAGAGGATCAATGATAGGTCCAAATGTAACAATAAAATCTTATCAACTGTATGTATATATTTTCTATAGTTTTTCCCAGCCCCCTCTCATTGAAGAAATGCTTGCCTTTATAGGCAAAGCCATAGGGCAACTACAGATTTCCCTTTTTTCCTTTTAGTCCTTGATGTTATGACTTGCTAGCCAAGTCACAACTAAAGTTATTGCTAATAGACCCCTATTGGAAGCTTCTTAATTAACTACCAAAGATTCCCTAAATCTAAATACCCAAATTACCCTCCTAGGACCCCTGTTTTTACCCTGACCTTCCTGGGCCAATTGGCTCAACTAATTGGGTCATAAAACCCTAAATTAACCCCATGAATGAGCCTGCTGTTGCCAATCAGGCCCAGACTCTCTACAAGACTCAAAACAATCGTAATAAACACAAAATTTATTGTCCCAGACCCACTACACCATCACAACATTATTTTAAGGCATGTTACAATATTATGCGCAAGTCAAATATGCAGAGTTTAATCAGTCTGAACCTTTAAGGTTACAGGGTTTATCACTGATCCGAACTAAACAAATAAATGAAAGCTAACAAACAAGGAGATGTGAATCCTAAGTTAGTATTAACCATTATGCTAACATGACTTAATTGGAACAAGACAAACAAGCATGTACAAAATCTGTTAGCAATTTAAACGAACATAATCGCGGATAGCACAACCAACATTTTCAGTGTTATTTAGACTAATCCTACAATGGGGACTTGATCACATATTTGTCGCAATTTTAATTAAGCAATAATTAAACATTTCCTGATCTAAGCTAATTAATTTGAAACGAACACGCAAAGGATGAAACCTATGCGATTGATTCAACAAGATGAACAAAATTCTAATTTGAGACTTGTCGTCTGAATAAAAGAAAAGAAGAAGAGGAGAAGAACAATAATAAAATAAAAAGGTTTACCTAATTGAGAATGCATTGAGATGGAATTAGTCACAACTCGAGATAGAAACCGCCAAAATCCATTCGAGATTTGACCTTCGGAACCCTAGATTCAGGAGATGTATAGTTCTGGGTGGTTTTGAAGGAGGACAACGACATTTTGACAAGAGGGAAGAAAATGGGGTTATGAGGGTGTTGATAGGGTGGAGTTTGACTGTATTGGGTGGCAGCCACCACCGTGCATGGCGGAGCTGCCGATGGTTGCCGTCTTCAAGCGAATATTCAGCGTGTTGTGGCTATATTTGAGGGTAACCACTGGAAAGGTTAGGGTGAGGGTGGTGATAGGAGTTATTGGTGTTGATTTGGGAGCGGTTTGCCACCGGCCGCCGCCGTAGACGACGGAGCTGCCATATTTTTATCAGATATTCGAGCACATCGGCGGTGATTCGAGGGATGATTTTGATAGGAATGGGAAAAAGAGGATGAGGTGTTTCTGTGATGTAAATTTGGGAGGCATTGGGGTTACACCGCCGGCTACGGCAATTTCCGGCTGGCGGCGGACGGTGGGGTTAGAGAGGCTCATGGGTGGTGTTACACCGGTGAGGAACTGTACGAGGAGGGAGCTTTTGGTATCTGATTTTGTTACACGCGTTTGGACATTTTTATTTGATTTGGGAGGGGGGCGTTTTGGGGAAGTTGGATGATGGGCGATGAACGGCCCAGATGAGAGGCAATCAAACGATGTCGTTTTGGCATCCCTGGAGCTGGACCGGGTTGGGGACAAATGGACTGGGTATTTTGGGCCTGAGTTTTAATTACAAATGGCCCCAAAGAGTATATTATAGTGGAGTTGTATTTTCAGGTGTTCTTCTCAATCTTTTTCTTTATTAATTGAATTCCTAGAATAAAATCCTAATTAATCTACAAAAGTTAATTAACCAACGATTATTAACAAATAAGATTGACAAAATTACTTAAAATAAAAATAAGGTACACATTAAGTCATTTCTTTTTGAATTTCGTTTTCCAATTGCTAAATAATGTCTAAAAATACAAAATTACTCCTAAATACACATGCTTCATATATTTTTGTATTTTTGTTATTTGAAAATGCACAAAAATGTAAATAATTAACAGAATAATGCCACGAAAAATCAAAATTGCAAATAAACAAACGAAATTATTTTATTATGAATTTATGGGAGTAATTCATATACGGCAAAAATTACTTTCTCACAGTAGCATCAACAATAACATTATCTGTGTTATTCTCCATAATAACAACGTGAAATATCCTTAAGATTGTTGGAAAAATATTGGATGATTATGAAGAATAAAAGGTTTAGCTTGAGGCGTATCAAAGCAACTGTCCTTAAGGATATTTTGTCCACATAGAGATGAATAATATTAGGCATATCCCCAGGATTCAACAAACTCTTCTAGTATAACTAGGAGTAGAAACAACAAAGTTTAGTGAGAAGAAAACCCAGTACAAAGAACAGGGAAGAAAAGATTTTTAGTTTTTTTTTCTTTTACTCTACTACCATGAACACAAGTTGATAGCTATATATATAGTCCAAAAACTTTACAATATGAAGGAACAATACGTTAACAATCAAAATAAGCCATTAAAGCTTTCTGTTACAAAAATAATCCATTAAAACCAATATGTTAAAGCAATACGTTAACAAGTGATAGTAACGTATAATAACATACAAATCCATACTAATAGGTGTTCAATTGTCCAATTTATTTTCTCCCAAATTGAATTCAAAATTAAATTAATTTTCAGTTACAAATATATTTAAAATATTATTATAATAAAGACTCATTAACATTATAAAAAGAATGAACCTAAACATCAATTTGAAGATTTAATTTTGAGTTATCAAATTATTTTTTTCAACGGTTTTCAGGCTTGCTGCAAAGAGAAAAGAGAAAAAAAGTATTATTTATCGTGAAAATGGTAATAACAATTACATTTGATTATGGAACTCTAAAAATATATGATTTAATTTTTTTGCTAGTTGTTAAGAGTTTGATGCTATGTATATGAGACTAATTAGAAATGAAATGAGAGTTATGGATAAGGCGATAATCAAACCGTCAGGCCAATTATTGGGGCCTCGAGCTTGTCGATTTGGGGCATCGAGATCGATTCCGGAGATCGACTGAGAGCTATCAAAGACAGTCAAAATGTGGCTAACAGTTATAATAAATTTGGCGGAGACTCTTTATGACCAATGATAAGCAATAAATGATGAACAAATATGAGGATAATAAATGAAAGCAATAATATCAAGAGAATATGTTACAGAGCAAATAGAAAATTCTTGTATATTTCATTGTGGAGCAACAGAAGAAACATGGGGTTACAAAGTGGCAAAGATCCTCTTTATATAGGAGGGGAATCCCATCATAGTGCAATGAGCATTGATTACAAAGAAAAAAGGGGATGAGACAACTAGCTGATGTCATGATGTGGGCTCAAATTAGCCTTAGTCTAGCCTGACAGACTTTCTCCCCTCTAACATAGTCGTTGATCTACATCGCCCCAAGGCCGAGCCTCGTCATCCCTCGAGGGCAAAACTCGACCGCTATCTCAAACCTTGGGAAGTGTGTTCGCGGGCATCATAATGATGAGGAAAGGTTCTTCTGATTTCACTGTGCACATATAGTTTCCGTATTTCTTGAGTGAAAGTGACAAGAAAAAACTTTGAACATTCCCCCCCCCCCCCCCGATATTCTTGTAACAACGACAGTCACAAGGTGTCAAAAGCGGTGTACACAGCCCTTGGAGGCCTCCACATTGATAATGGAAGTTAGATGGCCCTTTACCTTCTTCAATGCGCACGTGGGGCTCCTATATATATATTTCCCTCGTTGCTCTTCCAAAATAATTACATTTCTAAAACCCAAAAGAAAAGGTTCCTTCCTCCTTTACCCTTGCTCTTTCCTAGGAACGCGAATCCCCTTTCTCTCCCGTAATTTTCTAGCAGTAGTGAAGACTTCCATATCTATTTCCTAGGAGAATGTGTCATCATCCTCTTCTCTTTTATCTTAAGGTGAAGTGGCAATGCCTCATAGTGTGGAGGAATGTGTTCAAGTATCTTTCACGATGGCTTCTGATGTCAAGGTCGAGAGGCCTTCTTCGAAGCCGAGGCGCAGCGAGCCCGTGGCTCAGTATATTAGCTCGATATTAGATATTGAAAGAGTGAAAGATAATTTTTGTTGGGGGAATGCAGTGATTATGGAGATCCTTTCTTGGGAGGAAGATATTACGACACACAAAATAGGTTCCTCCGTGTGTACACTTACCCGTTTACTCTAGAGTCGGTGGGGCCATCTTTGCCTCCAATTGACCCCATGATTCTCGACTTCTGCAAATGATGCCAAGTGACCCTTGGCCAGATTCATCTTTTATTTTGGTGCATTTTTTGCATGATCAAGTACTACGTGAACATGACCGGAGAGGTGCCCTTCACCCTTGATCATCTGATCAGGATGTATAGCACCCGTCTCTTCCACGGGGGTCTAATCAAACTCCACTGCCGAGCCTCGAGGGCCCTCTTTGCTTGCACTGATGAGCCCGAGAATGGTCGATGGATAAGCCGCTTTCACCGAGTAAGAACTTCTGACATGATCCCGGTGGAAAATATGTCATTTCCTGAGAGGTGGAATATTAAACGTAAGTAGACACATTATCTAGCATTCTATCGCTTCTCTTTGAATATGTTTTTCTATGCACTTAATTTTTCTTGCCAATGCAGCCATAGCAATTTACCCTGGTGCGGTTCCGGACCTCCCAGGTTGGGTTGGCCTCTTAGACACGATTTGCCCCTATGCTGAGTGAGTGTGGCGTGATTTATCCCGGGCTAGGCAGAAAGCAAAGGATCATGGTGAGCCTCTCCCTTGCTGTAGTCATCCTTTTTGACATAAGTCGCTATTTGCAGCGCTCTCGTTCACTGTGATTACCTCTTGCATTTGTGTAGGTTTGGGAGAAGTCTCCTTGATGGAGGGAGAATTACCCGGCAGAGAAGGTTCTTTGGTACCCGATGAACGGAAGAAAAGACAAAAGGATTGTTGGACGGGCCTTCCAAATCTAAGAAGATTAAGGTGGAAGAAGCCAAGGCCAATCTGAAAGCTCTAACCCCTAAAGCGGTGGGAAACCCTCGAGTTGAGGGTGAGGGGGAAAATAGCTTCTTGACAGTGCTTGAGAGAGGGATAAACCTAACCGATCCTGGGGCTATGGAGATGGTGGCTTCTGACCCGGAGACTAATGTCATTGCAGTCCCACTTCGTGGTGGAGAGACCAATGAAGGAGTATCGGGTTTTTCCCCCGAGCTGGTCGGTTTGAAGTCTGAGGTGCCTTCGTTAGGTTGTCTGGAAGGGCCTAGTTTAGCGGCCCCGAATGGACAAGGGATTATCCTGACTGACCTTGCCAGTGCCCTGGTCATGATTCACTCTCCTTAAGGAACGACCCTACCTTTTAAAGGAGTGTAAGATGCCCAGTGCGAAGAATCCCTCAATGTGGGGATGCCTGTCAAAGGCAGAGATGTGCTTGAAAGGCTCCCAACCGTTTTCGAGGGAGTTCCTGATATCGATGTTTCCCTCATCTTTGGTGAAATAAGCAAGCTTTGGGAGCAGGTAATCTTTGCTAAACCTGCATGTTGCTCGGGCCTTGGTTGCCTTGACCTTTGTCTTTCTAACTTGTCTTTTTTTGTGGCTTCGGGCCAAGGCATTTTATAATCGGACTTTCACTCGGTATCAGGTCGAGGTGACCCGTCTCGATCATGAGAAGGCTCTCCTTACTGAACATGTAATCTAGTCATTGTTTGCCTTTGTCTAAATGTATTGCCAGATCCTAGTGTTTTAACATCTTGGATCTAATTTGTGTAGTTTGAGAAGGAAAGTGCCCTGTTAAGGAAGGAGCTTCAGGCTAGAGACTCTGAAGTCTCCGAACTCAAACAGCATGAGAGAGAGATAACTTCTGAGAGGGATGCCCTCCCGAAGAAGGTGATCTTAGTTGGGCGTCGGCTTTGTGAGGCGAGGGAGGATAATGGCAAGTACAGAGGTCTTTATTGTGAGCTGGTGGCGGCATTATCTAGGATCAAGAGTCAAGCCAAGGCACGTATATCTTTGCATAGAGAAGATACTACTATGACAAACGCCTAGCTGGAGGGGCGCTCGAGAAGGCCGAGCCAAGGTTGACTCGGGCAGTGGAGTGTTCTCGATTAGGATCTTGGGGGAAGACTTTTGGGGACACATATGTGGGCGACATAATTTTTCTTGCGGAGTTCGAGAGAGTGGATACCCTAGAGAAGAGAGATATTGCCTTGCTTGCTTTAGGAGGTGCGTCGAGTAGTGGCTTAGGAGGTGATAAAAAAGAAGGCGAAGCCCCTAAAGGGGAAGAGGCCTTTAAAGAGGGGCTGCTAAAGGTCCCATAGTTGTCGGGCTGCTACCTTTGGTGGAGACATCAAATATGTAGATTCAACGAAAGATTAGGATTCCGTTCGGTTCAGGGGATTTTATAAGACTAGTAAACATCCCCTTGGAGGTTATAAGAAGGCTTTTTATTTCCTATTCCTTCCTTCCTTTTTGTTTTTCAGAAGTACTATGTGGTGTGCTTTGACTTTCGACCCAAGGTCCCGAATTTCAGGTTTGACCCTCAGGCTTCACTATCATCGAGCAACTTGGCTATTATGTATCCAGTCGGTACATCCTTTGATCATAGCACTGGTGATAGTGACTCATATGTACTGGCCCATTTCCTCTCCTTAGAGTAAGCTGGCATTTGAGCTCTTGTGCTTTTGCTTTCAGGCGCTTTTACTAGATTGAGCTCAGTCTCCGAGTCAGATCTTGACTCGAGTTCCCCTACCCTCAAATTTTTAGAATTTCGAGCTGGCCCTTAGGCTCTTACGCGTGGGGTTGGAGCGGCGTTATGTGTGGGCTGGAAACTACGATCTTACGCCATGGGTCAAAGTGACCCCTGATGTGGGTGGCCCTGGGGCTCATTAGGCTGGCAACAATGGCTCTTTTGCTTTGTTCTTAGGCATATTTAGTTAACTATTTTGGTTCATTCTCTGAATCGGGTTACGATTTGAGCTCTTCGACCCTTAAGTTTTTTGTGGGCTGACAACAATGTCTCTTATGCCTTGGGTTGAAGTGACCTTTTATATGGGCTTTTGGCAGTGGCTCTTACGCCTTGCTCTTAGGCATATTTAGTTAATTATTTTGGGTTCAGTCTCCAAATCAGGTTACTATATGAGCTCATTCGACCCTCAAGTTTTGTGTGGGTTGGTGATAATGTCTCTTACCCTTTGGGTCGAAGCGACATTTTAAGTGGGCTGGCGCCACTAGCTCTTACGCCTTTCTCTTAGGCATATTTAGTTAACTATTTTGGGTTCATTCTCCAAATCGGGTAACGATTCGAGCTCATTCGACCGTCAAGTTTTGTGTGGGCTGACAATAATGGCTCTTACGCATTGGGTCGAAGCGACCTTTTATGTGTATGGCCCTCAGGCTTATTAGGCTAGTGACAATGGCTCTTACGCTTTGGGTCGAAGCGACCTCTTATATGGGATTTTTTTCCCTCGATAAGGATTTGAAATAGTGTTTGCTTTTATCTTCGACGGCTTAATAAAAAACCTCGATTGTGAGTCGTTATATGGCGATGATCGAGCACCTCGGGAGGTTTGACTTGAAGACTGAGTATCTAAAAGCCGGTGTTTAGGAGTTGACGTAGTTGAAGCTTTTTGCCTATATCGAGGGTAGCCTATTTAACCGATTCTTTTCAAAGTATACTCGAAGTAATTGAAGGCATGTGATTTTGTAGCGACAGTTGGGCATCCCTGAATCGCGTTAGTTCGGCTGGTACAGCTATGTGACCGAGTCAGTTGTGTTCGCTCGGAGCCTTTGAGTCTCGAGTGAGATAGTTTTGGTATCTATATTGAGGGTATGCTTTATTAGGGGTCATACAAGTTCGATATATCGCTGAAACTTTGAGATTAAGTTTATGCCTTTAGTAAGGTCTTACTAGTTTTACATGCCTTTGAGGTCAGTTTTGAATACTTGGCACACGTATTGTTCATGACTTGCTTGAGGTCTTACAGAAATTCGATCTTGGTACAAATGTAGTTCATGCCTTTCTTGAGGTCTTACAGATATAGTTGCTGCTTATATAGGTCTTACGAGACCGATTTTGCCCTTAGAGGTCTTACAGCCTCAGTTTTTTTAATGGATCGCGATTGGCGACAATCCCCGAGTCATCTAGGGTACCTTGCTTGGAATCCGTTACTTGTAAATTTTGTAGTGTTTCATTGAGGGCTTACAATTTTTGAGACCCCGACCCTGAGGTTATGCATTCTTTGAGATTTCGGCGTCAATCTAAGAGTATTCATGACACCTTCAGTTTTGGAGACATTTTATGATCATGATGTTTCCTCGTTGAGGGCTTACGAGTTTGGAGTTTTTACCTGGGATGATTCGGGTGTGGAGTTGTTGATGCCAGTCTCCGAGTGTTCGGGACATTTTTGATAGAGGAATCCTCTTTGATGAAATGTCGATTTCTTGTGAAGTGTGAAGTGCTTTCATGAAAAGTGTTCTTTGATTACCTTAAACAAGTACATATGTTTTTGCCGTTAAAAGCTTGGCCGCTCTATATGGGAAAGCTTCATTCAACCGTTTGGCTCGGTACATTACTTTTCCTATCGACGTCCCATTTGGGGTGCCTTGGCTTTCCCGAGTAGGTGACCTTTTAGGGGGAGGCCCTCCAGTATTCAAGGTGGATTGTAAAAGAAATATCAAATACTTGCTGAGTCTCCTTTAGGTGCCGCATAGTCGTTGCCTCGTTAAAAACCTTACCGGTAAAACCCTTCTAGGGAAAAAATCCGGTTGAAGGAAAAGAGTGCAACGTGTGCTCGAGGATGTTCTAGGAATTTTCCATTGGATGCCCTAGCAATAACATTGTTTTAGCATTGATATGTTCCAGTTGCTTGGAAGTTGTTTACCCTCCATGATGCCGAGCTTGTAAGACCCTTTTTCGACTACTCCGAGGATGCGGTACAGTCCTTCCCAATTTTAGCCTAGCTTTCCTTCATTAGTATTTCAGGTGTTAAGGGTGACTTTCCTCAAAACCAAGTCCCTAAGTCTCAAATGACTGAGTTTGTTCTCTTGTTATAATACCTTTCAATCCTTTGTTTTTGGGTGGCCATCCGGATCAGCGAGGCTTCTCGATTTTCATCTATTAGTTCAAGGACCATTGTCATGGCCTATGTCGAAGTTTCACTAGTGTGATAAATTTGGCACTCCGCTCCCCGGCCTCCACTAGTATCAAAGCTTCGATGCCGTATACTAGAGAAAAAGGTGTTTCCCCTGTGCTTGATTTTGTAGTTGTCTGGTATGCCCACAGCACTTCGGGCAACGTTTCTCTACACTTTCCCTTAGCACTTTCCAGCTTCTTTTTTAAGTTCTGGATGATGGTTTTATTTGTGGACTCAGCCTGACCGTTTGCACATGGGTGGTAAGGCGTCGACAAGATTATCCTGATTTTGTGATCCTTAAGGAATTGTGTTACCTTACTCTCGATGAAATGCCTCTCTTACCTTTTTGAAGGCCTACGCTTCCACTCATTTTGAGAAATCATCAGTCATAAATAAAATGAATTTTGCTTTACCTGGTGCCATTGGCAAGGGCCCGACGATGTCCATCCTCATTTTTTAACGGCCAGGACAAGATCGAATGTAATTGTTCACAGGCTTGGTGAATCATAGGGGAAACTCCCAAGCTTTTATCGTATATTCGGACAAATTCCTTAGTATCTTTCTCCATGCTGCCCTAGTAGTAGCCTGCCCTGATTATTTTTTGGACCAAGGAGTCAGCGCCAGAATGATTTCCACAAGTACCCTTGTGAATTTCTCGGAGTACGTAATCCGCATCCCCCCGCCCATGGCATACTGCTTAGCGGACATCAAAAGTTCTTCTGTATAGAGTCATATTTTCATCGAGTGAGAACTGGGCTACTTTGGTTCGTACGGCCCTCGATTCCTTTGAATCCGCGGGCAATTTTCTGTCTTTCAAGTAACCAATATATTTATTTCTCCATTCCCGTGTTAGGCTAGTGGAATTAATCTCCGTGTGACCTTCCTTGATCACTAATTTAGATGCTGAATAGCATCACCGGGGAGTAAGTCGTCTTCTTCAACAGACGATCCCAGGTTTGCGAGATCATCAGCTTCGCTATTCTGCTCTCGAGGTACATGGACTAAATTCTGTTCTTTGAAGCGGCATAATGCGACTTGGATCTTATCCAAATACCTCTATATCTTGTCTTCTCGAACCTCATAGCTCCCTTTCACCTAGTTCACTACCAGGAATGAACCGTATTTTTCTTTGATGGTTTTAGCTCCCAAGCTTTTGGCCAGTTCTAAACCTGAAATCATAGACTCATACTCGACTTCATTGTTATCCAATTTTGTTGTTTTTATAGATTATATGATTATACCGTCCATAGGTGGCTTTAAGAAAATACCAAATTCGGAGCCTCACAAGTTTGTGGCATCGTAGTGAACAAGGTTCATACCCAGAAGACGTGCCTGAGTTTAGTAAAAGTTTCTTTTCTACCTCGGGCATGAGGGAGGGAAAGAAATCGGCCACGAAGTCTGCTAGAATATGGGACTTGATGGCCGTTCGAGGTTGATACTCGATATCGTACCCCCGAGTTCGATGGACCATTTGGCCAATCGACCCGATAATTAGGGTTTGTGTATTATGCTCCGGAGGGGTATGTCTTTAGAACACAGATATGATGGCATTGAAAATAGGGTTTCAATTTTTGCGGTGCACTTATTAACGCAAAAGCCATTTTTTCGAGGTGTAGTTACCTAGTTTCGGCATTTGTTAGGGTCCTTACACAATAAACAAGGAATTGTATACCTTATGTTTCTCGAACTAGCAAGTCGCTTACCGTTATCTCAGATATGGCCAAGTATAGATATAGTGTTTCATCCTCCTTTGGTGTGTGGAGAAGATGTGTGCTGGTCAGATATCGATTCATCTATTCTAGGGCGTGTTGGAATTCAAGAGCCCACTCGAAGTTATTCTTTCTTTTGAGTAGAGAGAAGAAATGATGGCTCCTGTTAGACGACCTCGATATGAATCTGCCCAGAGCCGATATTCGACCTGTTTGCCGTTGCACAGCCTTTACATTGTTTACCACCGTGATTTCTTCGATGGCCTTGATTTCATCAGGGTTAATCTCGATCCCCTTGCTTGATACCATAAAGCCTAAGAATTTTCCTGAACCAACCTCGAAGGCACATTTCTCGGGGTTGAGCTTCATGTTGTAACTTCTGAGGACGTCGAATGTTTCTTGCAAATGAGTTAAATAGTTTTATGTGCGCAAGGACTTAACTAGCATGTCGTCAGTATAAACTTCCATGGATTTGCCTATTTGACTCTCAAACATCATACTAACTAGATGTTCGTATGTAGCCCCTGCGTTTTTCAGTTTGAAATGCATTACATTGTAACAGTAGGTACCATACTTTGTGATGAACAAGGTCTTTTCCTTGCCTTCAGGGTTCATCTAAATTAGATTGTACCTGTTGACACCTAATTTTTCCCCATATATATATTTTTAATATGCAAAATAATTTTGAAATAGTATATATATGCATATGTAAGCATATCCAACTGTTTTATTATTTCTTCATAATTTTGAAGGGTTTTAATCAATTTATTTTCCTTCTCTATCCATAAAATCTCAATAATTATGTCCAAAATTATTATCTTTGATAACTCATTTATTGAATCTTTATATTTATTCTAAAATATAGATAAGGTAATTTTTTAATATTTTATGATTTTATTTAGTATTTTTTTAAGCCAATGGCACATAATTGCAGTATTAGTCATTTTTAGGTTAAAATTTGTCCCATATTTATAATATGGGATCCTATATTTTTAAATTATTAATTACACATTATAAATCATTTAGTACTTTGATAGCCCAATTTCATTTCAATTAGCCTAATTTGACTCCAATTTGAACTCAATTTTCACGACCCAATTTTCACTCAAACCTGACCCCCAACCCAATTTATATGACGCAACCCGGTCTACCACCTAACCCCTTTAATCCTGGCCGTTGATTATTTTGATCAACGGCCACCATTTGACCTTCTATAATTAAACCCAAAAGACCTCATAACCTATCTCATTTCTCACCTACCGCAGCCCTTGAATTCCTTTTCTCTCTTAACTCACTCTGAAACTCTCATGAACCCTAGCCGCCTCCCTCTCACCCCATCCTAATACCTACCTAATCCATGACCATGGTAATTTGAGGCTTGCACCACCCTTCCATGGCTCCTATGTGTTTGGTTCTATAGTTTCATGACCAGACCTCGAAGGAGTCTAGTCTAGTCCTTGCTCGACTATTTTTCATGGCCTTTTTCCAGTCATATACGACCTTTTTCGGTTATCTATGGCCTTTCAAGGCAGGTTCTCGACCTTGTATGGTTAGATTGTTAACTCTAGAGATCTTTCTCGTTTCTTTTGGGTTTTATAAAACCCTAATTTCTAAGACCTTTCAATTTCTTTCAGTTCTACTTTAGATTTGTACTTGCTATGAGTGTTTTAAGTGTTCTCTCGAAAGTTTTTTCAACTTTCTTTCAAAACGACCATGCATCTTCTCCGATTAGGGTTTCCCTTTAAGTTTTTCTTTTCAGAGATCTCTCATTTTAACGTGTTTGTAATTTTGCTAAGTTTTGCTCGTGTCGTTCTTGTATCTGTTAGCATGTTAAAACCCTAGTTCCTTTGTGGTCACATTCAAGTTCTGAAACTACTTGTTAGAGGTGTACTTGTAAGTTCCTCATTCTTATTTAACTTATTTGTTCTATCATCTTTTAAACTCGATTATTGTTGAAAAACCGTAGATCTTCTTTGCCTGAAACTATTTGTTTGAGTATGCACTTGATTCGATCAAAATTTTTTGCTTCCGACTCCCATCTTCTTTATGTGACTTATCTGATTTTGAGTTTTACTATCTCTTCAACTCAACCATTGTTGAAACCCTAATTTCTCAAAAGGGTTTCGTCACTTGTTACTGTGAGACCTTTACTTGTTTTTCACTCTCTTCTTCACTTTGGATACATGTGTGAGCCCTGACTATCTACTGAATCCTATGTTTATTTTTTCTACGATTGTATTTGTTTCTTTTGCCAATGTTCCTGGCCTCGCATGACTGATGTTTTTACTCACTCCATTATATACTAAAGTGTAGAAGTATGTTCTTCCTTGATTGATCTTGATATTGTGACTGATTTCAGAAGATTTTTTTATATAAGCCCCGATTTCACTCGCATGTTTAAGACTAATTGTATCTTTTCCCTTTACTGTAATACTTTACCTTGCTGATCACTTTCCCAAAATAAGCATATTTTCGTACTCAGATTTAATTGTTCACTGCATGCTTTACTATCCCTTATATGGCAATAATCAATCTATTTCTAAGTTGATTTCTTTCCTTATTTGAACATGTTACTACTCGTTAAACAATGATTCCTTAATTAAAGAGAATCACTTATGTAATTAAATCTGACTAGTAATTGTTTCTATATTTGTATTAAGACTTTACTTATTACCTTATTCCTCACATGTTTTCAAAACTATAAATACCCACATTCTTTTCTTTCAAAGACATGGACGAACTACTTAAGTTAATGACACACACTTCACTAAAACTCTTTTTTTTCTTTGTTACTATTTGTGCTACTGCTTTCTCTAGCCGGCTGAAAGCCAAGGCCACGCTGTGGATATTTGCTCACTTTTCTTTCTGCACTTTGCTTCTCACTGGTATGTCCTAGTTAAATTTTTAAGCACCAACAACAACATATTTTTGTAATTGTTCCAACTTCCCTTATGCTTGTCTGTTTCTGCTTATTTTTTATGCAATCAAGTCACATTGTTAGCATATGAAAGTGTGTTCCTTTCACCGTTTTAAGTTAATGCTCTCTTATGTGTTTGAATCCCAAACCCCCACATCCCTCTTAATGTTTTCATTCTCTGGCTGGTTTGTAAGCATGCCATCATCCCCTATTATTGTGCATGTCTGAACCTGACCCCTCCTAGGGTCATATGTTTCATGCAATGTATCCCCAAAACCCCTGACCCATTTGTGCAAATGCTAACTATGTATCGTTTAAAGTTTACTACTACTGTTTTCAAATCATCCTTATCACTTACTATTTTAAAAATCTCTGTTTCTGCACTTCCACTATACTATTAGAACTTAGGTTCTGCCCCTCTTGTATGAGCCTTGCTTTGGAACCCTTGAGCTTCCTCTAAACTTGTACACATAAGGGCTGGCCCTTCCACACTGTACTAATTCTTTATCTGGTTACGCAAACATGGGTATAAGCACTACCTGGGGTCCATTGAGACCCTTAGGAAACTCTGACACACCTAGGTCTGAGAAAGGCTTTAAAACTAGTGGCATTTGCATTGATTAATTATATAAATCGGACAGAAAGTCAAGACCAAGCTTCTTTTGGTTATAACTTCTTATTTCACACTTCTCTTGTAATTCAGTATTTGGTGTGTAATAATTTGTATACAAATATTAGGATTGGCTAGTGAAAAGGGATGGATAATTATGTATGTTTAGTTGTTAGGAGGGTAGATAACATGCCTATAGGTTCTGTTGTTCCAAATTTTGCATGTTTTAATTATACACTTAGATGTCATGCCTTTCGGGTCTGCTTTCAAATTCTGCATGTTTAATTTCACACATAGAGAACATATCTATAGGGTCTAATGGCTATAATCATACATCATGCCCATAAAGTTAATATCAGTTTCTAAACTAGATTTCATGTCTATAGGGTTAATATCAATATATAAATAATGCCTATAGGAATCTCGTTGTGATTAAATAAATCCCTCCTACTCCACCTCATTAGATACCATGCCTATAAGACCAAATCAGCTTTAATATTAGGTATCATGTCTGTAGGAATTAAAATCAGCAACAATAGAGATTATAATTTGAAACCAGTTTAGTTAAAAATCAGTTTGACTCGTACTATTTTGAATCACTTTAAACAACTTACTCCTGTCATTAATATGGTTTAGAAAGGATGCCTATAGGATCCAATTTGCCCATTTAAAACTATCACTACTTTGTCACTTTTGAATCAGTAATAGCTATCATGCCTATAGCGTATCATCAATACAGACTTAGGCAAGCCTTAGGTAATAACCATAAAATTGAATCCGCTTTTGTTTAATTAGCAACTACTACAACCAGCAGGCGTTCTTGATTCGGACTTCTTGTCTGAGTTATGTAGTAAATTGGCCTGCTTCAACAACTAAAACTTCCCTGTCTTAGTACTTTAAATTCTGACCCTAAATGTGTTTTAAGTCATGCTATTTATGTTCTTTACTAGAGGAGGTATATATAAGCCTTTTAGTTGTTACATGTTTCCTCTGATATGAAATCTTATGTGTTATGAATGTCGCCTTAGCCATTTTACCTTTAAAACCCAAGAGTTAACCTAAAATCCTCCCTCTTGTAGGAATAGTAGTCCTAAACTCCTCGGGAACTGATAAGAATGGGATGAGTAATAGCATGCAATAGAGGTCGAGACCAATCTGCGCTCTAAGACCTTAACATGGCGGTAAGGGTAGATATGGATATGATGACCGGTGCGCAAGTACCACGTGTATCCCTCTTTTAAGGAGTGATTACCGTATATTGCATTGATGTGATCCATATTATAAATAAACCTAGCAACTCCTCCCTTTTTATATTTGTTAGCATGCTTAGTTATAACTCTTTCAAACCGTGTTTTATTTTTATTTTATCCAAACATATATGTATTTAAAACACCCTCTTATTTGAGCCCTATTTTCTTACTTGTTAATTGCATAAATTAATAAAGAACTATCTGACTGGAAACCGCACTAGATGATCCTGAGGGGTGCCTAACACCTTCCTCTTGGGATAATTTCATGTCCTTACCCTATTTCAGGTTATCAAAAAAATGTAGTTATAGTTGAACCCCATAGGTGACCTAACGCACCATAAAATCATTATGTGGCGACTCTTCAAAATTGCAAATCCATTTCCCAAAAGGAAAGAGTTGTCCCAACCAAATGTCATAAACTCGATTTCACGAGAAAAAAGGGGCACGATAGTACCTCAAATAGGCATCGAGAAAGATGAGGGTCTCGTTGCCGGCCGTATCATCGATCAGACTATCGATGTTAGGTAATGGGAAAGAATCCTTGGGACATGCCTTATTTAAGTCATTATAGTCTACGCATATTTTTAGCTTATTTCCCTTTTTGGGTACTACTACTGTGTTGGGCCAGCCATTCGGGGTATTTTACTTCTCTAATGGACCCTATTTTAAGGAGTTTCGTTACCTCATCCTTGATGAATGTGTGTTTTATCTCAGACTGGGGTCTTCTTTTTTGCTTCACCGATTTAAACCTAGGGTCGACACTCAGTCGGTGGAAGGTTATTTCTGGTGGGATACCTGTCATACCTGTCATGGGATACCGATGAATGTGTGTTTTATCTCGGACTGGGGTCTTCTTTTTTGCTTCACCAGTTTAAACTAGGGTCGATACTCAGTTGGTAGAAGGTTATTTCTGGTGGGATACATGTCATATCTAAGTGGGACCATGAGAAAAAGTTGATATTATCGATAAGAAATTGAATAACTTTTTTCCTGAGTTTGGGGGTTAATCCCGCGTATACCTTACGATTGGGGAGGTGTTCGATCAAAACAGCTTGCTCCAGATCTTCGATCGTCGATTTTATTGCATCCGACTCTTCAAGGGCATTGGAAGTTTGAGGAGCAAGGAAATCTTCTTAGTCATCCTCGGGGGTCTGTATGTTCCCAGACACGTCGAGGTCGGGAGTACGAGGGTCGATTTCTCCTGGTAAACCGTGAACATTTCTTTCGGTGCATGTTGTTCTCCATATATGGTCGTTAAGCATCCTTTGTAGAAAATTTAATCATCTAGTGCAGAGTAGACGGAACTGCCCTCATGTTGTGTATCCACGGCCTGCCAAGAAATGCATTATACCTTATATCGCCATTGATGACTTGAAACTTTGTGTTCTGAATCGTGCCGGACGTGTTGACTGGGAGGGTGATTTCTCCTTTTGCTACTTCGTCGGTCATGTTGAAGCCATGGAGGACCATAGAGGCTGGTATGATCTACTTGAGTAACCCAAGTTGTTCTACTACCTCTGACCTTATTACGTTGGCCGAGCTGCCTGGATCCACGAGCACACATTTAACTCGGACATTGGTTCGTAGAAATAAGATTATCAGCGCGTCATTGTGTGGTTCCGTCAAGGTCTCGAGATTATCTTCGCTGAGCGTGAGGGTGTCTTTGGCCACACGGTCTCGGAATGGCCCTTTTATTTAGGCTGATATTTTTGTCCGCTTGATCATGGGCCCTTGGGGAATGTCGATCCCTCCAATAATCATATGAACGACATGCTGAGGGATCTCTTTTTGTGCCCAGACTGGAACAACCACAAAATGTTCTCCCCGGTTCTCCAAGTAGTTGTTTTTACCTTTATCTGATGAGTTAGGCATTTCAACCTGAAATTTGAAGATTTTGGACAAGAATCGGTGTGAAGGATAACTTATTTTACGTGATGAAACCCACAAGAAAATAATCACTATTATTTTTAGCCCCACGGTGGGCGCCAAACTGTTTACCGTGAAAATAGTAATAAATTAAATTTGATTACAGGATTCTAATAATGCGTGATCTATTTTTATGTTAGTTGTTAACCATCTGATACTATGTATGTAAGACTTAGAAACAAAATGAGAGTCAAGGATAGGGCGATAATCGAACCGTTAGTCCAGTTATCAAGGCCTCGAGCTTGTCAATTTAGGGCCTCGAGGTTGATTCCGGAGCTCGACTGAGAACTATCGAAGACAGTTGAAATGTGTCTAATAGTAATAATAAAATTGACGGGCGCTCTTTATGGCCAATGTATGCAATAAATGATGAAAAAATATGAGAATAATAAATAAAAGCAATAATACCAAGAGAATATATTCGACAGCAAATAGAAAGTTCTTTTTTATTTCGTTGTGGAGCAACTGAAGCAACATGGGGTTACAAAGTGGTAAGCATCCTCTTTATATAGGAGAGGAATCCCATCATAGTACAACGAGCATTGATTCCAAAGAAAAGAAGGGGGATGGAACACCTAAGTGATGTCATGATGCGGGCTTAGACTAGCCTCTGTCTTGCGTGACAGACTTTCTCCTCTCTAATATAGTCGTTGATCTACATCGTCCCGAGGCCAAACCTCGTCAACCCTCGAGAGCGAAACTCGACCCCAGTCTCAAACCTTGGAAAGTTTATTCGTGGGGCATCATAATGATGAGGAAATTGGTTCCTCCGATTTCACCGTGCACAAGTATAAGAGAAGCAGTGTGTAATTAAGCTCCAAGCATAGCAGTGGGTGTGATTAATTCTTGCTCACATCACCAAAAGATGTGGCGAGACTCTTTATCCTAAATCAATGGTTTTGAGATATAGTTACGTGACGAAATGTTTTTTGATAGAGAACACTTCCCTCTTATTGGGCCATAAGTATGAATTAATCTGCTAGTCGGTTCCAGATACTATATGATCGAACCCAAAAAAAAAGAAAAACTCCCACATGAAGTGGTTATCCATACAGATACTAATTAAACTAAGGGGAATTACCAGCTATGTCCATTTATAAGTAGCTCATTACAAAAAATTTTCAATTGATAAAGTATTACTAATGTTAGTCAAATTAGCCAATTAGCTATTTGTAGCAAAAAGTATCAAATTTTGCTTTGTTTTAAGTGGGTACTATTAGAATAGATTGGGTACAATTGTTTTTGAAGAAAAATTTGTTTTATTTCAACTATTTGGCAAATTTACATAATCTGTTCTTTTGGACTCTAGAACAGATCTCAATACTACAATCAATTTGAAACTCTAAATCTGTTGTTGTTAAGCTAATATCCTATCACAGAGAGAAAGTTGCTACAATTGTGGATACTAGCACGAAGGATAGCTGTTAATGTTTTGTAAAATGGTTGACAATTTAGGTAGCTTTACGCCAGTAATGTGCACTTGAAGTGTAATCTCCTTTGCTCGATCTTTGGCGTCTCTGCTTGATTGTTGAAACATTCTGTTGTTCCTTTCCATCCAGATGTTGTAAACAACTGCTGCAAATACCACAACTAAGATAGTTTTTCTAGGATTTCTGTTGTTAACATTAGCAGTTAATCATTGCACTACTATTTCCCAAGTACCTGTCGTTCTTTAATACTTCAACCATTGTAACAGACATTGCCACAGTATTTGGGAGTATAAGCATTCAAAGTATAAATGGTTGTGTGTTTCTTCAGTGTCTCCTCCACATAAAATGCAGGATTGATTAATGTGAATTCCCCATTTAGCTAATCTGTCAACTGTTGTCAAGCGTCTATGCAGCGCCATCCATAAGATGTATTTCTGTTTCGGGAGCATGCTAGTCACCATCAATAATTTTTTCCATCGAACCTTAGGATATTGTGGAGTGGTCTAAATATATGCCTTCCTGATGCTAAATTGCCCATTTTTTGTACATGTTTGCATTCCTATTCCATCAGTTGCCCACCATTCTCTTGCGTCAAACAATTTCCTAACGAGCCAGCTAGCTTGTTTAGGTATTTTCATAGTATTAATGTCTTTTTTCTTAATGTAGTGACAATGGATCCATTTGATCCATAGTTTCTCTTTCTTAGACATTAAGGCCTTGAGAAGTTTTGATAGTGCCGCTTTATTCCATCTTTCATATGAGATAATGTTCAAACCACCTGCTGCCACTGGTTTACACAATGTTTCCCTGGCGATTGGATTTCTATGACTAGTTTCATGACTACCAGTCCACGGGTAATTCCTGCAGATTCCATTTACCAGTTTTATAATTTTTTTGGAATGAGGAATACCTGGGCCCAATAAGTTTGCATTTCAAACAGGACGCTTTTGATAAGCTGGATTCTGCCAGCATAAGAGAGGAGTTTGGATGTCCAGCTTCTAATTCTGTCCACTGTCTTCTCTACTAGGGACATACATTGTGGTATCGTGATCTTTCATGTGGATAAGGGTACTCCTAGGTATTTGAAAGGAAAGGTTCCCTCTGTTAGGTGGAGGTCAGAGCATATTTTCTTCCTGAAATCAGTTTATACACATGCTATATATAAGTCGCTTTTATCCATATTGGTTTGGAGGCCTGATACCAGTGAGAACTGTTTAAATTCATTCATCAGTAACTTCATGGAAGTTTCATTAGCCCTACAACACATCAAAAGGTCGTCCGCAAAGCATACTTGATTTGTAGTTTGGAGCATTTGGGGTGGAAATTAAGGAGCTTGTTTATCAGTTTTGAGATGATTTGGTAAAGTTTTGAGGTGGTCTGAATTGAAAATCGAAGTAAAAAGTGAACATGAAAAAAATGATATGTGTATCTCACTAAGTATCATTTCTGTATCACATATGTATCATATTTGTATCAATTATATATCACATGATATCCATGTATAGCTGTGTGTGAGATACATGCATGATACATGTTTGATACATGTGTCGCAGAAGACTTTTTTGAACTCGATTTCACGAATTTTGATACAAAACCAGTCCAAATCATCTCCAATCTTCCTCAAATTTTATATATTGACTTATCTATATATTTTCAATAAATTTCAATTATACCTATTGAAAAGTTCCTTTTTTGTTTAGATTTTTTAAATATTGTATATATTTTTTGTATTTCATCACCTTATTTGCTACCTTATCCATGAAATTTTCTTTCCTTCTTGTATCTAATGTTGCTTATCACGATTACAAACATGGAAGGTGATTTTTGCATGTGATTCTTTGAGAGAAAAAACCTTATTATTTGATTTTTCAATTTTTGTTGACTAGTTTTAGTAACTCTATGATTAATGACTAGAGGTTGATAAGTTGAGATTTATTTGGGACATTTATATAAATTTCCCTTAAACTAACAACTACTAACGTGTATATCTGCTAACTTACTTAACAAGCACATGCTTATCACCTAGTTAACGTGATCATCAGAAGTTCCGTGTATTGAATATCCTTTTAAACTCTTAAACATGAATTGATCTCTGGCTCTTAAACACGTTGATCTCTGTATCTTGCACGTGAACTTAACATCTATAGCCTATCATCGTTAATTGATATGGGTGTCCAAATTGTAATAGACTAATAGGTATTTAATTGTTTTATTTGTGTAATAAAGGTAATTAACTGGATTTATTATGTTCCTAAAAAGGATCATACACTCAAATATACACTATAAATTTTGAATTGATCAGTTAACAAATTCTCAATTGTGGAAATTTGGTCTTAGTTAGTGTGATGACCCAAGGTTATCACTTGTTTTTAAATTGAATTTTGTGTTCCGAAGCTTTAAAAATCTCTTTTAGTATTGCCTCGATTTGCGTGCACAGTCCGAACGCGTAGCCGGTCAGCTTAAATAAGAAAATCTGTGAAAATGATAAATTTTGACTATAAAAAAAATTAATTTGACTTCAGTCAATATTTAGGGTAAACGGGCCCAACCCGCGATTTGATGGTCCCGAAGACGACCCGTATGAAAATATGAGACTTGGGAGTATACCCGAAATCGAATTCCGAGGTCCTAAGCCCGAGAAATGAATTATTAAAGAAAATTATTTTCTGAAATTGTTTAACGAATTTGGAAATGAATTTTGATCAAAACATGTCGGTATAGAGCCCGTATTTTGGTTCCGGCGCCTGGTACATGTCTTATATGTAGTTTAAGATAATTCTGTGAAGTTTGGTAACAAATGAAATCCGTCTGACGTAATTCGGACCTTAATTACAAATTTGATGTTTTAAGAAGTTTGAAATAATTCATTGATTTTGAGGTTTAATTCGATGTTAATAATGTTAATTTGGCAATTTGATCGCATAGATAAGTTCATATGGTGGTTTTGAGTTAGTACGTATGTTTGGTTAGGAGCCCCCAAGTTCGGATGAGTTTCAGAAGGTTTTAAACTCTTAAAAAGTTGTAGGTTTTCAGCTGCTGGAACTCTGATATTTCCTTCTTTGTGTTCGCGGGAGGATCCTCGCGAACGCGATGTGTTAAGTATGCTGAAGGAAATTCCTTCTACGCAAACACATAACCCAGGTCACGAACGCGAATTATTGGGGGTTTTCTTTCCTTCGCGAACGCGGTCCTGGCCACGCGAACGCGAAGGCTAATTGAGACTAGGCAGGGGAGGGAAATTTGACCTACGCGAACGCGACCACATGGACGCAAACGCGAAGTCCTAGCGGGCCTATTCCATCGCGAACGTGATGAACCTGTCGCGAACGCGATGGTAATTTCACCCAGCTATTTTAAAAGACCAAAATAGTAGTCATTACGGGATTTTCACCAAAAACTCATAACTTCTTCATTTTAATTCCAAATTGGACGATTTTTGAAAGGGGGTGTCACCACCAATTCATAGGTATGTAATTTTAGACTCATTTTCTTAAATTTTCATTAACACCCATTAGATTTTTAGGCTTAAATCATGTTCTTGAAGGTAGAAAATTAGGGATGTAGGTAGAGTTAGGGCTATTTGATTAATTGTGATTTAGACCTCGTTTTTGGGTCAAATTCTAGAAGAAATTATAATCGGGCTCGTAGGTCAATGAGTGGTCGGATTTTTGGTCCGAACCTTTTGTTTTAACCAAGCGGGCCCGAGGTTAATTTTTATCTTTTTAGGAAGAATGATTAGAAAGCTATAATTAAGTATTGAAATTGGGTTGTTTAGCATTTATTGATGTTATTAAGTCGATCATGTATAGATATGATTAAGTTGGAGCCAAATTTAAAAGGGAAAGCGCTGTTTGAGGCTTGAGTTGGCCGTGGAAGTTTGAGGTAAGTGTTCGGTCTAACCTTAGCTTGAGGGATTAGGAGTTGTATCCTACTTGCTATGTGCTTCTTGTTGAGAACGACGTATAGACATGGTGACGAGTATCTATACGTTGGTGTCGAGCACGACCGTGTGTCTTAAATTGTAATTTGTTATGATCTTATGTGATACTAGGGATGCTTTGATTGATGATTCTCGATAATGAGCAAGGATTGAGTTTGTTTTTCGTTATGTATTATTCTTTATTATATTATCCAATGTTTAGTATTACAATATTATTTTTATAGAAGATATATCTTTTATTAATCTTAAGATATTATTTTTTAAAATTTTATTCTATCAATAATATTGTCTGAATTTTGATGAATAGATAAACTTCTTATTTTAAAAAAGAAAAAAGAAAATGAATTAAGAAAAAGAAAAAAGAAATTCACTAACCTAAACCGACTGTTACCCACGTCTAAATAGTTAATTTTAGGTAAGCTAATTATTTTTTCTCTGTTTTAATTTTTTCTTTTTCTCTTTTTTAAATAAAAAGTGTACTTATCCTTTAAAATCTTAGTTCCACATGAAAACTACCCACAAAGTCGCATTGATTGGATATGCTCGAGTTACTAATAAGATAAAAGGAGGATCAAACAACAACAAAATGAGAATAAGTTTTATTTAAAATATTTTCTAAGTTACTAAATATGTATCAATTGACAAAATTTTAAGAGATATAATCAATTTTAAAGTTTTATGGCATTAAAATTCCATTAAAAGATAGCCAAAAGCTACAAAAATAAGTTAATCCATATGTATCAATTACAAAAAATTTAGGAGATAAAATTAGTTACCAAAATCTTAGGAGATATATCTAACTTTGTTTTTCCAACTAACTTTCTAATTCCTATTTTGTGGAGCATTGTCATGAGCAATGCCAAATGGATTATTATTAGGCAACCACTTGATGTAATGTCAATGCTTTTGCTTTAATTTTTCTATATAGCTAAAATAACTGCCCAAAAACTGTGGGAGTTCATCTTGATGTTAACTTTATTACAATATAATAATTTAATATGAAAAAATATTAATGTAATTAAATTATGATCGGATATGTTTGAACATATTAGCCCGATGTTTCAATAAATTTCAATTGTTATCTTATTTTTTAATACGATATACCCAATAAAAATTACAGGGAGTTATACAGTCATTGAATAAATATTTTATTATGAATTTTTGTTTATTATATTAACCAATATTTAGAATTATTATTGCTTAATATTTTTGTGCGCTACTCATTTTTATATAATAGAAGATATATATTATATTACTCTTGAATTATTTTTTTATTTTAAATTTAATTCTATTGTTCTTAATAATATTGTTTGAATTTTAATGAATAAATACACTTTTTATTTTATAAAAGAAAAAAGAAATTATTTTTAAAAACAAAGAAATGAAATAATATGAACCAACCCTCACCCATGTCTGAGTAGTTAATTTTAGCTAAGTTCATTTCTTTGTGTTTTCTATTTTTCATTTTATAATTTTTTTATTTTTAAATAAAAATTGTACTTATCCATTAAAATCCTAGTTACGCGTGAAAATTACTCTCAAAGTTATATTGAATTGATGTACTCGAATTATTAATAAGATGAAGGAGGGACCAAACAAAAATTAAATGAACTGTTATGAAATAATATAAGAACAAGTAGAATAATGCAAGAACAAGAACAATATAGAGAGAATAGGGAGAGGAGTATTCTTATTGATACTTTGGGATGGTTTACAATAGAATAGAACCCCTATATTTATAGGGAGGTGGTGACTTAGCCACCAAGTAGTAAACCCTAAAATCTCTCTAATTATAGACATTCACCTTAAATAGAGTTCTATTTATAACACTCCCCCTTGAATGTCTATTCAATCATGTGCCTCGTTAAAACCTTAACAAAAACAAAACCCAATGGGAAAAAATTAAAGAGAAGGAAAAAGAGTACACATGTTTGAATATGCACCTATTGGTTGCCTCGTTAAAAACCTTGCAAGGAAAACCCAGTGGGACAAAACCTTGTAAGGGAAAAAGAGTGCAACGCGCATTAACTCCCCCTGATAAGAACATCAATTCATATCCTTAAGTCTTCGCATTCCGAACTTGTGAACTAGCTTCTTGAAGGTTGACGTTGGTAGAGATTTTGTGAACAAATCAGCCATATTATCGCTTGAACGAATCTGTTGCACATTGATATCACCATTCTTTTGAAGATCATGTGTGAAAAATAATTTTGGTGAAATATGCTTTGTTCTATCTCCTTTTATGAATCCTCCCTTCAATTGAGCTATACATGCTGCATTGTCTTCATACAAAGTCGTGGGTAGTTTATTACACTTCAAACCACATTTGTCTTGAATATGATGTATTATAGACCTCAACCACACGCACTCCCGACTTGCTTCATGAATAGCAATTATCTCGGCATGATTAGATGAAGTAGCCACAATTGATTGCTTAGTCGATCGCCAAGATATGGCGGTGACTCCACTGGTAAACACATAACCCGTTTGAGATCGAGCCTTGGGTGGGTCGGATAAATATCCGGCAGCAGCATAACCAACAAGATCGGGACTGCAATTGTTGCCATAAAATAAGCCCATATCAGTGGTCCCTTTTAGGTACCGCAATATATGTTTGATCCCATTCCAATGTCTCCTTGTAGGAGCCGAGCTAAATCTTGCTAAGACATTAACTGAAAAGGATATGTCAGGCCTTGTAGTATTTGCAAGATACATTAGTGCGCCAATTGCACTAAGATATGGTACTTCAGGACCAAGTAGCTCTTCATTCCTTTCTTGCGGTCGGAATGGATCTTTATTCACATCAAGTGATCGAACAACCATCGGTGTACTTAAAGGATGTGCTCCATCCATGTAAAACCGTTTCAGTACCTTTTCTATATAGGTAGATTGATGAAGAAAAATTCCATTTGCCAAATATTCAATTTGCAAACCAAGACATAATTTTGTCTTTCTGAGATCTTTCATCTCGAATTCATCCTTTAGATAATCAATTGCCTTTTGGAGTTCTATGGGGGTTCCAATAAGGTTTATGTCATCGACATATACGGCAAGTACAACAAATTCCGATGTTGTTTTCTTTATAAAAACACACGGGCAAATAGCGTTATTTATATAGCCTTCTTTTAACAAATACTCACTAAGACGATTATACCCCATTCGTCCTGATTGCTTTAGACCATACAAAGATCTTTGCAATTTAATTGAAAACATTTCCCGAGACTTTGAATTATGAGCGTTTGGCACTTTGAGTCCATCGGGAATTTTCATGTATATCTTATTATCAAGTGAGCCATAAAGATAGGAAGTAACCACATCCATTAAATGCATGTCAAGCTTTTCAAGGACAGCAAAACTGATGAGATAACGAAAGGTTATAGCATCCATTACAGGCGAATATGTCTCTTCATAATCGACACCAGGCCTTTGAGAAAAACCTTGCGCAGCAAGGCGTGCCTTATATCTTTGTACCTCGTTTTTCTCATTTCTCTTGCGTACAAAGACCCATTTATGGCCAACGGGCTTAACACCATTAGGTGTTTCAACTATAGGGCCAAAACCTTCACGTTTTGCCAGCGAATTCAATTCTGATTGAATTGCTTCTTGCCATTTTGGCCAATCATGTCTTTTTCGACATTCTTCAACAGATTGAGGTTCGAGATCCTCACATTCTTGCATAATGCTAGATGCGACATTATAAGCAAAGACAGTATCCACCATTATATCCACTCGATTAATATTTGCCTCAATATCAGTTGGATTTATGGATAGTTCCGTATTTTACAGAGTCTTGGGCTCAATGGATTCTTCATAAATCTCAGAATTTGTTAAATCATGAATTTCCTCATGAGATTCTTTCGTACTGTCATTTTTATCATTTGCTTTCCTCTTTCTAGGATTTCGATCTTTAGAACCTAATGGCCTGCCACGCTTCAGGCGTGCATTCGACTCATTGGTTATGACACTAGATGATTGTCCAACAGGGACATCAATACGGATTGGAACATTTTCCGCGGGGATGTGGGATTTCGTTATCCTTTTCAAGTCCGTAAATGCGTTAGGCATTTGATTTGCTATTCTTTGCAAATGGATAATCTTTTGTACCTCTCTTTCACAAATAGAGGTATGTGGATCAAGATGAGATAATGATGCATTTTTCCACAAAATTTCCCGTTTGGTTTCACCAACTTCTCCCCCTAATTTTGGGAAAAGTGTCTCATCAAATCGACAGTCTGCAAATCGTGCAGTAAACAAGTCCCCTATCAATGTTTCGAGGTAGCGAATGATGCAGGGCGATTCAAACCCAACATATATTCCTAACCTTCTCTGCGGACCCATTTTGGTGCGGGATGGCGGTGCTATAGGCACATATACTGCGCATCCAAAGATTCTTAAATGGGATATATTGGGTTCATGACCCAAAACCAATTGCAACGGGGAATATTTGTGATAATTCGTCGGTCTGAGACGAATTAGCATTGCTGCATGCAAAATGGCGTGACCCCATACCGAAGTGGGCAGCCTCGTTTTCATGAGTAATGGCCTTGCAATCAATTGCAGGCGTTTAATTAACGATTCTGCAAGACCGTTTTGAGTGTGAACATGAGCTATAGAATGTTCCACTTTTATCCCAATTGATAAGCAATAATCATTAAATGCTTGGGATGAAAACTCAGCAGCATTATCCAGTCTAATAGACTTGATTGGATTATCAGGAAATTGTGCTCGTAGTCGAATTATTTGTGCCATTAATTTCGCAAACGCAAGGTTGCGTGATGACAATAGGCACACATGAGACCATCTACAGGATGCGTCTATCAAGACCATAAAATACCTAAAGGACCCACTGGGTGGGTGAATAGGTCCACAAATGTCCCCTTGTATACGTTCCAAAAACGTGGGTGACTCAGTCCCAACCTTTGTTGGTGATGGTCTGATAATCAAGTTGCCTTGATAACAAGAAGTGCAAGGATATTCATTATTTGAAAGAATTTTGAAATTCTTTAACGGATGCCCATATGAGCTTTCTATAATCCGTCTCATCATGATCGATCCCGGGTGTCCCAATCGATCATGCCAAAGTATGAAAGTATTGGAATCAGTAACCTTTTGGTTTACTGTTGAATGTGCCTCAATTGCACTAATTCTTGTCCAATACAAGCCACAAGATAAAGATGAGAATTTCTCAATAACCCTCTTTTCGCCGGAGACATTCTTTGTAATGATGAGATATTCAAGATTATCTTCATCTATTGTCTCAATATGATAGCCATTCCGGCGTATATCTTTAAAACTCAAAGTTTCTCTTAGACTTGGAGGAGAACATTGCATTCTCTATGATAAACATCGTGCCTTTGCGCAGAGTTACAGTTGCTCTTCCGGAGCCTTCAATCAATTTACTACTACCAGAGATTGTAGTAACATTTGCCTTACACATACTTAGTTGAGAGAAATATTCCTTTTCTTTGAGTATCGTATGTGTAGTACATGAATCAACTAAACAAATATTTTTACAGCTGGACGTTGATCCAAGCTTGCTTTGTGAGATATCCATATTTGCTTTCCAATAGTTTGACATACAAAAGAAATACACGAACATAAGAATAAACAAGTTCAATTCGTTTGTGTCACATTTAAACAATATTTTCAAAATCTGCTGAGGTCAGTTGACTAACTAAATCAGATAGTCGATTATATGTTTTCCATAATCGATTACTATGCAGTTTGAAAATTTCAGTTTAAGCATTTTCTTAAAACAATCGATTATTAAACACACACAATCGATTGTTGAACACACACAATCGATTATTTGCTATTTTGAAAAACTTCAGATCACACTGTCTTAAGACAATCGATTGTTAAATATAGACAATCGATTGTTGACTATTTTGAAAAACTTCAGATCACACTGTCTTACGATAATCGATTGTTAAACATAGACAATCGATTATTTGCTATTTTGAAAAAATTCCAGATCACACTGTCTTAAGACAATCGATTGTTAAATATAGACAATCGATTGTTGACTATTTTGAAAAACTTCAGATCACACTGTCTTAAGACAATCGAATGTTAAACATAGACAATCGATTATTTGCTATTTTGAAAAAATTCAGATCATACTGTCTTAAGACAATCGATTGTTAAACATAGACAATCGATTGTTAAACATTGACAATCGATTGTTTTGCAGTTTTAATGCGAAATATTAGATAATCGACTAACTGTTAGGTTAGTCGATTACCTCTACTTAAAAATAAAAATATTATTGAAATTTGAGCATATTAAAACATTCTAAAGAACTAATACTAACATTATATCATAAACTAACTAATACGAGCTGATACTAATGACTATTAGTTTATTCACTAACTATTACAAATAAGTGAAATAAAATCAAACAACTCCATCTTCTTTCATCACAGATCCATCACCGATTAGGTGGTCTATTTTCCCATCGGGTTGCTCAAAGAAGTCTGCCACATCCAGGTGGGTGATGTCAAAATTGTCGTCAAAGACAAAATTTGTTTCAGGGCCTTTATTCTTTAGAGAAGCTTGATAAAGATCAACCAAATGTCTTGGTACACGGCAAGCTTTTGACCAGTGCCCTTTTCCACCGCAACGATAACATATAGTTTCTGAACTTTTTGCCTTAGGATCCTCATAATCCCGTTTCTGCTTTCGGCGGTTATCTCTCCTCGGGGGGTGACGGACATCATGGATATTTCTTCCTTGTCTACGTCCACGGCTATGACCCCGATTACGACCACGACCATGGTTAGATCCATGGCCCTTTTCATGATTGGCATAATGAGAATACACCTTATCTGCTACAGGCAGTGGTGTAGACCCAGTGGGTCGACTTTCGTAATTTCTCATGAGCAGGTCATTATTTCGCTCAGCCACAAGTAGAAGAGAAATCAGTTCAGAGTACTTTGTGAAGCCTTTCTCTCTGTATTGTTGTTGCAGTACCATATTGGAGGCATGAAACGTTGTAAACGTTTTCTCAAGCATATCATAATCGGAGATTTTATCTCCACATAGCTTCAATTTAGAAGTAATTCTGAACATTGCAGAATTATATTCAGAAACAGACTTAAAGTCTTGGAGCCTCAGATGAGCCCAATCATATCATGCTTGTGGCAGAGTGACCAACTTCAGGTTGTCATATCTCTCCTTTAAGCCTTTCCACAAGATGAGTGGATCCTTGACGGTGAGATATTCAATCTTCAAACCTTCATCAAGGTGATGGCGCAAGAAAATCAAGGCCTTAGCACAGTCTTGGGTGGATGCTTTATCTCTATCTTTAATGGCGTCTCCAAGACCCATAGCATCTAAGTGGATTTCAGCATCCAACACCCATGTTATATAGTTCTTGCCCGAAATTTCAAGGGCAACGAACTTTCTTTTCGTAATGTCAGACATAATCGAAAATCAAATTAGGAAGAGAGAAATACCTTAGTTTTTCTTGAGAATCGATTCTTGAGACGGTAGAGTCTCGTGCTGATAACGTGTTATGAAATAATATAAGAACAAGTAGAATAATGCAAGAACAAGAACAATATAGAGAGAATAGGGAGAGGAGTATTCTTATTGATACTTTGGGATGGTTTACAATAGAATAAAACCCCTATATTTATAGGGAGGTGGTGACTTAGCCACCAAGTAGTAAACCCTAGAATCTCTCTAATTATAGGCATTCACCTTAAATAGAGTTCTATTTATAATATGAATGTAATTTTTAATTGAAATGTTTTCTAAGTTACTAAATATGTATCAACTACCAAAATTTTAGGAGATATAATTAATTTTTAATATTTATTGCATAAAAAATCCATTAAAAAGATAGCCAAGCTGCAAAAAGTAAGTTAATGTATATATATCAATTACCATAATTTAGGAGATAAAATCAGTTACCAAAATCTTAGGATTTATAATTACTCATTAAAATTCAATGAAAAAGATAGCCAAAATCTATGAAAAACAAAACTTATCGCATATGTATTCAGTTACCAAAATTTTTAGGAGGCATATTTTTATTTTGGCATTAAAATGTAAGAGTTTTCTTTTTCACAATAACTTTGTAATTCCTATTTATGAGCATGAATCTGAAAAAGAAACTAAAAAAAAGGGACAACAAAGTATTTTTTTTGGCCGTGAACCTCTCTACAAGAAAGCACTTTGTTATACTGGTACTTGGCTACCCTCTAGTTCAATGTTAGTGTTATTATTTTAAATCAAGGTATCCAAGAAGGATATCCTCTTTATAGGGGTTTTGGGTCATTTGCTCCTATAGCTAGTTCATCGGGGGATGGATCTCTACTGTTTTTAATGTCCATTGGTGGGGGGAGAAGAGTATAAGCTTGGCGGTTACAAGAAGTGTTGTAGCTCCTTTGTTAAGGCTTGGCTAGTCTTCTCTCCTGAAGAAAAGCATGATGGAGGTTGCCTGAAAAAGAGAAGGCATGGACGGCAG
This sequence comes from Nicotiana benthamiana, assembly GCA_034376525.1. Taxonomy (NCBI): domain Eukaryota; kingdom Viridiplantae; phylum Streptophyta; class Magnoliopsida; order Solanales; family Solanaceae; genus Nicotiana; species Nicotiana benthamiana. The sequence continues at coordinate 81,710,378 of CM067325.1, read as the reverse complement.
GATACGAACCTGCGCAAGCAGACGCACATGATTTCTAGTCATGCCCGATAACCACTTCGGCACGTCTACCAAATACGTGAGTGGACTTGCTGGAAAATTTGAATCTACGTATTTAAACTGGAATTCCTTCTTTTTAAGGAAAAAACTGGGATTAGTATGAGAAATACTGAGCTAAAAAGCAGTATGGTAAAGTGAAATAAAAAGACTGGTTTTGTGAGTTCGAGTCTCCCCAAGAGCAAGGTGGGAAGTTCTTGGAGGGAAGGATGGCGGGGGTCTATTTGGAAATAGCCTCTCTACCCCAGGGTAGGGGTAAGGTCTGCGTACATACTACCCTCCCCAGACCCCACTAAGTGAGATTATACTGGATTGTTGTTGTTGTTAGTCTTCTAATAGTTGAGATTAGTATTGAGAACAATATTGACATTTTCCGTTTGGACAAACCAAATTCTTGCAAGGTCAGAATTTTAGGCATAAGAGATTACTTCAATCTTATTTGGAAAGAACCATGAAAAGCATTAGAATTTGATTTTAACATAAAAACAAAAATAAATTTAATTTACTTTAGAAATGGAAATAGCTAAGTTCACTAGAGTGCAATTAGGACTCTATAGTCGTTTCTCCCTCCGTCAATCAGTCTCTAAACGAAGGAATACCTTTCTATAGTTGGTTCAACTTTAAATTTCTTTTTAACATTATTATATAGCCATACAAATATATGATTTGTTTTAGATCATAAATTTTAAATACTTTTCTTTATTTTTAAATTGCGTGCCATTCAAACACCTTCATATAAATTAGGATGGAGGGAGTAATATTTCTCCCAAATTTAGCTATAAAGGTTCCCATGATTATGACAGAATTGCTATAAACGTTGTTCTTATCCTAAAGAGGATAAGAGTTGTGTATTTATAAGTTGTCTTCTATATACGAATATAAGCATATTGTACAACTCCCTAATGCAGTGTAAATAAATACAAATTTAAGAGTATAGTACAAATCATATTCTAATACGCCCCCTTAATCTGACAAATGGATGCATGTGGAGATTATCTCTAAGACATTTAAACTTACCGGAAACAAGACCTTTAGTAAAAAATCAGCAAGTTGTGAATCAGTTGGTAAATAGCAAATCAAAACAAAATCAGAAGCAACTCCTTCACGAACAAAATAGAAATTAACAGCTAAATGTTTTGTTCGTGAATGGTAGATAGGATTCACAGTAGGTACAATGCACTGATATTGTCACAATAAACAAGAGGAGAGTCTGGAAGATAAATACAAAGATAATGCGATAACTGTTGAACCCAAAGAATATTAGCAACAATGTGTCATGGCGCAATATTCGACCTCTGTGCTAGAATGGGACAGGTGAGTTGCTTCTTAGAAGACCAAGAGATTAGATTATAATCAAAAAATAAAACAGAGCCAAAGGTAGAGTGTCAAGTATCATGACAACCGGCCCAATTAGAGTAAGAAATTAATAAGATAACATTTGAAGGACATAGCAAAAATCTATGATGCAGTATACCAACAACATACCTTATAATGCATTTGACTGCTGAAAAATAATGCAGTTCAGGGGACTGCATATGTTGACTAGCACTATTAATAATATAAGAAATATTTGGACGCATTAATGACAGATATTGCAAAGCACCAACTAAACTGCGATAAAAGAGCTATCCAATTGAGTGGAAATAGAAGAGTCCAAAGAAGTAGAAGAGGATACTGGAGTAGCAATTGGCTTGCAACCAAGAATATCCTGAGGATACTTAGCTTTAGAAAGATGCTGACCTGCGGAAGTGTGATAAACATGAACTCTAAGAAAAAGTGAAGATCTCCAAGATCATTAATAGAAAACTTAGTGTGTAGCATTGTTTACCGCGTAAATGGTAATAACAATTAAATTTAATTATAGGACTCTAAAAATACATGATTTATTTTTTGCTAGTTGTTAAGCAAATGATGTTATGTGTGCGACTTGGAAACGAGATAAGAGTAAGGATTAAAGTGATAACCAAACTGATAGGTTAACAATCAGAGCCTCGAGCTTGTCAATTCGAGGATCCCGAGGTCGATTCCGGAGCTTGATTGTGAGCTATCGATGGTGATCGGAGTATGAATAACAGTTATAATAAAATCAATGAATGCTCTTTATATCCAATGATAAGCAATAAATAATGAACAATAATGAAGTAATAAATGGACGCAATAATATCAAGAGAATATGTTAGAAAGCAAAGAGAATATTCTTCTTTATTTAGTGTGACGCAACGGTGGTTTACAAAGTGACAAGGTCCCCTTTATATAAGAGGGGGAATCCCAACATAGTACAAATACAGCTGGTACAACCATTTATTGCCTTGATTTGATTTTTCTACTAGACCACTAAGCTTGGCCAGCTATGTGCACGTGTCTCGGGAACATTACATTTCTACCATTACCGTGATTATTATTTCCCTGAGGTCGAGTGTTGATGACCCTCGAGGGAGGATACTCGGTCGTGGCCTCGAGCCTTCGAGGTGATCTTCCGGAGTGCCTTAATGATGAGAAATTGGACCCTTTAATTTCACAGTATATAGATAGTCCCCACATTTCCTAGAACAAAGTGATAGGAAATGATTTTGAGATTCTATTCCGAGGGAATCATTTCCGTGATGTCAGCCTATCAGAGCATTAAATTCCACGCCCAATAAACAACGCAAGGGTCGTCGTCAGATGCGACTATCGAGAAGCCCACGGACTGCTATTAGCTCGTTCCTTCCGCTACCCATACGGCTCCTATAAACTCACTAATTGTTTGATAATTCTTACTTTCTCAATATCTTCAAATTTGCAAAGCCAGACCTATCCCATTTTGCATCCTTTCTTCTTGCCTTCTTAGAGAAATTTCACCATCATCATGGGTAGAACCTCCAAGATAGTTCCTCAAAAATACGAGGCTGCCTGTTTGTCTTGGACATCCAAAAAGAAACCCAAAGTGATACCTACTGTGGGACAATGTACTCCCACCGAGCTTCACATGTCGAAGGACTTTATCATCGACAAAACCTCATCTGTGTCGGGCCGATGCAAACACGTGTTCGGCACATTAATGTTGTGACCAACATAAGCTAGGTGAACGAAGACCGCCGATGGGGGAAGGCAATGGAGGTGGAGATTCCCTGCCCTCATGAGAACATAAAGGATTACAAGGCTGGTTTCCTTCATGTATATACTTACTCGTTCACTTTGGGTCCGGTCGATCCTCCTAAACCCCCTCCCCAAAAGATAGATCTGGTTATCCTTGATTTCTGTGATAATTACCAAGTGACGCTTGGTAAAATATCCTTCTTTCTCGAGGATAATCTTGATGCGCTTCTATTTCTCCGATGGGGTCGAGGGTGAGACTTTTCCCCTCGACCATTTGATTAGGTTATGTAGCCCTCAATTTTATCGAGGTTTGATTAGGCTTCACCACCAGTCCAAAAAATCATTTTTTTCTCGAGCACCGATGAAGGCAAGGATCGAGGATAGATGAGTAGGTTCGTCTGAGCGAAGACCTTGAACATCATTCTGGCCAGCAGGATGCCATTCCCGAAAAAAAGTGGAACACACAGCGTAAGTATTTTTTCCCTCGGACATGTTTTATGACTTTTTTTCCTTCCTCCTGAAAAAATGATCTCCTTTTGGTTTCTACAGCTACCTTTTGGTACCCCAAAGCAGTTCCGGATCTGCCGAGATGGATCAAGTGATTGGATACCTCGTTTCCATATCTCATCCAGTTTTGGCCCGACATGGCTAAGATGCGGTGGGTAGCCAATGATCATTGTAAAGTTTCCCTTGCCACCTATGTCTTAGCCTTATGTTTCTGCCCGTATCCTTTGTGCTAACAAGTTATGGTCACTACGGTCATGCAGGCCTTGGTGAGAATATGTGGATGAGGCCACCTCCTAGCGATACGATGGAGACTTCGGAGCCTGCTAAGGGACAGAAAAGGAAGGTTAATGTGGCTGCCAATCCTCCCGTGGCAAAGAAAACTAAGTCTCGCGGGCCTCAAGCCGCCTCTAGGACCTCAGCTTTGACTTCCAAAGTAAGCCTCAGCATTGAGAATGAGGATGATGATGAGAGCGAGTGTCGATTAGTACGAAAAACGAGGTCGGGCACGGGATCCATGCAGGTGTCTCGACTGGAAGCCGCTGAATCAGGAACAATCGACTTAGGTCGGTCCGTGCGGCGAAGACCCTCAAGAAGGATGTTAATGTGGTTTTGCATCCCGTGGCTGGATATGGTGTAATTTCTGCTGGGGGACCCTTTTTGATGAAGATGAAGAAGTGGGGCAACATCCACAAGAAGAAATCAATCTTACTGCACCCCAATTTAGTCAAGCAAGTCAAGCCCCAGAGTTTATCTTCATGCCTACACCAAGTGTCTATAGGGAGACTTCAAGATGTGCTACTGCTTTTGAGCATCCAGAACTAGAAGATGAACTAGCTATAAGGCCTATGGTTGTGTTAGAAGAAAAAACAAGGCTTCAACAGAGACAACAACCATCACAACCTTCAAGATCGAGGATAATTGCTTTTCAAAGGTGATCATAATGGTTTAAGTGTTCCATTAAATCTTCCTTATTCACCAGGCATCCTTACATGGAAGGGAAAATCTGCTATTACTAGAAGACAATTAGAAATGCAAAGTAGGCAAAGAATTGAGAAGTTGGTGCCAAGGAAGAGAAACAAATGATGTGTGATCTAGGATGTCTTTTGGGCTTGCAATTAGAAATCTTCCTTATTCACCAGGCAGCCTTACATGGAAGGGAAAATCTGCTATTACTGGAAGACAATTAGAAATGCAAAGTAGGCAAATAATTGAGAAGTTGGTGCCAAGGAAGAGAAACAAATGGTGTGTGGTCTAGGATGTCTTTTGGGCTTGTAATTACTGCATTGTGACAGTATAATCAACTGCTATTTTTTTTTTAATTTGATGATAAATTGGAAGTCTTATTATGACCAAGTGTATGTAAGTTTTTAAGGGGTCATAATTTTGCATTCAACAGTCCATCAAACTGAAATTTGCTATTTGTGTAGTGCTGCTGGGCAGACTTGTTTATTACTGCTGTTATGAAAGTTTCAGATGTTAGTTATGTTGTTTGTTGCTCCTACTGTTAATAACATTTCTTGTTAATAGTACTATTTTTTGTGTAGTGATGCTAAAATTCGCTATTTGTATAGTGCTGCTAAAAGTTGCACTCTGCTGAAATTTGCTGAGTTTTTGGTCTGTGCATTTCCTCTTCTGTTAGCATATTTTTTAATTCTTCTGGAAATATATAATACTCTTGACCATGCCTAATGGTCCTACAGTTGGAATATTTTTGCGATGAATGGGGTTAGGTTAATTTCCATAAATTTAGTTATTTGTTTAGCTTGATCTCTTTTTATTTTTTTCCTCTGCTAGGAACAATAACCATACTAATTAATTGAATGGGAACTAAATACAAGGGACTAATACCATAGTACAAATTGTCCAAAAGAGAAAAAAAGGAGAAGAGGGCTAAAGATATCTAAAGATAGCTTAACTATAACATGCCCACATACCCAAGAAGTACTGAGGTGACAGAACACAGAAGCTTAAGATAACTTGCAAATGGAAGGAGTATGAGTGCTATTAGCAGCTATATCTCCTATATCTCCTTAAGTAAAGGACCTAAAACACTTCATTGTTTATAACTTTAAGTGTCAATACAAAAACTTGAAAAGCTGCACTTCATATATCAACTTCACTTCATTAGCATTGCAACAACAAATCCCATAAATATTGTCCATGAAATCATAAATGACGATCTTCATATTTAGGACTTTCTCTTCCAGTTTACGGGCTTTGTTCGCTTCCGAATTCTTTAAAGCCTTCAAGCTATCCACTCTTTCCTTTAATCTGTCCTTTTCAAAAATAATCGCATCCAATGTCGATTTCATATTGTTGAGGTTAACATTACCGGCATCAAATTTGTAAATCATATTGTTAATTGTAATGACCGCTCGATCTGGCAATACATCATCTTGCCATTCCCAATAACCGCACGAGCTTATCTACCAAACACAAAGTATACGACTTGTAATTATTAACCAATAATACAAGGGAAAAATTTAAATTATCGAAAAACTCATATGGAATCAGAATAAATAAAATAATACATACATCAGGTTTATGACACTTAATGAATCTCCTTCTAGGATTAAATGGAGTCGTTGAAGTGAAGTGATTGGCAATTTTCCCATAGTGGCACCTCCTCTTTGATGAATAACTACTTTCTGACATGAGAAAACTTGGTATGGTGGAAAATCTTCACAATCCAATGTATGTTATGCAAAGAAGAAAGCAAATTGGAGAGAAGACTTTTCAATGGAGCTGAAAATAGCGACTGATAAGAAACCTTAGGTCTTTTCTTTGTGAGGAAATGGAACAAATATAACGATGGCTCTAAGAATGATGGGTTGGGCGCGTTTTAATTAAAAGAATGAGGCGGGTCGTTTGGTCCAATCATAAGATACCACTAGCTACTTAAAAATCTGGGAGGGTATTTTAACGGCTGAGGGACAAATATGCAACTAATGTATAACAGTGGGAATATTTCTAATAAGAAACTCAAACGAGAGATAAATAAGGCTTATTTTTTATAGTACAAGGATGTATTTGACCCTTAACCGATATATATATATATATATATATATATATATATATATATATATATATATATATATGTGTGTGTGTGTGTGTGTGTGTGTGTGTGTGTGTGTGTATGAGTTCATCTTTAGTCTTTATAGTCAATCTCAAGCTTTTTACATCCTCATGAGATCACAGAGGAGATTGCCCATCTGCTCTAAATATTTAATCATAGTAGTTAGTACTAATTACTGATATTGGGTAGAAATTGAAAATTGTCTTCATATTTCATTGTTTGCTTGCTCATGGTGGAATTCTGTGGACAATATTATTCCCGAATATTTAATGTTCTTGACTTTTGCTTGCTATTGAAGAAAAACCAAGTGATCATTCTTCTCTATGTTAGTGGAAGTTGTTCCGATATGAGATAAATGTACTGACTCTGTACTCAGTTTGTTATATCACTCTGTGCGTCGAATATGTAGCTCTGTGAAATACATCTTTGAAATAAAGCTTTGGTCAGATTATAGTTGAGGTTGCTTATTGTTTTGAATTTTTCCACTATCGAAATAGTGAAACTCTGAAATTAAATTTTTTCCCATTTTCTTAGATAATTTCTCATGTTCAACTTTTCAATGATTACGTGAAAATACATTTGTCAACCTCTGATGGTAATCCCAGGAGTTTGCCTGGTGGCAACTGACTTAAGTTTTGGAGTTGATTCTCTTTCAAGGTCTCAAGTTCGAAACGCACTCGGTGCAAATAATTTCCGAAGGCAATTGGATTAGATAAAACCTAAATTAATCGTGGTGCACTTACAGGAAACTCCTTGCCAAGGGCCTGTGCACCCGGGATTAGTCGGGGCTCTTAGAGACTTGGATACTCGGCGGAAATAAAAAAAAAGTATTGATGGTACCATAATTTGGTATGTTTCACTATGTGAAAACCATGGAGCTTTGTGGAAATTGTTCTATTTCCTGAAATGGTTGAGTGCAGTTTTAGTATAATCATTCATGCATGCGTATTGGGGATTGAGTCTTGCTTCAGTGATCCTTTTCAGGTTCTCCAGAAGAATGACAAATAATTTGCGCAATTGTAGATGAAGAAAGCATGAAAAAAGAATGATGATGATAAAAGATAAAAAAGATACACCTGGAAGGATGGAGTTTCCAAGCAACATTGAAAATATATAGACAATTGTCATAGATTTTGTTGGTACTGAAATGGAGCCAGCCGATTTACAAGATTGATACCATATTTAAAGCTAAATGTTCCATTAGTAGTTCAAGATGAGGACATATATCCTCATACCTTGAAGGATTGAAAAAACTTTGATATGTTGATCCCTTAGTTTTGTTACATTTGTGGTAAATGAACTATGAGCACGGGCAATACTACCTAGTATGTTACTAAGCAAAAACACTTATATATATATAAAAATGCAGGTAAAACTGCGTACAATAAATTTTTAAAGTTCGATTTTTCCCGAATTCTGGAATATAAATAAAGCTTAGTGCACCGAACTACCTATTATATATATTTGTATTATATACATATAATAAACATACTTTAAATATTTTTTGACTACTGAATGGGATTAATTTCGACCAAGCGGCTAATTTTGTATTTTGCTCTTGGAATTTGGTGGGGCCCACTAAATTATATCTTGGGGGTGAATACTTTTCTCTGCTGGTCCCCAAGCCCAACAAAAGGGGCAGGCCTAGAAAATCAAAGCCCATTCTATTCCTAAAACCGGACTCTTTCACTTTTTCGACATCCCCACCGCATTATTTTCTTCCCCTTTTCCTTCATTTCCACATTACTTCAAACTACAGCTATTGATCGCCCTTTTGTGCTGACCAGAAAACAATGGGGGATCAAATCGCAAGAGGTGAAGATTTCGAGAAGAAGGCAGAGAAAAAGCTGAGCGGATGGGGCCTTTTCGGCTCAAAATACGAAGACGCTGTTGATCTCTTCGATAAAGCTGGCAATTGCTTCAAACTCGCCAAATCATGTTAGTTCTTTTTTCCCTTTCCCATACGATTTATCATTTTTTTAAGATCTAGTATTGTGGTGATCGGCTCCGATTTTTTTTTAGATTTTAATTTTCTTATTTTTATCAAACTATCGTAGTGTAAACGGTGATATTGATTGCTTTCTTTATTTTCTTTTTGTAATTTTGAATTGGAGTTGAATCCAAATGAATATGTGAGAAAGCCCGGAAATTTGAGGATGATTGTTCATGCATTTTCTCATTAAATGAGATTCCTTATGAGGATGATTGTTTGGTCCGAGTAATTTGTTTGTAGACCAATTCGACTATTACAAAGCGCTGAAATTATGTGTAAAATTTTGCTGGACTTGATTAGTTAATTAGTTGTTGGAGCATTGCCTCCATGGCTTTGGTCTAGTTTTAAAGTGCAACAAGTGATGTGTGGGTTAGGGGCACATCAAATTTTGGAGCTTGCTGCAGTCAAAAGCCTGGGATATAAGTGAAGAAGGGTGAGGGCCGACCTATTATCCATAGAGTTAGAACCGTACTCCACTTGCCCTTGGGGATTTCTCGGTTATAAAACAACTGTTGGAGCATAAGAAAAGAACAACATTTGTATTATTTTGATCTTTTAAAAAGCTGCATCAGTATTAATGTAAGGAGAGTTTTCACTGAGCAGATTTTATTTTCCTCTGGACATGCTGCACTTGGTTGAGTTATAACTTGCTTATACCTTGCTGTATAGGCGGCTTTTGATGATTCTGCTCTGTCTTTTCCTTGGTTGAATTAATTCTAGAAATAGAAAGAGATACTTCGAAGACAAAGAAGAAAAGCGTTTTCTTCAATTAGTTTTTAAACTTGTATAAGATGGATATAATCGCTTCGATGTCGGAAAAAGTGAGTAAATTTCTTAATAAGGCAAGGTCTTAAGTTCTGAAGGATCTTCAGAGAAAACTGTTTCATAGATTCAATCAGCCTCGTTGCATGGTAAGAAATTGTTTACTATTTCTTGTTTCCTGGTGATTTCAGGGGATCAAGCCGGAGCAGTATATGTTAAATTGGCTAATTGTCATCTTAAGGTAAGTGTTTGATCCTCTTGTAGCAAGTCGTCTCTCATTGACGTTCTTTCCTTTTTTCAGTTCTTGAAAGTTGTTCACTTTATGTTCGCAGTTGGATAGCAAACATGAGGCTGCTAATGCTTATGCTGATGCTGCTCATTGCTACAAGAAGTCAAACACTAAAGGTTTGTAAGTTACAGAACGCTTATTTGATCCAGACCAGCCCTTTTATGTTGCATGCTTGAAAAGAACCCCTCCAAATGTAGTTAACATCTGTTGATGCATGTGCGCCCTGCTCTACGTGTAATCCTCTTTTAATTAGGAGCTTCTTAGAGGTTTCGCTTTTATCAAATACGTATTAGTTATCTTGTACAACAACAACAATAAACCCAGTGTAATACTGTAATCCCAACGGTGGAGTCCACTAGTGGAGTCTGGGCATTGTTCCAAGGTAGTTGCTCTGCCATCCGTAAGCTGCTAGCTGCTCTCCGTTATGGGTGAGCTTATTCTTTTTGCTATTAGAATGGCACTTTCAATTTGTAATTTATAATAAGGATTTTAAAAAGATTGGAGAGTGTGGCACTGCCAAGTGCCAACTATTCTGGATATAGGCATGATTAGAATTTTTTAAGTCTCACATAAATTAAAACAGAAACTTTTTTGAAACATTTGGAAACTATTTTGGGTTTATGTTAAATATTTGAACTCAGTAACTTTACTAGATTAGTATATAAGATACATAATGATTATATTGTTACATAGAAAAGAAGTTATTGTATTTATGCTTAACTTCATGCTTTAATGCATAATATCAAGAGTATCTACAAAATACTATGCATAAAACTTTACGCATAGCATCATTTATGATATAACATACTAAAAGAATAATTTTGTTGAATTCAAAAAAAGTAAGATAGTGCACTCCCATTTAATTGATAGTTTATGTTAATGCTCTCACATTTCTTTGTTATTTCATAAGATAAATGTGTTGAGTTATATGAGGGTTGTTGCCACATTGACAAATATTAACTTTTTGATATATAGTACTTGTCAAAAAAAAAAAATAAAACACTTTGAGAGATTCCAAGGATGTTGCTTGGAACAATAATTTTGAAACTACAGTTAAATTTCTTTCATTTTTGGAGGTTTTGGTGGTGGACATATTTTGGAAATTGGAACCATCAATATTGCTAAACTCCCGCAAAGCAAAGTACTGATGTGTGTGTGTGTGCGTGCGTGTGTGTGCGTGTGTGTGTGTGTGTGAGAGAGAGAGAGAGAGAGAGAGAGAGAGAGAGAGAGAGAGAGAGAGAGAGAGAGAGAGAGAGACGTACTCTTGTTTAATCGATTCTAAGTCGGAACAATATATTGCTTCCGGGGCTTTGGTTCTGGGGAAGGTAGAGGGTGAGTCGATTATCTTATATGGTACTGTGCAGGATCTGTGATAAGCACACATCACAAGTGCAGAATCAAGTTTTGGTATTTAAGTAGCTATGGGTAGAGTGGTGGCCCATTATTTTGTGAATTTCATGCTTAAAAGAAAGATCATTATAGTATATATCAATAATGAATCTTGCAACTACACCTCAACCCAAATTAGCTGAGGTTGATTATATTTATCTGGCTTATCCATTCTACTATATTCATGTCCATTTTGCTCCTAAAATCATATGTGGTGTAATTCAAATGTCACATCATTTTTGAGAATGTTTTCTGAAAAGCATCAGACTGTTATTATTTACCATTCTTCTTTAGTCATCTTTAGCTTTGGCTTAAACAAATTGAATTCTGTATATATGTATCCTGCAGAGGCAATATCGTGTTTAGAGCAGGCAGTGAACATGTTTCTGGACATTGGGAGGCTAAGTATGGCTGCAAGATATTACAAGGTATAAAATATTGATGTGGTCTTTGATCTTTTAGAGGGCTGTTATCTTTTGGCTGTTATCTTTTGTTCAATCAGACTCTTCATGCGAGCACATGCTCTAAATATATGTTCTTGTCAGATCAATGCTTAGTTTGTCTTATGTACTTAACCTGTTGAACTACTTATATTACCAAGAAAGGTGATAGGTGACTGGTCTTGTGTCTGTCACTTTCTTATTAATGTTGTATATGACCCTCACGACAAAATGATTTGTAGAAAATGCAGATACTTTAGTTGAAGTATCCCTAGGAAGCTTGTTTTCACTGTTTGAAGGAGATGTAACTTGCTCGGTGTGCAGGAAATTGCTGAATTATATGAGCAAGAGCAAAACTTGGAGCAGGCCATCAGTTACTACGAGAAGGCAGCTGATCTTTACCAGAGTGAAGATGTGACAACAACTGCAAATCAGTGCAAGCAGAAAGTTGCACAATTCTCTGCTCAAATAGAAATGTAAGATTCATTGTAGTTAGGAAATGATAATTTTTAGAAGAAAAAAAACAATGCTGATCATGTCGTGAGAGAATGATTGCTCAGCACTGGAAGATATTGCATAGTTCTCTGTCAAATCTTTGAGGTTTATCTGGTCTTCTTGGAGTGATGGTGAAATCAATCTCTTATTATGGATGAAACAAACAGAAATGATAGAAAGGGGGTCAATATCAGTAGTTAGGATAAGGTTATCTCTTCCGAATTATGAGTGTAACTGTGAATAAATGGCATTTGATGAGTCCCATATTTCACGGTGTTAATAAAGTTATAAGCTGTTCTTTTAGCTTCTCATTGTTCAATATATTATAAAAATTGGTTTGTTCTCATACAAATTCGACATTATTTTCTTAGATATCCGAGAGCAATTGAGATCTTTGAGGAGATTGCACGTCACTCAGTCAATAACAACTTGTTGAAGTATGGAGTTAGAGGGCATCTTCTTAATGCTGGCATTTGCCAACTTTGTAAAGGTGATGTTGTTGCAATCAACAATGCATTGGAGCGATATCAGGTTTCTTTTTCAGCCCCGAAGATTTCTATCCCAGAGATATGCTTTCAGTTAGTAAATATTGCATCTTTATCTGCAGGAGCTGGATCCAACATTTTCAGGGACACGCGAATGCAAATTGCTAGTGGTATGTCATGGCTTGCATATTCCAGCCTATGCATGTTATTCTCTCCTGCTTCCTGACCCTTCACTTTTAGATAATTGTTGGCTCTGGTCATTGTGAAAATGGTTTGCATCATATCAAATCTACAAAGTGCTTCATATTTCACATGATCCAATGCATTTATTGCTAATTACCTCCTAGTATTGCTAATGATCATATTGAGGTACAGTCACGCAAGGGCCAAAAACAATATAAGATTTCACTCAAGTGCTTATACTTGTTGCCTCGCAGTTATCGTACATGTAATTTCTCAACATGACAGTAAAGAGCTAATCTGGGAGTATTTTTTCCAATAACAGGATTTGGCAGCTGCAATTGATGAGGAAGATGTTGCAAAGTTCACTGATGCTGTGAAAGAGTATGATAGCATGACACAACTGGTAATCTTGAACTCTTGGCACTTTTGATCAATTAAAAGAAAAATCACGTGTTTTGGTGACACAAACTACTATAGCTGTCATTCAGTGCCGTAAGCTAGTAGCATCTTCACCTACTCTTGTGAAGCAGGATCTGACCTTAGGTTCTTTTGACCTGGTGCTAACGGGTGAATATTTGTCATTCTCTCTAGGGTGCTTAATTTATTTTTTTGTGTTTTATGTAACTGTAGCATAACCACTCATGTTTAACTGCTATATTTTTGGTTTTATGGCAAATACCTAGATATATTTCCTAGCTTTGGATAGTTAGCACCGTTTTATACCGGCAAATAACTCTTCTTTGGTTTGACCACCAGTATTCTCACTGTTGGAGTATATCAAAAGGTATGTTTATCTGAAGGAGACCTAGATTGTTTGCAAGTTAAGGTATACAGAAGTGGATGAAATTGAGAACAAGAGTCGGTGCGCTGAACCCTGACCTTTTTAAAAAGATAATGATTTTAAGGAGGACAGAGGGTATGATTGTCAGGAGAAACTTGTATGGGAAGACGGTGCAGATTTTATTGTTTATGGGGCAGTAGATGCATTTGAGTCCAGGAGTAGCTTTACGGACCTTCAAGCTTGACTTAATACATTGGCATTTTAATTTGAAAGCGGAATTTGACATGTGCAGTGGCTATGCAAGTGCTACACATAGTAATGGTTCCTGAGGTTGCTGACTTGATAAAACAATAGAATCATTTTCTTATCTGGTTTTCTAAGAAAACTCATTCTTGAAGTTATCTATAAGTTGGATTAATTCTTTTTTGTTATCACTTATCACTGCTTTGTGGATTCGTACTTGGATGCTTAATTGACTTGAGCACGTGTTACTATGTTGTAATTTTACACCGATTTTTTACAATCTACTTAAATATCGTTCACTCCGCAGGATGCTTGGAGGACAACACTACTTCTAAGAGTGAAGGAAACATTGAAGGCTAAGGAGCTCGAGGAAGATGATCTTACTTAATTTATTCACCTTTGACCTATTGTAAGCTACTAGTACATCCTTTATGTGATTTTATTTGTACTGGTGATTGATTATTATTGTGCTTGCGTGAATGCATTTTATTTGAACTAATTGAGTTTGACTAGTCACAAAGGTTTTAGTCTAATGGTCAAAGTTGAAGTCTTGAGGCTGAGAGGTTAAGGTCCAAGTTTTGTACAATTCTGTGTTTGGTGTATTTGTACTATCAATTATGTGTAAATAAGTGTTCTCATTTGGACTAGAAGAATGAAACAAAATTGTGCCGGTTGTCTGGAAGTAAGAAGGAAGTGGAATTGGAGTTAGAGCTTCTTACACGACGATACAAGAAAGACAGTAACGACTACCAGTCTAATCTCAGATGATTTAGTTTAGTCGATTTCAGGCTCAAGATGTAAAAACATGTTCCATACAATTGGTCATCTAATATTTCTCATGAAGAACCAATCGGGAATAAGCATAAATGAATATAGAGAGGGAGTTAGGCTCCTCTATTATGGATGAAGGTTTTTTGATTTCGTCAATAAGATTTTGGCAGTACTGTGCTTCTCCTTTTGGCTAGCTATTCTGTGCTAATATCCTCTGCATTTAAAGCTAAAGAGTGCTCCTTTTTTCTTGGTATGTTTTCTTTTGCTACAAAAGATTAACTGGAAACTTGCAAGTGCTGTCAGAATATAATAGTCTTCTGTTATACCCATGAACTCTCACCCAGGGCGTCATTTCCTTGAAGTTCGTTTGAGTAAGCACAGGCTGACAGAAAATCAATCAAAATAGAAAGCCAAATGAAACATTCAAACAAAGAGAGAACGCCTTCCTTCTCTCTAAAATACCCTATACGCACATTAACTACTCGTCCTTAACTCACCTAGGGCAACTATGGATTCCGATCATGTTTTTTTCCGAATTCCCCCAAAACCCCCTGATACTGCCAATGACTGTCATAAGAATCAGGAAAAGGGTTTGGAAACTCCAAAAGTCCCCCCAATCCTAACAACTCCTATTACTTACTCTGACATGGACATTAAAGGCTGTCTCACGCTTTCCCCATCCAAAAATGACAAAAACAAACTTCCGATTACAATACCAATATCCTTGGAAGATCAGCAGAGAATCTACCTTCCATGGAGATTCTCATCAAACATAAAGGGAAAATAATCCCTCATCAATTACTAAAACGATAATCCAAGAACTATGGAAAATAAAAGACAAACTTTCCTCTAATAGACCATAGTAATGATTATTTCACAGCTAAGTTACAAAAAGAAGAAAAACATGAACCAAATTCTTGAAAAAGGTCCTTACTTCATATTTGGTCACTTTCTATCAGTTCAATGATGGCAACCAAAATTTGTTGCATTGAGGCTGCCCAAAACTTCACAGCTGTCTGGATACGACTACCATAACTCCCTACTGAATTTTACATAGATGCATGCACGTCATCTTCCTTGAGGGGAAGGTATGCTAGATTATGCATAGAACTCCCAATGGAAGAACTAATTGTCAAGTTTATCTACATTGATTCACATAAGCAACAGATCCATTACGAGGCATAACAACACCTATGCAAGCTATGTGGGAGATTAGGCCATGGAGCAAAGGCTTGCCCTCACAAATTGGACAATGCTATTCAAAACACTTTCACTCTGACAGAACCCTCAGATGTTAAAAACAATTGCAGCAACCTAGCACAAGAAGAGGACTAGCATACAATGCCTTTCACGACAAAACGGAATCAAATAAAAAAGCAAGCACCAACATGACATCAAACATGTAGCAAAAACCCAAGTCCAGGTATAGAAGTCAAATTGTTTAACGCTGCCATGTGTAAGTACATTGATACTCAAAACCTAAAATACATTTCAAAGGATCCTAGCAAGGGAAGGTACAGTCTCTCCCCTACGACTACTGTCCCCATTGAATCTCCTATGAACAACAATGCTGGTAATCACATAGAAACACAAAACCGCTTCTCTCAGCTACATCTAGAAAACCAGCATACGATTTTGGGAAAAACAACTCCCAATACTATCCATAATACCACTATTCACGCATACATGAACCCCATACAACAAAATAACCCGATTCATACACCCCTAGACCCACTAGACGACAAATCCTTAATCACTAACGTGGAAAAGGACTACTTCACTAATCCTAATATCAATTATTCCTTAAATACTAATGATCACTCTAAAACTTCTATTAAATCGAAATTTGGTCCAGAGCCCTAGTTGCCAGATTTGGGGTATCTTTGGTTTTTAGGTTTTTAATAACCTTTAGTCTTGTTTTTTCTAGTAGAAAACATATTACTAAGGGTGATTGGACCCCAAATTCTACCATGAAGTTCGTTAGTTGGATTCAGAATTTGAGGTTTTTTGTTTTTCTTTATATATCTGCTTTTATTTGTAATTTCATTCTCATTTTTCATTCCATTATAATCTCTGTGGTTAGCTTAGAACTTCGCTTCAATCTTCTGCTTCTTTTCTTACCATATAGTTTAGAAGCATTAGGCATGCAAATCCCATGTTGCTTCGTATTTTTCTGAGTTGTGCGTAACAAATTTCAATTGTTCTCCTTGTTGTTTGTTTTGTTTAAATCATTTGAGTTTCTTGACTCAGTTCTTTTCCTTCTCTGTTGTTTTTTTTCTCTTTCTTTTGTTTGGCCTAAACAAACCTTATTCGCTTGAGCCTTATGGCTCGTTGATTATTGGTTTGAAGTTTGTAAGTTTGGGCCAGAGTATGCACGCTTAGGGGTTTTATGTTTGAGCTTTTGGGTCAAATTGACCCAGTTGATTTCTGAAGGTAAATTCAGGGGTAGTAAAGGAATTCAGTTTATGGAATCTTTGGTATATCTGATTTTTAGAAGGCTTGTAAGGTTCAGGGGTAAATAACAGGGCTATTGAGGGTAACTTGGGTAGTGTACGTATTTTAGTAATGGAATAGAAGTATCTAGAATTTTCTAGTGTGAGGGTTCAAATGGGGTTTTCAGTTTTTTGGGTAGTAAACTTGGTCCACAAGTTAAAAATAAAAGGACCAAACTGGAAAAAATAAGCATTAAGGCTGCCCTACTTGCCTTGATTATAAAAGGACATATTCTTGCCTTTCAGGGCAAGAAAAAAAAAGGTTGGATCGCCAGAATTGAACATATAGGCAACCAAATCAAATTTTCATTGTTCCATTGACTTGTTTATTTCCAAAAGCTTCCCATTCAGAGGCTTAAGAATTGCTACTAAGTTGAGTCCTGGGATTTTGTTGGCACCATTGAGGTGTTTGTTTCAGTGATTGTGTCATTTACTGGGTTCATCTTTTTGCCCATTTTGGTGCTCTGTTGGATTTTAAATGGCTTTACTGTGGCTGTGATCTGTTGCTTTGCCATATACTGCTATTGATCTCACTTTTCCTTCCTATTCGCAATTTCCAGGTACACTTACTAAGGCTGATGCAAATGTAGAAGTCCGGTTGATATTTGAGATGAAGTCAGCTGAATTTGTTATAAATTTGTTGTCTATTGTTCTTACATTTTTAGTAGATTCCTTGATTTAGTTAAGTTTTCTGAATGTGAATAAATTTGGACTTCTGGGACTGTATAAAACCATTAAATTGTGTTCAGTGGTATTAGATTTGAGTTAGTCTAGAATGCATTGCTATGTTGGTCATGTGTTAATTCATAGCCAGGACTTTAAAAGTAATGTGTAGTCTTATTCAAATAATTAGTTGTTGATTAGATAAGATTCTGCAATTTTTCTTTGTTGTTTCAAAATGCTTTGGTCTTGATGAACCGGGTCACGAGATTGAATCGAATATTTGTGAATTGTGTGGACCAAGCTGTTAATAAGTATATTCTTTTGATTCAATGTCGATAGCCATTTGGTGCTATTGTTTATTTTAAGTATGTTCATCAATCAGAATTTTAACTAAAAATCCAGAATAGGTAGTTTATCACTTGATATCAGTACTTGTATCGTTTACCCTATCAGTTTGAGTGTTCAGGAAATGATCAAATTGTTATGGATTTCTAGTTTAAGGTTATTAAGTTATTAGATCCGTCCTTGGACTTTTTGGAATTAAACTTGAGCCCCAGATCTGCCCGTTGGGTCAGTCTCAAGGCCCAAATGTTGAATAATTTGTTGAACGAAATTTACCAAATTTTTGGGCTGGCTTCAAAGTGCACTTTGCTGAAGTTGTTCCTAGGCCGGCTTCTGATGATTTTTAGTTTGCAACAGCAATTAATGAGGTTCTTAGAGACAATCCCTGTCAAAATATGATAGTTTTCTCTTTAAGATGACTTTTAAAAAATACGTGAGGTGCGCCGCGCCAAATAGAATCATCAATTGTGACCCTCTTTAAATACTTAACACATTAAAATATTTAGAAACTCAGGACGTGCAATCTAGTAAATTTTCATGGCATCCCGCAAAATTAATAACACGTTAATCGCTTTAGGTGCGTTCTTTAATAATATTACTTTCCTAAATTCGGGCGTAGATAACAAATCTAAATCTCAACGAAGTTGAAATATGTTGAAATCCGCGGGTGCATTTATGTGACGTGGTTCGAGGCATGTTTTAACGATGTTGCAAATCTCTTTAAAAATAATAATAAAGTGGATGAAAGATTAAAAATGCACTTAGGTTCAATATTGTATAAAATCAGATAATGTAAGCCAAATATAATAGTTGAGCGACCGTGCTAGAACCACGGAACCTGGGAATGCCTAACACCTTCTCCCCGGTTAACAGAATTCCTTACCCCGATTTTTGGTTCGCGGACTGTTAAACAAAGTCATTCTTTCCTCGATTCGGGATTCTAAAGGGTGACTTGGGACACCATAAATCTCCCAAGTGGCGACTCTGAAATTCTGTTAAATAAGTGAATCCCGTTTCAATTGTCCTTAAATTGAAAAAACTCCCTTATCTACGCCCTTTGTCGGGTTGTGGATAGCCAAAAAGAGGTGTGACACTCACCATCATTGGTTAGGAACCATAATACTGGTTCAAAATCCTCAATTTCTAGCCCAGCTAATCTCCAAGGGACTACACCTAGCCATGAACAACTACTTGAACCACATCTGAGTCAATAATATACTACAACCCCTAGCTCCAGGAATGAACAACAATTTGACCAAAAGCAATGAGAGCTCAATGGAACCTTCCTCCTCCATAACAACGGAATCCATACCTTTCTCGCTATATGGGGTTGGACCCCCCTTCTTCCCTCCACAGGAGCTCATTGCATTCAACCCCATTTTGCTACCCTAGGATCAGAATGCCATGCAAGTTCAAGACACAGTAAACCTAGGAAACATGGGGCGGTAAGAACCTCAAGCTCCGACCCCTCAAGAGATGGGAAACCCTGGAGGATGAAGGGCAGACCCAATCGATCTAATAAGAGAATCAATGGTGGGGTCCTCAAGCCTGAACGAAGTCAAAGTTTTTTTGTTTTTGGAGATACGGGAGAAGAGGCATATTCTAGCTTGTCCACCTTCACACTTTAAATGCACTATGGACATACGTCCACCTCAAGACCCAACAATAGGCAAATTAGCAATGGTACTGATTCCCAATCTAGGAGGAACCCAATCATCCCTACTCCCACCCAACAACTTAAGAATCAATTAATGAATTAAGCTAAAAATATCATAATATGGAACATTAGGGAAGGAAAAATAAAGACTTTAGGAGAAACTTCTATCACATGATCAACACTAATCACCCATGCATGGTTACTCTGTCGGAGACTAGAATGTCTAGTCATGGCAGTCTTATAAATGAGTTTGGGTTCACAGACATGATTGAGGTTCCAGCGGAGGGACAGTCCGGTGGTATGGCTGTCCTATGAGATGCAAGCCTTGTGAACATTAACTACTTTGTGAGGAGGAACAATGAGATCCACGCTATGATTGAGGTACCCCCTATTCGTCACAATTGGTTATTTTCTTCTATATATGATAGTACTAATTTAGCTTTTAGAAATCAAATGACATATGGACTGCTAATGAAAAAATGGGAAGTAACCCCATAAATAGAAGACGCGTGGCTGAACTATGGTCTAATATTAACTACTGCAATTTAATAGATTTAGGGTTTAATGGATGTAGATATACTTGGTCTAACAATGGGAAATGCAAATCCGATCTCATTATGGAGAGACTCGATAAAATATTTTCGAATGATTCTTGGATTAATCTATTTCCTAGATCCTCTGTGATTCACCTTCCTAAAACATACTCGGAACACGACCCTATTTTACTAGAATTAATTCCTAAAACTAACAACCAAAATCCTAGGCCGTTTACACTAGAGTCCTTTTGGTGTAGCCACCCTGCTTTTAGTAACATAGTTCAAAATTGTTGGTACAATAATGACTTCATAACCGCCTCTACTATTTTTACAGATAAGATCTTTATTTGGAAAAATGACACCTTTGGAGATATATTAAAAAAAGAGAAAAGGCTACTTGCTAGACTGACTGGTATCCAAAACTCTAACACTTATGGTCATAGTCTCTTTCTTCACAAATTAGAGGATTCCCTAAAAAATGAGTTTAATAATTGTCTGAAGATGGAGGAAGAGTTCTGCAAGCTCAGGGCTAGAGTCCATTGGTTGAATGAGGGCGACTCTAACACAAAATATTTTTATCTAGTGGCTACCAATAAAAGAATAACAAACAAAATAGCCTATTTTAAAGATTCTGTGGGTAATTGGATTGATGAACCCTATAAAATAATGTATCATACCTATTCTTATTTTCCACAAATGTTTGAAGATAGCCACGTTACGTCTAAGTAGAATTCTATTAAATCCAATCCACAAGTCATAAATGCATTGATCTATTGATGCTTGATAGGTTCCTAACCCCCAACAAATTAAAAAATATAATTTTTTCTTTCAACCCTTTAAATCTCCGAGGCCGGATGGCTTACACCCCTTTTCTTCCAACATTACTGGGGAATTGTCAAACCATCAGTAACTAACCTATGTATAAAGGCCTTTAAAACAAGCATCCCCCCTAACAATATCAATGATATTTATATTTGCTTCATTCAAAAAATCCCTAATGCACATAACCTAAAAAATTTCCGTCCTATTGGGTTATGCAGCACCATCTATAAGGTGATTACCAAATTAATTACAAATAGACTTAGATACCACCTTTCTCACATCATCAATCATCAACAAGCTAGCTTTTTTAAGGGAAAAAGGTCTGCGGATAATGCCATTATCATATGGGAACTTATTCTAAAAATGCACAAGCAAATTGGTAAAAAATCCAATATGATATTAAAAATAGATCTGGAAAAAGTATTTGACCAATTTGAATAGTCTTTTATCTATAGAACTCTCTATCACTTCAACTTTCCTCCAAAAATCACTAAGTTAATAATGAATTGCATCATCACTAGTAGGATCTCTATTATAGTAAACGAAAATAGAAGCAAATTCTTCAATCCTAGTAGAGGAGTCAGACAAGGTGATCCTCTCTCTCCATATATATTTATCCTATGTATGGATGTGCTTTCTACTCTCATTTCATATAATGTCGGTATTAAACAATGGTCTCCTGTGAGAATGGGAAAGCATAACAACCCCCTATCCCATTTATTCTATGCGGATGATCTTACCTTGATGTGCACCATAGACAACAATTCATATACCACTATTCTTTAATGGCTCAATAACTTTTGCTCCCTTTTAGGACAAAAAATCAATAATTCAAAATAAAAAATTTTAGTGTCCAAGAATTACACATATGCTACCTCTAAGTACCTAGCGAATCTTTTTGTCATTAGAATCAGTAAGATATTTGGTAAATATTCAGGTTTCCCAATTTTCAACACAAAACTTAAAACTTTTGACTATCAATTCATTTTGGATAACATGTCTAGAAGACTATCTTCTTGAAATAAATCTTCTAAACATTACAGGTAGGGTTACCTTAGCAAAATCCATTCCAAATAGCATACCATTATGCAAAACTTCCTCTCTATCAAAATCCTCAAACACATAGACAAAATTTAGAGAAACTTTATATGGAGTACTACTAATACAAAAAAAAAAAAGACTCCACCTAGTCAATTGGAATGCCATCACTAGGGATAAAGGCAGAGGAGGCCTAGGAATTTATGCTGCTAAAGATAAAAGTCTAGTAAATTTAGCAAGTCTCTCTTGTAGACAGCTTCATTATTTACATAACCTCTGGGCCCAAACCCTATCCTCCATCTATGGCTCTAGCAAAAATCCTAAAAATACCTCATTTATATGAAAAAGTATAATGATTGGTTGGGATCTTTGTAATAAAGGAATCAGCTGGATCCCTAATAATCCCTCTAACACCAATATTTGGGAGTCAAATTGAATTTCAAAATTCAAGAATGTCAGGCAAGCAATTCAAGGACCTACCACCATTTAAAATAGAAGCCTCTATGAATGTTGAGATTATACGAGAGAAATCACAGAAAGTTAGAGAGAGAGAGTAGAGAGAAGGAGGAGAAAATTGAGAGAAACGAAGAGCCAACTTTGGGAAAAGGAAAAGTAAAAATTCTGATCTTCTCGATCTTTCTCACTTTACAGAGTATATACAAATATACTTACCTGGGCGGATCGGGTCGGCTACCTGGGCGGGGCGGATCGGGTCAGGTGACTGTTTGGGCTCAGAAAGTGGCTGGGCTCATATTCAACATCACAGCCCACATCAATTCAACATCACAGCCCAATACTCCTATACTATATACACTTTATATACATCACACATACAAAACAAATTGTACAACTACTCAAACGTCTAAGTAATGTCAACACCCCCCCTCAAGTTGGAGGGGGACACCACTTTCAACTTGGACAGCAAAGGATGAAGAGCAGTCCCAGTAATGGGCTTTGTGAGAAAATCAGCTAGTTGTCAAGAAGTGGAAACATGAAGCAACTGAATGAAGCCAGCATTGAACTGATCACATACAAAATGACAGTCTACCTCAATGTGCTTTGTGCGTTCATGAAAAACTGGATTAGTAGCAATGTGTATGGCAGATTGACTATCACAATAAACAGATATAGGGAGTGGGACAGTAACACCAAGATCAGATAATAAATGAGATAACCAGGAAAGTTCAGCCACAAGTTTGCTCAAAGCCCGATATTCTGCCTTAGCAGATGATAAAGATACAACAGGTTGTTTCTTGGATTTCCAGCTAACCAAAGAATCTCCCAGAAGAATAGAAAATCCAGTAACAGACCTTCTGGTATCAGGGCAGGCAGCCCAATCACTGTCAGAGTAACCGCTCAAAGAAAAAACATCATTGGCAGAGTAGAAGAGGCCCATAGAGGAAGTGCCTTTAAGATATCTCAACACATGAAAAGCAGCATTCATATGAGGTACTCTAGGGCATTTGAGAAATTGACTTAGATGCTCTACAGCAAAGCATATGTCAGGTCTGGTATGTGTCAAAAATAAAAGCTTACCCACCAAACTCCTATATTGATCAGGAGAGGGTAATGGGTCACCAGAATCAGCAAGAAGTTTGACATTTGTATCTAAAGGACAAACAACAGAAGACACACCAGAACAGTCAAACTGATGCAACAGGTCAGAAATATCTTTCTGCTGATTGAGGATCATTCCACCAGGAACATGAGACATCTGAATCCCCAAGAAATAATGCAAGGACCCAAGGTCCTTGATTTTAAACTGTTCATCAAGAAACAGTTTCAGAGCAGAGATTTCATCATTGTCTTCACCAGTGATAATAATATCATCCACATACACAGCCAGGATAACTAAAGACCCAGTTGTACCTTTGATGAATAAAGAATAATCATTCAAAGAATGTTTGTATCCTCTGAGAGAAAGAGCATGAGACAACTTGGCATACCATTTTCTGGAAGCCTGTCTCAGCCCATAAAGTGATTTTTTAAGTTTGCAAACCAGAGGAGAGGAAATAGAATCAGAGACAGAAGCAGATACAGTTAAACCAGGAGGCAATTTCATGTACACCTCCTCATCCAAATCACCATGTAAAAAAGCATTATTGACATCCAATTGAAATAACTTCCAATTCCTTTTCACAGCAACAGCAATCAAACATTTTACAGTACACATTTTGACCACAGGAGAAAAAGTTTCTGTGAAATCAACCCCTTCAACTTGAGTATCCCCCCTAATCACAAGTCTGGCTTTATACCTTTCAATGGAACCATCAGCCCTGTACTTTATTTTATAAACCCATTTGCAACCAATTGGCTTCTTACCATGAGGAAGATGGACAACATCCCAAGTTTGGTTGGTGTCCAAAGCCTCAAATTCCTTTCTCATGGCATCCTGCCAAGCTGGAACTGAAGCTGCTTGAGAATAATACAGTGGTTCAGATTCCAAAGTGGAAGAAGAAGAGCCAGAAAAGGCTGGAAGTTGACACAGATAGTCTTTAAGATAAGATGGAGGATGATGAGTTCTGGTAGATTTTCTGAGGACAGGAGCAGGAGAAGAAGGGGGCAGAATGGGAGGAGAAGGTGGAGTGATAGATGAAGGAGAATCAGAAAGAACATCATTTTCTCTAGAAGGTAAGGAAGAAGCAGTAGTTATGGGAGAATCAGGAATAACATCATCTTCTCCAGGAGGAATGTAAGGAAAGGAGGAAATAGGTGGTGGAATAACAGAAGAGGAAGATTTAAAAGGAAAAACTGATTCATGAAAAATAACATCCCTGGAGACCAAATAATGTTTGGAATTAAGATCATACAATTTGTAACCCTTTTTGCCAAAAGGATAGCCCAAGAAAACACAAGGGATAGCTCTAGGCTTCAATTTGTCCCTTTGAGGAATTGGTACAGTGGCATAAGAAAGACATCCAAAAGCCCTTAGATGAAGGAAAGTAGGTGGTTTCCCATACAACAATTCATGAGGAGATTTGTTATGTAACAGTCTGGTAGGTAATCTATTAATCAAATATGTAGCAGTGAGTAGACAATCCCCCCAGAAAGAAGTAGGCAGCCCAGACTGAAAGAGTAAAGCTCTACAAGTCTCAAGAAGGGTTCTATGTTTCCTTTCAACAACTCCATTTTGTTGAGGAGTGTGGGAACAAGATGTTTGGTGAAGGATGCCTTGGCTGCTAAAATAGGAAATACCTTCATTACTAGAACCCAATTCCAAAGCATTATCACTTCTAACAGTTTGGACCACGGTATGAAACTGGGTCTTAACCATAGAGATAAAGGACTTGAGCATTGAAAAGGCATTGCCTTTAGAACCTAACAAATGAGTCCATGTTGCTCTTGAAAAATCATCAACTATTGTGAGAAAGTATCTACATCCAGAGAAAGTTGGAGTGTGATAGGGACCCCAGGTGTCAACATGAATCAGTTGGAATGGTTTAGAGGATTTAATGGAACTGTCAGGGAAAGGGAGCCTAGTTTGTCTAGCCATAGGGCAAACAGAACAAGGGAAAGGTTGTTTAGAAGCAAAAGGGAATGATAAACCAGAAATACATTTCATGTGAGCAAAAGGAATATGACCAAGTCTCAAATGCCAAATGTAATTCATATCATGATTTAAATCATTATTACAATTGAGACTAGTTGCATGTAAGGAAGATGAAACAGCATTATTATCAGATAGAATTGTATCATTACAAGTAATAGGTATAGAAGACAAAACACTAAACTTGCTAGTATCACATGAAGTAGAAGCAGCACAAACAGAACTTGTTGAAGAAGGGAAAGATGAAGAAGGGACCCATGTGAACTGATACAATCCATCAGTTTGGTTACCAAGATCCAGTGGCTTCTTCAGAGAAGGGCCCTGTAACATTTGGAGGAAACATGAATGTTCAGAAAATAGGACTATGCAATGTAATTCCTTCACCAACTTATGGACAGAAATTAAGTTGTGTGTGAAAGAAGGAATCAGCAGTACATTATGAAGAACAATAGAAGAAGTCAATTGAAAAGAACCAATGCAAGTTACTTTTACTTTGTAACCATTAGGAAGGGACACAAGATAAGGAACAGATAAAGGTGTAAGATTAAAAAGTAGTTGTTTATTATAGGTCATGTGGTTAGATGCACCAGAATCAATTATCCAAGACACAGAATTAATACTAGTAAGCATGCAGACTTTGGAATCAGAAACTGGACTCTCAGTTAGCATAGTACCAGCAAAATTGACAGCACACATGGGAGAAGGGTTTGGAGCAGTGGAACCCCCTAGCTGAGATTGTTGTAAAAGATTCATCAGTTGATCATAATGCTGACTGCTCAACCCAGGTATCACAGAAGACTGACCATCTGTTTTAGAAACAGAATCATGGTTGGCAGCAGGATTCCCTTGAGGAACAGACAAATGACCATCAGAATTTGAGGCAACAGCAACATTAGCAACACCAGATTTCCTCCCTTTGAAAGTTGTATTTTGTGGATACCCATGAAGTTTGAAGCATTTATCAATTAAATGTCCAGACTTCTTACAGTATCTACAGAACAACGACCCTCTACCTTGATCAAAGTTGACTCTTTGTTTGAAGGAAGAAAAAGTATTGGGCATTGCAGCCTTATTAGAGTCAACAGGCTTCCTGTTAGAGTAGGCATTAAAAGATACAGAATCCGGATTAAAATGAGAGGGAGACTGTATATGCCTTTGTTTCTCATCATTCAGGAGGATATTATACACATTGTCAAGGTTTGGAGGGGGCTGCATCATCAGAATATTGCTCCTCACCCCCATGTAAGTGTCATTGAGGCCCATTAAAAACTGAAACACTTTAGAATCATCATTTTCCTTTACAATACCTTCCTTAGCAGCACATACACATCTTTGACCATGGTTAACACACATAGACTCAATTTCATCCCATAAACCTTTAAGTCTATTAAAATAGGATGCTATATCAAGGGACCCTTGAGAAGTGTTACACAGCTCTCTTTTTAATTCATAAATTTTGGTCCTATTAGCAGTACCATAACGCGCCTGAAGTTGTGACCATATACTTTCAGCAGTATCAGAATAATGCACAGACTCACCAATCGCAGGAGAACTAGAAGCAGTTAACCATGAAATTACCATACTATTACACCTGTCCCATAATCTCTGTTGAGCAGCATTAGTAGCTGGTCGAGGACAAGTTCCATCTATAAAGCCAATTTTATTTTTAGCAGTCAAAGCAACAATCATTTTTCTTCTCCACCCCCCAAAACCATCACCTGAGAAGGGTGTGGGGACGAGAGATACCCCGGGAACATCGGAGGAGTATAGAAATAAAGGACTTGAAGAGTCCAAAATACCAGTGTTGGTGGTAGTAGTACTGGTGTTAGCAGCCATGATATATCAACAAGGAAGAACAGATTCAGCAACCAAAATTACAACCAATCAAATATCTACACAGCCAAATATTCAAACACAAAATCAAAATCGACATACACAAACCAGATGCACAATTTTAAAACAAAGTTACCCTCCTTCTTCGCTACCGGAAGAAGATCGGCCTTCAGATAGCAGTGAAAACCCTAGGTATGAATCCCTAGGTTCAGACGTCGATTCAGTCACCAAAAAAAACCGAGAAACGATGTCGGAAAGTTACCCAAACATCCGCAAGATAAGAATCGGACCACCAGAATGCAGTAAAACACTAAAACAAAGTCACCGAAAACCCTAATCACCGACAACTCACCAAAACCACCACAAAATCGATCAAAATGTCGTTAAAGGCTGAGGTTGAGAAGATACACTCGGACATGATGGTAGAAAACACTTTGAACCATATCCGATGAAGATCGGAATCATCACAGACCGTTTGGTCTCAGAAAAACCTTCAAAAATCGTCGAACAAGAGCCTAAAATTAACACCGGCATGCAAATAAACATGATCGGAACGTTGTTAGGCTCTGATACCATGTGAATGTTGAGATTATACGAGAGAAATCACAGAAAGTTAGAGAGAGAAAGTAGAGAGAAGGAGGAGAAAATTGAGAGAAACGAAGAGCCAACTTTGGGAAAAGGAAAAGTAAAAATTCTGATCTTCTCGATCTTTCTCACTTTACAGAGTATATACAAATATACTTACCTGGGCGGATCGGGTCGGTTACCTGGGCGGATCGGGTCGGCTACCTGGGCGGGGCAGATCTGGTCAGGTGACTGTTTGGGCTCAGAAAGTGGCTGGGCTCATATTCAACATCACAGCCCACATCAATTCAACATCACAGCCCAATACTCCTATACTATATACACTTTATATACATCACACATACAAAACAAATTGTACAACTACTCAAACGTCTAAGTAATGTCAACAGCCTCACCATAAAGGACTTTTGGTCTAATAATGCTTGGGACCTTAGAAAATTATCCTTTTAGTTACCCAAACCCTTAATCAATAACATTCTCTCTATTACTTCAACGGAGAGTCCTAATGACATTTCCACCCGGGCTCTAATAGAAAATGGCAAATTAACATCAAGCTCTTGTTATAAAGCTATTTCAAATACAGAAAACAATCTTCTAGACTTCATTTGGATATGGAACCTCAAATGTCCTAATAAAATAAAGTATTTCTTATGAAAATGCATCCATAATAAACTTCCTACTCATTCCTATCTCAACTATATTGATATTAACATAGACCCTATTTTCCCAACATGTAAAATAGAAAATGAAACAAATAATCACATCTTCATTAGGTGTAAAATGGTCTGCGATATCTGGGCTCTTACTTGTCTTAATAATGACCCCAATAGGCATAAAGACGATTGGCTTATTACTATAAGAGATCTTAATATTCTAACATCATTACCTCTCCTCACATGGTTCAAGCTATTGCCCTTTATTATTTGGAATATTTAGATGAACAGAAATAAAAACAATATAGCCAACACCACCCATTATGCTTCCATAAAAAGAGATGTCAAAATTGCTACTGAATATAAACTCCTCAATCAAAATGAAAATTTGCGTGTCCACACCGATGCAATCAACATAAGGTGGCATAAACCTCATAATGACTATCTCAAGCTAAATTTTGATGGGGCCTTTCGTGAGAAAGAATATTTGGCAGGTCTAGGAGGAATCATCCGAGATAATAACAACCATTGGATTCTTGTTTTCAACACCAAAGACCAATATCAATAGCCCTACACTCAGAGCTGGAAGCTTTCAAAGAGGGTCTCACCTTAGCTTTGAACGAGGGACTAATTCCAATTGTGATGGAAACTAACTCAACTGAGGTTATTAAAGCTCTAAACGTGGATAATGCTCAGAGTCGTAAATATATCAAGATGATTTAAGTTAGAGTTTCGCAGAGTCGTAAATATTTGAAAATGGACGTCATAAATATATTTAATTTTCAATGGCAGATCATATTAACACGTCCAAAGTTCTAGCAACAAAAGTATCTGCGAGTTGGCTATTTTGGAGTTCAGAGGAATATTTTGTAGTCTCAAGCATCTTCATTGGTCCTGTTTCAGTGTAGTCTCGCTGAGGTTTCTAATTATGAAACTAGAAATTGGTCCTGTTCAGAGGAATATTTTGCTGGACTTACTAATGCTCTTTTGTTTTTGTTTTTGTTTTTCCTTCCCTTCACTGAGCCGCGGGTCGATTGGAAACAGCCTCTCTGCCCTTTCGGGTAGGGGTACGGCTCGTCTACATATTACCCTCCCCAGAACCCACTTTGTGGGACTATACTGGGTAATTGTTGTTGTTGTTAGGAATATTTTGCAGTCTCAAGCATCTTCATTGGTCCTGTTTCAGTGTAGTCTCGCTGAGGTTTCTAATTATCAAATTTTAAGGTTGAAAGCCTTTACTATGACTCGAGGATTTTTTCCTGTGTGAAAAAGTATGTCTTTTCATTATGTTGCCAAATGCTCTACTGCAATCGTAAAGGGTAGCTTGGAATTTGACTTCAATGAGGCGTGCATGCATGTGGGGCAAGGGTAAAAACTTATCCCGGATGTTTATGCTAAATCATATCAACTTATCATGATTAAGTAATTTTAAAAAGTGATAATAAATATTAATTAACTATAATTAATGAAGAAAAGTTTATGTACAAATTACATATCATGTATCTAATGGTTTGGTGTAACACCGAGTGCAGACAAATTTTTACCATGGGACAAGTATGATATTCTTCCATCAAAGCCTTTAAACAGAAAATGTTTAGTGAATGATTGTAGTAACTATATCATAGATAAAGACATATTGCTAAGTGTGTCAGCCGTCATTACTAGTGATACCAAATGTCACATATAAATCTCTTAATGGAATTAAGAACCACAAACTTTGGTATTGAATATCTGCTAAATTATGGTGTACAAGACATAATGAATATAAAAATAGATGAAGTCACTTTCGTCGTTCATGACATGGTGCAATATGTTTTAGACATGACTTAATAGAAGTATCTTTCATGTTATTCCCCCCTCGGTTAATAGCGTTTTCGTTTTTCCTCTTTTTTCAACTGCTTTTGATGAGAATATATCTCTATAAGTCCAGAGTGTATACTTTCATTAGCGAGGGGAAAATGGCCCATTGCAATCTTGAAGGGTATCTTAAATAGAAAATACTTTGTGAATAATTGTAATATAGTCGAACATACTTTCATTAATAACTAGAATAGTCGAACAATATACTCTTTATTAGGCGGCTATTCGAAACTGCTCCACTACTAGAGATTACAAAGAAAAATAAACACAAGCAGCATGCTTCTCTCCGTGTGTCATCATTCATTAGTGATACTAAATGTCGCATTTATTATCTCTTTATGGGGCTAATAAAATAACCAACAACAATAACAATAATAACAAAATAAGTTTAATTCTGACCTATAAAAGAAGTTTGAGAAGGATAATATATATGCAAAAGGCAGAAAAACAATTTCTGATAAATCCTCGGCTCAAAGAATATGAAAAAAAAACAACAAATAATAGCAACAACAAAATAATAAGATGACGGAATCAGACGAAATACGAGCAATAATAAAGATCAAAGAATAAGAAAATATAGGAATAGTATTACTACTTGTAAGACTAGGAGAAACTATATTAACCTTCAAGCCTAATTCTTGACTTTCACACCTTTCTATCGAGAGTCATACACTTGTTAAGTTGAAGCAATGCCATATCCTGTAATCACCTCCCCCTAATACAACTATTGGAATTGAAGCACCATATATTTTAAATAACTGCTATAGTTTCTATGTGATTTATAGATTACGAGTTCGAACAGTGAAAGTAATGCTATCTACATCATAAACCTGGAAGTATGATTCTTTTCTAAATATTTTGTGAATGCGAGATACATCAGGCCTGCTTTTTAATGTTGTACAAGACATATAAGACAATGTTATCACTTTAATTTATCATATCCCTGCAACTGCTTGGCTCTTTGGAGAGAGCATGAAGAATGTCTTATCCCACTTTATTGAGTTATTCTGGCTCATGGATGATTAGTTGCCTCTTTGAAGCACCTTACAAGACCAATAAATCCATTAACTTGGCCTCTAAGGTTAATGAAAGGTTCAGTATTAGCAGCATATTAGGGTAAAGGGAGCTTTTTCGTATGCCACTAATATAATTAGATAGGTAACTCTCTCTCTATATATATCATCTTATCAATCAGACATTTAAGCTAATTAAAATATTATTTGTAGTTATTACTTGTTAGGTAGTTGGCGAGTAATTAATCCAATGAAACTATAGCACATACTAATGTGCTGCAGGCGTCAGCATTAATAATGGGAAAAGTAGAAAACCCCAAAAGGGAAAAATGACAATCTAGTTCAAATGCCTTTGCTTTTGTTAAAGGAATTCCAGCAACAATCTTTTCTAGAGAAGAGCAAGTGTCCACACGATTTCCTTACCATGGTTTTAAAAAATAAGTCTACTCTCAGAACAAATAATAGTAATAATAGAACTCCCACTGTCCTCTGTGCATTTCAACTTTTTCGCCGCTGTCAATAAAGCTGGTGCAGACAAAATAGAAAAGTTGAAAGATATATTATACGTGGTTAAATCAGAGCACTTGATTTATCGCTATCAAACTATTTCGAAAGAATGCCTTGAAACCCCGAGAAAGTGGAGCCACGACCTATTCCATTCCCTGGGGGCCGATTCGAAGAAACCAAAGGTCGAGGCTAGAGAAAAATGGGAAGTTCCCATGGAAAATGGCTAGGTCTGACAGAACTGGCCTATTCGGGGCCTATGTCGAAGCATCACCTCTAGCCGTCTCATCCCATACTTTATAATTAATGCATGTTATATTATTGTCGGGTTCTCCATCTATATAAAGGGAACCCACACCACTTTGTAACGATCTGATGTTGCTCCCATTATTCTCCGCAAGATCAATAATATATCTCTTTCTCTCTCTTCTTTCTAACTTGCCCATTCTCATTGGCCCGAGGCCATTTTATTATCTGTCGCTTCCTTACTTGTTCTTCATTTATTACTTGATATTGGCCATGAAGAGCTTTGTTTAATCATATCTTAACTGTTATTGCATTCTTGAGTGCCCCCATACCTCGAGCTCGGCCCTTACATCGACACCGAGTCCCCATCGACCAATCCCATATCCGAGCAGCAGGCCCCTTGGTTAGATTACTGCCTCATTTTAGCTTGTATTTCATCATTAAGCTTCACATTGTTAGCATCATCTTCTGTAACACTAGCTCGAGAATAGATCATGTATTTTTGAAATTCCATTTACAAATTTAGTTATTTTTACCATTTTACGGTAAATAATTTAGCGCCCACCATGGGACTAATAGTAGTAGTAGTAGTAATAATAATAATAATAATAATAATAATAATAATAATAATTATTATTATTATTATTATTATTTTCTTGTTGGTTCATTGCACAAACGCAAGTTATCTTTTACACTTTTTCTTGTCCAAGGTCCTTTGGTTTTCGGTCAAAATGTCCGGCTCGATAAACAGAGTAAAAAACGGTGACCTCGAAAACCACGAGGAAAACAGCATGCCTATCCCGGCCGCTGGAGCACCACCGTAGAATCCCGATAACGCACCCAGACCGTTTCTAGCAGACACAGATTCACAGGATGCAAAATAAGTCGATGAAACTTCTCACAGCGACAGAAGCATACGGCACATTGACCGACAGAATGCTAAAAAGACCTCGGCTCAAGAAGCATAGGAAGTGAGCCTTCACGATATTTTTGAAATATTGCAGGCACAGTAGTTAGCTATTGCTCTATTTCAAGGCCACCCAGAAACACCCAAAACAACAACGCCGGAAACAGCTCCCCTCACCAAACAAGTACCCGAGAGATCAAGCAACAACATATTAGTAACCAACCTTGCCATAGTAAAGAGGCTTGGGGATCTCTCCGAAAGGATCGAGTTAGGTTCGTGGAAGTTATTCGACAGTCATTCCTCGAAGAAGTAGTCCCAGAACCCGTTGTACAAATGTTCAGAATGCCAAAACTCCCTAAGTACAATAGGACCTCGGATCCCGAAGAGCGCATCGCTGCCTACACATGCACGGGAAAGGCAACGACCTTCGAGACAATGAGTTCGACCTCGTCTCGGTAAAGAGATTGGGGAAACACTCTCGAATGGAACTACGAGTGGCGTCGTAGCCTGGCACCTGGCCTCAAAAACTCGCTTACCATAATAGCGGATTCTTCCGCAGAGACACACGTCGATGCCATTGAAGTAGCAACAAGAAAGCCCGATGCATCCGGGCCAAACAAAGGGAGAATAAAATGCTACGGCAAGTTGCGCCTCACTCCCTTATAGAACGAACGAGATAACCCCTGGTTTTGGGGCGGCTGAACGAACCAAGCTCGACAACTACAGGGCATTTCAAACAAAGTTCATTAGATTCCCGGCCGAGATCGGGTCGGATGTCCATACCCGGCACCAGCCACGAATCAAGGACG
This sequence comes from Nicotiana benthamiana, assembly GCA_034376525.1. NCBI lineage: Eukaryota > Viridiplantae > Streptophyta > Magnoliopsida > Solanales > Solanaceae > Nicotiana > Nicotiana benthamiana. The sequence goes on along the minus strand of CM067325.1, from coordinate 81,676,325 downwards.
TGGATCACCATCCAGGATCCTCCTCAGGCTCGGTATACCCAAGCAAGCTCCGGACAAAGAAACTAATGCCAAACAGAGAGAGATATCACCTGTATGCCATGGATAGGAGGAACGCCCCGAGACACAATCCACCTCGCAACAATCGGGAAATGGCTCGAGGAAAATATCCTTCAAGAATCTTCAACAGAGCATGGTTCGACAAGACATGGATGGTAGGGGCCCCTCGCCCATCAAAGTATGATATCACATTGCTATACCAAATATCGTGATCATCATAGGCAAAACCAGGGCCGCCAAACGATTCAGACCTATTCGACCGAATCCACCTCGAGAAAACCACAACCTGGCGTGGGAACCGCATGGTGCGCACGACCACGGGGTCAGAAGTGGCCACCAGATCAGGAGGAGAACATCCGTGCTACTCAATAAAGTTGCTGGCGAGCTCCGTCGAGCGATCATGCTCGAGTTCAGCCCCAAAGGTGGGAGGCAACTAGGAAGAGCAAAACAAATGAGCCGCAAAATATTGCCACAATAGTGGAGAAGTGGCAATACCCTCCAAGGAATCATAAAAATGGAAAGTAAAAATGCTCGTTACTAGGAAAAGATGACTCCAGGTCTAGGGGACATCCTTACATGCAGCAAAAAAAATGCTGGGACTTCGCCCCGACCTCACACTGACGCATTGGTAACCTTCTCCCTCATTTCATCTATTTCAAATAAAACATGTGCTCGTGAATTCAGGTGGTTCGATCAATATATCAACATTACCGGGCCGAAACACGACCTCTTATTGAATCTTTAATGGATTCCAAATGGCGATCGTTAAAACAAGAAAAAAGAACATTCTCCTAATACAACCCTCTAAGCTCGGACTAGAACACTTTCTCCTATACCATCAAAGGACGCATGAGGTAAGGACGTCTTGCTCAGATGGCTGCGAGCATACCACTCGGAGACAACGTCAGCCTTCTTCATCAAAAGAATGATGTCCCATGCAAGGGGCGGAATTAGAACCGTTGACATGGAGCAGTACGAGATGAAAGGAAATTCCTCACCGTATGACACATCACCCACATCAGTACTTCCACCATCAAAAGGATCAAAGGGTAGGCAAACCACATCTTCAGCCAAGCCTGACCAAAACACAGCGGAGGGCTATACTAGGGCCTACAACCCCGGAACAGTAGGACCAAATCAAATATCGGAACATCGCCCATGCATCTCGTGGTAAGGAAGAATTTCTTCGCTCATTTGTTATTTTTTCTCAAAGCTATATGCAGACAATCAGCCAGGATATTCGAAAGTTCTAACTCTACATGGAGATCCCAAAGCCCCGATGGAACCCACCACGCTCTTTGCCCTCGACCAGATCTCCACCCTGAAGGATGGTCCCGCCAGCAAGGTTATTAGCAGATCAATATACCCCCAGAGGAGAACCCGACAAGATCACATGCCTTCTTCTACTGGCTGGCGAACGACGAGCGATGGTCTTCTCTTAAGGGCGCCATCCCCTATAAAGGACTGAGAAACAACATATTGAGTTTCAATAGAGAATCATATACCGGATCAAATGGTCTAAGGAGTCGAGCCCGCATGGGCCAAGCTCATGACGGTGAAACAATATGTACATTTACGTTGAGCAATAAAGAATATTATTCAGCATCTCGTACTCTAGAAAAGTGGATTTCAACATGCTCAGGGCAAGGGAACCTCCACTGAATGTATCCTGAGATACTCGGATACTTAGCACCAACAATTCGACACCTGCATGACCCCAAGGTAGGAACTCCGGGCTTATAAGGCCCTGACGAGGCAGCTCTGAGCTTACAAATAATGACCATCGAAGCCTAAGCAAACGTGATGACTCAGAGACTGTCCTTAATCGCCATACACTAGAAAAACCAAAATAATAGGACCCCGAGCGGGCAGACTTGGCGTAACCAGATCTATTCCACATAGCAACAAAAATTGTAAGACCTTAATAGGCATGAAAAACTGCAAGACCTCAATAAGTATGACAAACTATACGACCTCAATAGGTATGATAAAAATGTAAGACCTCAACATGTATAAAACTCAAAATCCCAAAGTTTAGGCTATACATCACATTTGTATGAATCCCTAAAGGGAATACACTCGGTGTAGACGCCTAAACTATCACTCAGGATTAAAAACACCTCCGACCAAACACATTTGTATGAATCCCTAAAGGGAATACCCTCGGTGTAGACGCCTAAACTATCACTCGGGATCAAAAATGCCTCCGGCCAAACACATATGACTATGGTCAAAAAGGTTGATACAGCCAAATTAATACAATGCGAGGATGCCCGACCGTTGCTAAACAAAATCATAGGTCATTACTTTGAATGTACATCAGAAAGAACCGGTTAAAACATGCTTCCCTCAACAAGCAAAAATGAGCTTCGACCATGTCAGCTTCAAATCACAAGGTTTTGACCTACTCACCCTACAAGCTATGAACCTTTCGAGGTGCTCAAAACATCACCAATAACAACTTGAAATCGAGGTTCCTTTGGAACCAATGACGGGTCAGGCAAAATTATTTCAAAAGACCTTAACGAGCGAAAAACAAACTTTACAAAAGCTCATAGGAAAAAGCGTAAGAGCCATTATCACCAGCTAAACAAGCCTCCGGGCCATACACTAAAAGGTCTCAACAACCAGACAACATAAGAGCCATTATCACCAGCTTAAAAATTGACAACTTGAGCATTAAAATGAGATTAAATCGTAACAAGATTCGGAGACTTAATTCAACATAGTTGAATGTGTGAGCCTCCGGGCCACATATTGCTAGGTCTCAATGACCAAACACAAGAACCACTATTGACAACTTGAAAATAGAAGATCTTAAGGGTTAATTAAAGCTCAAGTCATAACACGACTCGAAGACTGAACCCAAAATAATTGAAACAACATACAACCGAGGTAAAAAATAAAAACCCTCGTCGTCTGCCCATGCAGCTAGGAAAGAAGATCACGATAAATTAAAGCTTGCATAGCAATGCGACTCGGAGATTCGACCCCAAAATAATTAAAATAGCGAATGAACAAGTGCAAGAAATGAGAACAATTACTATCTGCGCGCACGAGCACAAAATATTAAAGGTCAGGCAAGCTCGATTCAAGGCCTGACTCGGAGACTAAGCCTAAACATCTAGGAAAAGTGAGAAGGCCCCAATGCCAGCTCACATCAAAGATAGCATTTGAAAGCCTTCGAGCCTGCCTGATTAGCTCCGGACCTATGAAGATCTCGCCAAACATCGAAACAAGACTTCCTGGTCAAAGGAAATATGGGAAAAGATATGAATGAGGTAAAGCTTAAAGTTTTCTCTTATCTTAGATGTGCAAGGGGCGCAATTTCCATCTACCAACATGCCCTACAAGTATACAAAACGAAAAAAAACAGAGAAATCTGCACTCTGTCCCAAAGGGCTACACCCTGCCAGGTTTGCTCTTCGTGACTTTAGCAAGAAGTGATCGAGCGTCACGATCGTCCGCATTAGCTTGAGCCAATTCCTCCGAGATAAAGAAGCCTCTTGCGCCGATCTTCTCAAGCACCTTTCTTTGGGACTTATAATGAACATGTTCCTCGATCCTCTTCTCCCGATCGAAGGCCCGCTTTAGATTGGCTTGGGCGTTGACATCGTCCTTCATATGAATCGCCATCTCTTGGTCATCCTTGGTTCGGCTTAGTGCTGCTTTGGCCCCCGCACGGTTATCTCGGCCCTGATCTTCGAAAGATCAGACATCATATGTGTTTGCATGTTAATTTTAGTTTTGTTTAGTTAGTATTTGTTTTTTGGTTTTTATTTTTGTTTCTAGTTGGGCCCAAATTTCATGATTTCTTAAGACTCTGTAAATAAGAATTTAGAGTTTCGAATTTTTAAAGTTAATTGGGGCATTGAAAATCAGAAAGCACAAAAGGGGATTCAACCTGGATTTATAGACCCATAACATTTTGAATTTGGTCAATTTGACCCATATCTTTTTGGCTTCAGGGGTAATAACAGGGTGCTTAAGGGTTAATTTGGGAATTTAGGTTAGGCGAATCTCTAATAACTGATTTAGGAAGCTGCCTTTGGAACTTACTTGAAAATCTGATTTTTATACTAAGGGTATCTAAGTAAAAATGAAAATTTGAAAAGGTTTTAAGTGCAAATCCGAATCCCTTTTATGATGACCTAAAGTTTTCCTATAAAGGTACTCTTTCTTCAATCGCAAGTCAGATTTTGGAGAGATGAAAAAACACTGAAAAATAAACGGTTGGAGTTCTTTTTCTTTTCAAGAAAATACTGAAAATTGTTTGAGTCTTCTACTTGATTTCAAGTTTTCATTCCCTTGTGAATGTTCAGATGTTAAAAAAGGTTAAGTAGAAATGGTGTATTTGAATTTCTCAACATCAGAATTGGTTTGAAAATCTGAGGCTTAATTTGCTGACTCTGTCACTGTTTCATTGCTGGATTTAAGTTGATTTCTGTTGCTATTTATTGCTGATTCTTCACCTCTCTTGTTCTCCTTATTCATTACCATGTATTTACCACACCTCTCACTGCATGAAAAACTGGAAGAACATGAAGTTTTGTTTGAGGTGGAAAATCTGTAATAAAGCAGTTGATTGAATGATATTTCCGCACTTAAGAAATTAGTGGATTTATGCACCTTAGTTTAGTTCCCATTATGTGTACATCTGAGCATTTTGTTGTTAGTTTTCTTTGAACTTTGAAAGCTTCAAATTTTGTATATAGATGTTACTTTTCTGCAACTACTTGCTCTTGGTATTAATTAGGCTTCCTTTGTATGCTTGTTGATCTTTTCTTTGGCGACTTAAGTTCTGTTAGAAGTAATGAATAAGTGTTGGCCTTTAGTAATTTGGTTTATGATGAGTTAGTACTCTGTTATGTATAAATATGCTCCCTTTCATTTTGTGCTGCTAATAAGATATGTAGTCAGCACAACTGTTAAGTCTAGTAGAATTGAATTTGCTTAGATCTATGGTAATCTGTTTGGGAATTAGTGTTTGTTTTGTGATTCTGGTTTGAGTATGCTGGAGTTGATATTCACAAGGTTTGGAACTCAGAATTGTTGGTTTGGAATTTATCTTAGTTGTGACGACCCAAAGGATCATCAACTATTTTTAATCAAATTCTTTACATCCGAAGCCTTAAAAACCTCATTTAAAGCCGCCTCAATTTGTGTGTGTAATTCGGGCGCGTAGCCGGAAAGCTTAAATATGGAATTCTTTGAAAAATGCTAAGCTTTGATTTTAAATTGAATAAATTTGACTTCGATCAACATTTTGATTATACGGATCCGACCTGTGATTCGACGATCCCAGAGGGTCCGTAGGAAAATATAGGACTTCGATGTATGCCCGGAATCAAATTCCGGGGCTTCAAGCCCGAGAAATGAATTTTTCTATAAAATTGTTTTTTGAAAATGTTTAAGGAAAATTTAAAGGAAATCTGATTAGAAAGCGATGGTATCGAGTCTGTATTTTGGTTCCGGCGTCCGGTATAAGTCTTATATATGTTTTAAGACATTTTTATTAAATTTGGTTGAAATTTGATGCCGTTTAATGTGATTCGGACTTTAAATGGAGAATTTGATGTTTTAAGAAATTTGAAAGAATTCATGGATTTTGAGGTTTAATTTGATGTATATGATGTTACTTTGGCGATTGGATCACACGAATGAGTCCGTAGGGTATTTTTGAGGTTGTGTGTACATTTGGTTTGGAGCACCGAGGGTTCGGACGAGTTTTGGATAGGCCACGGGTGCATTTTTAACTTTGAAATATAGCTGGCGTGTTTTAAGCTGCAGGCTTCGCATTTGCAAAGACAGTCTCACAAATGCAAGCCATGCTTCACTAATGCGAGACGATGCCTAGGAATCCTTCTTCGCAAATGTGAAGTTTCAATCCCAAATGCGATGTCCGCCTAAATTCTCTGCCATCACAAATGCAATGTTCAACTCGCAAATGTGATGTCGCAAATGCGACTATTGATTCGCAAAAACGATACTTTGGGATTTTTGAAGAGTTTGCAAATACGAACCCTGTTTTGCAATTCCCAAGCTAGCAGAGATTCACAATTCCCACATTTGAGACCTGCATTTTTCTATACTTAGCCGATTTTAAGTCATTTTTTACATTTGTTTTCAAACACAAATTCCTTTGGGCGATTTCCAAGAATAAATCTTCTTTCAAATCGATTGTAAGTTAGCTTTTACTCATTTCTTTCAATCATTAACATCTTTTGACATGATTTGAACCTAAATTAAAGATTTTCATGGGGAAATTGGGTGTTTTGGGTAGAATCTAGGTTTTTCAAAAATTACGGATTTGGACCTCAATTTGAGGTCCGAATTCAAAACAAATTACATATTTGAGTTCGTGAGGGAATAGGTGTCGGGTTTTGGTTCGAACCTCGAGTTTTGACCACGTGGTCCCGGGGGCAATTTTGGACGTTTTTGGGTAAAACTTTGTAAAACTCATTTTCATGCATTGGGGTTGGTTAATTTAGCTTTTATTGATGTAAATAAGTAATTACTGATTAGATATGAATGAATTGGCGGTGGAATCAAAGGGAAAAGCTATAATTGAGACTTGACTAGTGTTCAAGGCATTGAGATAAGTGTTCAGCCTAACCTTATCTTGAGGAATTAGAAGTTGAGTCATATTTACTACTTATTTCTTGTTGAGTACGACGCAGGCATGGTGACGAGTATCTATATGTTGGTGTCGAGCATGACCATGAGTCTTAAACTGAAAGTTGTTGTGTTCTTAAATGGCATTTCAGATGCTTTAACTAATGATCTACAAAATTGAGCAAAGATTTGTTTTATCCTCTTGGATCATATTTATGATTGAGAATATTCGTTAATTGACCTGAGTACAAGTCAAGTTAAAGTTGGTTATAGCTGATTCTCCCTTGCAAGGACGGTTGTTTCAGTATTAATGTTCCCTTATCGGGAATTATTATATTGCTTTTGTTCCCTTACTGGAAAAATTATTATATTCCTTTTGTTCTCTTGCCGGAAAGTTATTATATTGCTTTGTTCCCTTGCCGGAATTTCTTGTGATTATGTGATGACATGGAAATGGGAGCATGTGGTATGCCTACCACAAGATTGATGAAATTGGAGCATATGCTACACCTATCACAAGATTGATGAAATGGGAACGGATGGTACGCCTACCACAAGATATAATAAAATGGGAGCGGGTGGTACACGTACCACGAGATACGATGAAATAGAAGTGGGTGGTACGCCTACCACGAGATATAATAAAATGAGAGCGGGTGGTACGCCTATCACGAGATACAATGAAATAGGAGCGGGTGGTACGCCTACCATGAGATATGATGAAATGGGAGCGGGTGGTACGCCTACTACAAGATATATTAAAACGGGAGCGGGTGATATGCCTACCATGAGATATAATAAAATCGGAGCAGGTGGTACGCCTACCACAAGATATGAGGAATGGTATCGGGGTTCACGCCTGCAACAAGATGAAATTGAAAGTGAAAGTTGCCTTAATTTTTATTTATCCTTGTTAGAGTTTAAATCATAGTTTCCTTATTGTTGCTTGATATTCTGTTTTATCTGCTACCCCCCGCAACATATTCCACTTCCCCAGCTTCAATTGCTTATTACCTATTTACTTTTCTTCCATGCATTATATAACTGCACAGGTTTATCTAGAGTATGGTCCTAGCCTCGTCACTACCTCACCGGGGTTTGGCCAGACACTTACCAGCACATGGGGTCGGTAATATGGATACTACACTCTGCACTGTATGTAGATTCCGGAGCATCATTTTATCGTCAGTAGTAGTTCAAGAGCAAGCCTTTAGTTCACCGAAACTCCGAGGTGGCCTTGCAGGCATTCGCAGGTATGGCGTCTCCTCTATCTTATATTTCATGCTATTATATCATGTATTCGAGATAAATAATGTTTATTTCTTTCAAACGGTTTTATTTAGTACTCTTAGTAGTCCGTACAAGTTGTGACAGTAGTTCTTGGGTAGAGGCATATGTTGATTCTCGCGGTATTGTTTAGCTTATTTAATTTAGGTCTTTTGCTTTAATATCACATCTCGTTGTTATTGGGATATTTAACACTGGCTGTTATGACTCATAAAAGGATTTAAAATAAAAAGGGTTAGGAGTTTATGATTTCGTGGCTTGTCTAGCTTCTACGAGTAGGTGCCATCATAACCCCCGAGGGTGGGAAATTCAGGTCGTGAGAAGTTGGTATTAGAGCTCTAGGTTGCATAGGTCTCACAACTCACGGACAAGCTCAGTAGAGTCTGAGGGATCGGTACAGAGACGTTTGTATTTTCCCCCTAGAGGCTATAGAGTTAGGAAAAACTTCATATTTGCTATTTCCTGTCGTGTAGATATATTTCTCAATGCTAATCAAATTTCCACTCTATTCTTTTGCCGATTGCGAGAACACACGCTTCCTCATCTATCGCATAGCAACCCAAGGTCCCAGTAGTTCTTCTGGGCCCAGCTCAGGACCTAGAGGTGTTTATTGCCACCCTAGTCCTTTAAGATGCTCTAGTCCATCTAGTGGGCCTCATGGAGAGCGTCACCCGAGCAGGTTTGCTTCCTGTAGCACCAACCACTTCTCAAGCTGGAGGAAGGGCTCAAATTCGTGCTACTCACACTCTGGAGCAAGTAGCTCCCCAGATTCAGACTCCAGCAGTTTAGCCAGTTGGAGCAGTTCAGCCGGGTGTAAAGGCTCAGACCAACAATAGAGCAGTGATGTCTGCCGACGTTTTGTGGAAGCTGGATAGGTTCACAGAGCTCTTCACTACTACTTTCAGCGGTGCTTCTTCTGAGAATCCCCAGGATTTCATATATAGCTGCCACGAGGTTCTCAGGGACGTGGGCATTGTTGAGACCAATGAGATCAATTTTGCTACATTCTGCTTGTCTAGATCCGCCAAGACTTCGTGGAGGGATTATTGCTTAGCTAAGCTAGATGGATCGCCATCTTGACTTGGCAACAATTTATGGTGTTATTTTTGGAGAAGTTTCTCCCCGTGACTCAAAGAGAGGCTATTAGAGGTAGTTTGAGTGCCTCCAGTAGGGTTCCATGACGGTCACCTAGTATGAGACTAGGATCATTGAGTTAGCTCTCCATGCTCTTGTTGTACTTCCCACTAAGAGTGACAGAGTGAGACGGTTTATTGATGGACTCATCCAGCTGATTCGTCTCCATATGGCTATAGAGGATGGGACTGAGATCACTTTTCAGGAAGCGACCAATGTGGCCGGCAAAGTTGAGATGGTTCTGTCACAGGGAGGTGGTCATGGGTCGTACAAGAGGCCGCGTCATTCAAGCATATTCAGTGGTACCTCATCTGGAGGTAGAGATTTACATGGTAGAGGCCATACTCCTAGGCCCTTTCAATCAGCTCTTCAGGTTTCTCATGGTGCTTCAGATAGCCGTGGTCCTCATATGCAGTATCCCGATCTGCAATCCTTCACCACTAGTACCTATCAGTACACCACCGCTTCAGAGTTTTCAGGGCCGTCAGCCGAGGGCTTGTTTTACTTGTGGTGACACGAGGCACATTGCTAGGTATTCCCCTCGTGGTTCGAGTAGTTATCTGCATTAGGGTTCTCGTGCTATGTTACAGGCACCAGATGTTCCACAGCTCTCCCAGCTAGTTAGAGGTGGGGGTAGAGGTGCTAGAGGTGGAGGTAGAGGTCCTAGAGGTGGAGCTCTGACCGCCAGAGATGGAGGGCGGCCAGTAGCGGGCCGTCCTAGTGATGTAGTTTAGGGTGGTAGAGTACATCCATGATGTTATGCCCTTCCAGCCAGGCCCGAGGCTAAGGGCTTAGATGTAGTCATTACAGGTACCATTGTTTTGTGATAGAGATGCTTCAGTGTTATTTGATCTAGGGTCTACCTATTCGTATGTGTCATCTTATTTTGCGCCATACCTGGTCATGATTAGTAATTCATTGAGTGTTCCAGTTTATGTGTCTACACCTTTGGGTGATTCTATTGTGGTTGGTCGAGTCCATAGTTCATGTATTGTGGTGATTGGAGGTCTCGAGAATTGCATAGATTTGTTGCTTTTAGACATGGTCGACTTCGATGTTTTATTGAGGATGGACTGGTTATCACCTTACCACGCTATCTTGGATTGCCATGCCAAGGTTGTGACCTTATCTTAACCGGGTATGCCTCGTTTAGAGTAGAGAGGGACTCCTGATGATTCTACCCGTAGTGTTATCTTTTACGTGAAGGCTCGGCGTATGGACGATAAAGGGTGTTGGGCCTATTTGGCATATGTTCGTGATTCTTGTGCTGAGGTACTCTCTATTGATTCTATGCTCGTTGTTCGTGAATTCCTTGATGTTTTTCCTTCAGACCTAACGGGTATGATGCCCGACAGGGATATTGACTTTTGCATTAATGTGGCTCCGGGCACCCAGCCCATTTCTATCCTGCCATATCGCATGGACTCGCTAGAGTTGAAAGAGTTGAAGGAGCAATTGTAGGACTTTCTTGAAAAGGGTTTCATTAGACATATTGTATCACCTTAGGGTGCGTTGGTGTTGTCTTTTAAGAAAAAGGATGGTTCGATGAGAATGTGCATTGATTACCGGTATTTGAACAAGGTAACAAATAAGAATAAATATCCGCTGCCAAGGATTGATGATTTGTTCGATCAGCTTCAGGGTGCCAAGGTATTTTCCAATATTGACTTGAGATCTTGCTACCATCAATTGAGGATTAGAGCATTCAATGTCCCTAAGACAACATTCAGCACTCGATACATGCATTATGATTTCTTAGTTATGTCATTCGGGTTGACAAACGCCCCATCAGCTTTTATGGATTTGATGAACCGAGTGTTCATGCCTTATTTGAAATCGTTCGTGATAGTCTTTATTGATGATATTTGGATATATTATCGCAACCATGAGGAGCACGAGCAACATCTTAGGGTGGTTCTTCAGACTTTGAGGGATAGTCTGCTATATGCTAAAGTTTTGAAGTGTCAGTTCTGGTTGAGTTCAGTTGCATTCCTGGGTCATGTTGTATAAGCAGAGGGTATTGAGTCGATCCAAAGAAGATTGAGGCAGTCAAGGATTGGCTTAGACAAGCATCAACTACAGAAATTTAGATTTTCTTGGGATTGGCGGGCTACTATCGTCGCTTCGTGGAGGGTTTCTCATCTATCGCAACCCCAATAACTAGGTTGACACAGAAGGATTCCCAGTTCACATGGTCGGACTAGTGTGAGGTGAGCTTTCTGAGTCTCAAGACAGCTCTAACTACGGCACCGGTATTGGTTTTGCTCACAGGTACATGGCCTTATACAGTTTATTGTGATGCTTTCCGTTTTAAGCTTGGTGCAGTATTGTTGCAGGATAGCAAGGCCATTGCCTATTCTTCGAGGCAGTTGAAGATTCACGATAAGAACTATCTACTCCATGATTTAGAGTTGGCAACCATCATTCACGCATTGAAGATTTGGAGACACTATTTATATGGCGTGGAGTGCGAGGTGTTCACGAATCATAAGAGTCTTCAGTACCTGTTAAAGCAAAATGAGTTGAATTTGAGGCGGAGAAAGTGGTTGGAGTTGTTGAAGGAATATGACATCACTATCTTATATCAACCGGGGAAGGCCAATGTGGTGTCTGATTCTTTGAGTAGGAAGTCAGCCAGTATAAGCAGTTTTGCTTATATATTCGATCGATGAGAGGTCGCTTGCTTTGGATGTTCAGGCTTTGGCCAATCAGTTTGTGAGGTTGGATATTTCTAAGACTAGTCGAGTATTAGCTTACACGGTCACTCGTTCTTCATTATTAGAGCATATCCGTGATCGACATTTTGATGATCCCCATTTATGTGTCCTTAGAGACACGGTGCAACGTGGAGGTGCCAAGAAGGTTACCTTAGGTGATGATGGAGTCTTGATATTGCAGGGTTGAGTTTGTGTGCCTAATGTGGATAGGCTTTGAGAGTTGATTTTAGAAGAGGCCTATAGTTCCTGGTACTCTATTTATGTGGACATTACAAAGATGTATCAGGATTTGCGACAACATTATTGGTGGCATAGAATGAAAAAGGATATTGTTGCATATGTGGCTCAGTGTTTGAATTGTCAGCAGGTTAAGTGTGAGCATTAGAGGCCTGTGGTTTATTTTAGAGGATTAAGCTTCCCGAGTGGAAGTTGGAGCAGATCACTATGGACTTTGTTGTTGGACTCCCGCCGACTCGGAGGAAGTTTGACGCAGTTTGGGTCATTGTTGATAGGCTGAGAAGTCACCGCATTTCATTCTTGTGGTAGTCTCTTATTCATCCAAGAGATTAGTTGAGATCTATTTTTGGGAGATTGTTCGCCTTCACAGTACACACGTATCTATCATTTCAGACCAGGGTATGTAGTTTACCTCGCGTTTCTAGAGAGCAGTTCAGCAAGAGTTAGGCATACAGGTTGAGTTGAGCACATCATTTCATCCCCGGACAGACAGTCAGTCCAAGCGGACTATTCAAATTTTGGAGAATATGCTCCGAGCTTGTGTCATTAACTTTGGAGGCTTGTGGGATCAGTTTTTGTCTTTAGCAGAGTTTTCCTACAACACTAGTTACAGTCGAGTATCCAGATGGCCCTGTATGAGGCTTTATATGGTAGGCAATGTCGGTCTCCATTTGATGGTTTGAGCTGGGAGAGGCTAGATTGTTAGGTATGGATCTAGTTTAGGAGGCCTTGGACAATGTCAAAATCATTCAGGATGGGTTTCATACAGCCCAGTCCATGCAAAAATGTAATGCAGACCGCAAGGTTCGAGATGTGACTTTTATAGTTGGTGAGCGGGTATTACTCTGAGTGTCGCCTATGAATGGCGTGACGAGTTTTGTGAAGAGGGGAAAGCTTAGCCCTAGGTTCATTGGTCCATTTGAGATCCTTGATTGAGTGGGAAAGGTGTCTTATAGACTTGCATTTCCCCTAAGCCTATCAGCCGTGCATCTAGTGTTTCATGTGTCCATGCTTTGGAAATATCACAGCAATCCATCCCACATGTTAGATTTCAGCACTGTCTAGTTGGACAAGGACTTGTCTTATGAGGAGGAGCCAGTGGCTATTCTAGACCGGTATGTTCGTCAGTTGAGGTCGAAGAGTTTCCTTTTTGTTCATGTTCAGTGGAGAGGTCAGCCTCCTGACGCATCAACCTGGGAGTCTGAGTCTGATATACAGAGCCTTATCCCCATCTTTTTCCCGACTCACATATTTCCTTCTTCTGTCCGTTCGTGGACGAACGACTGTTTTAAAGGTGGAGGATGTGACGACCTAAAGGGTCATCACCTAATTTTAATACAATTATGTGCTTCCGAGGCCTTGAAAACCTCATTTAGAGTCGCCTCGATTGGCGTGCATAGTTCAGGCGCGTAGCTGGAAAGCTTAGATATGAAATTCTGTGAAAAATATTAATCTTTGATTTTAAAATGAATAAATTTAACTTCGATCAATATTTTGAGTAAACGGACCCAGACCCGTGATTCGATGGTCCCGGAGGGTCTATGGGAAAATATGGGACTTGGGCATATGTCCGGAATCGTATTTCGAGGACCAAAGCCCGAGAAATGAATTTTTCAGTAAAACTATTTTCTAAAAATGTTTAAGGAAAATTTAAAGGAAATATGATTTGAAAGCGATGGTATCGGGCTCGTATTTTGGTTCCGGCTCCCGATACAAGTCTTATATATGTTTAAAGACATTTACTCAAAATTTAATTGAAATCATATGTCGTTTGATGTGATTCGGACTTTAAATGAAAAATATATTTTAAGAAGTTTGAAAGAATTCATGGATTTTGAGGTTTAATGCGATGCATATGATGTTATTTCGGCAATTGGATCGCGCGATTGAGTCGTAGGGTGTTTTTGAGGTTGTATGTATATTTGCTTTGAGGACCCGAGAGCTCGGGTGTGATTTTGATAGGGCACAGGTGCATTTTTAAATTTGAAACATAGCTGGTGTGTTCTGAGCTGCAGGCTTCGCATTTGCAAAGCCAGTCTCGCAAATGTGAGCCACGCATCGCAAATGAGAGACCACACCTGGGCAGCCTTCTTCGCAAATGAGACGGTTCATTCGTAAAATGTGATGCCTGCCTAAATTCTCTACTATCGCAAATGTGATGTTCCACTTGCAAATGCAATGTCGCAAATGCGACTATTGATTTGCAAATGCGATTTTGGATTTCTGTAGAGTTCGCAAATGCGAACCTTGTTTCGCAATTCCCAAGCCAGTAGAGGCCGGGGTTCACAATTGCGAACCCCTATTCGCAATTCCCACATATGAGACATGCATTTTTCTATACTTAGTCGATTTTAAGTCATTTTTCACAGCTTTTTCAAACACAAACTCCTTTGGGTGATTTTCCAAGAACAAGTCTTCTTCCAAATCGATTGTAACTTAGTTTTTACTCATTTGTTCCAATCATTAACATCTTTTAACATGATTTCAACCTAAAATCAAAGATTTTCATAAAGGAAATTGGGCTTTTTGGGTAGAACCTAGGCTTTTTAAAAATTGGGATTTGGACCTCAATTTGAGGTCTGATTTCAAAACAATTACATATTTGAGTTCGTGGGGGGAATGGATAATCGGGTTTTGGTTCGAACCTTGGGTTTTGACCACGTGGGCCTCGGGGCGATTTTTGAATTTTTGGGTAAAACTTTGTAAAACTCATTTTCATGCATTGGGGTTGGTTTATTTAGCGTTTATTGATTTAAATAAGTCATTTATGACTAGATACAAACGAATTGGCGGTGGAATCAAGAGGCAAAGCTATAATTGAGACTTGAGTAGTGTTCAAGGAATTAAGGTATGTGTTCGGTCTAACCTTAGCTTGAGGGATTAGGAGTTGAGTTATATTTTCTACTTGTTTCTTGTTGAGTACGACGTACATGCATGGTGACATGTATCTATACGTTGGTGTTGAACATGACCGTGAATTTTAAACTAAAAGTTGTTGTGTTCTTAAATGGCATTTCAGATGCTTTAACTAATGCTCTACGATATTGAGCAAAGATTTGTTTTATCCTCTTGGATTGTATTTATGATTGGGAATTTTCATTAATTGAGTTGAGTACAAGCCAAGTTAAAGTTGATTATAGCTGATTCTTCTTTGCCGAGATGATTGTTTCGGTATTGTTGTTCCATTGCCAGAAAATTATTATATTGCTTTTGTTCACTTACCGGAAAATTATTATATTTCTTTTGTTCCTTTACCGGGAAGTTATTATATTGCTTGTTCCCTTGCCAGGATTTTTTGTGATTATCTGATGACATGGAAATGGGAGCAGGTGGTACACCTACCACGAGATTAATGAAATGGGAGCAGGTGGTACGCCTACCACAAGATATAATGAAATGGGAGCTGGTGGTACGCGCCTACCACGAGATATGATGAAATGAGAGCGGCTGGTATGCCTACCATAAGATATAATAAAATAGGAGCGGGTGGCATGCCTACCATGAGATATAATGAAATGGGAGTGAGTGGTATGCCTACCACAAGATATGAGAAATGGGATTGGGTTGCACGACTGCAACAAGATGAAATTGAAAGTGAATGTTTCCTTAATTTCTCTTTATCTATGTTAGAAGTCAAATTGTAGTTTCCTTATTGTACTTTAATATTCTATTTTATCTGCTACCCCCGCAGCATGTCCCCCTTCCCCAGCTTCAATTGCTTATTACCTGTTTACTTTTTTGCCATATTATTATATAACTGCACAGGTTTATCTGGAGTCTGGTCCTAGCTTCGTCACTACCTCACCGGGATTAGGCCAGGCACTTACCAGCACATTGGTTCGATTGTGCTGATACTACACTCTGCTGTGCAGATCCCGCAGCAGGTTTTGATTATCTACAGTAGTTCGAGAGCCAGCCTTCAGCCTATCTAGACTCCGAAGTAGCCTTGCAGGCATCCGCAGGCCCGACGTCGTCTCCATTTTATATTTCATTATGTTATCTCATTTATTCGAGACAAACAATGTTTATATCTTTCAAACGGATGTATTTAGTACTCTTAGTAGTCCGTGGATATTGTGACACTAGTTTTTGAGTAGAGGCATATGTTGATTTCCGCAGTATTGTTTAGCTTATTTAATTTAACTCTTATTCTTTAATTTTATATCCCGTTGTTATTGAAATATTTAACACTAGTTGTTATGATTCATAAAGGGATTTAAAATAAAAGGGTTAAGAGTTTATGATTTCGTGGCTTGCCTAGATTCTATGAGTAGGCGCCATGACGCCCCCCGAAGGTGAAAAGTTCGGGTCGTGACATTAGTATAGTATTCTGCTATAGAGAAACCATACAGTGCTTTACTTCCTGAAATGCTAAGTGAATGGCCTCCAAGCTAGTAGTTTAGTCTATAATTATTTTGAATGAGAAAAAATGGTCTGCTTGAATTACTTAAAAGGACCAGCCCCGTGCAGAATTTTTTAAGTCATTTGTAAGCAATTTTAGGCTTAAATTTAGCTTTGGTTTACTTAACAGTCTCATGAATCGTATTTTTCTATCGCATGTATTGAAAAGAGGCCAAGTTGGAGCTAAAATTACACATAAACTGTCTATTGAGTTACTTGGAAACCATTTGAAAAATGAATTGTTATGCAGTTGGTGTATTGTTAGGCTTCCCTTGATGCTTTTGGTTTCTTTTAGACACTTTGGTATGTTTTGAGACTCGATCTCGAGTCCTGCACCCTTTGATACTCAGTTCTAAAAAGACTTGGGCTCACGTTGGGCCTGGATTTGAGGCAGGCTGTGTCCTTTGGTATTTAGGGCAAGTTATTTGAGCCTAATATTTTCTTTAATTTCTGTTAATCCAAGACCATTCCCTCATTAACTCTTTTTTTGTTATTAGTCCATTGGCCTAAAATTTGTTAGAACATTTAGCTTTAAAAGTAGCGAGAATTCTTCTAAGTTTCCTTAAGTAATTAGTTGGGATTTTAAAAATAGATTAGAGGCATGCCCTATTAGGTAAAATATAGTTTATGTCCCTCCAAAGTTTAGCTCAAGTTTAAGTTTAGTTCAAGTTTCCTTTAAAATTGGAATCGAGGTGTGCCGTGTCAAATAAAACCTAAAAATGCATAGCCCTCGCTTCATTAATATTTTAGTCATTAGAAATTGAGGCGTGCAATTTAGTTGAATTTCCATGGCCCTCACAAATTCGAAAATGCGTAGTTGCTTTAGGCGCGTAATTTAAATTACTTTCCTAAACTGAGGTGTGCATTTATGTGACCTAAATCCAAATTTCAATAACGTTAGATAAAATGTGTCGTGGTCTGCAGGTGCATTTATGTAACGTGGTTCAAGACATATTTTAGATGACGTTGAATCTTTCCTAAAAATAATTATCCGATTATAAAGCTAAAAATGAACCATAGGCTAAAACATGTATTAAAATCAGATAATAGGCTAAGTATGATAGTTTAAGCGACCGTGCTAGAGCAACGGAATCTGGGTGTGCCAAACACCTTCCCTCAACTTAGCAGAATTCCTTATTTAAAATTTCTGGTTTGCAGACATCAAAAGGAAAGTCACATTTTCCTCGATTTAGGATTTTAAAATAAATCAGTGACTTGGGATGCCATAAAACAAACCATCCCAAGTGTAGACTCTGAATAAAATTGAATAAATAATCCCATTTCGAATAATGCTACGTAAATTGGGAAAACTCCCTCATATACCTTTTGGAGTGTGTAAAAAGGAGGTGTGACAGTCTTCATAACAGAATTTATTGTAGAAAATATCTAGTAAAAATTGATCTTAACATAGATGCTCATTACCCAATATGTAGAAATCATATAGATGAATCTATTACTCATATCTTCCTTAAGTGCCAAGAAACCAAACATCTTTGGGAAACCCCTTGGATGGCATATTGTTTATAGGGATGATGGTGATCACTTGCTAATCCAATTAAATTTTCTTAACTACCCCTTAACAAAAATTATTTAAACTCGAATCTCTTCTTCCCTTTTGCTATTTGGCATATTTGGATTAATAGGAATAGTAACAACAAGAACAATACCAATTTTCCTATAAACATTAATCACATAATTGACAGTGCTATTGAATTTCTCCTTTTAATTGAAAAAAATGTGATATCATCTCTAAAGCTCCATATTAAGGTTAGATGGCATAAACCTCCAATAGGATGGTTAAATTAAACATTGATCCTAGCTTCCACAAAAACATGCAAATTTGTGGCCTAGGTAGGATAATCAGAAATACAAAGGGCAATTGGATTGTTGTCTATAACAAATCAGCACATGCAAATGGTTGTCTACAAGCTGAGATCAAAGCCCTACTAGAAGGACTAAAAACTGCCCACGATTGGGGGTTATTTCCACTAAAAATTAAATTAGACTCCACAGAGGTATCCTGTCAATCTAACAAGGAAATAATCTACATGCTAACACTATCCATAAATGCAGGTCGTTAATGCTCCAACAGAAGCAGGTCAGACTCCAACACGAGTTCCGGCAAGGAAATAAGATAGCTCACCAGCTTATTGCCACTGCAAATTAAAATAGACTCCATAGAGGTATCCTGTCAATCTAACAAGGAAATAATCTACATGCTAACACTATCCATAAATGCAGGTCGTTAATGCTCCAACAGAAGCAGGTCAGACTACAACACGAGTTCCGGCAAGGAAATAAGATAGCTCACCAGCTAGCTCATATGAGAATTGCTAATACCAGAAAGAAAAAGAAAATTTTTGTTGATATTCTTGCAGATATTAAAATCCTAGTGGAATATGATGTACTAGAACAATATGTTTTTGAAAAACTTTTATCCTATGATGCTTGCAATATTATTGCAAGCTTAGGTAATCAAAGTGTCCTTTGTGACACTAACTACAAATCTCATGTAACGCAAGTTCCTTAACATTTAATATATATATATATATATATATATATATATATATATATATATATATATATATATATATATATATATATATATATATATATATATATATATATATATATATATATATATATATATATATATATATATATATATGTATATATATATATATACTTTCTATTTGCTAAAAAAAATATTTCTGAATTCAGTCTTTTTTGTTGTTTAAAAAAAAGAAATTCATTGATTTGATGCATCAAAGATTAAACGAACTTTTTTTTGAATTTTAGGAAATTGGGGGCTGGACCCGATAAAGGTTACCTATGTATCTCACATTCGGTGATAATTAAACTTGCGTAGTTCGGTGAAACTAAATACTTTTTTCTTTTGATTTTTATGAAAATTAATATTCGCACCTCACGCCAGACCATTAAAAAATATCTTATTATTATTTATTTTTTAAAAAATAAAGATTTATTTGCACTAAACTAGGAGAATGATTCCTTTTTTGTTCTTTAGTTTTTTTTCTAATAATTAAACTACACTATTTTTTTAAAGCCGATCGACAATGCAAGTAAGCTTCCAAATGATGCATCAGGTAAAACATACGTGAACGTGATTATCTCAAATAGGATGTCTGTCTTATACAGATCCAAACCTTGTGCCGATTTTCTCTTAGTCAAATGTACGTGATGCACATAGAGCGAACCTGCTACCAATATCCAGCATGAGGTTTGTTCTTCTAGGTTTAAATCCTGGTGGAGAAGATATATAGACTGACTTACTCGAGCGTACAACTCAGTTGAGGAGGGTTAGCGTACCGGTAGCATTGCTTTCCAGCTTAGCTGGTGGTACTCCGCGCCTAAAACATGTATGACTAAAGTCCTTTACCGGATGACAATCACCTCGGCTATCTCAAAGAAAGGTAGCTATGTTAAGTAAATGGAAATTTTTTAATTTCAAACAGACTCAGAGGGGCGCGGTGAAAAGTGAACAGGTAGCACATTAGGCATAAATAAATCACAATATTTACAAATTAATAAACCAAAATAAAAAGTCAACAAGTACAGGTTCGAATTCTTGAATCCCCAGCGAAGTTGTCAGAGCTCCCTTTTTCACCCCCCAAAATATGCGTGTTATGAATTGCGAGTTAAAGAGTATTTCCAATTGAAGTGACAAATGTGAGTAAGGATTATTTTATTTATAGAGTCGCCACTTAGAATTGAATTTTTGGTGTTGCAAGTCACCTTTGTTTGAATCCCTAGTTAAAAGAAGGTTTGACTCTATTTTTATCGGTCTGCGAAACAAAGTTCGAATAAGAAATTCTATTGACCGGGGACAAGGTTTAAAGTATTCTCCGAGTCCCGTGTTTCAAGCACGGTCACTTTATTGGCTTAAATCTTGGCGTAATTAATTTTGGGCAAACTATGATTTATATGATTTTTATGTTTTACCTATCAGGGTTTATTTCTTAAAATTCTTGAGAATGATTTGAATAATATTAAATTTTCCTAACCGCACCACGCAAGCGAAATGCGACCGAGACAAATTTTATTAGTTTTGTCATAGTAGCATTACGCAAGCGAGTCCGCTATCATGACAAAGACTTATTAGCACGCTATGACTTTTTGGGAAATTACTATATTTTGTGAAAATTAATTAAATATCAACTATCGCGCTATGCAAGAGAGTCTGCAATTTTAACAAAGGATTAATTAAATAGAAAATAATTAAAGCTGTTGGATATAGTACGAGGTTGTTCAATTTATTTATTAAATGATGAACATCACGCTACGCAAGTGATTTCGCGAATAAAAAAAAGATTAGAGCGTCCCTACTAATTTCCTAGTGCTTAAATTAATTGTAAAAAAAACTAAGTTATAAAGTTATTTAGTAAAATAAAAAACTGACTTTTTATTGAGGCTTTTCAATTAAATGAAAAATATAAAAGATACATCAATTTGTTATTTTAAAGAATGGACAATCTACTTATCAAAATGGGCCAACTTTTATTAGTTTTGGCCAAATTAAAGGGGAATGGGCCATCTATTTGGGTATTTGAATTGCTGGCCCATTTTGGACCACTTTAGCCATTAGGTTAGCCCTTGACTTAAAAAAGATGGAATTTTTATATTCCTGTATTCTATATGAAACTATAATACACTCCCTACTCAAATTCTATTATAATTACATTTTATATACCTAACTGCCATTTATGTAAATTTTAAGGGAACTAATGATAATAATTAGAGTCCTGAAATTATTCTAACATATCTTCACTCCCCCACGTTTCTCTCCCCACATCCCCCCTCCCCTCCTCGTATCTTGCATCCACCCACGATTCCACCATTGAAAACCATTAAAAAGCTCTGAAGATTATTTGAATTTGCATTTATGTTTTTGAAAAATATTATTGGTTTGAATTGGATGTTGTTGCAAAGAATTGAGAATTCTCTCAACATTTCTCTCTATCTCGCAATCCCTAATTTAAGTAATGTAAAGCAAATAAAAAGATAGCAGCAATTCTATCATTGACAACCATTGAAAAGATTTGAAACTTTGAATTCGAATTTTGATTTTCAAAAATCATTATTTGTTTGGAATGGGTGTTGTTGCAAATAATTGGGAATATGATTTGGAGTTTATATCTCAATTTTGAGGGGTTTTGGTGAAGATTATACTTGATTTTGGCTGAATTTCAGATTGAAACTCGAAGAAAACAATATGATATATATTATATGTACAAAATTATAGTAAAGTGGTAGAAAAATAATATTTTGTTTTATATATATTTTTCTTTTATTTATTTAACTATTGTATTAAAGTTAAAAAATATTATATAAAAATTATATTTAAGTTGTATGACATTGTAGTTGTATATAACTAAGTAGAAATAATGTATAAAAGTTATAGATAAGTTGTATAATATATAATTAGTTGTATAAAATTTAGTTTTACCATGTATAAATCAGATACAAAATATACAAAAGATATATTGTATAAATTTTATATAAAATTTGTTTAAATTATATGTTATTGTAGTTGTATTTAACTGGGTAGAAACAATATGAGAAAGTTGTAGATGAGTTATAGATAAATTGTGTAACGTAAAATTAGTTTTTACTA
This sequence comes from Nicotiana benthamiana, assembly GCA_034376525.1. Classification (NCBI taxonomy): domain Eukaryota; kingdom Viridiplantae; phylum Streptophyta; class Magnoliopsida; order Solanales; family Solanaceae; genus Nicotiana; species Nicotiana benthamiana. Next base: position 81,654,242 of record CM067325.1, on the reverse strand, counting down.
TGTATAAATTAGATACAAAATATACAAAAGACATTGTATGAAAGTTGAACCACATAGTAAATCTTCCCAAATTCACTGTGATTTCCCAATTTATATTATCTCTAATTTGTTGCTTTCTTTTTCTGTTTTCTTCCAATTTGATTATTTTCTCTTCCTCATTTTGAGTAATTGTTCTATTTGCGATTGCTAATTCGTAAGTAATATTCCTTTGCTTTTTCATGACTTTCCCATATAGATATGGTGGTTAAAGTTGCGAGTATAAACTTAGATAAAAGTAAGAAATTGAAAAATATAGTCATATATTTCTTTTGAGATTGAGATTCTATATAAACATAGTTTTCATTTCCGTTTTCTTGTCGATAATAATGCTATTTCTTATGGGTTATAATAAAATATTATTAAATTACAACCAACAATTGTTGTCTTTATGATTTGTCTAAACCTTAGCTTAAATGATTTGTCTTTCTTAAATTTCATGTTTGTTAAACAGAGACATCCGAATTGGAGAGAGGGCATTGTATAAGTTTTTTAAAAAGATACTCTAATTTAATTTACTTTTAAGCAGAAAGACAACTCAATTTTCCCTCTTTCAACAAATTCCATATTTCCAATCAAATATTTGAAGTAGTCCAATAGTTGTTACTTGTATAGGAATACGGTTTGTCAGATGAGTTAAAGGAAAATTTTATTGTATTTCATATAATTGATATTAATTATTGTTAAGATCTATTCTAAAATAAGTCATGATGGCGGCCGACACAATTGTCAGGCAAGCCGACACGGAAAACATCATTAAATTCTCATTCTACTTTTATAAAAAAATAAGTAAAGCAGATTCTCGTATTTAAGTTTAAAGTCATAAGTGATCAATAAAGTATCGAAAACGATTATACAACCCAAAAATAAATATCTACCGATGTGTGCGCGAGGACCTGGTGTCACATGTAATAGGCATCTAGTAGAATATACAAAAGAATATCTTTATCCTACTGTCTGAGATATAAAAGATAGCAAAAGTAAGAAAAGACTCCATCCATCTGCTAAACGGCATGGGAAAGAAGCAGCTCACCGTGGAAGTCTCGTTTTATAACTCAGGGGCGCGCACCAGATTGGTAGCCAAATGTACCTGCCTCAGATCTTGTATAATTAAGTACAGAAGCATAGTATGGGTACATAAACAATATTTACTTAGTAAGTATCCTGTCTAATCTCGAAGAAGTAGATACAAGATGTTAACTTGATACTTACTAGGATCAAATAATATATCAAAGTGCTATACTAAGCATGGGATTCGCCAATAACCAACAGTCTATAACAAGAAGTATAAGTCATGTTCTTCACAATATTCCAGCTAGTTATTTACATTTTGAAATATTAGCAAACAATTCAAGTAAAAGTTGTCACATAGATATCATGCACACATTATGCTAAGAGCGATGGTCCGATCCAACAGAAAATAAACAGTGCGTTGCCGTGGATCGAACGACACGAACCATAGATGCATCTATTCATACCTAGGCGATTGGTCCGATCCACAAATAAAAAGTAATATCAAGAAAACACACGAAGGCACATTAATATTAAGTAATGTCATACAAGAGTTCAACAAGTATACATGTTCGCTCTTATTCCCTTCCAAGTTTCTAGCATATCCTAAGTGATCATATTAGCAAGATAATATAGAAATATTCACAAATATAGCATGATGTGAGTGCTAAATTATTCGAACAATAATATAGTAGTAGCTATGCATGGACTCTCGTCACCTAATGGGTACGTAGCCCCCGCATTTAACAATAATTACTCAATTATTATCCCTATGGGGACAATTCCCTCTTACAAGGTTAGAAAGGAGACTTGCCTTGCTCCAAAGTATACTACAAATGCCAAGAACGAGCCCAAACCCTCAATTCAGAGCCGAACGATCCCAAACTAGTTAAATGAAGTAAGAAATAATTAATATAGGCTCACAAGATTAAATTCTAGCTATTTAAGAAATTTCTCAACCATTAGCACGAGTTTCCTAAATTCCGACCCCGGACCCACGTGCCCGGATTCCGAGTTTTTTCGAAGGAAGTTGTTCTCTACAACCTAAGGATCAATAATATAGGATTTCTAGTTCATTTCATAACAAAGCTTGTGGTTAAATCTAAGTTTTACTAAAACCCTAGGTTTAGCTCTAATCCTTTTGATTTCTCCAAATCTTTAGGTGTTAATCTACCAAAAACTCGATTATTAAACTTGCATTAAATAGAAATAACTTACCTTACAATGCTATGTTGAAATTCCCTATTTGAAAGCTCCCAAATCGCTCAAGTTTGGATACAAAATGATATAAATGGCCTAAGTTCCATCTTTAAAAGTTGTGTCCAGGTCTCTGATGTCGCATTTGCGACACCAGGTTCACAATTATGAAGTCGCAATTGCGACAATATGTTCACAAAATGCTAACTGGGTCTCTCTCTACCTTGATCGCAATTGCAATAGAGAGGCCGCAAATGCAGACCCTGCGGGGTTTGCAAATTCGAAACAAAAGTTGCAATTGCGACTACTTCCCCCAACTAGCCTCATCGCAAATGCGGTATTTCCTTCACAATTGCGATCAAGGTCTCGCAATTGTGAAACTTGCAGTAGCTAAAAAAACACAAGAAAACTTGTTGTTGATCTACTCCAAACTTATGCTCAAAACTTCCACGAGCCCTTGGGGCTCCACTCTGAATGCTCCCACATGTCTAGCAACCTTTTACAAACTTGCTCGAGCGATCAAAGTGCCGAAATAACACCTAAACCTAAAGATTCGGCACCTAACACATTAAATCCTTAAGAACATCCAAATTCCTATCTTTACAACCGGATATTCGAATCATGTCAAATCAGTCCTATTTATTACCAAATTTTATAGACAAGTCTACAATATTATACTGGACCTGTACCAGGCTCTAAAACCAACATATGAGGCCGATAGTAACGTGATAAATCATTTCTTAGTATATTTAAATCCTTAATATTTCAGATTAACGATTTAAAATAAATATTCATTGCTCGGGCTAGGTACCTCGGAATTTGATTCTGGGCATACGCCTAGACCACATATTTTCCTACGGACCCTTCGGGACCATCAAATAACGATTCCGGTCCCGTCTGCTAAAAATATTGACCAAAGTGAAACTTAGTCTTTTAAGAAAATCCTAATGAATTACATGGGCATATTTTACCCGAAACTCTTCCAAATATCGAACCAACCGTACCAGAAAGTCATAAATAGCTAAAGCAAGCGTTGGAAGTTTTAGTTAACGCAATGGGGTTCAAAAGGTAAAACGACCAGGGGGTCATTACATTCTCTAACATTCTCCACCTCTTAAACAAACATTTGTCCTTAAACGACATAGAAAATAACTTGAGTTGTTCAATAAATGGGGATATTTGCTCCGCATGTCCTCCTCGGACTCCCAAGTCGCCTCCTCGACTGGTTGGCCCCTCCACTGGACCTTTACTGTAGAAATCCACTTGGATCTCAACTGGTGATCCTGCCTATCAATAATATCAAGTGGTTGCTCTTCATAGCCCAAGCTCTCATCCAGCTGAATAGTACTGAAGTTTAGCACATGGGAAAAGTCGGCGTGATACCTCTGGAGCATCAACACATGAAAAATCGGGAGAAATTCCAATAAGATGGGGGGTAAATCAAGTTCATAGACAACCTGCCTATCTCGCCTCAAAACCTCAAAAGGGCCAATTAACCTTGGGTTGAACTTGCCCTTCTTCCTGAACCTCATAATGCCCTTCATGGGCAAGGCTTTCAAGAGAACCTTCTCGCCAACCATAAATGATACATCACTCGCTTTCTGATCCGCGTAACTCTTTTGTCTGGACTGAGCTGTGCGAAGCCTTTCTTGAATCAACTTTACCTTATCCAAGGCATCTTGTACCAAGTCTGTACCATATAACATGGCCTCACCAGGTTCTAACCACTGAATGGAAGAACAACAATGTCGACCATATAAAGCCTCGAATGGAGCCATTTCTATGCTGGACTGATAGTTGTTGTTGTACACAAACTCCACTAAAGGCAGGAGGTGATCCCACTGCCCTCCAAAGTCAATCACACATGCTCTAAGCATATCCTTTAAAATATGAACTGTCTGCTCCGATTGCCCATCGGTCTGAGTATGCAATGTTGTGCTAAGCTCTACACAGGTCACCAACTCACTGTGATTGGCTCTCCAGAAATGGGAAGTGAACAAAGGCCCTTTATCTTATATGACAGAAACTGTCACACCATACAACAAGACTATCTTCCGAATATAAATATGAGCATACCTCTTTGCTGTATAAGTGGTTGCCACTGGAATGGAGTGAGCTGACTTGGTTAAACTATCAACAATGACCCACAGTAAATCAAACTTATGCAAAGTCCGCGGAAACCCAACTACGAAATCTATGGTAATGCACTCCCACTTCCACTCTAGTAATACACTCATGCTTGACTTTCTGGCAATTCAAACATCTAGCTACATACTCTACTATGTCCTTCTTCATTCTACGCCACCAATAATGATGCCTCAAGTCATGATACATCTTCGTGGAACTCGAATGAATGGAATACCGCAAACTGTGGGCCTCCTCTAGAATCCTCTCTCTCAGACCATCAACATTAGGAACATATAGACGACCCTGAAGCTGCAAAGCACCATCCTCGCCAATAGAAACCTCCTTGGCACCTCCTTGAAGTACCGGCTCTCCGAAGACCACCACATGTGGATCATCATACTATCAGGCCTTGATCTTCCCCATTAAAGAAGACTGAGCAACCACACACGAAAGAACTCGGCTAGGCTCTGAAATGTCCAACCTCACAAATCTGTTAGCAAAGGACTGAATGTCCAAAGCTAGTGGCCTCTCCTCTGCTGGAATAAATGCCAAGCTACCCATAGTTTCCACCTTTCTGCTTAAGGTATATGCGACCACATTTGCCTTTCCTGGATGATAAATAATGGTGATGTCGTAATCCTTCAGTAACTCAAGCCACCCGAGCTTCCTCTAATTAAGCTCCCTGTTAATTGAACAAATGCTGCAAGTTGCGATGATCTATGTAAACCTCACATGACACCCCATACAGATAATGCCTCTATATCTTAAGAGAATAAACAATCACGGCTAACTCTAGATCGTGCACAAGATAATTTTTCTCATGAACCTTCAGCTGACGCGAAGCATATACAATAACTTGCCCCTCCTACATCAATACACATCCCAAGCCAACGCGTGAAGAATCACAATATATAGTATATATGCCAGAGCCGGAAGGCAATACTAGAACAAGTGCTGTAGTCAAAGCTGTCTTGAGCTTCTGGAAGCTCTCCTCACAATCATCGGACTAGCGGAATAGAACACCCTTCTAGGTCAATCTAGTCAAAAGTGATCTAATAGATGAAATCCTTGCACAAATCGCTAGTAATAACCTGATAGCCCCAAGAAACTTCTGATCTCGGTCGTTAAAGTAGTATGTGGCCAACTCTGAACTGCCTCAATCGTTTTGGGATCCACCTTAATACCCTCTCCTGACGAAACATGCCCCACGAATGCCACTTACTTTAACCAAAACTCACACTTGGAGAACTTAGCATATAGCTTATGCTTTTGCAGATTTGGAGCACTCCTATCAAATGCTACTCATGCTCCCCCAGGATACGTGAGTATATCAAGATGTCGTCATTGAAGACAATGACAAACGAATCAATATAAGGCCTGAATACCCTGTTCATCAAATCCATAAATGCTGTGGGGGTATTAGTAAAGCCAAATGGTTGAACACCCTAGCACCCTGCAACTGGTTGAACAAATCACCGATACGAGGCAACAGATACTTGTTCTTGACGGTGACCTTGTTTAACTGACGGTAATCAATTCACATCAACATAGTCTCATCCTTCTTCTTCATAAATAACACTAGTGCACCCCCCTTTGCCAACAACTCCTCAAGCTGCTCTTTCAACTCCTTCAATTCTTTAGGAGCCACACGGTACACTGGAATAGATATAGGCTGAGTTCCTGGAGCCAGATCAATACAAAAATCAATATCACGATCTGGAGGCATGCAAGGAAGATTAGAAGGAAAAACATCAGCGAACTCTCAAACTATTAGAAACAAATCAATCGTCGGAGACTCTACAGTGGTGTCTCGAACATAAGCTAGATAGTCCAAACACCCCTTCTCGACCATACGCCGAGCCTTCAAGAAAGAAATAACCCTACTAGGGGTATCGACTGTGGAACCCTTCCACTCCAACCTCGGCAACCCTGGAATCACTAATGAAATAGTCTTGGCATGGCAATCTATGACGACGTGATATGGAGATAACTAATCCATACCCAGTATGACCTCAAAATCGATCATCTAAAGAAAGAAAGATTTGGTCTAGTTTCGAAACCATAAATGGTGACCCGATCCACAATAACAGAATCACCCACAGGAGTGGATGCATGAACAAGAGTGCTCAAAGGCTTAGAAGACATAACCAGGAAATGAGCAAACATTGATGATACTTATCAATAAGTAGAACCTAGGTCAAATAACACCGAAGCATTTCTACCATCGACGGAAATAATACCTATGATGACGGCGTCTGAGGCCAATGCATCTAGCCTAGGCGGAAGAGCATAGAATCTAGCTGGAGCGCCGGCTAGCTGGCCTCCACCTGACTGAGCAGTAGTTGGCTGACCTCTCCCTGCCTGACCTCCACCTCTAGGATGACCTCTACCAGCCTGCCCTCCACCTCTAGGTGGCTGGGCAACTTGGAATTATGGGCTGCTGACCCTGCTTCACCGCCTTGCCTCTCACTCTAGGACATTATCTCCTCTGGGGACCAGGGTCTTTGCACTCGAAACAACCACACCGGTGCTGCGACCTACTGCCCTGATGGCTGAATCTGAAAACTCGTAGATCCACTAGGAGGAGCCTGAATAGTCGGTGGGCGGTATGAGCTCTCCGGTATAGCACTTAAATAGGAACCAGAAGAATCTGGGGAACTTGAATACCCACTGGAGGACCTTGTATAGTTGGAGGGTGGTAGGAACTCTCGGGCATAGCACTGAAATAAGGGCGCACTGGAGTACCCCGGACAAGTATCGGTGTTTCATAAGGGGTTCTGCTGGGCTTGACCCCTCCCAAACTGGCATCTACCCTAGACGGGGTACCTCTGAACTCTCCCAAAAATCTGGATCTCTTATCCTGCTGCATCTGCTCTCTACCACTCAGCCGATACCCCTCAATCCTACGGGCAATCTTAACCACGAGCTGATACTTTGTATCCATCTCTAACTCTCGGGCCATACTAGATCGAATACCAGGGTTCAACCCAGCAACAAACCTCCTCACTCTCTCTGCATCCGTAGGAAATATCATGAGCGCATGACGACAAAAATCAGAAAACCTTACTTTTTAATCAGTCAAAAACATCTGACACTGCTCAAGATGCTCAAACAAATACCACAACTCTTCCCTCTTAGAGGGTGGTATTTACTTATCCAAGAACAACTATGCAAATTGACCCCAAGTGACGGGAGAGGAACCTGCTGGCCTGCCAAGAACACAGAACTGCCACCCTCTACAGGCTCTGCCCTCAAGCTGGGAAGTAGTGAAGTCGACTCCATGGGACTCCAATATCCTCATGTTGTATAGTCTGTTCCTGCACCTATCAATGGAATCCCAGGCATCCTCACGACACTCCCCCCTAAAGAACGGAGGGTGAAGCCTAGTCTATCTATCCAATAACTTATGTGGATTGCCCTCCGCAGTTGGCCTAGGCTGGGGTGCCACTACAGTAACTAGCTAGCCCTATCCGTGGGTAGTGCACCTGGAGTCTGATACACTGCAGCTGCATGTCGTGTAGCCTGAGCAGTAAGGGTCTGTTCTCCCCCTCTTGCTTGTGAGGTAGCTGGATCTGCTAGATATAAACCAGCCTGAGTCATAGTATCCATGAACCGTAGCATGCGACCCATGATCTCCTAAAATCCCAGTGCTGTCATAAAATCTAGGGGGTAGGCTCAGCTACGGGCACCTAGCCTTGCTCCTTAATAATAGGATCTCCCGTAGGATCTACTGGTGGTGCTACTGGGATAGCCCTGGGATGCCCTTGTCCCCTACCACGACCTGGTGCCCTCCCCTAAACTCTGCCTCGGCCTCTAGCAATGGGGGAGCAGCTCTGACCTGGTTTGGAACATCTGCAGAGCGTGTCCTCACCATCTATGAGAGAATAGAAGGGGAAATTTTAGTACAACAACCACTGCACGATAGGAATGAATAAAGAGGAGATTTTCATAACACCCTATAGCATCCCGAAGATAAATACAGACGTCTCTGTATCCTACAAGACTCTATTAGGTTTGACCATGACTTGTGAGACCTATGTGAACCTAGTGCTCTAATACCATGCTGTCACGACCCATTTCTAAAATAGGTCATGGGGCGTCGACACCATTGTCAAGCAAGCCGATGCGAAAAACACCATTAAATTCTCATTCTACTTTTATAGTAAATAAGTGAAGCAGATTCTAAAATTTAAGTTTAAATTCAGAAGTGATCAATAAATGATTATAAAACCCAAAAATTAATATCTACCAATGTGTGTGCCAGGACCTGGTGTCACAAGTAATAGGCATCTAGTAGAATATACAAAAGAATGTCTCTATCCTACTGTCTAAGATAGAAAAGGAAGCTAAAGTAAGAAAAGACTCCATCCGGCTGCTGAACATCATAGGAAGGAAGAAACTCATAGTGGAAGTCTCGGTCTATAACTTAAGGGCGCCCACCAGACTTGTAGCCAGATGTACCGGCCCCAGATCCTGTATAATTAACTACAAAAGCATTGTAGGAGTAGCTAAATAGTATGTACCCAGTAAGTATCCCGTATAATTTCGAAGAAGTAGAGACGGGAGGTCGACTTGATACTTACTAAGATCAAATAATATATCCAAGTGCTATACTAAGCATGGGATTCACCAATAACCAACCGTTCGTAACAAGAAGTATAAGTCACGTTCTTCACAATTTTCCAGTTATCTATTTACATTTTGAAATATTAGCAAACAATTCAAGTATAAGTTTTCACATAGATATCATGCGCACATTACGCCGAGGGAGACAGCCCGAACCAACAGAAAATAAGCTGTGCACTGTCGTGGGTAGAACTGCGCGAATAATAGATGCATCTATTCATACTGAGGCGATCGACCCGATCAACAAATAACAAAAAATATCAAGAATACACATGAAGGCACATTAATATTCAATAATGTCATACAAGAATTCAACAAGTATACATGTTCGCTCTTATTCCCTTCAAAGTCTCTAGCATATCCTAATCATATTAGCAAAATAAAATAGAGATATTTACAAATATAGCATGATGTGGGTTCTAAACTATTTGGACTATTAACATAATTGTAGCTATCCACAGACTCTCGTCACCTAGTGCGTATGTATTTCCCGCATTTAGCTCAATCCAATTAAGTCCGTAGCGTCTACCGATTTACTTTCTTCGTATATTATTAGCCCCGGGACACCTATACCAAAAGCTCAGTGTGCCCTCTTTCATTTGGTATCGATTTAGGCCCAGAAGCTCATACCCAAATGACGAGGAGATATGCGGAATGAAGATTTCCAAACTCTAACAACAATTACTCAATTATTATGCCTATGGGGATAATTCCCTCTTACAAGATTAGAAAGGAGACTTATCTTGCTCCAAAGTATACTTCAAATGCTAAGAATGAGCCCAAACCGACAATTCGGAGCCGAACAATCCCAAACTAGTTAAATGAAGTAAGAACTAATTAATATAGGCTCACAAGATCGAATTCTAGCTATTTAAGCAACTTCCCAACCATTAACACGAGTTTCCTAAATTCCGACCCCGGGCCCACGTGCCCGGATGCCGAGATTATTCGAACGAAGTTATTCTCTGCAACCTAAGGATCAATAATATACGATTTCTAGTTCATTTCATAACAATTTTCGGGGTTAAATCTATGTTTTACTAAAACCCTAGGTTTAGCTCTAACCCATTTGATTTCTCTAAATCTTTAGGTGTTAATCTACCCAAAACTCGAGTATTAAACTTGAATTAAGTAGAAATAACTTACCTCACGATGCTATGCTGAAATACCTTCCTTGAAAGCTCCCAAATGGAACAAGTATAGGGACAAAATGAAATAAATGGCCTAAATCCTGTTTTTAAAACCTATGTCCAGGACTCTTATGTCGCATTTTCGACACCAGGTTCTTGCAATTGCAACAATATGTTCGCAAATGCGAACTGGGTCTCCCTCTGCATTGATCGCAATTGCGATAGAGGGATCGCAAATGCGGACCCTGCTAGGTTCGCAAATGCAAAACAAAAGTCATAATTGCGGCTACATCCCCAGCAAGCCTCAACGCAAATGCGGTATTTCCTTCTCGCAATTGCGATCAAGGTCTCACAATTGCGAAACCTGCAGCAGCACCAAAAACACCTGAAAGTTGGTGTGTTGATCTATTCCTAACCCATGCCCGAAACTCATATGAGCCCTCGGGGCTCCACTCTGAATACTCCTACAAGTCTAACAACCTTGTACCAACTTGCTCGAATGATCAAATTGCCGAAATAATACCTAGACCCATGGATTCGATACCTGAATGCATGAAATCCTTAAGAACATCGAAATTCCTATCTTTACAACCGGACGTCCGAATCACATCAAATTAGTCTCATTTCTCACCAAATTTTACAGACAAGTCTACAATATTATACTGGACCTGAACCAGGCTCTAGAACCAACATATGGGCCTTATACCAACGTGATAAATCATTACTTAGTTTATTTAAATCCTTAATATTTCAGATTAATAATTTGAAATAAAAATTCATTACTCGGGCTAGGGACCTCAGAATTCAATTCCGGGGTCCATGTCCCAAATTTTTCCAAGTACCCTCCGAGACCGTCAAATTACGAATCCGGTCCCATTTAAAAGGTTGACCAAAGTCAAACTTAGGCTTTTAAGAAAATCCTGAGGAATCACATGAGCATATTTCACTCGAAACTCTTCTAAATCTCGAACCAACTGTCCCCGTAAGTCATAAATTAGCTAAAGCAAGCACGAAAAGTTTTATTTAAGGGAACGAGGTTCAAAAGGCAAAACAACCAGGCAGGTCATTACAATTGTATGAGGAAACCTTTTTGTCATATAGTTTTGTGGACCCAGATTTCTATGGACCCAGAAGTGTAAGATTGGAGTCCACAAATTTGTGAGACAAAAAAAGTCTCATACAACTAATTTCAATCGTATAAGACACAAAATAAAGCTTCTTAGTTAAACATTGCTCTTTCTCATAAATGAATTTACCACCAATTAAGATAATAAGTACAAACTCAACTGTACGCAATTGTTCCTCTGTCGGCCAATCAATGAAACGTTAGTGTTGCCCTTGTCGGTCTTTAGTTCACGAAATATACCCAAATATTCAACACTAAAATCACCTCGTGGGAAGGTGGGTACAGTCATACAAATTTGAACACATTTAGTACTAAGAAATTGTATGTTTAAATTCACTTCTCTGTAGGAGCTTTAGCTTCTATCGAAGATACGTGGATAAAGAGAGAATATGGAGAGAAGAGGAGAGAGATGAGACGAAAAAAGGAAAAGGCTATAACTAAATTTTTTGATTGAAGGCAAAATAATGAATTTAGAGTCCTTTAAGGTAGATTATATATATTTTGTAAACAAAATTTGTTTATGCAGGATAATTAACTAAACATAGACATTAAAAATAATAAAGTTTTAAATAGTGTATAGGAATGAAAAAATCCCAAAAAATAATGGGTCAACTATGATATTAACTAAAACAAATGGATCAGCTGCTGGATTTTATTGGTGTTGGGCCGCTAGAAATCATTTAGCCTGAAAATGATTTTGAGAACCAAAACCTAAAACACATACTGCTAACAATCCAAAATCTTATCTTTCTAAACTTAAACATTTGTTTTTACTAAGACAGAAGAAAAATCCTTTTTTACTTTTCCATATAAACATTTAGAAAGCACATGCAAAAACTTAATTTGATAACTTACTATTCAACAGGAATTCCTTAAAATATATATAGAAGAGCATTTTTTCTAAACAAGCTTAATTTTACTATAAAATTCACTCTGACATGAATACTAACTTTATAATAATATACAACGTTCCAAACTAAAACATGTTTTTAACAACCTTTTAAAAGATATTAAAACTAAGGAGGAACTTCTAAATATCCATTCTTATATTTGAACTGAAGAAGGAATAAATAAACAAAAAAAAACGTGTTATCTTCTTAATCACTTTAACATGTATCGGAATTTATTTGCACAAACTCTACCAATGCAAATGAAAATGTAGGGGAACAAAGTTTATGTCAAACTTAAAGAAAAATTACTAAAAGATAACTAGAGCAAACTAGTACAAATTCATAATCACAAAAAGAAAAAACTTGGACCAAAGAGTTTCAATACAATTGCTTTTAAGCTTAAAGTCTATCATACAGACATCGTCGACTTAAAATTTCAATATTTATCTAAGCTATTGACAAGGAATTCAAATGTGTATTCCATTTACATGCTCCTCACAAAACTATGCCATAAATCTGTTACCATAACTTCAATCATGCACAAACTTTTGAGTTTAGGAAAGCTGAAGCTTAAAAGAGAAACATAACACATATTCATAAAGTTGAATATTCATTCATCCATTTATGAGCAAAGATCAAACACAAATATAAAGAAGACAGTTATAACACATCAATACAATGCCACCATAACTTTATGGAACTAAGAACTAAACTATAGAGTTGAAAAATACCTAGCTTGCAGAATATAAAAGAAAAAAATAGTAGAGGAGGGAACCAGTAAACCAAACTCCAGCCAAATGAAACAGCAATAGCAGTAAAAATAGTAAAAAAAAACTAACAGTAATCAAACCCAAAAACTCAACAACCTCCGAAGGAGAAAGAAACCAAAAAAATGACTCCAAAACATTATATTTTAGTAAGATTCTTTGTTCTCTGGAAATACACTAAAAAGCAATTCTCTAGTTTTGTGTTCTTTTTTGAGTGTGAAAGATATTTAGTGTGTCCTCTTTTTCTGTTTTTCTTTTTGAGTGTCCAGGTTGTTCAAAAACTATCCTTTATTGAAAGAAAGACCTTCTCTTTATAGGAGAGGAGGGACATGAATCTATTATGAAAATCTGTTCTTTGAACATATTTTTTACCAAAAATCTATCCAAGAAACAGTTTTCTCTTACCAATTGGAAACAGATTTTTGGAGTATTATAATCCAAATAGTCCCCGAATAGGTAAAGCAACCAAACAAAAGCCCTACATTCAAGTACTTTCTACTACCCTCCCAAAAAAATATCAAACCAAACTAGTGCTTTAAACTAGTAAATGCAAAATGAGATAACTAGACTTAAACCATTAACCAACAGAAACTAATGACTACAAACAAATAAACATGTAGTTAAGGTCTTAAATTAATCATAGAAAAAACTAGAAATACTAAACCCGAAAATCAAAGTTTTAACCTAATCACAAATAAATCGATTTCTTTATTTACGGCTAAGAAAATAATTTAATATAAAAACGCAGCAACAAGGCTAGACCAAATATTGAACATACTTGACCTAAAAGACCGAACATCAGTTTAAAGGAAACCAAAGATTAATTAATCAAAACTAGTTATAGACTATACTTTCTGAAAAAGAATAAAAAAAGCCATGAGTAACATATGCTAATCCAATGTACTTACACATAACGACACCTAAAATGATTAACAAAGTTTAAGCCAAACAACCTCAACCATGAGTAACATATGCTAATCTAATGTACTTACACATAACGACACCTAAAATGATTAACAAAGTTTAAGCCAAACAACCTAAGAATAGACGACTAATTAATATACTAATTAATATAGCTAAAACATAAATACATATATGATTAAGCGAATCGGTAAAGATAAAGAAGAACGAGTGGAGAAATTAAATGAAATCTAAACCTAATGACAAACAAAAAAAGAAAAAGAAAAGAAAATGGAAGTAGAGCTATGCCTCATGAGAGGAATCAATGCCAATTCGAGTAGTCATGAGATGCCAAGGACGACGGGTGGTGGCTGCCCGACCTTGAAGTAGTCGCCAAAACTGTAATGACCGGACCAATTATTTTGAGCTCTAGCGCGTCGTTCAGCAGTCTGAGGCCATGAGCAGTTTTATTTCAGGTATTATGGCTTGTACGCGTGGTCGACATTGAATTTCGGGAAGTTCGGAGTTGATTTGGAAAGAGAATTCTCATTTCGGAAGCTTTAAGTTGAAAGAATTAACTAAGATTGGATTTTTAGTAAAATACCTTAAATCAAGAGCTTAAGGTTCCAACATGTTCGTATGATGATTTCGGACTGGGGCGTTCCTGGATCGCAGATAACCCGAGTGCATTTTGGCACCTATTGTGGAGGTTAGAATTTTGGAAGGAATTTCATAAGTTTGCGCTTGAAGTGCATTTCAGTGTTATCAATGTCCGTTTGAGATTCCGAGTCTGTGAATAGTTCTGTATGGTGATTCTGGAGTTAGGAGTGCGATCGGAAGTGAATTCAGAAGCCCGTAGGTTATTTTGGAGTCATTTGGCTAAAGATAGAAATTTGAAGGTTTTTGAGAAGTTTGACCGGAAGTGGGCTTTTTGATATCGGGGTTGAAATCCGATTTTGGAAATTGGAGTAGATTCGTAATGTCGAATATAACTTGTGTCCAAAATTTAAAGTCAATCAGACGTGATTTGATAGGTTTAAATGTCGAAAATAGAAGTTTGAAATTCTAAAGTTCATTAAGCATGGATTGCAGATTGATTCATGATTTTAGTGTTGTTTGATATGATTTGAGGCCTCCAGCAGGTCGTAATGTGTTTTGGGATTGGTTGGAATGATTGGTTGGGTTCCGGGGGGCCTCGGGTTGATTTCAGGTGGTTAACAGATCGAAATTGGGTAAAAAGCTAATGCTGGTTTCTAGTATCTGGTTTCCTTCTTCACGAACGCGAAGGGATCTCGCAAACGCAAAGAGGAAAGTGGGAGGATGCTGAATTTCGTCTTAGAAAATGCGAGGAGTAATTTGCGAACGCGAAGGGGCAGGTTGAACTACTACGCGAATATGGGGGATAGATCACGAAATGCATAGAAGGAAAAGCGGGGCCTGAGGTCATTGGCCTACGCGAACACAAGGATAGGTACGCGAACACGTATGTTATGAGAAGCCGTCCTTTGCGAAAGTGAGAATTGAGCTCGAAGTTGATGAGGAAATTTGGGGCTGAAGCAGGTTTTGCTTCGCGAACGCGAGGGCATTTCTGCGTTCACGATGAAGGGTCACTTGGGTAGTCTTCTTTTAAAAATCGAGTTTTGGTTCATTTTCACTTTATTTTTTCCATGGGAGCCAATTTTGGAGCAGCTTTGGAGTGCCATTTCCATCACAAAGCATGAGGTAAGTGATTTATGCTAGTTTTTAGTAAATACAAGGTTTATATATCGGTTTAGACATGAGAATTTGTAAAAAACTTGGGGTTTGAGGGAATACCTAGAAATTTATATTCTTAGAATTGGCCATGATTTTGGTATAGAATCCCGAGAAAATCATATATTTGAGTTCGTGAGTTCATGGGTAAACTTTATCTTCGAAAAATTTTGAATTTCGGACGCGTAGGCCCGTGGGTGTTTTTCTCAAGTTTTCGATCGGGGTTAAGAATTACGATACATTGGATTGTAATAAGTAATTGAGCATATATTAATGGATTTGTATAATCATTGGTTAGTTTCAGAGCATCGTGCATTGATTTGAGTCTTTGGAGGAGCATGGAGTGCCAGTTATGGATCTTTGGAGCTAGGTGAGTCTCCTTTCTAACCTTGTAAGAGGGAATTATCCCCATATGTAAAATAATTGATTATGTGCTCCTAACTGTTGGGGGCTACGTATACACGAGGTAACGAGAGTCCGAGCATATTGTCCGGGTAGTTAGGACCTAAAAGCATGCTATACTTGGATTATTTTTGAACTTATTGACACCTTGAATTGCTTAAACCACGTCGAATTAATAAATGAATTTCTAGACAGAAAAAACTTCATTTTTCTTAAATGATAAAAAGAGGATTTATTTTTATTGGATAATTGCTCCGTGTGGAATTCTTTATTGACTGTCTGTGTGTGTGTTTTTTTTTGGAACGAGCCGAACGCCTCGACAGATTAAATAGATGCATCTATGGTTCGCGCCGTTCGATCCTCGACAGTGCACGATTTATTTTCTGCTGGAGCGAGTTGTACGCCTCGACATAATTTGCACATGCTTGTATTGCTGCCTTGAACTTATTAAGTTATTATTTCCTCTTAATGATTTGAGAATATTTGGATAAATAATGAAAAGAAATTTCGGAAATTTCCTATAAAAGAAATAATTGTTTATTTGTTTCTTTCTATTGGATTAAAAGTCATGTTTATATAAATTCACGATTTAATGTATTATTGACATCACATTACTGGACCCTTTGTAATTGCCGAAGTTGACCCCTTGTCTCTACTTTTTTGAGATTAGACAGGATACTTACTGAGTACACGTTATTTTTATACTCATACTACACTTCTGTGTATTTTTCTTGCACAGGCTCACGTGTTATTAGTGGCCTACTTGGTATAACACTGAATGATACATGGACTAGGTGAGTTGCATTACTCGAGGCGGCCTACAGCTAGTATAGTTCCTTCCAGTGTATTGTATTTACTTTCTGTCCACTGTATTTTTGACGGATGTTGTATTTTATCTCCTTCGTAGTAAATGCTCATGCACTTGTGACACCAGGTTCTGGGATGGTTTTGATGTTTTGTATTAATTGCTTATCATTTAAAATGAATTAAAGTGGTTATCTTTCTTTTTATTTATAAAAATTGAAGGAAAATTTTAATTTTCAAGATTGTTAAAATGAGAACTTCAACAAGTAATTTGCTTGGCTTTCTTGACAGTGGTGTTCGGCGCTATCACGAACCTTAGTGAATTTTGTGTCGTGACAACAAACAAATTTGGCAACGTGCTAGAAGGAAATAAGCGCATTTAAGTCGATACTAGAAAAAGAAATAGAGGTCGATATGCTTTGTGGTGATTAATAGTAGTAGGGGCTGCTGGCCGTGGTGGTGGTTATTTTGGGGTAGGGCTATAGGGAAAGTGTAGATCACTTTGAGATCTACGTTTATATAGGTTTTGTGGGTGTGTATCGAAGAGAGAAGTAAGCGGCGGCTATCTAAGGTTTCGATTTCACAAAATTTAGGGGGGGAGGGGTTTGAGGATTTGGGGCTCGGATTAGGAGAGAGGGTAAAGAGGGGAAGAGATTCATATAGGTCTTATGGGCTTTGGACAACGTCCGAGGCTTTGGCAATTTTCGGCCAACGGAGATCGGTGGCGGCTGTCTTGAATAAGAGATGAGAGAATGAGAAGAGACAAGAAAGAATGGGAGAGAATAGGGCAAAAATGGGGGCAATTTTCAGCCTTTTTAGGCTTTAAATAGCATTAGTGAAAATTAAGTTAGGGCCGTTGGATCAAAAAAGATATGATGGTTAGGATTGACTCTTTGTGACTTAACAAAGAATAACGTAGTTTTGATCCAAACCTATATCGTTTGGACCCGCCCCTGGTAGCCCCATGTGGATCGGATTTGTGCTTTTTGGGCTTCTAATTTCGGGCTAATTTGACTCAATTTTAATTAAAGTACACTAGCTCATTCCCTTAACCCCCTAATTATTTTACGTAGTTCTAAAGCAAACATACGAGTAGAAAGAAAATTCTTTTGGTATATATATTTAAAGATGGAAACTAATATATAAAAATAAAAGGTAAAAAAATATTTTTGGTAATTTAAAAATTTATAATGATTCTCAACTCCATAAAGTCAACAAAGTCAAACTTTTGGGATCACGTGCCCGGATTCCGAATATTCTTGAAGATTAACTTTATCTTTAACGCCATGAACTCAAATATATAATTATTCTTAATTCCATGCCCAATTTTGAGGTCAAAATCCAAAATTACCAAATTCTATGTTTTCTGCCAAAATTCCAAATTTTTACTAATTTTCATATTTTAATCCATATATAAATCATGTATTAAGCTCACAATATGTGGGGATTACTTACCTTGTCATGGATGATTAAATCTTCCCTCCAAGAGCTCCAAAAATCGCCTAACCAAATGGAAATGTGAGAGAAATGGGCTAAGTCTCGTATTAAAAGCACCCCACTACCCAGCGACCTTCGCACCTGCGGTTCACTTGACCGTTTTTGCGGCCTCGTAGGTGCAGACAAATCTCTGCTTCTATAGTTTCCTCTTAAGGCACATGTATTTGCTTCTGCGGACCAGTCTATAGAGTCACACATGCGGCCGAGGCTCCGCTTCTGCGAAAAGGATGACCTCACATCTCCCTCGCACCTTCACATCTTTCCCGCATCTACGATCTCGAAGCAGTAGCAACAACCTCGCACCTGCACATTGCCTCTATCCATCACAACTCTGCACCTGTGACACCACACACACACCTGCAATGCCAAACGCGTACCTGTGACCAAATCCTTCACTCGTGCAATCGCACCGGACCTGGTGAACTTCAGCAGTTTCCCAAGTCCAAACTCATCTTCGATTTCCAATTTGAATCACCCCCAAGGCCCTCGGGACTCAAGCCAAGCACACCAACACATCCCAAAATACAATACTAACTTAGTGAAAGCCTCAAATCACGTCAAATAATATCAATTGTGAATCGACAGCCACAACCTTTCTTTTAACTTTCCAACCTTCAAACTTCGCTGAACGCGTCCGAACCATATCAAGACATTACAAAATGACACCAAGCTTTGCGCACAAGTTGCAAGTCACTATACAGACCTATTCCAAGGTTCGGAACCTCAAACGGATGTCGATATCACCAAAATCCACCTCAAATCAAACTTAGAAAATTCTAAAACCTTTATAATGCCAACTTTCCATAATAAGCGCCAAAAAGCTCCCGAGTGACTTGATACTCAACACGAACCTACACCCAAGTCCAAAATCATCATATAAACCTATTGGAACCTTCAAATTCCTATTCTGAGGTAGTTTCTCAAAAGTAAAATTTCGTCAACTCTTCTAAATTAAAGCTTCCGAATTTAGAATTTTCCATCTGGAAGAACTCCAAACCTCCCGAAATTTCAATTCCGACCACACGTACAATTAATAATACATGAATTGAAGCTACAGAAGGCTTCAAATTACGGAACGAAGTGTTAGAGCTCAAAAAAACAGATCGGGTCGTTACTTCATAGTAGTGTGAGGCTTTTTGGCGAAATTATCTGGGCTTGGTTCTAAGCGGACAATATCACACCATGTTACTAGTATATTCGGGCTGGCTGAATTTAATAACTAATATCAGAACCCAAGTTCAAAGTGACAAGTATAACAATAACATGCGCAAACAAAAACCTGAAAAGATTGGAGTTATCCGGTTGATCCCAACAGTATTAAATATTCATTCTATCACATTTAACTAAATGCATGGAATAATTCACAAACCAGTGGAATAGACTTCGAAAAGAATAAAGGTGGAAGAAGAAGAAGAATAGTAGAAAACAATCAAACATACCTCCGTCTTGCTGCTTACAATTGTCTCGATTAGATTTGGTTTTTTGTAGTTGTTCCCTTTTGAATCCACCCTAAAGACGAAGGTAATTTTTTTATTTTTTTTTATTTTTAGCTTAATATACAAAATATATTTTATACATCTTAACCTATTAAAAAAACTATCCTAATTTTCAGTAAAATTATGATTTTACTTAAAACATAATAATCGATTCGGTTCGGTTGGTTTGACACCCATATTTTTTACCTTAATTTATGATTTTAACGATGATAAATTAGTATAATTTGATATAATACCTAATGAGGATATAAAAGTTTTTCACCTGTGGAAAGATCATTTCAGAAAATCTTGACTGATTATAGACAGAAGAGAACATTAAAAACAACTGGGAAGATATTATAGTTTTTTACTTTTTTTTTTTGAACAAACAGAAAATATATATTTTAATATTTAATACATAATCGACATAACTTGCATCTCAAAAGATATATTGGTTTCCTAAGCTTGCTAGCAGGTTAAAAACTTCAACAAAAACTTTTTTTACTGCACTTACTTCTTCCTGCCACTCCAAGAGCGTTGTTGTCTCTTTCTAGTACCCCTTTTGCTAGCTGATGGTCAATCCTATTCAGCTGCCTGAAAGTGTGCTGAAAAGTAACTTTTTGTTGGAGCATTAAGGACAATATTTTTATTAAATAATTTATTACCGACTTGTATTGCCGGGATAACCTCTGAGCAATCTATCTCAATCTCACGTATATATATATATATATATGTGTGTGTGTGTGTGTGTGTGTGTATACTAGTATTATCACTCGCGCGAATGCGTGGTCACTAATCATGCAATATATTTAGTTATTTGAATTATATGTAAATAATCTTAACACTTAAACTTTCTCTATTAAATAAGATATTAGTAAAAAAACACCTACATGAAAAAGATTAACCATATCTCAAATTTTTTAAATGTAATTCTATTTTTCTTTTTTGATACCATTCTCGCCGGTGTCATTGGATCCTAAAATTAGTCGGGAAGAAAAATAATAACTCATATTTATGATAAAACGATTAAAGATTGAGAATATGAAGGACTCTTTTGATATGACTTAAATCTTTTACTACTACTTGAACTCTTACTTTGTATGTTGGTGTATCTTTCAAAATTTATTTCTATTTTAAAATTTAGTTTCTAAAATATTATTTTTAATAATTTATTTTATAATAATGTAAGTGAAAATATTATCCTTAATTCAAAATTCATTTTAGCCGGCAATAAAAAATTTTAAAAATTGTTTAGCTAGTAAAAACTTTTTCTCTAGTATGACTCCATTTTGATATTTTATATTATCTATATTAAATATCCGAGTTATTTGAATGATATGTAAATAACCTTAAAATTTAAATCTTCCAGATAATCGTTAGATATCAATTACGAAACAATACATGAAAAAAGACTAGCGTTTTCTCAAGCTCGTAGTAATAATTTCATTTTTGCATCATTCTTATTGGTATCATTGGAACCTAAAAATAGGCAAAAAGTAAAATAATAATTCGTACTTATGTCAAATCACAAAGGTTGACACAATATGAATGATCTTTTGGTTACAACAAAACTTTTCTACTATGGCTTGAAAACGTATTTGGTATGTTGTTATCTTTCAAAAAATATGTATGTATATATATATATATATATATATATATATATATATATATATATATATATATATATATATATATATATATATATGTATGTATGTATAATGATGCAACTGAAGATATATCTTAATTTAAAATTCACTTTAGTTGGCTATCTAAGAATTTAAATGATCCTTTAGCCGGTGAAATTTTATTTCAATATATTTTAAATTTATCGGTATCTCTAGCCACAAATTTTTAATTTGGAATACCCTATATACAGAGTTGGATTTAGGATTTATACTTTGTGGATTCAATATTTACGATTTTAGCAATGTGAGCATGTGATTTTTGGCCTATGAATTACTCCTATAAAATCCAAGAAAATAAATCTTTTGCTAATTATTTACCATTTTATAAGACTTTTATAGGATTTTATTAATTATTTTTTTGTGCATATTTAATTTTATTAAATATCATGAAAAATATAAAAATTCCACGCATTGCATTTAGATTTTATTTTAATACTTTTTTAGGATCAATTAATTAACTAATTATTTTATTAAAAATAAAAATCACAAAAAATGGCCATGTTTACATTTTACCTTTTACTTTTTGGATTAGTAATTTTTCTCTTTTAGTTTAAAATCAAGTAATTTTCATAATTATTATAATTAGATAATTAGTATAACTTTACAATTTAGATAATTTAGGAATTTAATTTGGAAATTTATTAATTAAAGAAAAAGAAAAGAAAAACAAAAGGAAAAAGAAAGGAAGGCTGGATTTTTAAAAGTCGTTTGGGCTAGTATTTCACCCCAAATTCAATCCCAAGCAATGAATTATCCGGTCCAGTTTTCCTACCATCGAACGACCCTGTTTCTGGTCTCTGTCATCACAATTGTTGATCGTGTGTGATCAAACGGCTGTGAACTGGGAATAACTTTGTATAAAGTTGTCCTAACTAGTCTCCCCTCCCCCCCGACTCAGGTACTTCTTTCTTATGTCCATTCTAGGATGAACAGTTGTATTAGAGGTGGAGAATTTGATAGCCCAAAAGGTCATCACTTGTTTTTAATTAAATTATGTACTTTCGAGGCCTTCAAAACCTTATTTAGAGTCACCTCGATTTGCATGCGCAGTTCGGGCACGTAGCCGAAAAGCTTAAATATGAAAATCTATGAAAAATGATTAGTTTTGACTATAAAATAAATAAATTTGACTTCGGTCAACGTTCTAGGCAAATGGACTTGACCTGTAATTTGAAAGTCCCGGAGGGTCCATAGGAAAAATGGGACTTGGGCGTATGCCCCGAATCGAATTCCGAGGACCCAACCCCGAGAAATAAATTTTTAAAGAAAATTATTTTCTGAAATTGTTTAAGAAAATTTAAAATGAAATCTGATTAGGACATGATGGTATCAGACCCGTATTTTGGATCCGGCACCTGGTATTGGTCATATATATGATTTAAGATGTTTCTTTGAAGTTAATGTTTTAAGAACTTTGAGAAAAATCTTTGATTTTGAGGTTTAATTCATTATTATTGAGGCTATGTTGCCGGTTTGATCGCACGGATAAGTTCGTATAATGTTGTTAAGTTAGTATGTATGTTTGGTAAGGAGCCTCGAGGGCTCAGGTGAGTTTCGGATGTGTTTTGAAAGGTTTTAAACTCTTAAAAAGTAGCAGGTTTTCAGTTGCTGATATTCTGGTATTTTCTTCTTCACATTTGCGGGAGGACACTCCCGAACGCGATATGTTAATAATGCTAAAGGATTATTTCTTCTACGCGAATGTGAGACCCAGGTCGCGATCACGAAGCTTTGGGGGTCTACCCTTCGTGAACACGGGCCTGGTATCGCGAACGCGAAGGCTTGCAGCCTGGTCAGAGGAAGGGAAAATTATACCTACATGAACGCAAATACTTGGACGTGAACGCAAGGACTCGAGAAGTTAAAGCTTCGCGAACGCAAGCCCTTTTACGTGAACGCGAAGGCTTAATTAGCCTGACCCATCGTGAGTGCGAAGGGTCGGTCGCGAATGTGAAGGGCATTTCGCCCAGTGATTTTAAATACCCAAAAAACAGAACACTTGCAGGATTTCATTAAAATTTCATAACCTTCTTTTTCTCTAAAGCTCTTAGGCAATTTTTGAAGCTTCTCTTCACCATAACCTCTTGGGTAAGTAATATTTAACTTGTTTTCTTCCATTTCATCAACACCCACTAGATTTATAGGCCTAAAATATGTAATAAAGGATAGAAAATTAGAGATTTTGGTAGAATTAAGGCTTTTTGATTGACTGTGATTTATACCTTGTTTTGGGGTCGAATTCTTGAAATAATTATCTACTTGGGATCGTGGATAAATGAGTGATTTGATTTTGGTCCGAAACCTCGTGTTTTGACCAAGCGGGCCCGGGGTCTATTTCTTGGTTTTTGAAAAGAATGATTAGAAAGCTACAATTAAGCATTGAAATTGGATTGTTTAGTATTTATTAATGTTACTAAGTCAGTCATGTATAGATTTGATTGGGTTGGAGCCAAATTTGAAAGGAAAAGCGGTGTTTGAGGCTTGAGTTGGCCGTGGAAGTTCGAAGTAACTGTTCTGTCTAACCTTAGCTTGAGGGATACGGCGTTGAGTCTTATTTGATATTTGCTTCTTGTTGAGTACGACGTATAGGCATGGTGACGAGTATCTATACGTTGGTGTAGAGCATGACCGTGAGTCCTAAATTGATACTTGTTGTACTCTTAAATGATTCTTCAAATGCTTTAGTGGGTGAATTCTTGATAATGAGTAAAGACTTGGTGCAGTTTTGTGGAAGTTACTTATGATTGAGAAATGGTCATAACTAAGATGAGTAGGTGTTAAGTTGAGATTGGTTATAGCTGATTTTTCCTTGCCGGAACGTATACATACTTGTACTATTGAATTAATCAGGATGATCTAGTTTAGTGTTGATCCCTTGTCAGGACTGTTATTACTATTTATATTAATTTTATATATGGATCGGATTGCGCGCTGCAACAGTATTATTATATATATATGGATCGGGTTGCACGCCGCAACAAATATTATATTGGATCGGGTTGCACACCGGATATTATATTGGATCGGGTTGCATGCTGCAACAGTTATATATGTATGTGGATCGAGTTGCACACCGCAACAATATTAAATAATAAGGGATAAGGTTACGCGCCGCAACAGTAGTATTATTGCGATGTTGTAGATACTGAACTCCTTTCATATTTTATTAATTTCTGTTGGATTTGAGATGTTCCCTAAAGCATGTACCCTCTCCTATTTAAACTGCTTATTCTTGTTTATTTTCCGCCATATTTTATACAACTACACAGGTTTATCTGGAGTCTAGTCCTAGCCTCATCATTACCTAGTCGAGGATAGGCCAGACACTTACCGGCACTTGGGGTTGGTTGTGCTGATACTACACTTTGCACTCTGTGCAGATGCTAGAGTAGCACTTAGTCAGTAGCAGTAGTTCGGGCCCCAGTCTTCAATCCACCGAGGTAGCGCTGCAGGCGTTCGCATTCCCGATGTCTCCTCTATCTTTATTTATGTTCTGTTCTCTCTTGTATTCGAGACAGACAGTGTTACTTTCTTTCAAACAGTTGTATGCAGTAAATTTTAGTAGTCCGTGAATGATGTGACGCCAGTTTCCGGGTAGAGGCATATGTGGATTCTCTTATCCTTTTGGTTCATTTTATCTAAGTCTTCTACTTAATAATCATATTCCGCTGTTATTTTAATGTTTATCGCTTGTTATTATATTATGTAAAAAGTGATGAAAACAAAAGAGGTAAGGATTTATAATTTTGTGGCTTGCTAACTTTTACGAGTTGGCGCCATCCAACTTCCGAGGGTGAAAATTCCGGATTGTGACAGTTTAATTGGCCAAATACGCCAAAAACTGTATTTTCCCCCCAACAAAATACTCCTTTCCTTCTTCTTCTTAATTAAAGTTTCATGCTTAGTCGAAGTCATCTGCTTAATAGTTTTACACATCTATTAATTGAAGTTCTGTGCTTCTTTTTTGAAGTTCTCCGCTTCAATCAAAGGTCTATTTCAACTTAAGTTCTCCGCTTCAATCGCCACCATGTTTACACCTCCCAGGTTTGATTTTTTTGTTTCTTTCCTTATTTCCTCTCATGGGTTTTCTGTTAATTTTGAATTTTTGTGTGTATTTTGGTCGATTTTTATACAAATAGTGTTTGATATTAAATTTTTGTGTGTATTAAATGATCAAACTGTATGATTTTCTAAATAATTTTTCCTTGCTTTCTTTGCTTGTAAATCAAATAACTTGCTTTTGCTTGTAACGTTGAGAAAGAAGGGAAAGAAACTAAAAAGCTTTTAAGAATGGTGAATTTATCTTTAATTTGTCGGCAGGATGATGTAGATCTTGGTTGTATAATTTTATCTATTTAACTATAAGTAATAATATAGTACAACGGTGATTTTCTCTTTGCAATTCCCTAAGTTAACTTTATATTGATACTCATACTTTATGAACGACTTTTACAAGTGTTAGGTGTATACCGCAAATACATGGTTGTTGATTCTATAGAACTGCACAAATAACGCTTGAGGTAATTAATAAAATTTCTTTGTGACCCCCATCAGCTTTAAGAAAAAAAGAATTTTACTGAAAGCATAAAAAATTACATTAAATTTTTCATACTCAAGTCTACACTAGTTTTTCCTTAAAGCAGCACAGCCTATAAATGGACTTTGCTTATAAAAGTTTCCAAAATCTCAAATCAACAAATGATTCAACACTATTGGCAAACCAAATCTTAATTTTACTATAAGTTATGGAGATAATAGTAAGTGCATATTAGCTAATTTAAAAAAATTAAATTTAAAAAAATCATCCAATGAAAAATAATAACAATTACTACTGCACTTCAATCACAATTGGCTATCTATCCTTACTATAAATGTTGCTCCATTTAAGATCACCTTAATCAAAATTTTATTAAAAAAAGTTTCTTTGATTTTGCGAAATCAGTTTATGAAATTTTTTCACTTTTAAAGAATTGCTAATAGTTAATATTATGTATTCTCTTTATATTCTTAAAGGTTCATCAGCTGGACTTGAAAGTTAATATTTTTCTATGGATAAATCTTGGATTAGAAAGGCAGGGAACACCACGGAATATCTATTTGGTTTAAACCAGTTTTTAGATTTTGTATTTGCTAATAATGTTGTTGGAGATAGAATAAAGTATCATTGTCCTAAATGTGGATTCGCAAAGTGGCACACTAGAGAGGTAGCGCTCGATTATTTGATTTGCAAACTGTCCCTGAAAATTATGTCACTTAGAGTATTCATGTTGAAAGAAATATAGTGCCTAATTTTATAAATAATGTGGTTATACAAGATACATTATCTCCTGAAAATTCAGTAGAATTATTGATCAATGAAACATTTGGGGGCCTAAGGCGCCATGGGGTTGATGTAGTCCATCGCAAATAGCGAGTGGTAAAGAAAGGTTAAATGATGAGCTTGCTTCAAATGATAAAGACTTTTTTGAGTTTCTTAGAGATGGGAGTCAAGAATTGTATGAAGGGTCCAAGTACTCAAAACTAGAATTTTTATTAAAATTAATTTTATCGCGTAAAATGTTTGTGTGGGCAGAGTGATATGGGAATGACCATGATACTAGATTTGTTGAACAATGCTTTTACATTTGCACGAACCCTTCATTCTTTTTATGAGGCTAAGAAAATTATCAACAAGCTTTGTCTTAGTGTGTATAATGTAATGTCCATACCCTTTATTTACAGGATGACATTAAAGTATACAAAGAGATGTCAAACCATAAAAAAGATTATAGAGAGATTATATAAGTGTGAGAGTTATAACTATAAATTTTCTTTTTTTTTTATTTTACTTTAATGCATGTAAGTTAAATTCCATTTTTGAGCGGAAAAAAAATTGATTTTGCAAGTGAAGGAACGAGAGGAAGAACATGTAGACTCCACGCAGTGGAACCACGTGTACAGTGAAATGCTCCTCTATCTAGTGATTGGGATGAAAAACATATGACATATGCAGCTTAGTTAAGAATTGAAAAAGGATATAGAGTTTGAATTTTATATGTTCGACTTTGGCATTTTATTATAATTTATTGAGTTCGAAGGTATTAATATTTATTTAAGAAATATTAAGGTTCTAATGAGCTCCTCTCTCTATTATTTCTCCTCTAATTTAATTTAAGTTGTGCCACTTTATGTCAATTTATCCCACATTATTAGACGATTTCACTGAGGGAAAAAGGAATGATATTTTGTTTATAAGATATACAAGATATATTAAAAATCTCTGGTATTATTCTATCTAATTTAGTTTATGTCATATAGCTTTGATTGGACACCGTATTTAAGAAAATAATTTTTTAAAACTTGTAATGTTAAATATAGCATTAGAATTGTGTGATTATAAGACTTCTAAACTTAGCATCTTAACGTATAATATATTTATGGCTATAAAAAATAAAATTAAGAGGAAAATAAATATTTTAACTTAAATTATTTCTAAATTTGATAAAAAAATTCTTTTTCAAATAACATTGTCATGTAAATGGAGATGGAGAGAGTAATAATTTGCAAATAAGTCATTTTAATTCCATTATGGATGAGATGAGAATTAATACTCCCCCGTTTATTTTTACTTGTCGACTATTGATTTTATACACTCCTTACAAAATAAATAATTTACAATAATGTCCATATTAATTAGTGTATAGTCTTAATAAATTTGAAAAATATTTAAAATTAGTAATTAATGCTAAGGGAAAAATAGGAAAAATAAATTATTTTTTTTTAATATGCGAAAAGTGACAAGTAAAATTAAAATTTTAGTTTTTAAAATACTTGATAACTAAAAGTGAAAGAATAGTTAACAATTTCTAAATATAAAAGGTACTAACAATTGTTTTTGGGGGGAGGGGAGAAAATAATGCTAAGCAAAGGGGATGGAAAGCGTCTTGCTCAGTTATTTCAGTCGTCATGAATAAATGATCCAGACGGTAAGCGGTCCACATTCTGCTATTGGCTACGCAGAATTGTAAGCAATAATTAAATTCAAAATATAAGTAGTCATTTATGTCGCAGATATGAACGTAACAAAAGGTTGTGTCAAATTAATGTGTGTCCATTTCTACTTTCTAGACAAGGATCATATGACATTTTCTACTCCTATCATGTTTTTGTTTTGCTTACCACTGAGTAGACGTTACATTTGGCCTTTTTTAATGATTATGAAACGAGAATGGCACTTTGCCAAATTACCTGTCATTTGTTTGGATTTTCTACCTGGTTATTTAACTTCTACTAACAATTATTGGTATATCCCAAGGGTAGAAAAAGATACCGCGAAATTAATTTTGTGACATATATATATATATATATATATATATATATATATATATATATATATATATATATATATATATATATATATATAGTGGGGTCTGCGGAGGGTAGTATATACGCAGACCTTACCCCTACCCTTGGGTAGAGAGGCTGTTTCCAAATAGACCCCCGGCATCCTTCCCTCCAAGAACTTCTCACCTTGCTCTTGGGGAGACTCGAACTCACAACCTCTCGATTGAAAGTGAATGTTGCTTACCATCAGAGCAACCCTCTGGTCTGAGTACCACAGTCTAGTGATAAGTAGATTTCGTTTGTTATGTTTTCATAAACTTAGGCAAATAGAGGAACTGCGATCAAACAGCCAACTTGATCTATGTGGCATTGGCGCTAAATAAATGCTTTTCTTGCAAGAATTTGATACTCGTCTAATACTTAAGAATTACAGACAAGTTCGACGCCAGCAAGTTGGCATCTATATTTGGTTCATTTTATCGGACAATGTATCCCTGGAATATGCATTAGTCCTTTAATTAGACTACTGAAAGGAGAGTGTATCAATTATTTGTCCAACCCAAAATAAAGATGTATGCTCGTGTACGGTGTAGCTAAGCGATAAATTAGCAAGATGTTGAATTTCTTGGCTTACTATAAGATTAGATACAACTCAACCACAGTTGGAAAAAAAACAATTAAAAATTATTCAAGTTCTACTCAGGAAAAAAAGTTCTTGTGTAAAAAATTAACTATGCATGTCATGACACCTGCATACATTTATGTAACGGTCCATCTTTTTCTTTTTTTCTTTGAAAATGTCTTACTCGGAAACTCATATTAATTATATCTTTAATCTTTTGTGAACATTTTATGTGACATATTGGCATTAGATTTGCACTAAGAAGTTGATAAATGACGTTCTCTAACAAGTACTACCAAGAGAGAATAAAGTGTAAAATTTAACTTATACAAAGTGTTTATGATTTATTTAGTAGTGAAAATAAATATCAAGTTATAAGACTACGAACTTGTTTGACCAAACTTCTAGAAGATCAAATTTAAGGCATATGGTTAAAATAAAAACAAAGCAGTTTTTTTACTTTTTGGGAGAAGCTATAAATTTTAACTTTTTCCATGAAGCAGAAGCAGAAATGTATTTGTTCAAGACAAAAATAACATTAATAAATATATTTTTTCTAAATATCTTTCATTAGTTTAATATTTTTCTTTTACTTTTTATTTCTACTATATATTTCTTTACTGTTTATTTAGTCATATTTTTATTCTCTTTCTCCTATTTCTACAAGTACATTTCAAATTTTATATTGAATGATATATTTTTGATATATGTTAATTATCATGTAAGCAATACGTAATACCAAACACTGAATGTTATTGCTTTAAAATAACTATATTTTATATTGATAAGATTTTTAAATTTATATTTTTACTTTACACTTTATATTTTAATTAAATTCTTTTATAATAAATGTTTAAATTGTTTTTCTCTAAATAATACTAATTACATATTGAATATTTACTATCGTTTTTCGTAATTTGATTAATAAAAGTGATTTTTTAAAAGATAGATAAATTACAATAAGCTTGCAAAAAGCAATATCTAAACGAATTAATCAAATTCAAATTACTATTATGCAATAATACTTTATCAAAAAACACTTTCAAATAAAAGTATTAATCAAAATTAACAGTTTTTGGTAGCTTGCCAAATGGGTATAAAAGAAAATGATTCTGAAGGCCCAGAACCTTGGATTATAAATAAGGATTTTTACATATACATCCCATATACTAAACCTTATAACCATTCATGTTTAAGGTTAGTATTTATTACATTTTAGTATACCATGTTTCAATATATGTACCAAAATTGAATTTTAAGGTTTAATTACCAATCATTTATTAGGGGCTTTATTTGTGGAACAAAATAATATTTTCATATTTTCTTTCCCCATTTTTGTCTCTTTCTTCCACCAGATTTTTAACATTATTAATTAACCCCACGTTTTTTTTGTTAATTTTTATATTTCTTCCATAAACCGCTAACATTTCCCAATAAAAACTACACCCCACCCCCCGTGTACTTTCATATACCTTTACCTCTTTCTCTTCTTTTCACTGTTTCTCTCCATTGTCATCTTCTCCATTAGCAGCATTCTCTCGCCAAAAATCTTCAAAGTTCTTCAAAGAAAACACATTTTCAGTGAAAAAAAACTTATCCATATTCAAAATGGTGAAAAAATAGAATACCCCCAAACGTCAAAAAATAGGCGAAATTCCATCATTTGATTTGGGTGTTTTAACACCTAAATCTCCAGTAAAAAGACAACAATCTGTCCATGCAAGTGGAAAAGAAAGTGTTCCTGCATCGCCGAGACAAATACGAGTTGTAACTCGAACAAAGCACTTGCAGGAGGTTGATGCAACCGGTGTTGAAATTGAAGCCGACAAACAACGCAAGCGAAAGGGGAAAAGCTTGATGGCGGATGATGATGATCTTGTGGACGATTCACCCAAAGTTCAAAAAACAAAAATACAGAAGGTGTCTCATTCACCCTTAAAGCAAAAAAAGGTGAAACCCTCTAAAATACCCACAAAATTGGTTCAACAACAAGTCCGGTTAAGGTAAACAACTTTTTTTTTATCTACAATGTTTTGTAGTTTAATATTTTTTTGGAAAAAATTAAAATCAATTCTTTTTTTGTCATCTAAGTGTTTTTTGGTAAAAATTTAATGTATTATTGCATGTTAGGGTTGCTTATACAAATTGTTGTTAATTGTTATTATTCGGAGTTAATGTGTGATTGTTTGGCAGAATATAGTGTTGAAAAAAATTTGTAGTCAATTGTTGGTTTTTGTAGTTTAATGTAGTGTTATGTAATGTTTTATTTGACAATGTCACAGCTGAATCAAAATTGTATATTTTTGTCGTTTTAGTAGTTTAATGTAGTTTAATGCAATGATTATTTGGAACTGTTTTAGTTGACCTAAATTTCATTGATTTAGTATACTGTGGAATCAAATATGTAGCTGTTAACTGTAGTTTGTTGTAGTTGAATGTAGTTTCATGTGTATCTTGTAGCTGTTATACACAATTATTTGTAGTTTAAATGTAGTTATTTGTAGTTAAATGTAGTGTTCAATAACTGGCTATTGAACAGGGGTTAAATGTAGTCATTTGTAGGCATTTGTATTTTGATTTCTTCCTGTTTTCTTTCCTCTTCTATGCTCTGTTAAATGTTTATATTGAACAAGTGGTTTCCAAAAGCTTCTATTATCTAAACATCTTTAAGTATGTCTTATTATATCCAAATGTAGTCCTTACTGGATACAATTGACTACAGATTTCATTATCTACAATTGCAGTAACTACAGATTGCATTAACAAAATTTAAAAATAACTGACTACATATAACTACAATTGAATAAAATCTGTATGTAGGTGAACACTAAAGATTGCATTTAAACTACACAATGCATTAGTGTACAGAAACCTATAACTACATTACATTTAACTACATTTGTATATAGGTAAAATGAAATATACAGAACTGAAATACATATACAGAATTGAAATACATATGGGCTCACTGTTTCAATATACAGAAAATGTAGGAAAAATGTAGTTTGTATGTTAAAAATGTATTTTGTGTGTTTAAAATGTAGTTATATGATATGTTACATTATATATTGTAATGCTGAAATCTAGCTTCATTCTAACGACCATCAATGTACTTTTTTTGCAGAATGGACCTTACTATGCACAACATAATGTTGATTATGGTGTGATACGGTTCCATAGCTTGTGCGATGCAACGATACCATCCCAGATAAAGTCTTTATTATCCCCAACACAATTATGTGCTTTCAAGAACACTTGTTTTGGTTATTTACTAGATATGCCCCCTATCTGCATGTAGAACCAATCTATTCATCTTCTAATGAAGTATGAATTATCAAAGTCTACTGGCGACTATTTTTCTGTTCTTTTAAATGGGCAAAAGTTGATTTTTACTTTGAGAGATTTTTGTTTGATAACTGGGTTTAACTGTGTTGATAGTTTATCGGACCATGGTTACAATTCTAGTTATGTTAGCCATTTAATGACTAAATACTTCCCTAACAAATCTCGGGTAGAGAAATCGCTTTTGAGAAATGTAGTGACATCCAAATCCTGGACAAATGATTTGGATGCTGTACAGTTGTGTGTCTTGTATATGTTGGAATTCTTTGTTTGTCCTTCTGATAAGGACAATGTTTGTTTGATAGACAAATTTACTTTTTTTCTTATAGAGAGTGGTCATTTTGATTCGTACCCATGGAGTACAAAATCTTTTAAGCAAGTTCTTGAGTCTGTCAGACATCGTCTCAGTCCCAACGTCCATTCTTATCTTATACGGGGATGCTCGTTAGCCTTACAAGTGTGGCTGTACGAGTGCTGTTCTTCTGTCAGCACCGAGCTTGCTATACGGTGCTCTGACTCCATTCCCCGTATTTTAAGATGGTCGGCTACAAAAGGACAGATTTTGTTGAATGTTTTTGAAGAAAAATTCATCAAGCCTGAGTGGCTCAAGGTATTCTTGTTAACCTTTGTGTAATTCTTCAATAACTACTATAGTAACTACATGACATCTACAATTTCTTTCAAATTTACTTCACTCTCTTCATCCTTCTTTCAGTTCTCAAACTTGGTTGCATCCGGGGCCGAGATTGGAGCGCTCAACCTCCCAGTAAACCTTAATTATGAAGATGAAGAGGTTACTCAACCTTCAAAAGTCCCATCTGCTGCTTCTTCGACAGTTCAACATGAATAGGCTAAATCTTCAAATGATATGGAATCTGTAAGAAGCCAGATGAGGAAGTTGGAACAGAAGATTGAGCAGGTACTGTTAGAATTTACAGTTGTGTAGTCATTGTTTAGTACCAATTGAAATCATTCCTTCGACATTGTAGTTTCTTTTTATTTTAGTGTAACAAATCGAATATTCTTACCAACTCACATACATATTTAATTTTTAGGTGGCTAGAAAGTTAGATCAGCTGAGGAATGATGTTTTTGATGAACTCTCAAAACTTCGAGAGTTCATAGATCAATCTTTGAAAAGATTAGTGAATGCTGTCAACATTAGAAATGAATTGGATGAGTCCAAGGTAAGAATTTACATATATTTATTCTAACACTAATAATAGTTATAATAATCTATTCTAACACTAAAACATTACTATCAAAATATAGTTTGCTGTTACATAAATTGTAGTTCCTGAACAATACATTTCAATACAATTGAATACACTAAAACTACTGTTTGCATTAATGTACAGTTTTGAACTACAATTTTGTAGCTGTTATTTATAGTTTTGTAGATGTAATTTGTATTTTGTAGATGGCTCAATGTTTTAATATACAGACTTGAACTACATATGACTTACCTGGCTCACTGTTATTTGTAAGTAACACTATATATAGTTCAAGTCTGTGTATTTCAATTTTGTTATAACCAAATCTAGTTATAAGTCATCACATTTGGTCTAAGTCTGTATTTTAAATGTAGTTATTTGTAGTTAAATGTAGTGTTCAATAACTGGATATTTAACAGGGGTTAATTGTAGTCATTTGTAGGCATTTGTAATTTGATTTCTTCCTGTTTTCTTTCCTCTTCTATGCTCTCTTAAATGTTTATATTGAACAAGTGGTATCCAAAAGCTTCTATTACCTAAACATCTTTAAGTATGTCTTATTATATCCAAATGTAGTCCTTACTGGCTACAATTGACTACAGATTTCATAAACTACAATGCAGTAACTACAGATTGCAGAATTGAATTAAATATTGTGTATACAGAATTGAATTGAAATAAATATTGTGTATCTGTTATTTGTATTTTGTAGCTGGCTAACTGTTTCACTATACATACTTGAACTTCATATGACTTAGCTGGCTCACTGTTATTTGTAACTAACACTATATAATATTTATGATAATGTATTCTAATACTAAAACATTCATCTCACAATGTAGTTTGCTGCTAGTTCAAAAAGATATAACGAACATAATGAAGCAGAGAAAAACAAAGAATTTCAGTTCAATTTTGGTCCTCAAGTCCTTCCAGGCCCCAGTACAACAGGTATCTAGATAATTCATACATACATATATACTTCCATCTTGAATTGCTAATAAAAAATAAATTTACCTGTTCAGCTCCTTCTTCTCCTCAACAACTTGAACAACAAGACAATGTTCCACAGTCACCAATTCATGGTGTAACTGTGACTGAAATTGTCGAAGAATGCATTGAAAAAGAAGAGGAGATTGGAGTGATGTGTGGAGGAACTGAAAATAAAGGTGTGACACTGGACGATTTTGAAATTCCAGAAAACCTATCACAAATGGTCATGTATGGTGACCCAATTCAAGTTGATTCAACCCCTCTTCATCAAGGAAGAACAAGGTTACCTGGAAAACATGCACGATCACCATTCACGCCACTCTACAGTACTGAAGGCGGCACGTCTTTTGGGCCAAAAACTTTTTACATAAAGCACCCATTCACAAGTCCCATTGGTGAAGATGTTGATCCTCAACTAATAGATAGTTTTACTACCTTGTTATACCATCGAAGTGACAAATCATCTAGGAGGTATGGTGCTTAAATGTCTTATGTTGTATGTATTTGTTTTACTTTTCTTTCTATTGAATTTAGAATTTAAAGTTGTCAATGTTTTTGTTTTTTGTAGTTGTTTGTTTAATTATAATATTATTACAGGAGGAAGAACTTCTATTCCATGAAGGATAACCATCTCAATCCTTTGTTGGATTTGGGTTGCGAAAAAATAGATAAGAAGGACTGGTTCTACGCCCTTGCTCACCCCGGACAGCTAATAAATTGTACAGTAAGTATATGGATTATCATTGCAGTTTCGTCTTTATCTGGTAGCTGGCTCACTGTTATGTAGTTATTGAACACTACAGTTAACTACCAACGACTACATTTAAAATACTGATTGCCTTGATGTGTACAGACTTATAACTAGATTACACATAACAAGAATGGGTTATAAGTAAACTGAAATACACAGACATGAACTACATATTTTTTAGCTCTTATTTGCATCTTGTAGCTGTTATTTTCACTTTTGTAGGTTTCAAACTGTTATACACAGCCATTATTTGTTTTCTTTCATCTTGTATGCTCTGTTAATTGTTGATATTGAACAACTGATATCCAATAGCTTATTCTATCTAAACATCTTTAAGTATGTCTTGTTATATGCAAATGTAGTTCTTATTGACTACAAATGACTACAATTGAATACATTTGCATTAACTACAAATTGCATTAAATACAGATTGCTTTAACTACATTTAAAATCAATTCACTACATTTAACTACAATTCAATACAACATGTAGTTTATTGAACACTGTTGACAGCATTTTAAAGATAGATTGCCTTAATGTACAGACTTGAACTACATATTATAAATGCAACTTTTACTTTTTTCAGCACATCAATGTTATAATGTACTATTTGAGAAAGAAGGGGAAATCTGGCCCCAACAACAACTGTAGATTTACAACAACAGACTATTTGTTCAAGACAAAAGTTGAAAGTATCTATGATAAGTTCTCTGCTGCTCCAATTAATCAAAGGAATTCTGTTGTAAAAGCCGATGACGATATTGGAGAATACATTATGGGCTATCGAATTCTTGCAAATGTAGCATGGGATCTTGTGGATTATGTGGTAATGCCTGTTAACCTTGTAGATAACTTCCATTGGTTGTTGTTAGTATTTGACATAAAAGACCGGCAACTGTATGTGTATGATTCATTGGTGAGGGCAAAGCGTAACAAAACAGTTCAAGCTTTGGCTGAAAATTTTTCAACAATTATTCCTCTTTATTTGTCATGCACTGGTTTCTACGGTAAACGCAAGGACATTGACTTCAAGACTACAAA
This sequence comes from Nicotiana benthamiana, assembly GCA_034376525.1. Lineage (NCBI taxonomy): Eukaryota > Viridiplantae > Streptophyta > Magnoliopsida > Solanales > Solanaceae > Nicotiana > Nicotiana benthamiana. The sequence goes on along the minus strand of CM067325.1, from coordinate 81,617,534 downwards.
GTCATACGTAAAGAAGCCAGTTACGGACCCTCTAGACATATAATGGATGGTTGCCGAGATTCCACAACAAAAGGAAAGCTCACTGAAAAAACTAAACTCCCTTTCTATATGTTTAATTAAAATTTATTTGTTTTTTGGTATTTAATGAAAATTACTCATAATCTGCAGGGATTGCGGTGTATTTGTGGCTGCATTTGCGGAATATATTAGCAATGGTGATTTGTCTATACCAAAGGAGGATCTTAATGATATTAACAAACACCGTAGACGCTATGGAGCTCTGTTGTGGGACTACGCCACAAAGAAGCTAAATGATGGTTCAATCAGTGAGAGCGAGGTCACAGGCAGGCTTGCAAGGAGGAGGGGTCCACCGCCAAAAAATGAGAGAACTAAAGTGGAACGAAAGAGGAAATAGTGTGTACTGTTGTAATGAACTTTGATTGTAACCCACAATGTTTCATGGATACTGAACAATTTTGTAGTTAGTAGAGAATTATGTCAGTTTGGTTGTACTGAACAATTGCTTTGGAAAAATAACCTTAAGTTTGCATTTCTGTTTGCCATTTTTCTGAGATTCATCTGTGCATTTAGTTGCACTGTATGTTCACTTTTGTTGTGAGATTGTTTTTATTCTGATTACAACTCTGATCTCCCATTTCAGTTTAGAACATATTTGTTTCAGAAATGCAAACTAAATGCACAATTGCTTCATGAATACATTAGACATTATCATGCCAGTGCTTGCATTATCCAACTTCTTGGATTGGAATCCAAGGTGTTCTTACAGGTCTGAACTAAAAACTATCAAATAAAATTTGAAGCCAGTTAAATCTATTCGATGATTTAGAATTGCCTCAATACAGATGTTAACTCTATTGATAATGATAACATTATTAAAGGAAACTACAATTATCTACAATTCCATATCATGCTCCCTCTTCTCCTCAAGGCAATATGTATTGTAAATGTAGTCATTTGGTTGTAATGAAAAATAGCTTCATGAATACATTAGACATTATTAATGTAGTGACTACAATTACATACAATTACATATAACTACACGTTTATTCTGCATATAACTACAATTACATAACTACAAATTGTTGGAAGTCCAACGCTACATGCACTGTTGCAGTACATTTGCACAATATATGCTTTCAGATAAACATGATGATGTTTCTTACTTAGATTTCATGAAGATGAACTACAATGTTTTTTCTTTATCTACAACATTCTGTCTTTATCTATTATGTCGATAACACATTTAGAAATCACTTAAAGTACATTATAACAACAATCTGCAAATAGTTTACATTACTCAAGTATATTAGTAAACTTCTTTATTATCGTCAAAATTGTATTACAGTTACACATTAAATTCCGATAATCTGGGATAACTACCATTTATTTTGAATAACTATTGTAGCTACATTATATTCATGCCTTTTTCGGCGCATTCTTGCAACTTCTTTTGTTATGCCCTTCACCTCCACAATTGCCACATGACACCTTGTACTTCTTTGAGTTTATTTCATCACATTTTTTATATCTTTCCTTGTGAGGTCTTCCTGGCTGCCTTTTATCTCCAGCCGGTGGCTTTATTACATCATCCAAAATATGTTGTGGAACATCCCATTTTGCTTCATCAGGAAGAGGATTAACTGGCAATTCATATGTAAGTAGTAGGCTCTTAGTTGTGTAATACGGTGAGCAATAGTTGTCCGGCCTTTCATTCCTATGCCTTAATGATGCCAAAGCATGTGCACATGGAAGTTCATCAAGTTGGAATTGTCCACAACTACATTTCTTATTTTCTAAACATACAATGTACCGCTTCACGCCATCTAACACAGTGTGTATATGATCGGTTGAAGCTCTCACCTACAATTCAAGATCAAAAAGAAAATAATAAGGTGTCAATAAGTTAACTATGTTAGCAACAATCAGTTAACTACAAATCAGCTACAAATAAACGGCATAAAACATTAACTACATTTAACTACAATCGTCTACATTTTAAAACTCTCTGGAAATAATTCATAAAACATTAACTACATTTAACTACAATCGTCTACATTTTTAGAACTCTCCGGAAATAATTCATAAAACATTAACTACATTTAACTACAATCGTCTATATTTTTAAAACTCTCTGGAAATAATTCATAAAACATTAACTACATTTTACTACAATCGTCTACATTTTAAAACTCTATGGAAACAACATTTTCATCTACTACTTTTTTTTTTTCATGCACCAAACAATAATATATTACCTTTAGTTTCTGGGATAATGTATTGTTATCTTCCAATTCTTTGTTGAATTTGTGCCCAAGTAATGTGAAAGTACCCTTTGCCTTCAATAACTTGTATTTTGTCCAACGTTCTATAATAGTCCTCATATACTCCAATAGATCAAATATTGGCAGCTCTCTTGCCTCTTTTGTAACTGCGTTCAATGACTCTCAATGTTTGATGTCATAGTAAAAGTTCTATTTGCCGTTGCATGTACTCTTGACCATCTATGATAGCCAATATCATGTAGGTAAGACGAAACACGTGGGTCTACCTCCTGAATCTTCATCATTCTTTCATTGAAATCATCCAGAGTATATGACCGTGCTGTAGCAAAGTACAATTCATGTAATTGTAGATGTGCCTTCTTGAATTTTGACCTTATATTTGTCCATATATGCCACATGCAAAAGTAGTGTGCCATTCCAGGATAGACTACGGATGTTGCCATCGATATACTCTCATGCCTGTCTGAGACAACACACATAGAAGGTCTTTCACCATATGCCTCCTTGAATTGTTCAAAGAACCACCTCCAAGACGCGTCGTTCTCAGAATCAACAACAGCATATGCCAAGGGAAAAATAGAACCTACAATTTGTAGACATAACTTGAGATTAACTATCAAATACAAATATATATGGATAATTTAGGCAATTTAAAATACATTGATTTATACAAATTAACTACATTGTAACTACAACATTATTACATCTGTTACCTGCTGCATCCATGGTGCTTGCTGTCAGCATAATACCCCTGTATGATGATATTAAGAATGTCCCATCAACCACTACTACCGGCCTACAATGTTGCCAACCATTTATTGATGTAGAAAGAGCAACAAATGCATACAAGAAGCAATCATCTACTGCCTTCTTCAATTTAACAACAGAATCGGGAAAATTCTTCTCAAGAATATAAAAATATTTTGGTAATCTGTTGTACGAGTCACACGGATTCCCTCGTAGAAACCGTAATGCTTTTTCCTTTGCTCTCCATGCTTGCATGTAGCTTAGGTTGACTCCATGTTCGGATAACATGTCAGTTTGTATGTCCTTTGGCGTGTAAACAGTCTTAGGATCACAAAACTTTGGAACGACAATGCTACCAACTACTGTTGCAGTACACTTGCGCTTTATGAATGTTTCGTCCATTCGGCAACATGTGTGTTGTCGGCTAAAACTTCTTATCTTGAACAATGATGAATCATGAATAGATGTTGCCTTGAAGTGCCCTTTGCAGTTCTCCGCAACACATACAAGACAGTAGCTACAAAAAAATCCAATTTTCAAACATTTTTATTAAATACTACAATGAACTACAATTGACTACATTTAACTACAACTAACTACAAATACCAACAAACTGGTTTTCCGTAACTACATTTGACTACAAACAACTACAATTGACTACAATGAACTACAATTGACTACAGTTAACTACAATTAACTACAATTGACTACATTAACTACAATTGTATACAACTGCATAAATAAAAATAATACTTTAATTTTGAAACAAAACAACTAACTACAAACCTTCTACAACTTGACCTTTTAACTCTGAACTGGAACTTCTGCATAACTGCATAATTCTTCATTGCAGCAACAATCGTCTTCTTGTCCTGGTACACTTGACCTTCTTCAATACATATTTGAGAAGATTCAATTATTATTTCACTTTGATATTCCTCAATAGCCGGTGAAGATGGAATTTCTAATAACCTTAATGATCCTGAAGAACCTGCAGACAATACATTCACATTGTATATTCATTATAGATAATTTGCGTCAAATTGTAGTTGATTAGAGAACAAAAAATCTACGAATTCGGTTTCGACGCAAACTTACCTATACTGATGGGGCGTTCATTGGTGATTGCCAATTCCATATTGAAATCTCTTATGCTAATACATAACGGATACGAACCTAAGTTTTTATTCTCTTTTTTCGTTTCCATATATACACGAACGCCCATATCGTTTCTAATCTGCAACGGAGGACAATTATCATTCACAATGTATTTTATTTCTACAACTTTATCAGATGTACCAATCGATAATTGTTCTGCAATTGTAGATTGGAGAATTCCGTAGCTTGTAGTTTCATAAACCAAAATGGCGTCAACTTCAAAATCTCTGAAACTGCCATAGTTATCCCAATAACCATTACATTTAAGCATTATCGGAATTTTTGACATTGTAGAATCTCCTTACTGCCAGTCACAGAAGAAGTACAAAATATGAAAAAATAAGAGAGAATCTGGAGGAATTAGGCTATCACTGAATAACAAGAAAATCTGATTTTGAATGGAGGAATGAGAGTAGTCAATTTCCAAACAGTTTTGTCGAATTTTAAATGGAGGAATGAGAGTACTCAATTTCGAAACAGTTTTGACGAATTTCGGTTTGGAGGAATGACAGTAATCAATTTCGAAACTGTTTTGTCAAAAAAATCCAATGGATCTTCCGTTTAGAGGACATAATCTGTTTAGTTTAGAGGAGATATTTGGAGCATTTAATATGTTACCTTACATGATTTGGTATTTATTTAGTAGAAAATCAAACATTAATTATCATTCAAAACTGATTAGCGTTACTGTAGGTGTCTAACCTTAATTGTCTAGTGTTAATTTAGGATGGAAAATCAGCAAATATCTTGTTTGGTACATATTATGTAACAAAAACATGAGATATGAGGGTAATAAACAAACAATGCACAATAATGGTAGTAAGGTTTGGTATATGGGATGTATAGATAAAAATCCCTTATAAAGGGATATCTCCAACAGCACGAGAGTTAAGTTGGCCTAGAGGTTAACACAATCAATCTCTCTATAAATATTTTGTTTGATACCGATATATTTAGATGTTATAATAAATTGTTGTTATATAAAACTTATATTATAACAAAACATAAAATTTAATTTTGAAAAAACTTGACTGGTCTTTTTAAAAACTTAAAATTAATTCAATTTGATAGTAAAGTATTATTATATAAAAATACTGTTATAAAAAAGTTTACGGTAGATACAAAGACTCTACTCCAGTGTAATCTCACGCTTTTAGAGATCAAGACGACTATTAAATCGTACAAATAAATAGTTCAATCCATTTTCACTCAGAGAATTATTCCTCCAAAAGAAATATAATATTGTATATTTTATTTTAAGTACATATTTCAAGCATTAACTTTCAAAAAAGAAATATACATGCATAGAAACTACATAAAATATTTGTAGATATAATTATGACTTAGAAATATGCTAAATATTAGATAAAAAGTTGTATAAATAAGTATTTCTTGACTCCTAATCAAGAAGTATAGTTTATAGAGAATAGAGTATTTGGAGAAGATTCTCTTCTCTTGTATTTTATCTTTTATGTACATGTCTATATATAGAAAAAATAAAGAATCAAAATCTGTTATGCTAACCTATATATGTATTTTTCCTATCGTACTATCTATAATTGCCTGTAAAATTTGCTTAGAGAAATATTTACATGCTCTGTTATGTACTTCATACGTGTAGAGAAATATTCCAAAATTGGCATTTAATATTGACAGTTGTCTTTTACTTTATCTTTAAAATATTGATTAGGATCAATGGGCTTTAAATGTGACAGGCGGTCCAAATTGTTGCTTGATGAATGGCTATGATTAAATCAAATTAAGAGATAAAAGTGTCTGGTCAAAGCTAGGCTTATTCAGACCAGACCGTTCATCTTCTTGTTGCTCTGTTTCTTCTCTGTTTCTTTTCAACCTATTCAATGGATAGCAGTAGCAATACTGTCTCCAACAACCCCTCCCCCCCCCCCTCCTCCCAAGTTGGAAGGGGTGAAACCACACCCAACTTGCTGATAATAGAACGGTGAACAAGGCCGGATAAAGGTTTAGTAAAAATATAGGCCACCTGAGATCTAGAAGGAACGAAACAAAGAGAAATGACGTTGGCGAGGAACTGTTGTCGGATGAAACTAATGGTGTTGGAAACACGTTCTCAATGCAATATACTAAAACGTGTGTTCTTTTGTATAGGTTTTGATGAATGACAAACGAAGCGAAAATTGATATATGACGAAGTTCAAGAAACAAGCGCACAATTGATATACAACGAGATTCAAGCTCAAGACAAAGTTTTATAGTTTAATTGAGTCATTCTTAATTGTGATCTTGGTCCTAAAACTTGACTCATAACATGGCTTCTCTCATAAAACTATTTTCCAAAATCATGCATATTTAATTTAATGTCAAATGATTTTAAATCATGCATATTTACAGTAGTCAAAATAATTTTTAGACATGCCTTAAAAATCTGGACTAAGATAATCGATTATGTACTTATGATAATCGATTGTTTTAAGCCAAGACTGCATGACAATCGATTGTGAACTAATGACAATCGATTGTGAGTAAGACAGTGAGCATCAGGTTTTTCAAACCTCCATGACAATCGATTGTGAACTAATGACAATCGATTGTGACTGAGGCAGTGTCCATCAAAGTTTTTCAAAACTCAGAATAATCGATTATGAACTAATGGTAATCGATTATGTTGAGACAGTGTCTTCCAGTGATTTTCAAATTTATTAAATAATCGATTGTTACATTGGACAATCGATTGTCAAAGAGACAGTGTCTAAAATATTTTTCAAAAACTGATAGGTAAGCGATTGTTGACTTTGTGCAATCGATTGTGAAGCTGACCGTTGTCGTAATGTTTTCAAATACCGTCAGGTAATCGATTATTGATTCTGTATAATCGATTGTTTTGATTAAAATCCGGAAAAGATTTTATGAACGTTATTGGGTAATCGATTATTGATTTTGTATAATCGATTGTTTTGATTAAAATCCGAAAAATATTTTTTGAACGTTGCTGAGTAATCGATTGTTGATTCTGGACAATCGATTGTTTGTGGTAAAATCTGGAAAGGATTTTTTGAACGTTGCCAGTAATCGATTATGGATTGTAAGTAATCGATTATCAAGCGTAAAATCTGGGATTGAATTTTGGTCTGACTGGCAGACAATCGATTGGTGGGGTTTGACAATCGATTGTCAGTGAGTAAAATCAGCAACTTTTAATTGGCAATTAGGCAACGGTAATGCCAAGTTTTTCAACTATAAATACAGCTTCATTTCAGTGTTTTAAACACAACAACATACTACAACTGATCATTACATTGCTATAGGCTTGCATACTTTTGTTTATCATTTTATATTCAATTTCATATAGCTTTTGAGAGCCATATTCTTGTCCAAAGTTGTTGTGATCTAGAGCTTATTTCTTTTACTCATACCTACTCATAAAGGAGCATATTGTTTGAGTGTTTTAGTGTTTGTACACTTGGAAGAGAATTGTGATTCTCTTGTTGTAAGGAACTTGTGTTTCCTTGGTTGAAGTCTTGGAGTGTTGTAACTCCGAGCAAAGGTGTTGAGGCTTGCGTCCTCAAGTTGTAAAGGTTTGTTAAGCACCCGGAAGCTTGACAAGTTAGTGGAAAATCTCGAGAGAATCTCTCGGGGACTGGACTAGCCACACGTTGTGGTAAACCAGGATATATCTGTGTGTAAGTTATTATTTATCGCACTTATTTACTTCCTGCAAATTTTAATTTCCGCAAGTTTACGCTAAATTTTATTATAACGCTATTCACCCCCCCCTAGCGTTAAGCGTATTTTCTAACAATTGGTATCAGAGCCATACTCTCTGAAGACTTAACAGCTTGAGAGAACCATCCATGGCTTCTACTAGTGACTCTTTTGCAGGAATTGATGAAGGACAGTGCTCCACACGACCACCTCTATTCAATGGTACAAATTACACGTACTGGAAGGAGAGGATGATGATCTTCATTCAATCCAACAGTTTTCACCTTTGGAAGGTGTTTACAAAGGGAAATCAAATTCCAACCAAGAAGGTGGAAAATGAATGGGTTCCCAAGTCCGAGGATGAGTATGACGCGGATGACATCCGAAAGGTCCAAAATAATGCTAAAGCAATAAACTTATTATATTGTGCTGTTAATGCTGACGATTACAGGAAAATATCGTGTTGCACAATAGCAAAGGAGATGTGGGACAAGCTAGAAGTTACATACGAAGGAACGGATCAGGTAAGGGAAGCAAAAATTGATTTCCTAACCCATGCTTATGAATTATTTCACATGAAGGAAGGAGAAAAGGTGGACAAAATGTTTGAACGATTTTCAATAATCGTAAATGATCTACATGCCCTCAAAAAGACATTCACGGATAGAGAACTTGTACGGACGATCCTTAGAAGTCTCACTCCGGCATGGCGATCAAAGGCCGACGCAATCCAAGAATCCATCGGCGTCTCAAATGTCACAATTGACGCATTAAGAGGTAATCTCAAGACCTATGAATCTACTATTCTTAATCCTCTTGTTGATGATCAAAGGAGGCAAAGAATAGCTCTAAAGGAGAGCACAAGTCAACCGCAAATTGATGAGGAAGGAGACAACGAGTTTGGACTCGTTATCAAAAGATTTCAAAAGTTCATGCGCAAGGAGTATGAACGCAAAGGGAAAAAGCAAGGAGAAATAAAATGCTACGAATGCGGAGAAACCGGGCACATCAAGTCAAATTGCCCAAACCTCAAAAAGGAAAAGAAACCTTTTAAAAAGCAACGCGCATATATTTCTTGGGGAGGTGACTCCGGAGATGAGTGAAGCGAAGGAGAAGAAGACGAAGCAGCAAATCTTTGCCTCATGGCACAAGAAGATAACAAAGACGAGGTATGTCAAATTTCGTCTCGAAACTTCTTTACTCTTGATGAAATGCGAACTGCTTTTGATGAATTATATACTGAATTTATTAAAGCTTCAAAAACAGTCAAAAGCGTAAAAGAAAATGCTTCTCTAAAAGAAGAAAATTTTCAAAAACAGCTTTCTTTAAAAGAAAAGGATTTAGAAAAACTGGTTTTAGAAAATGAGAAGCTGAAAGAGGAAAACAAGTTTTTTGGAAAAGAAGTTCCGATAAGCCTGAAAGCTCTACTAGAAATTGCACTTCTTGTTTGCATCTTAAGAATGAAGTAAGTAGGCTTAAAGGCACATTAGATAAGTTTAATTATTCGCACAAAAACTTGAATGATGTTCTTGTTAACTTGAAATCAACCAAGCATGGAATAGGCTTTAAGAATGAAGAAAAGGTTGACGCTAAACCCCAACAACTTGAAGCTCAACCTAGGATTAACAATAGAAATGCTTATCCTAGAAAGAACAGCTCTAGAGCCAATATGCATGCTAGACAAAATGCTGAACATTTTAGAAGACCTAGGAATGACTTACCACCTAGAAATAGTCACCCTAGAAATGATGCATATTTTAGGCCAAATTTTGAACCCCTTAGAAGACCTAGCAATGGCCCTCAACCGAGAAACAATCACTCTAGAAATGCTGCCCATCCTAGAGCTCATAGTAGGAGAAATAACTCTCATGAAATGCGAAATAGTCATAGTGTTCAAAATAGAGTAAGAAATTTTCATCCGTCTAGTTACTATGAACCTAGAAGGATGCATAACCCAAATGTGACTTGTCATTATTGTAGACGTATTGGTCATATTGCTCTTGCATGCTTTAAACATCATAGACATATTACTCAATCGCATCATTATAATAGTCCTAACCCCCAAGGACCCAAGATGGCATGGGTACCTAAATAACATTAATTTGTTTTGTTGGTGTGCTTGAAGGGATCAAGTGTACTATGGTACCTTGATAGTGGATGCTCCAAGAATATGACGGGAGATGAATCCAAATTCCTTCAATTAGAGCACAAAGAAGGAGGAAGTGTTATCTTCAGTGATAACAATAAAGGAAAGATCATCGGCATCGGCTCGGTCGGTAAGGATGAAAAATTCTCTATTAAGCATATATTACTTGTTAAAGGATTAAAGCATAATCTCTTGAGCATAAGTCAATTGTGTGACAAGGGAAATCTTGCTTTATTTGATTCGGATGAATGCTTAGTGTTCAGACGTAGTGATTTCAAAATTATCCTCCGTGGTTTTAGAGTAGATAATATTTATATGGTTGATCGTGCTAAATCCTCACCCGATTATGTTGATTGTCTAATGAGTAAAGAGGATGATACTTGGCTATGGCATCGTAAAGTAGCACATATCAATATGCATCTTTTGAACAAATTGATTTCTCAAAACTTAGTTGTTGGTCTTCCCAATTTAAAAATTGAAAATGACTCTATTTGTGACTCGTGTCAAAAGGGGAAGCAAACAAAAGCATCTTTCAAATCTAAAAATATTGTTTCAACTTCTAGACCATTGCAATTGCTTCATATGGATTTATTTGGTCCTTCTCGCATTGAAAGTCTAGGAAGAAATAGATATGCTTTTGTAATTATTGATGATTACTCTAGATTTACTTGGACTTTATTTCTTGCCAATAAAAGTGATGCTTTTCAAAATTTTAAATATTTCTTAAGCGTGTTCAAAATGAGAAAGAAACAACCGTCACTTCAATTAGAAGTGATCATGGGGGAGAGTTTGATCACAATCTCTTTGCGGACTTTTGTGACGAACTCGGAATCGAGCATACCTTTTCCGCTCTACGTACACCACAATAAAATAGGGTGGTGGAAAGGAAAAATAGGTGTCCCGAAGAGATGGCTAGAACCATGCTCGACGAAGCTAAGATACCCAAACATTTTTGGGCGGACGCCGTGAGTACCGCTTGCTATGTTCTAAATAGAGTAGTAATTCGGCCGATACTCATGAAAACCCCCTATGAACTTTATAAGGGTAGAAAACCAAATATTTCCCTTTTTAGAGTTTTTGGTTGCAAATGTTTTGTTCATAACAATGGCAAAGACCAATTGGGTAAATTTGATGCTAAGTCGGATGAAGGTATTTTCATTGGATATTCCTCACGTAGTAAAGCATATAGGGTCTTTAATAAACGAACCCAAATTGTGGAGGAATCCCCTCATGTTGTATTTTCCGAAAATAATGCTCGCTTGGCGAGAAAGGATTCCAGTTTTGATCTTGCAGGTATTTTAGGTAGCTTGAAAGACAAAATACAAGAGGAACCGCCTAAGGAAAATAAAGATGAAATGTTGAAACAACCAACGGAGGAAGCGCAACAGTTGGAGAATGAAACGAAAACGCCTAACGAGTGGAGGACAATCAAAGATCACCCTCTCGAACAGGTAATTGGCGACGTCGGAGAAAAGGTAAGTACCCGAAACTCCCTTAAAAACACCTTAGGACATACTGCTTTTGTTTCTCAAATTGAACCAACAACCATCTCCGACGCAATTGGGGATGAATTTTGGACCTTGGCAATGCAAGAGGAGCTTAACCAATTCAAACGGAATGACATTTGGGATTTGGTGCCAAGACCCGAAAATCATACCATAATTGGTACGAAATGGGTTTTTCAAAACAAACTAGATGAAAATGGCGTAATCACTAGAAACAAAGCTAGGCTCATAGCAAAAGGCTACAATCAAGAAGAGGGTATTGACTATGAAGAAACATATGCTCCCGTAGCTAGATTAGAAGCTATTCGTCTATTGCTCACATTTGCCTCTTCTATGAATTTCAATTTATATCAAATGGATGTGAAAAGTGCTTTTCTAAATGGTGTTATTCAAGAAGTTTATGTTGAACAACCCCCCGGTTTTGAAGATTTTAAATCTCCCGATCATGTTTTCAAACTCAAAAAGGCTCTTTATGGTTTAAAACAAGCTCCCCGAGCTTGGTATGAAAGATTGAGTAAGTTTCTTTTCGAAAATGATTTCTTTAGGGGGAAAGTTGACACAACTCTCTTTGTTAAGCATAAAAACAATGATATTTTGTTAGTTCAAATATATGTAGATGATGTTATATTTGGTGCTACTAACAATGTTTTATGCAAGAAATTTTCCGATTTAATGACAAGCGAACTTGAGATGTCTATGATGGGTGAGTTAACATTCTTTTTGGGATTACAAGTAAAGCAAATGAAAGAAGGTACATTCATTTGTCAAGCCAAATATTGCAAAGAATTGCTGAAACGATTTGAGATGAACAATGCAAAAGAAATGGAAACTCCCATGAGCACATCCGATCATCTAGACAAAGATGAGAAAGGTAAGGAAGTCGACACCAAAAAGTATCGAGGTATGATTGGCTCTCTTCTTTATCTTACTGCTAGTCGTCCGGACATCATGTTTAGCGTGTGCTTATGCGCTCGTTATCAATCGTGTCCGAAGGAGTCTCACCTTACTGCGGTAAAACGAATTTTAAGGTATCTTGTTGGTACTACAAATGTGGGTCTATGGTACCCCAAAGGCTCTTCATGCCAACTTGTTGGCTACTCCGATTCCGATTTTGCTGGATGCAAATTGGACCACAAGAGCACTAGTGGCACTTGCCATTTGCTCGGTAGCTCTCTCGTTTCTTGGTTTAGCAAGAAACAAGTAAGTGTTGCGTTGTCCACAACCGAAGCTGAATATGTAGCCGCAGGGAGTTGTTGCGCTCAAATCCTATGGATGAAACAACAACTCTTGGACTATGGCCTAAGCCTTGATCATATCCCTCTTAGATGTGATAATACTAGTGCCATATGCTTGACGAAGAACCCCGTTCTTCATTCGCGAACGAAACACATTGAACTTAGACATCATTTTATTAGAGATCACGTTCTCAGAGGCGATGTTGAAATTGAATTTGTTGAAACCAAAAACCAATTGGCAGACATCTTTACAAAGCCTTTAGAGAAAGAGTCCTTCTTCCGAATTCGCAGTGAACTCGGGATCCTTGACTCCACGTTGATCTAAGTCATGCATTGCATTTTTTTGTTACATGATTTCTAACTTGAGCGTCGGAGACGTCTAACGATTTTTGCAGGTATCGCCCCAAAGGAAACTGGAATTATAAAGCTTGACGTGCAACAATCGGTTTCCGTCGTCTAAAAATCGATTATTTCGTATCAATAATCGATTATGTTGCTATTATTCGGGTTGATGTTGCTGTAATTTTTTTTTAATAAATAAACAAGGTTTATTTCATCTTTGGCATCTTATTATTATTTTTGCTAATGGCAAAAGGGGGAAGATAACGGGTATGCACTCTCAATATTTATAAGATTAAATTGAGGGGGAATTCATATATTGAGGGGGGAACAAATTGCATACTTGTTACATGTATATACTTGTCTTGAATCGTCAATATAAATTGCTTGTCTTGCATATCCCGCTTAATGTTTGCCATTATCAAAAAGGGGGAAATTGTTGGAAACACGTTCTCAATGCAATATACTAAAACGTGTGTTCTTTTGTATAGGTTTTGATGAATGACAAACGAAGCGAAAATTGATATATGACGAAGTTCAAGAAACAAGCGCACAATTGATATACAACGAGATTCAAGCTCAAGACAAAGTTTTATAGTTTAATTGAGTAATTCTTAATTGTGATCTTGATCCTACAACTTGACTCGTAACATGGCTTCTCTCATAAAACTATTTTCCAAAATCATGCATATTTAATTTAATGTCAAATGATTTTAAATCATGCATATTTACAGTAATCAAAATAATTTTTAGACATGCCTTAAAAATCTGGACTAAGATAATCGATTATGTACTTATGATAATCGATTGTTTTAAGCCAAGACTGCATGACAATCGATTGTGAACTAATGACAATCGATTGTGAGTAAGACAGTGAGCATCAGGTTTTTCAAACCTGCATGACAATCGATTGTGAACTAATGACAATCGATTGTGACTGAGGCAGTGTCCATCAAAGTTTTTCAAAACTCAGAATAATCGATTATGAACTAATGGTAATCGATTATGTTGAGACAGTGTCTTCCAGTGATTTTCAAATTTATTAAATAATCGATTGTTACATTGGACAATCGATTGTCAAAGAGACAGTGTCTAAAATGTTTTTCAAAAACTGATAGGTAATCGATTGTTGACTTTGTGCAATCGATTGTGAAGCTGACCGTTGTCGTAATGTTTTCAAATACCGTCAGGTAATCGATTATTGATTCTGTATAATCGATTGTTTTGATTAAAATCCGGAAAAGATTTTTTGAACGTTATTGGGTAATCGATTATTGATTTTGTATTATCGATTGTTTTGATTAATATCCGAAAAATATTTTTTGAACGTTGCTGAGTAATCGATTGTTGATTCTGGACAATCGATTGTTTGTGGTAAAATCTGGAAAGGATTTTTTGAACGTTGCCAGTAATCGATTATGGATTGTAAGTAATCGATTATCAAGCGTAAAATCTGGGATTGAATTTTGGTCTGACTGGCAGACAATCGATTGGTGGGGTTTGACAATCGATTGTCAGTGAGTAAAATCAGCAACTTTTAATTGGCAATTAGGCAACGGTAATGCCAAGTTTTTCAACTATAAATATAGCTTCATTTCAGTGTTTTAAACACAACAACATACTACAACTGATCATTACATTGCTATAGGCTTGCATACTTTTGTTTATCATTTTATATTCAATTTCATATAGCTTTTGAGAGCCATATTCTTGTCCAAAGTTGTTGTGATCTAGAGCTTATTTCTTTTACTCATACCTACTCATAAAGGAGCATATTGTTTGAGTGTTTTAGTGTTTGTACACTTGGAAGAGAATTGTGATTCTCTTGTTGTAAGGAACTTGTGTTTCCTTGGTTGAAGTCTTGGAGTGTTGTAACTCCGAGCAAAGGTGTTGAGGCTTGCGTCCTCAAGTTGTAAAGGTTTGTTAAGCACCCGGAAGCTTGACAAGTTAGTGGAAAATCTCGAGAGAATCTCTCGGGGACTGGACTAGCCACACGTTGTGGTAAACCAGAATATATCTGTGTGTAAGTTATTATTTATCGCACTTATTTACTTCCTGCAAATTTTAATTTCCGCAAGTTTACGCTAAATTTTATTATAACGCTATTCTCCCCCCCCCCTCTAGCGTTAAGTGTATTTTCTAACAAATGGCAATCCAGCTCCACATGCTTTGTACGCTCATAGAAGACGGGATTTTTTTTGTGATACATATCGCAGCTTAACTAATGGAGTGAATATACTGGCAAAAATGGAGAAATAGATAGATCTTGAAGGAGGCGAACCAACTAGGTAACCTTTGCTACCACTCGTTACAGAACGATATTCTGCCTCCATAGAAGATAAAGAAACTAAAGATTTTTTCTTCAATTTCCTGGAGATTGGTGAACCCCACCCCCACCCCCCACCAAGGCTGATGTAAAAACCGCTAATTGAGTGACGTGATTGAGGACAAGTGCCGCAGTCAGAGTCGTAGAAAGCAAGTAACCGGAAAGAGGAATCGGAGTTCATAAAGAGACCTAAACCTGGATCGTGGAGAACATACCTAAGACAGTGGTAAGCAGCATCCAAATGGGGTTGACGAGGAGCCTGCATAAATTGGCTCAGGTGTTGAATGACAAAGGAGAGATCTAGTCGCGTATGGGTGAGAAAATTAAGCTTGACCAATAGACGCTAGTAAAAGGTTGGATCTGGGAGTAAAGGACCTTCATCAGAACATAGCTTATGAGTCAGATTAAGTGGAGAAAAAGTTGGCCTCAAGTATAGACATGCAAATTTAGATTATAAATCCAAGGTATAACGCTTCTGAGTCAGAACTAATCCATGTTTTTCTCTTAGTATTTCCATACCCAAAAAATAATATGCATGACCAAGATCTTTAATCTTGAATTTAGAGTCCAAGAACAATTTGAACTGTGTTTTCTCATGAAGATCATCCCTTGTTATCAAACTATCATCAGCATAAATGGCAATGATAGTAACTCTACCGTCTAGCCCTTTGTAAAAGAGTGAGTAGTCATTCAGAGAAAGGGAATAACCATTGAAATTGAGGGCGGCTGTGAACTGAGCATACCATTGCCTTGAGGCTTGCCGCAGTCCATAGAGGAATTTTTTTAAATGGAAAACATGACTTGGGGAGGGTAGTGACATTCCTGCCGGGAACTTCATGAAGACCTCTTCCTGCAAATCACCATGCAGGAAGATATTATTCACATTTAATAGTGAAACATCACATCCTTTCTTTACTGCTATGGCTAGGAGGCACTTGATAGTTGTCATCTTGACAACTGAGGAAAAAGTCTCTATAAAACATCTATTTCCTCCCTTTTTGTATCACCTCAGATAACCAAACTTGGTTTGATTATGTATCCCTTAAAGAAAGCTCTTCCCTGTAGGCAAAAGAACAACCTCCCAAGTTTTGTTTGGTTCAAGTGCCTCAAACTCTTAGGCCATAGCCTCTTGCTAACCTGGATGTAGTGCAGCTTGAGAATAGGAAGTAGGTCCTGATACATAGGAAGTGGAGGTGAGAAGGGATTGGTTTGTAGGAGAAATGGCAGTGAAAGGGAGAACAAAAGGGCCAACTAGGGCAGAAAACCAGAACTAGTAACATCAGTGAGAAAAACAAAATTGCAGACATAATCATTTAGGTAGGCTAGTGTTTTGTGAGTTATAGTAGATTTATTTATTGGAGGGAATGAAGTGGAGGTAGAATCAGAAACTAAAAAAGGGGAGGAAGAATGCAGATGATGTGAGGGAAATACTAAGAGAGGAGAAGAGGAAGTGGGGAGAGGTGAGAGAGACCTAGAAATAGACTTGGAAGGTGAGCTTAGTCGAGTGGTGTCAAGTGACTGAGGAGAAGAAACTAAGTTTGTGTGTGGAAGGGAAGATATAGGAAAAAGATGTTGGTTATCTAAAATAATAGAGAATGGAAAGATAGTTTCATGAAACTTGACATTCATTGATACAAAAATATTCATATTTTCCAAGTTAAGAAGTTTATACCCCCTCTTCCCCATAGGGTAACCAAAAAACACACAAGAAATAGACCTAGGCTGAAGTTTAGATCTATGAGGTTATATTGTACAAGTATAGGCAAGACACCCAAAACTTTTGAGAGAATCATAGGTAGGAAGATGTCCAAACAGAAACTCATAAGGGATTTTAAGTTGTAGTACCTTAGAAGGAAATCTGTTAATTAGGTAAGTGGCTGTGAGTAAGCATTCTCCCCAAAACGTAACAGGCAATTTGGATTGAAAAAGTAGTGCCCTACAAGTTTCCAATAAGTGTTTGTGTTTTATCTCCACTATTTCATTTTGTTGTGGAGTATAAACACAAGTAGTTTGGTGTATAATTCCTTGAGAGGATAAAAAAATCTGAAGCCTCCAAACTACATCCAAGCTATAGGGTATTATCTGATCTGATTTTCTTTACTTTCTTTCCATTGTGTCATGGCTAGAAACCACTTAAGTATGTAAAATGCATTTGACTTAATGGAGAAAAGTCTAGGTCCCTATACTATAGTCATCAACTATAGTGAGGAAATATTTAAATCTATCATGAGTGGCTGATTTATAAGGTCCTTATATGTCTATATGAATGGGTTCAATGACCTCCTTAGAAGTGATACTACTGGTTTGAAAAGGAAACTTAACCGACCTTGCTTTTGCATAAATTTCACAAGAGCTTAAAAACTGGAAGAAGATGAACAAGGAATAGAAGGAATATTTTTCATGTTACTAAGAGGCAAATACCCAAAACGGTTGTGCCATAGGCTTACATCAGAGGAAATAGAAACTGAACAAGAACCTGATTGCTTAGACTGTGTACTATAATTACTATTATAACTGATAGGAAAAAAAAACTAGAAACTGCATTGCTGCTTAGGGAATTTGAAACATGCTTGATGGAATGAAGAAGACAGACCCCCTGACTTTCTCTACCAAGTGCCACTGGCCTCTTAATTGAAGGGGACTGCAAAACAACACCAAAAGAGGAAAAAATGAGTAAGCTATCAATTTTCTTGCAAAGTTTTTGAACAGATACTAAATTGCATTTGAAACTAGGAACAAACAAGACATTCACTATGGTAAGCTCAGGCAAGATGTTCACACTTCCTGCCTTTGTGACCTTGAATCTTTGTGAGTTCGATAGATTGACAAAAACATGCTTGAGTAGAGTTTTGATATTGAACAAGATACTAGAATCTAAAGTCATGTGCTTAGACGCACCTGGATCTAGGATCCATTAAAGTGAATGAGAGTTATGAAAGTAGGCAGAGAGAGATTTAGCTATACCAGCACAGTTAGCTGAAATGTTGACCTCTAAGCTTGATTCACCTTGTGTGATAATTTTAACTTGATGGAGTAACTGGAAAAAGATTTTGGTATTGCTCTTGTGTGATTCCCTTTTTTGATCCAATAAGTGATTGATTTCCAGTTTCTTCTGCAATATGTGATGCATTTCCTTGAAATGCTCCTTGAAACCTCTTGTTTTTGGTAAACCTAAAGTCAGAAGGAAAATCAATGATTTTGTATTATCTTTCAACTGTGTGTCCTGGTTTTTTGCAATAGCTACAAGTATGGGTGTTTTTCCTTCCCTAAAAAATAGCCTTCTTATTTGATTTGTTAAATTTCTGATTTCTATATTGTTGTTTTGTAGCCATGAATGCAGATTCAACTGTGCTTTGACCAACACGAATTTCCGTCTACTCCTCATCTTGAATAAGAAGAGAGTAGGCATGATTGATTCCAGTCAAGGGGGAGTCACGAAGATGTTGATCCTTACACCTAAATTGGTCTCATTCAGATCCATTAAGACCTGGATAAGCTTACCATCCTGATGGAATTTCAGAGTCCTGCTCTTCCCTCTCCCTCCACCTGAGAAGTTGCAGGTATAGTGAAGGCAAGTGTCAAAGTTGTCTATTTCATCCCGGATCCTCTTTACCTTAGTGTATTAACCAGCTATGTTAGAGTTTTCTTGAACGAGATCACTGAGTTCCTTTTGCAGGTGGTAGAGCATAGCATCATTGCTTTGTCCGAATCGATCTTCGAGATCCTTCCAGATGTCCCTAGCAGTTTTGGAGTAAAAGTACACTTTCAGTAATCTCTTTAGAGAGTGAGTTGAGGAGCCACAAAACAACACGAATAACCATGTCATTACATCTATTCCATGCTTGGAAAGATTTTGAAGAGGCTTACGGCTCAGAAATGTTCACGTCTATGAAACCAAACTCGTTCTTAGCGGAGAGTGCTATGAAGACAGCCCTACGCCAGCCTCCATAGCTCTTCCCATCAAAATTTAAATTGACGAGTATCACCCTTGGTGAATTTGACGGGCGAAGATAAAAGGGGTGAGAAGAATCAATGTTAACTGATGGTTGAATGGTTGATGAATTCTCTATGCGTATCACAGAAGGGGGAGTTGCTTCTCTGATTGTCATATGGTGGTTTGGATTGCAAATGGAAAGCTATGTAACTTGTAAAAGAAATTGGATCGATCTCTTAAGGCTCTGATACCATATCGGGGAATAGAGTATTTGGAGAAGATTATTTCTCTTGTATTTCATCCTTTAAAGATTTTTTTCTCTTGTATTTCTTCCTTTCTGTACATGTATAAATATAGCAAAAATAAAGAATCAAAATCTCTTATGCTAAGCTATACATGCACTTTTCCTATTGTACTATCTATAACTACCTATAAAATTTGTACAGAGAAATATTTACATGCTCTTCCTTATACACTTCAGACGTGTGGAGGAATAATTCTAAAATTGGCATCCAATGTTGACAGTTGTCTTCTACTTTATCTTTAAGCAAATGGTTAGGATTAGTGGGATTTATATGTGATAGACGGTCCATATTGTTGTTTGATGAATGGCTCTGATTAAATCAAACTAAGAGATAAAAGTGTCTTGTCAAAGCTAGGCTTATTTATTCTTTTTTCTCTGTTTCTTCTCTGTTTCTTTACAACCTATTGAACGGATAGCAGTAGCAACACTATATCTAACATAGTTTTTCATATTATTGTTAAAGAGATTCTTTTTGCCTTACTAATTTGTCTAAAATTAATTGCTAAGATTTTAGCACAGTCAGCATATAATGGGATCCACAAAAATGTTAAAGACATATAGGTATTAAATGGGCTATGTCATCCCGGTTCTAGACCAGCCCAGACCGGTTAAAATCGAAAACGATCCGGATTGATTAAAACCGAAACCGGCCCAGACCAGTATAAGAGGGCTGGGTTGGGCTGGGTTAAGGGGGACATGCGGGTTGCACCGTTTACATTTGAAATATCGATTACCCAGACCGGTACAACCCAATAGATGAACAGTGTTGCTAAACCATTAACCGATCCAGACCGGTTTGATGGTAAATGTTTTTTAAATGCGGACCCAGATCTGACCGTTGGCAACGTTTCACTTCATAAATGGTCGTTACCCAACGGCTGAATTGCACAATTAGCCCAATTTTGGCTTTTTCTTTTTTCAAATTAACCCCCATTTAAAAACTATAAATATCCCCCTTCATCTTCCTCATTTTTTCGCTCATATCTCAATTCTCATATTCACTCATTCTTCAATCTTCAATCTTCACCTATTAAATTGCAATCAATTATTTGACTATTTTTTTTTAGAATTTAATTTATCGTAATATTTATTTTTTGAAGTTTGAACAATTGAACTTAAAAAATGAAACAGTTGATGTTTCTTTGTGGTAACATTGGAGTTGTGAATTGTGAAATCATTAAGTGCATAATTTATTACTAAATTTGGTGCACTCCTCTAACTCTTTCTCTTATTTACTATTTTATTTACATATTTATTTGTTTTGTTGCTAGTAGTTAAATTTTTACAATATGTAAAGAGTTTGTAAAAAGATTACTAATTAGAAAAATAAAAAAAGAGGTAGTACTTTCTCAGCTTCAGCATCTGGTAGTAATTTAAATATCTTTTCAAATATTCCTGAAATATTACCTGATAATAATATAGATTATGAACAATTGCAGGAAGATTTCGGTATAGATGATAATGATTTAGAAATGGAAGATGAGATACCACTTACACCTAGTAGTTTGGAGTTGCTAGCAGGGGTGGTGGTCGTGGTGCTAGTAGCAGACCACTTGTGGCCCCGATCAGTAATCGTAGAAAAAGAAGTAAGGTTGAAATTTTTTTGAGGAAATAGAAGGTACTGATAGAGTTAAATGCAAACTTTGTAATGATACTTTTAAACATAAGAATGAGGGACAATTAGGGGTGACTGGGACATTTAGTAGACATATTAGAACTGAGCATCCTATAGAATGGGGATCTGAAGGAAATAGAAATCAATCAACTTTAAACCCTATTACTTGTGGTCTTGTGAAATATGATAAAATGAAGGATCGTGAGGAGTTAGCAAAAATGATTACTTTGGGTTGTCTACCTTTTTATTTTGCTTCTTCATCATATCTTATTATGTATATTCAAATGATTAAAATCCTTTATTTAAAGGTATTTCTAGAAGTACTTGTAGAGCTGATATCTTTAGACTTCATGGACAATATCAAACATACATACGTTATTTGTTTAACCACATTCCTTGTAGAGTTTCTCTATCTTCTGATATTGGCCATGTTGTAATGGAAATGAATATTTGACAATTACATGTCATTGGATAGATGATACTACTTGTATACAAAAATGTATCATCGCTTTTAAATATGATGAAGATCAGGGTCATACTGATGCGTTTATAAGTAGTACTATTTGTGAAGTTGTTGAATTTTATAATCTCAAGAAAAAAAATATTGTGTATGTCTTTTGATAACGCTTATAACAATAATGCCGCAATTTTAATATTAAAACTGCATTTGCAACCGCCTCTTGATGAAATTTTTCATGTTAGGGGCGCAATGTCATATTTATAATTTAATTGTTAAAAATGGCCTTGATTTAATTCAACTGAGATTACTCATGTTAGAAGAGCAGTTGGTATTATTCAAGGAAATAATAGATAATCTAATATAAAGGAATTTAAGAATAAATATGTCCAGTATAACCTTAAACCCAGATTCATGCCAGACGAAATTGTTACTAGATGGAATTATACATATATAATTTTAAAATACTTCTACAAATATTCCCAATAACTGAAGGTGCTAATGCACATTGTACTGATCCAAATTGTTAAATATTTACATAAATTTTATACAGTTACCGTTGAGTTTTTTAGAGCATATTATCCTACTGTTACTATAGCTTTAGTACATATAGCTGAAATTTCTTTTCTACTCTTTGAATGTAAGAAGAACGAAAAAATAAGGATGATGTAGAAAATGCAAGCAAAATTCAAAAAATATTTCTTTCTAATTCCTTCGATTTACTTAATTGATGCTATTTTAAATTCTTCTATTAAGATGTCTGATTTGTCACCAATTAATGAATGCTTTATATAATTTATGGAGATTGGACCAATTAAAACCCCACATTTATATAATTGTATGAACAAGCTAAATGAATATTTACAATAATTAATTATTATGCAAATGTAATTGATGATGATGTTCGTAGTGTAGGGAATATTAATTCCACTATGCACTATACCACTTCTGCTTTAGTGGATGATGAGGAAGGCCTTGCTAGTTTTAATATTTTTTCTTAGAACAGGTCCGAGTCAAATAGCAATGATTCGAAGAACTTCTTTTTACACTATTTCGGAAACCAAAGGACTTAATCGTATGGATATGTAAAATACAGGATTTCCAATCCTAGCAGGAAAGGGAGGGAAACAGATACACAATTTAAAGTGAGTAAAAAGAATTCCATACTCGATCGCATAGATACATATAGAATTCTGTGGAAAGCCGTATTCGATGAAAGTCGTATGTACGGCTTGGAGGGAGATCTTTCATATCTTTCGAGATACACCCTACAATATGGGGTAAAAAAGCCAAAATAAGTGATTTTAGCCCTTATAAAAAAACTGATTCTTGAACCCCTTTCACGCTCATGTCACGTCGAGGTACTGTAGAAAAAACAGCAAATTCCGATCCAATTTATCGTAATCGATTAGTTAACATGTTGGTTAACCATATTCTGAAACACGGAAAAAAATCATTGTCTTATCAAATTATCTATCGAGCCGTGAAAAAGATTCAACAAAAGACAGAAACAAATCCACTATCTGTTTTACGTCAAGAAATACGTGGAGTAACTAGTAGCAGGAACATTGATGAACTTTAACTCTACTTGCAGAAGCAAAAAGAGCCTCGCACAAAGGAATTTTCACTATTGGGATGGTGGCATGCAAATGAAAAGCAATTTTCTGTTCTTTTCGCTACGGCTCGGGATGTACTGAATGTACCAATTTCAACTGTTGCATCAGAGAGTGCATTTAACCAAGCAAGACAACAACTTGGAGACACCTGTCATTCTGGGAAGCAATGCTTTGGAAGTTTTAGTATGTTTCGTAGATTGGATTAGATCGGAACAAAGAAATCAATGACGTGAATATGTTGATAGCCCAGAAGAGGAGGGACTTGGAGATATACTAAAATATGGTAACCCATCCGAATTTACCACTCCAGAAGAAGGTCACTCAGTTCATATTGATTACGAAGAACTTACTACGGCAATGCAAGACCTTTGATTTATTATTTTTAGGTTAATTTATTTGTTGTTAAATGTAAACCATTCAATTTGTAAGTTTGAATTTTGAAATAAATAGAGCACTTGCAATTTATAAGTGCAATTTTTGTCCATCTTCCTTGTATTCTTTATATTAATTCAAAGAATTAATAGAACTTACAATAGTTATATAAAATATAAAAAAATTAAAAAATACACTAAATCCGGCCCGGCCCGACCTCCTCAACCCGTAACCCCTTACGGTTCAATTTTTATCCGAATAAACCCATTAAACCGGATAAACCTCAAACCGTAATCGACCCTGACCATAACCTGTACGAATACAAAAAAGAGATTTTTACCTATGTATACCATATAGCAAACCTTATTACCAAAAATATTCATTATTTGGTATTTATCCGCCTAGACCATAGTTTGTCTACAAAATTTGTACCAAACCAAAATAGGTGAATTCTCCCTAAAAAAGCGCCAAATTTGTAGCAATCAGATTTAATGGTGATTCTATCACCATTAATTTCAAGTTTTAAAACAGAAGAAAACACTACATCAGCGTGATTCTCTCATTCTGTACCGGAAATATATCTCTCATCTGTAACTCAGCTACAATTCAAAAAACACGAGAATCTCCAGCAATCAAATTGTAGAAATGCAAAATTCTTGAATACAGTTTTTCGTCGACATTAGTACAAAAATTCTCGAATCTAGATCTGTTCTTCATCTGTTTTTTTATCAACTACACGAAATTATGTCAAAAATCCCAATAATTCTGAAATCGAATGGTTATTGAGATAACTATGGCAGATTACGAGATTTTGAAGTTGATGCCATTTTGGTAGATGATAATGCAAGCTACGGAATTCTCCTTTCTACAATTGCAGAACAATTATCGATTGATATATCAGATAAAATTGTAGAAATAAAATACATTATGAATGAGAATTTTCCTCCATTGGAGATTAGGAATGATATGGGGGTTCGTGTATATATGGAAACGAAAAAAGGAGAATAAAAACTTAGGTTCATATCCCTTATGTATTTGCGTAAGAGATTTCAATATGAATTGGCAATCACCAATGAAAGAATCAGTACAGGTATGTTTGATTCGACATTGCTGAGAGTTTCTGTGCTACTTAGTTATCTACAATATAACGATATTTGCCTACAATTAAACTACAATTATCATATAGTACTGGAAAGGATAAAGCGATGTTGCTTTCAAATTTACCTGCATAGTTACTACATTTGTGAATTTATTGTCTGCAGGTTCTTCAGGATCCCTAAGGTTACTAGAAATTCCATCCTCACCAGCTATAGAGGAATATCAAAGTGAAATAATAATTGAATGTACGCAAACATGTATTGAAGAAGGACAAGTGTATCAGGACAAGAAAACAATAGCTGCTGCAATGAAGAATTATTCAGTTATTCACAAGTTCCAGTTCATAGTGAAAAGATCAAGTCATAGAAGGTATGTAGTAATTTATGGATCATTAATTTGCAAAATTAGTGTATTATTGAAGATATGTTTGTTTTATGCAATTGTAGTTACATTGTAGTCAATTTGTAGTTAATTGTAGTGTTTAATAAATATGTCAAAATATTGTATTTTTTTGTAGCTACTGGCTTATATGTGTAGCTGAAAGCTGCAATGGCATTTCAACGCAACGTTAATTAATGATTCTGCAATGTTCAAGATAAGAATTTTCAGGACACACATGTTGACCAATGGATGAAACATTCATACAGCGCAAATGTACTGCAACAGTAGTTGGTAGCATGGTCGTTCCAAAGTATTGTGATCCTAAGACTGTTTACACGCCAAAGGACATACAAACTGACATATTATCCGAACATGGACTGAACCTAAGCTACATGCAAGCATTGAGAGCAAAGAAAAAAGCATTTACAGTTTTTGAGAGGGAATCCGTGTGACTCCTACAACAGATTACCAAAATATTTTTATATTGTTGAGAAGAATTATCCCGGTTCTGTTGTTAAATTGAAGAAGGCAGCAGATGATTGCTTCTTATAAGCATTTGTTGCTCTTTGTACATCAATAAATGGTTGGAAACATAGTAGGCCGGTAGTAGTGGTTGATGGGACATTCTTAAAATCAGCATATAAGGGGATTATGCTGACACCAAGCACCATGGATGTAGCAGGTACGTAATGCAATAATTTTGTAGTTATTTTGTAGACAGTCTATACAATGTAGGTAAATTGTAGTTGTACTGTAGTTAGTTTGTAGTTAGATAAATGAATGTAGGTAAATTGCCTACATTCTCAATATATATTTGTAGTTATTATTTAATCTTAGTTTATGTCTAAACAATGTAGGTACTATTTTTCCCTTGGCATATGATGTTGTTGATTCTGAAAATGACGCGTCTTGGAAGTGGTTCTTTGAGCAATTCAAGGAGGTATATGGTGAAAGACCTTCAATGTGTGTTGTCTCAGATAGACATGAGAGTATATCGAAGGCAACATCAGTTGTCTATCCGGGCATGTCACACTACTCTTGCATGTGGCATATATGGACAAATATAAGGTCAAAATTCAAGAAGGCACATCTACAATTACATGAATTGTACTTTGCTACAGCACGGTCATACACTCTGGATATGATGAAGATTGAAGAGGTAGACCCGCGTGTATCGTCTTACCTACATGATATTGGCTATCATATATGGTCAAGAGTACATGCAATGGTGAATAGAACTTTTACTATGATATCAAACATTGTCGAGTCGTTGAATGCTGTAACAAAACAGGCAAGAGAGCTGCCAGTATTTGATCTATTTGAGTATATGATGGCTATTCTAGAACGTTGGACAAAATAAAAGTTATTGAAGGCGAAGGGTACTTTCACATTCCTTGGTCACAAATTCAACAAATAATTGGAAGATAACAATACATTATCCCATAAACTAAAGGTAATATATTATTGTTTGGTGTAGGAGAAAAAACAAAAATAGTAGTAGCTGCAGTGTTTCCAGTTTGTAGTTAAAATGTAGTCACATTGTGGGTAAATGTAGTTATCATTAATATGTAGTTTATTTGTAGATGATTTGTAGTTAACTGATTGTTGCTAATCTAGTTAACTAATTGATGTATTATTATTTCTGTTTGGTCTTGAATTGTAGGTGAGGGCTTCAACAGATCATATACATACTGTGTTAGATGGTGTGAAGCGGTACATTGTATGTCTAGAAAACAAGAAATATAGTTGTGGACAATTCCAACTTGATGAACTTCCATGTGCCCATGCTTTGGCAGCATTAAGTCATAGGAATGAAAGGCCTGACAACTATTTCTCTCCGTATTACACAAGGAAGAGCCTTCTTCTTACTTATGAAATGCCAGTAAATCCTCTTCCTAATGAAGCCAAATGGGATGTTCCACAACATATTTTGGATGAGGTAGTAAAGCCACCAGCGGGAGATAAAAGGCAGTTAGGTAGACCTCACAAGGAAAGATATAAAACATTTGATGAAATAAAGTCAAAGAAGTACAAGGTGTCTTGTGGCAATTGTGTAGGTGAAGGGCATAACAAAAGAACTTGCAAGAATGCGCCGAAAAAGAAATGAATATCATGTAGCTAGAATATTTCATCAAAATAAATGTTAGTGAGCTCAAATTATCGGAATTTATTGTGTAACTGTTCTACGTTTTGAAGATGATTAAGAAGTATAAACATAAATTTGTGTATCTGCACTATTTACATTTTTTATGTATGTCGTCAAGCATCAATTCTTGTCTTTTTTTATTCAATAGTTAAACTTTTGTATAAGCTATATACTAAATGTCTGATGTTAATAAAGAAAATACTGAATGTAAATTGTTGCCAGATTGTAGTTAAAATGTAGTTTAATTGTGGTCTAAATGTAGTCCTGGCAATCACCAAATGGGACTTTGTAGTTAAAATGTAGTTCAATGTAGTTTAATTGTAGATAAATTAATTTTTTCTAAAAATAATTGTTGACAAAGGATGGCTAAATTATTTATCTGAGACCTGTATTCATTTCATCTTTATGCTGTTTAAGAACTGACAGTTATATAAACATATTAAATGGCACCTGAAGGTATTATATAAAAATAACTCGAAGATTAAAGTGAAATTATAAGACAAAGCTGTTACTGCAAAAATGCTATCAGATAACTCAAATACCCGAGTATATATGTAATCAAGAAAAAGTGTTGATTACAACCAAAATGACTTAATTCCTGCATTGTTTTCCAATTCAACTACCAAATAGGAACAAAATAGTCTACTTTGTCTTTCGTTGAACTTTAGTCCTCTCATTCTTTGCCGGTGCACCCTTCCTCCTTGCAAGATTGCCAGTAACCTCACTCTCACTAATTGAACCATCTTTTAGTTTCATTGTGGCGTAATCCCACAGTAGAGCTCCATAGCATCTACGGTGTTGGTCAATATCAGTAAGATCTTCCTTTGGGATAGACAAATCACTAGTGCTAATATACTCCACAAAGGCAGCCACAAATACACCACAATCCCTGCAGAAGATGAGAATTTTTCATTATATAACAAATGATTAAAAAAATAATTAAACATATAGAAAGGGAGATTAGTTTTTTTACGGTGAGCCTTCCTTTTGTTGTGGAATCTCAGTAACCATCTATTGTATGTCGAGAGGGTCTGTAACTGGTTTCTCTATGTATGACTTTGTAGTCTTGAAGTCAATATCTTTGCATTTACTATAGAAACCAGTGCATGACAAATAAAGAGGAATAATAATTGAAAATTTCTCAAACAATGTCTGAACTATTTGATTATGGTTTGCTCTCACTAATGAATCATAAACTTAAAGTTGCCAGTCCTTTATGTCAAAAACTAGCAACAACCAATGAAAATTCTCCACAAGGTTAACAGGCATGAGCACATAGTCAACAAGATCCCAAGAAACATTAGCAAGAATTCTGTAGCCCATAATATATTCTCCAATATCATCCTCGGCTTTAAAAACCGAATTCCTTTGATCCAGTGGAGAACTAGTGAACTTCTCATAGATTCTTTCAATCTTTGTCTTGAACAAGCAATCGGTTGTTGTAAACCTAGTTTGGATGTTGGGGCCATATTTTCCCTTTTTCTCAGATAGTACATAATAACATCTATGTGCTGCGAAAGTAAAAGTG
Source organism: Nicotiana benthamiana (assembly GCA_034376525.1). Taxonomy (NCBI): domain Eukaryota; kingdom Viridiplantae; phylum Streptophyta; class Magnoliopsida; order Solanales; family Solanaceae; genus Nicotiana; species Nicotiana benthamiana. The sequence continues at coordinate 81,588,643 of CM067325.1, read as the reverse complement.
CAATATACAATAAATTATAGTTTAGCCAATAACATCTACAAAATAGCTAGATATTAACTACAATTAGAATTTATGAAAAAATCTAACAGCTTGCTTCACTTTAACAACACCATAACAACAGATATATAACAGTTAGCCCAAGTGCCTCACAAAATGTAAGTTAATGGCATTTAGCATGAAAGATATAGAAAACAAGTACTATATCTGCAATTGACCAATCATATTTACATAAAAACTACACATTAACTACATTTTTCACACTGATTGCATAAGGTTCAAAAAAGAAAAATTTTACATTTGAAGACTAAATATAGTAACATATATATGATGTGTACAATATAACTACATTTAAACATCATAGTTAAAGACAAAACTACAATTGCACCACACAGTTGAAGATAAAACAAATATTGTCAATGATTATAGGCACTATATACTTACTGTGCTATTGATTACTTGTCCGGGTTGAGCAAGGGCATAGAACCAGTCCTTCTTATCAATCTTCTCACAACCCAAATCCAACCAAGGATTGATTTGGTTATCCTTCTTTGAAAAGAAATCGTTCCTCCTGTAATAACAAAAGAATGATTCAAATACAAAAAATTTACAAAAAGATTTACAACTTTAAAGTCTAAAAAGGGTGAACAGATAGTGTAAATTTAAGCATCATACCTCCTAGATACTTTGTCAGTGCGATGGTATAACCAGGTTGTGAACCTATCTATCAATTCAGGATCTACATCTTCGCCTATAACACTTGTGAAGGGGTGCTTTAGGTAAAGATATTTGGGCCCAACAGATGTGCTGCCTTCAGTACTATACATGGGAATGAATGGTGATCGTGCATGTTTTCCTAGTATCCTTGTTCTTCCTGGATGAACGGGGGTTGATTTATCTTGTATGGGCTCTCTATACATGACCAACTGTGATAGATTTTCCGGCAGCTCAAAATCATCCAATGTCACACCTTTGTTTTCAATGCCTTCAGGCACAACTTCAGTCTCCTCTTTTTTATCAATGCATTACTGGACAACTTCAGTCACTGTTACACCATGAATTGGTGACTGTGGAATGTTATCTTCAACATTTGTTACATAAAAAATGACATACTTAACAGCATTATACCATTGTATAATCAACAATTTTCTATTAAAAAGTACATTATGAAACAATACCTTCTTTTGCTACCTCAGATATTGAAATTTTGAATAAGATGTAATTAAAATGCAGTTATGGTTCTATACCTGCTTTAAATGTCTCAGCTGCTTCTTGGAAGTCAGGATACAAGTCAACTTGTGGTTGAACATGTCTGGAGAAGTGGGAGCTGAAAAATATAGTGAAAAAGTGATTAGCAATTCTTGTAGTTTGTAGATATGTATGTAGGAATTATGTAGATACCTGTATTACTTGTGCTTGCATGGAGTTGATCACCAACATTGAACTGAAAATGATGGTTTGTCTCCTTGATTTTGGTCATTATATTTTGTTGAACTGCCAGCAAACTACAGTTTTGGGGAATAGTTGAGTATGTTTTTTTGTCATAAGTCTTATATAGTCTTAACATAAAATTATATGTAAATTTTTACCTTTGACTCATCCAAATCAGTTCTCATGTTTACCGCATTCATGAGACTCTTCAAAGATTGATTTATGAACTCTCGATGGCTTGAGAGTTCATCAAAAACATCCTTCTTAAACCCATCTAACTTTACATCAACCTAAAAATTAATTATGTGTAATTATGTGGTAAGCATATTCTATTTATTACACTTAAACTACAAAGAAACTACAAATTAGTAGGAATTAATTCAAGTGGTAGTAAATTATGACAAAATATTGTAGTTTCTCACAATACCGGCTCAAGCCTCTTTTCCAAATTGCTGATCTTGCTATTGACAGATTCCATGGCCTTTTGAGAATTAGCTTCTTTGGGTTCAACTGTTGGAGAAGCAGTAGTTGGAACATTTGATGGTTGAGCAACTTCTTCATCTTCATATTGAATCTTCTCTGGGAGTTAAGCACTCCCAGCTCTTCTCTAGATTTAACCATGTTTGTGAACTGAATGATGGAAGTGACAGTTAATTCAATTGAAAAGAAAAATGTAGATGAAATGTAGTTACTATAACTATAATTGTAGAATCATACAAAAGTTAAAAAAAATATCTTGAGCCACTCAGGCTTGATCATCTTGGCTTCAATTGTAGTTAACCAAATCTGTCCCTTTGTAGCTGACCATCTTAAAATCCAAGGAATCGATTCAGAACACAGTGTAGCAAGCTCGGTGCTGACGGAAAAGCAACACTCATATAGCCAAACTTGCAAGGCTAATGAGCATCCCCGTATAATATAAGAATGTACATTGGGATTATGACGATGTCGACAGATTCAATAACCTGCTCGAAGGATTTGGTACCCCATGGGTACGACTCAGAATTACCAGACTCGATTAGAAAGAACATAAACTTGTCTATGAAAGTAACATGGTCCTAATCTGAAGGACAAACAAAAAATTCCAACATATAAATGACGCACAACTGCACCGCATCCACATCGTTTTCCCATGCTTTGTTAGTGACTATATTTTTTAGATGTCATTCTAAACCATTTCTTTGTTAGGGAAATATGTATTCATTAAAAGGCTAACATAGTTGAAATTGTAACCATAGTCTGAGAAAGTATTCACACAATTAAAATCAGTTATCAAACCAATTCTCTCAATGAAAAAAATCAATTTTTCACCCTTTAAAAGAACATAAAAGTATGCGTCAGTAGACTTTAACAACTCATATTTCATTAGACGGTGAATGGACTGGTTTTGCATACATATTGGGGGCAGATCTAATAAGTAACCAAAACATGTTTTTTGAAAACACGTAGTTGATTTGGGGATAGTAAAGCTTGAATCTGGCTAGGTATGCTAGGATCACATAAATTGTGGAATTGAAGCACACCATAATCAACATTTTGTTGAGCAAAGTAAGGGTCATTCTGCAAAAAATGTATATTAACTGTGGTTAGAATGAAGTTATATATATCAGCAATACAGGATACAATGGAACATATCATACCTACAATTTTAATCAATAGATTACAAATCAACTACAAACTAACTACATTTATAAACTGTATAAGAGGCATGGCTCCAATTAAACTATAAAATTGAGCCAAAGAATCTTCAAAATTAGGACCAGACCACATTTTACAAAAATGCACTTGAACAGACAAATAAGAACAATATAACAGTTACTTACTGTAACCTTGAAAAAATGTAGTATAATTGTATTGAGAATGAAGTTAAATGTAGCAGCTATACAAGTTGAAATAAAAAAAACCATAGATACAATTTACTTAGCAGACTACAAATCAACTTCAATCTAACTACATTTATAGACTGTCTAGTAATCACATCGCCAAATAAACCTACAAAATTACGATAAATAATCTACAAAATTGAGACCATATCACATTTTTCCAAAAAGCACTTCAACACCAAAAAAGCACTTGAAGAATAGTTTTTGGCAACCAAAATTAAACTACAAAACAGTAAGGACAAATAAATATTGTTTACCTTTAATGAAATTTTTTGAGGAACCAATTTTGGTAATTTTTTTGAGGGTTTCTTCTTTTTTTGTTTTGACGATGAAGGAGACACATTTGGTTTTTTCCCAGTTGGAAGTTTATGTGAATCTTCTACAAAATCATCATCTACCCTCAACTCTTTCCCCTTGCGATTCAGTTGTTTGTCGACTGGTTTATCTACTCCGCTAGCATCAACATCGTGCAAATGTTTGCCTCGTATTTCAGCACGAATTTGACTTGGAGATGAAATACCTGTATTTGTTTCACTTGCATGTGTAGATTGTGGGTTTTTAGGTGGTGATTTAGGTGTTAAAACACCCAAATCAAATGACGGAATATCTGTTAATACAGCTTTTGATGGGTTTTTTTTGTGGAGTATTTATTTTTTCATGATTTATGAGTTTAATACAAAGTTGGAATGGGAGTTGAAAATGGTGGGGGATTCAACAGAAAATGATGGAATTTGTGGGTTAGAGCTGTACGAGAATGGGGGAAAAAACTGAAGAAAAATCGTAGGGGGGGAGGGGGGAATTAACTGTAGGTAAATCGTGGGAGAGGAGAGAGAAGCGGGTAGTATAAAAATTTGGAAGATACGGTTCCTAAATTAAAGCATACAATAAATGAGGCTATAATTAAAGACTTAATTTGAATTATGGAATATAAATTGAAATTTGATATTCTTAAATGTAATAAATACAAACTTTAAATATAAAAGGTAATAAAGTTTGTTATATAATATACATAGTTAATAATCCCTACAAAAAATTCAATCCAACCCTCCGGCCCACCCGCTAAACGCCCTTAGCTAGACGTCTCACACTTTAAACGTCATTTGATGGGGGTCCAGTTAATTATGTCGCCACGCAAAGAAAACGAGAAAATTCAACCATTCATGCATGGGCACGTTGTGTTCATGCACTGAAAGGCGCATGGAATGGACTAACCAAGTTCAGTATCCTAAAAACACCCCTGGAATTTGCCATAATTTGACCAATACCCTTGAATCCTCCTATATATTGTGTCTACCCTTCTTCCCTCCAAATCCATCTTATCACTACCTAATTCTCAGAATCTCCTCTTCTCTTGTAAAAATTATACTAATCTTCTCCTCTTTTATCGGAACTGGCTAACTCTAAGGAAACTCTGGAAGAAACTAGAAACAAAAGGGTGGTGTTCGCCCTATATGAAGCCTTGAGCTCACGTGACGTTGACAAGGTCCAGAAACTTCTGGCCTCTGATCTTGAGTGGTGGTTCCATGGTCCACCTTCCCACCAGTTTTTGATGCGCATCCTCACTGGCACTGCCGAGTCGGACACCGACCTTTTCCAGTTCATTCCTCAGACCATTGACGCCTTTGGGACCACTGTACTCGTTGAAGGCTGTGATCCTGACCGTTCAATTACTTGGGTTCACGCTTGGACCGTCACTGATGGGATAATTACGCAAGTTAGGGAGTATTTCAACACCTCTCTTACTGTTACCCGACTCGGCAGTAATACTACGGATCTTTCCTCTACTGCTCCCCGCCATTGTCCCTCTCTTTGGGAGAGCAGCCTTCCCAATCGGGTCGGAAAGTCGGTTCCGGGTCTCGTCCTGGCTCTTTGATTTGCTTATGGGCTGAAGTTCAAGACGTTATATCTTGTTTCCGCGAGATTGTAATTTTAACGGCTAGTTTGGGAGTTTCCGTCACCGTTTGATTTACCTTTGTTTTATTTTTATCAGCAATTTTAATTTTAATTTGTTCGAAGTAGTAGTGTGCTAGTGGGAGTTAAGGGACCATGATAAATGGGAGACCCTTGTACTGGTTATGGTTATGCTGTTTTGATGAAATATCTACTATGGCGTGTTTGTTATCAATAAAAGCACTTCTTCTTGGTTTTCTAGACGGCGACTCTTTATGTGTTAATTTTACTTATTTGTGCAAAATACAACTTTGCTATAAATTTTTCCGCAACTTTACGGATTTTAAATTTTAGAACGAAGACTCCAACTATTAATAACTGTATTATAAATTTTATATATATATATATATATATATATTTAATCAGTTTTTTAAACATACAAACATAATTTGAGCAAAAACTACTCCATATTTGAACTAATCACAATGGCCTTCTTGTGACATATATCCATCCTCTAAACAAATGATGAAAGAGATCAAACATTCCCAATGATTTAACATAGACTAGGATGACATTGCTAGCGATTGCTCTCACATCAAATCTTCTTCGGAACTTTATCTATTTAATCTGAAATTAATATTTTTAGTTCATAGTAAAATTATTCTTTTTTTTTTAACAGTAAAATTAAGCTTTCATTGATAACGAAGTATATATACATCAAAGATCATGATAGTAGTTTTGGACTAACTACTATGCTAATACAAGAATCTCATTACTCTATTTGCTATGTATATACAATCTGTGCTATAGTATGTAAAATCATAGGCTAAGGAAAATAGTTGAGCTTGCTAAGACCAATTTGCCATTTCTTATGTTTACTGCCTCGCATATGTATTAATAGGGCAATATCTCGACATAACAAATTCTCCACATATGTGACACCATCAAATCGCATTTGGTTCCTCGCTTTCAGATGAGTGCAATTGTGGTTATGAATGCAGCAGCTGTTGTCACCTTGTGCCATTGCCTGCTCTTGGCTATACTAAATATCCAGTTGAGTTCAGATTCCCAGCATCCTACAGTTCGAGAATATCCCAACCAATTGCAAATTCTTTTCCATAAACTGTTTGTGCTAGGACAACCAAAGAACAGATGGTTAAAGTCTTCTACATGAAGCTTGCAAAAAACACAGTCCACTGGGATTTGAACACCCATTACCAGCAGTCTATCCACTGTAGGAAGGCTATGATGAGCTGCAAGCCAGGCAGTGAACTTGTGTCTAGGAAGGACATTACCAATTAATAACAAATTCTTCCATGTAACCTTTGTAAAGCTGGGAAGCAATGATGTATAAAGTTTCTGTATACTAAACTTGTTAAGCTTGCATACACCATTCAATCGAACAGTAAGATCACCATGCAACTGAGGATATTCCAAGATAAAGTTTCTGCATTCCAATATTTTCCTGATCACCCAAGATGCTGTTTTAGGGATGTTAACAGAAGAGATGTTGCCTTGCTTAATGTAATAAGCATGAACCCATCGAACCCATAAGTAGTCTTTTTTGTTTGCCAAATCCCACAGCAACTTTGATATGGCAGCCTTGTTCCACATAGACAAGTCTAGGAGATTAAGCCCACCAGCAGATACTGGCTTGCATACCTTATCCCAAGCCACCAATGTTCTTCTTGAAATACTTGCCTTACCAGTCCAAAGATAGGTTCTACAGATAGCTTCAATGACTTTTAGGACTTTTTTAGGCAGAATAAATATTTGAGCCCAATAAGACTGGATGCCAAAGATCACATCCTTTATCAATTGGTTCCTACCTGCATAAGAGAGAAGCTTGGCTGACCAACAAGTAATCTTTTCAGTAATTCTCTCAATGAGGGGCAGATAATGATGTATGGCTAGTTTCTTAGAATCCAGAGGAATTCCTAAGTATCTAAATGGCAGTTGTCCTTCAGAGAATCCCAGGACATTAAGTAACTGCTCTCTAGTATGTTGATGTACCCCAGCCAAGTAAATAGCACTCTTGCTAACATTTGCTTGGAGCCCAGAGGCTGCTGAGAACTGGGCAAAGGTGTTATGCAGAATTTGAATAGACATCTCATCAGCTCTGCAGAACATAAGCAAGTCATCAGCAAAACACACATGAGAAATGTTGAGCTTCCTGCACCTGGGATGGAAATTGAAGTTTCCATCCTTATGGAGTTGCTGCAATAATCTGTTCAAGTATTCCATGGCCAACACAAAGAGATAAGGTGACATAGGATCCCCTTGTCTAATACCCCTCCTAGCATTGAATGGCTTGGTTAAACCACCATTCATTACTAAGGAATATGATACAGAAGAAACACAAGCCATAATCCAATGTGTAAACTTTGCTGGAAAACCCAAGTCAGTGAGAATTTGTTTCAAGAAGGTCCATTCTAAGGTATCATAAGCCTTTCTCAAATCAACCGTAAGAACACACCTAGGTGAGATGCCTTTCCTTGAGTACCCCTTGAATATTTCATGACTTAACAGGATGTTGTCTACAATACATATTCCCTCAATAAAAGGTGATCTATAATGTTGTTAAAAGTGAGGAACAAACATGTCATATCCGACTTGAAAATCGCAAGTGTAAATGTTAAGAGTTTCCTAACTCTAAGACCAAGCATGACCAAAAAAAATGAGACCAAGGGAGTTGTCAGATTTAGTTGTGTGATTTTGTTTCATTCAAAGAGACAACCAATCTATAACGATATAAAGACATAATTTAGCAACTGTGTCTAATTTAAACCTGGTTTTCTAGACTTAGCAAACTGATCTTGAACATTAATTTTAGGAGAAGAGAGTTGCTGCTAATACTCAATGAGTTTTACAAGCTTTGACTGGTAATAAATCAGATACTCCATTATTAACTAATCTTCCAGATGGTTTGGAATATGTCTAATCCATGTGGTCCACTCCATATAAACTCCAATTCACAAGTTTGTGCTCTATTAATTACATCAATTTTGATTTCTTAAATTGGAGCTCACATCGCGTGTGTGACCTTTTCCCTGCCAATAGCTAGTTGGCATCCACGTTGAGTAAGTTTTCTTGTCCTTTATTTTTCTTTTTGATTGCATGAATTCTAATTAGTCCGATATACACTGTTGTTATCAATTTTAGTTAGAGATTTATTATCCTAAATATTTATATTTGATAAATTATTCTACCTACACAAGTTTTATTTATAAAATATATATATATATATATATTTAATTAAGGGATTTAACACAGCACACACACAATTATAAGACTAGAGATTAAAACCCAAAACACCCAATTCAGGCAAAGTCAGTTTCAAGTCCTACACTATCAAGAATTCAATCAATTCAGTTATACCCATTGGGAAAAGAACTTGAACTTTTGTTACACACGCATAAAACTATGATTGAAACCCCCCAAATACTCAATTCAGACAGTGTCAATTTCAAGTCGTACACTATCAAGAAAACACTCAATTCATATACCCATCAGGATAAATACTTCAACTTTGGTTCCACGTACATACAACTATGACCCCCACCCCTCTCCCCCCAAACCTAAGGCTCGCAGGAAAATTTCACTGTCTTCAATGTAAATATATTGAAGATTTCTTTGTATATTTACTTCTCTAAATTTTGGTGAAAATCCTAATTTTGGTGATCCAATTAATTTGTACTATAAAAACTTTTCTTAAGGAAACAATGTTTCTGTGCAACTCTTTAAAAATATCTAATTAAATACAACTACAACAATATAAAACTTAAATATAAATTTTATATAATATGTTTTTTGTATATTATGTATTTGACTTATATATAGTAAAAATAAATTTCATATAACTAATTATATCTTATACAATTTGTCTACTACGTTCACATATTATTTTTACTCGGTTAAATATAACTACGGTAACATACAACTTAAATACAAAATTTATACAATATGTCTTTTGTATATTTGGTATTTGATTTATACATAGTAAAAATAAATTTCATACAACTAAATATATATTATACAACTTATCTACAATTTTTACACCTTATTTCTACTTAGTTATATACAACTACAATATCATACAACTTAAATATAATTTTTGTACAATGTTGTCCAACTCTCATGCAATAGTTAAATAAATAAAAGAAAAATATATAAATAATATAATACAATTTACTATAATTTCGTAAATATAATCTATATCATGTCTTCTTCTTCTTCTAAAATTCAATCAAAACCAAATTTAATCTTCACCAAAACCCCTCAAAATTGAGATATAAACTCTAAATCATGTTTCTAATTGTTTGCAACAACACCCAATCCAAACAAATAATAATTTTTAAAAATTCAAATTCGAGTTCAAAGATTCAAAGCCTTTTAATGGCTGTCAATAGTGGAATTGATGAGGGGAGGGAGTGAAAGATATGTTAGAATGATTTTAGGACATTAATTATTATCATTAATTCTCTTAAAATATACATAAATGATAATTAAATATATAAATATATTATAGTAAATTTTGAATAAGAAGGATAATATAGTTTTGTATAAGAATATAAAAATTCCTTTTAGCTAATGAAGATCACAGGTGGATTCAGAATGTGAATTCATTACGTGCAAAATGCCAATCTATCTGCTAACTTCTTAGATGTCAAAAATTCAAACCTTTTATAAATATAAAATTTTCCAATGATATAGTACTCTTTTTACTGAATGTCCCCGAAGAGACTATTTTATAAGTATATATTTACAGGTCAAGATATATGCTCTATGCTTAAAAAATTAAGGCAATCCTAGATTACTTCTGGATAACAGAATTGTGCAGTAACTGTTAAAATGTCACATATTGGTTGATTGAATGAGTTGTTACTCCTTAATGATCATAGACAACACTCACCTAATATAAATCAGATTTTGAAGTTGAATTAGATACAATGCCAATTTTCTTAGCATATATTTATTTACCTATGTTTTTTTCCCCACGCCCAAGGAATACACTAAAATTTTACATAACGCCCTCGAATGTTTATCCATATATACTAAAATGATATGGACAACGAGAAGTTTTATTTTGAGTCTCATACAATTGACATTACTTGTATGAGATTTCTTTTATCTTATAAATTTTGTGAATTCTAATCTAATATTTTTGGGTCCATAAAAATTTGGATTCATAAAATTTATGAGACAAAAAAATTGTTTTATACAATTAGTGTCAATTGTACGAGACATAACATAAAATTTTTCCTCCTACTTGCTATTTCTGTTACTCCATTAAGAAACTAATATGAGTTGTTTGCCAACAGATAACTGAACGATTTATCTAAATTTATATTTCTACTTGAAACTCACAGTTGTCCTGTAATGATTCCAAATAGAAATGTATAATACCACCGAGGATTGCAGTCTAGTGGTATTAATGAGAAAAACAGAAATGTATAATATATATATATATATTATAGTGATGTTAATGAGATTCTTCTACACGCCATGTGTCTGTTCAATTTCATTACCATCTTCCTTCCACTTCATCGATCGATTTCCCTATGTAATGAGAACAAACGAAGATAGACATATGTACTCTTTCCTTGTATGATTTAGAGAAACAAGCGCTCAATTTTATACACAGATGTACGTGTGTGTATGTATATTCAGGAGTACAGTTGTGATTACGCTCAATTATATCTTATGAAAAAATTATACGAACGTTGCAAATATAATTTGAGTATTTAGTCCAAAGTCGAACCCACATGAAATTAATCTATTAATTACTTTTGTTGGAATTACTAAATTCTATGGAATCAATTTTCCAAACGTTATCAATAACACTCGATGGTATTCCTACTAACTACGATTGACAATAAATAAATAACTGAAAACTAACTACGATTGAAGTGTAAACAATTAGGAGAAGGTTCTAACGCTGTGATCTCCCTTATTAATGGAATCCCTTCTGATTATGCTTCACATAGAATCACCACTTCATCTCTATCAATCATGAGCGCTCCCCTTACGGTAAATCTCTCCCGATTGCGATTTTATATATATATATATATATATATATATATATATATATATATATATATATATATATATATATATATATATATATATATATATATATATAATAGAGCAGTAAATACTAGATGCTCTCTCCCGAGTTACACTAGCTGACTTTATTAAATACAGCTCACTTTAGATTGCATCCAAGGCTTCGTTATCCCTAATCCCACCTTTAAACCCACAATTATAGATCATTCTTATACTTTGGGAGTGGTGTTGTTCAAAAACTACCTAAATATGTACTCTCTCCCGAGTTATACACACTAAATAGGCACAACTAATTGAGGATCCTGTCAATTAACTACAATAAACACGTAGTTGAACAAATAGAGATTAAAAATGGCAAACTATATTAACATAATCAAGAAGTTCATCCTTCAACAGGTTCCATCACAACCCTAGGCAAAGGAATTAGCTACTCATGACGAAACAAGATGAAAATACTAAATAATTCATAATGATTAATTGTAAGAAAATAAAAGAGATAGAAGAACTCTAATGTTTGGTTGATTTTCTCACAAGTATATTTTCTCCAAAGTAGTCTAAAAACAAGCTTGACCACTATATTGAGCGAGCTTCTACAACTTATAAAGGTTTGGAAAAAAATTTCCCGAATTTAAACTATGGTCCCCAGGTTTTCCAGACGTGAACAGTGCACCACGGTCGCGGTTGGACCGCGGCTCGACCGCGGTGAGAGCTGAACTTTCTGCCTCGGATTTTAATTCACCGCGGTCGCGGTGGAATTTGCCCAACCATTTTCCTTCTTTGTTGTGTTCAGATACTTCTCGAGTGGGCGTTTTCTTTATATTATCATCTCAAAAATAATCCGTAGTGCTTCCTCATGTCGAACATTCCTTGCGAAGCAAAAGAACACTATTTAGAGCATTTTGTTAGCAATTACCTATAAAACAACAATAAAGTATGGTCATATTAAGGTGTAAATATCTATATAACCTAATATCAACACTCCACACTTAAATCATTGCTAGTCCACGAGCAATACACCACACTCCATCAATGTTCATTCCCTAAGCTTTTCCCATAACGACTCACACTACGGATATGCATTCGAATCGGTTTATCGATAAATCGAATCGATTATTTGTTATCGGTTTATCGATTTATCGATTTCGATTTCGGTTTCGAAATTTTTCTTATCAAGTTATTGATTTCGATTTCTATTTTGTCCTCTTCGGTTATCGGTTTATCGATAAACCGATAAAATATACTAAAAATACAAATATGCCCTCACAACACACAGTAGCGTAGTTTCACATATGCCCTTAACCTTATTATTTTCTTTACCCTTCTTTAGCGCCGCTGTTACCGATTTGAGATGTTTATACTTGAATGACTGTTCCTGTTTGCAAAGTCTACCAACTGAAATGGAAAAACTCGAGCAACTAGAACTGCTTGACATTCGTCGTACTGGGATGATCTGCTTGTGCCATAGGATCTACTTGACAACAGTAAGATGCATGCGGATTTCAGTCTATAGCCTTGAAAGCAACATAAATAGTTTGACAGAAAATGGAAACCGTTCCCAACAACAGCCGTTGAAATTCTTCTCCAAAGAATTTTTTGAACTTCAATTGCTTGAGGAATTGACCATCCATACATATCCCAATACACCAAACTAGAGATCGATTATGGAGAAAATTAAAAAGCAGAGAAAGGAAGTGCACAAACATTAATTTGATCGTCAGTTGGGAACTTGAGGGGTCATATTTTTACTGACACTCTTGATGAACTTTCAACTAATGTGGTCGAAAATGGTTCCCGCCCTGGCGAGTACACAGTAAGTGGAAGTCAATCCAATGGCCAAGAAACAATTTTGTTTAGCGTTCTGTTTTGTTTTTCACTTTTCGTGAAATTTCTTAAAATTTTTATTAGTGTAATTGATAACCGAATCGATAAGCCCACAAAATCGATAAATCGAAATCGAAAAAGCAAAATCTTATCGAAACGATAACGAGAAGCATATGTACAAATCGATAATCAAATAAGTAATTATTAATAAGGGTACAAATAGAATCGATAAATCGAATGCACACCCCTAACTCACACCTTGAATATTGTACCAACATTGCGTCTAGTCGTGAAAACCTCTACCTCAAAAGTCGAATCTTTCGTACCCTGCAATATTCGCGCTTACGCAAACCACTCTATACAAGAGTCAAGACTTACCTTTCCTTTGTCAATCACATGCCCTCACAGCACGCAAGAGCGTAGTTCCACATATGATGATATTTAGAACAATTGAGAACTTAGATAGACCAAAATTCGCTCATTCTCACAAAAAAATTCAGTGCCACAAAAATGCACCAGAAGCTTGCCATAGTGTAATACTCAACTAATTGAGCCCACTTAGTCTAAGATCAATAAGACTTCACTTAGTTGTAATGTAGGCTAAAGGATGGGTAGGATATATTTAGATATAATGACTAACCTCCTTAAGCACTTTTAATACAATTACATTAACCTTCTAACCCATACTTATGTCAATCAAACATTCCACCATTATTTTTCTTTTCAAACATCTCCATCAATTAGGTGCCTTTACATCAATATCAACCGCTATATTTATTTGTAACTTTTTCTCTTTTTTTTCCTCTCGTGGTTCTTTTACTTTTATGCTTCAAACTTCAACACATATTCTCTATTTCAATGGTTCCACTGAAAACCAAACCACAACCCCCACACAATTGATTTTGCATATTTTCAATAACAATCAAGTGTTTATGAGAGGTTAAAGGGTTCAAACAGCAAGCTATCAAACAAGTGGGTACGATTTGTAATGTGGTTACCAAACAAACATGCTTATAAGCTCAGCGTGGTTAACTCAGATTCATTGCATTCTGGTGGCTTTACTTTATATGTATGGATCAACAAAGAAATGCCTATATCACTTCTAAAACTTAGTAAAACTACTATTTCTCTTTGCAAACACACAGGGCAAGTTCTAGGCATCAAATGTTGATCATGGAATACAGTAAAACTCACACACACATGCACATGACTCACTCCAGATTGTCTTATCAAGACATTCTCATTTGAGTGTTCCATTTAAATACAAACATACAATTTTAAGGCACTTTACACTCAACCCTTGAAGCTATGTGTTACACTCTAGTATTTATTGTGTTCCGGTGTATCAATGCTAAGGGTTTTTTTCTTAAATTTTAGCCCATAGCCCAATAATCCTAATCTAAAAACTTAAAATGAACAAAAACTACATACACCCAGTTGGAGCTAAATCCTTGAAAAAGAACCATGGCCCAAAGAAAAATCAAGGGGGAGTTACTACACTACCTTAAAAAATAAAATAATTATTTTTTTGATATTGTCTCTAGACTAACTTCCCTCAAGAAAATTATCTAAATTTATCTAAATTATCTAGACTACATATCAATTTTTTTTTATATTCCCCTTTTTGTGATTTTTTTTTCGACTTAATCCCTCAAGAACCCTGCCGAGAGAGAACCGTTGTCGGGATAAGTCACTTACTATTTCAGCTTCCCCAATGAACTATTTACTCAAACACTAAAAACAATTAAAGAAGAAACAAAACACAACAAAATCAAACCATCAATTGCTACAATTACACACATACAATGAAGTATCCTCCACTCCACACTTAAAATGAACAGTGAGGTAAAGGAACTTTCCTGACGGATCAATCCTGATCGGAGACAGTGTCTGAACTCACGTGGAAAGCACGACCCAGAGCTCGCAACCAGCCAAAGAATTTCTTCTCCAAATTTACTTGACGGTCAGCTACTATGTCTACACGGACGCCAAAATAATGGACTGAGGTCCGCAACCCAGCCATCTCTCTATAGCTATCAAGCGGGTGCTCTAGCGGGGCTGTGATGGGCTTGCCTCATCAACTCTTGGAGGTGGGGAGCCGCATCTGCTTTGACATCATCATCATCATCATCATCATTGGACTCATCCACATTCACCACTGGCTCCATCCCAATTCTAATTTTCTCGCTAAGAACATGGCTTTCATTGCCAGCTTTCCATCAATTCGAGGGTCCTCAGAAACTCTAGCAAGCCGGCACAACTTTGTGACTAAAGAAGGGAAGTAAAATCCCTTGATCAATTCCAATGATCTAATCAACATCTCGCCATGGAGAAGCCGGCCTACATCAAAATCCCTATGGGCCATGAAATAATACATAGCAGTTGCTCGTGGTAGATTGACATCAGTCGTGTTGCTGGAGGGAAACATCCCATTGTTGATGATGGTGAGCCAACACTTAGCCTCCCAATTGAGAGATTGGGAGTAAAGTGTGATCCTTTGCTTAATCTAGAATAGGCCACCACAAAGCTCGTGTGGAGCTATAGGTCCGATAATTATCAGTATATCCCCTGAACACCGGCAGCCTGTACACCTTGCGGATGGCCCCAATAGATGCGTTCACCGGTGTATTCCTTACAGTAACAATGTCCTTCTCATTTTCTGGGTAGTTCGCATTGAATCCCACACTACCCAAACATTTTCCTCCTCCGACACCTCGAAAAAGATGTCCACCTGACACCTCCTCAACTCATTGAAGAAATTTGGGAAACCTCTAGTGCCTGGATATCAATGTGCACCTAATGGAGAAGTTTCTTCGTTGCCTTCGCAGTGTACCTGGCCTCCACCGCTAGGGAGACAAACCTTGTATTATCAAACTGTGGTGTTTGGACTTGCCCCTTATCTCTCTAGGAGCTTCTCGGTCCACTAATGGAGGGCCCGGTGGTGCATCTCTTTCTAGAAGAACTCATTATACCTGTCAAATAGAAAAACACTTATAAGTGAGTGTGCGGAATACGTGACTATGGGTGGTTACTCAGACTTCACCACAACCATGTCCCATTAGCCCTTATAACTTCATTGGAGCAATATCCCAAACACCTTGTGGGAAAGGCACTATCTTAGCACCTATAGACCTCACAGGTACATAAAAAATCCTCTGAAATTAGATATACTACTACACCAACACACCCTACACTTATTTCATTCAATCACCCATCAACATACACCTCACCACCATATTAAACAAACAACTCCTTCACCAATCATGTACAATTACAAAATTCAAACATAAAACAAAAAGAACTATAGAAATCTACTAACAATTACAACCCATTATAACATAAAACTAACATAAACTACAACATAATACACAAGAAAAAAGAAAGGAGAGGTGAGTAACATACCTTAATGGTGGAAGGATGAGAGGAATTGATATGGGGGAAGTGGAGTGCTTGAAGAGGAAGAAGAAGAAGAAGAAGAAGAAAAGGATTTAAGGGGTTAGAGTTTTCTTTTGAAGAGAGAGAAAGAGAGAAATTTTGAAGATAGGCGGATGGTTTGGGGGGAATAGTGTTTAATCAAAAGTTATAAAAATTAAAGGAAAGAAGAAAGTAAAAAAAATTTTAAAAATTAAAAAAATAAATAGCTGGTCAACCGCAGTGGGTTTAACATTCGTAGACAAAATCTTTTTGTTTCACCGTGGTTTACCGCGGCTCCAAAGAGGCCGCGGTAAACTGCCCATTTCTGTGGCAAAATTCTCGCCTCTCACCGCAGTCTTACAGTGGTCGCGGTGCTGACGCTCTTTTTTTCTTATATAGATACAAGACAACATTACAACACTCGTAGGTTGCGTCCCATGCAACGCCTGATTTAATGTCGCAGCATGACGTAGACAAGCGCATTTAAGGCTCGCTAGACCTTTGAGGATCCGTTAGTTGAATATCTGACACTTCCTTTATAGCTTCATTCTCTGCCACTCTAAATGTATAAGAGTCTTTCTTCGAGGAAATTTCCACAGCCCCTGAAGGGAATACTTCTACCACTCAAAATGGATCAGACAATTATGACTTAAGCTTACCAGGGAACAACCGTAATCCTGATTTGTAAAGCAATACAACGTCCCCGGGTTTGAAGTTTCGCTCAACAATGTTCTGATCGTGCAGCCTTTTCACCCTCTCCTTGTACAACCTTGTGCTCTCAAAAGCAAGGTGTCTGAACTCGTCAAGCTCATGCAATTCAGTGATTCTTGTTGTGCCCGCAGCCTCAATTTCTAAGTTCAGCTGTTTCAATGCCCACCAAGATTTGTGCTCAAGTTCCATTGGCAAGTGGCAAGCATTCCCAAACACCAACTTATATAGTGACATACCAATTGGTGTTTTAAAAGTAGTTCTATAATCCTAGAGTGCATCATCTAGATTTTTTGCTTAGTCCATTCTTGTGGTGTTCACAGTCTTGGTTAGCACACTCTTTATTTCTCTATTGGACACTTCAGCTGCCCACTAGTTTGGGGATGATATGGGGTAGCAGCCTTGTAGCATACATCATACTTTGTTAGCAACTTCTCGAAAGCTCTGTTACAAAAGTGGGTGCCTCCGTCAGTGATAATCGCTCTTGGTGTCTCAAAGCGGGTGAATATGTTCTTCTTCAAAAATCCCACCACCACTCTTGCATCATTAGTGGCAAATGATGCAGCTTCTACCCATTTGGACACGTAATCCACAACAACGAGTATGTACTTATTACCAAAAGAGCTGACGAAGGGACCCATGAAGTCAATCCCCCAGAAATCAAACACTTCCACCTCTAGAATCAGCTTTATGGGCATCTCATGACGATGGGAAATGTTCTCAGTCCGCTGACATTCATTGTAACCCTTCACCCATTAGTTTGCATCCCTAAACACTAGTGGCCAAAAGAAACCGGCCTCTAGCACTTTTGTAGCTGTCCTAACCCCTGCAAAATGTCCTCCATATGCCGATGCGTGACAAGCCTACAAAATAGAAGATTGTTCTATCTTGGGGACACATCTACGGATCATATTGTCAACTTGTATTCTAATGAAATAAATCTCATCCCAATAATACATGCGACAATCACGATAAAACCTTTTCTTTTGTACAGATGAAAGGTCACAGGGAACTATATCGCAGGCCAGGTACTTCGAAAAGTCTGCATACTATGGCGCTTCCTCAATACTAGTAGTGAGCAGCAGCTCATCTGGAAAGGTTTCCAGAATATCCTCAACCTCCACTGCATTTTTAGCTCCCTCAAGTAGTGATAGATGATCAACAACTTGGTTCTTTATGCCCTTACGGTCACGAATTTCGAGGTCAAATTCTTATAGTAGCAGCAACCAATGAATCAAGAGCTGCTTAGACTCCTTCTTCTCAATCAAGTACCTGAGAGCTGCATGATTAGTGTATACAATTACCTTAGAACAAATCAGGTATGATCTGAACTTGTCAAAAGCAAACACCACAACCAACATCTCCTTCTCAGTCATAGTGTAGTTCAGCTGGGCTCCACTCAGCGTTCTACTAACATAGTAGATTAGATGCATCAACTTGTCTCTCCGCTATCCCAGCACTACCCCGCTGCATAGTCATTGGCATCGCACATGAGTTCCAAGGGTTGCTCCCAGCCGGGGGCAACAATGATAGGTGATGTTACCAACATCTATTTTGCAATTTTTGAGAAGTCTCTTATGAAACTCTAGTAGAAACCGGCATGCCCGAGGAAGCTCCTGACTGCTTTGACTGAAGTTTGAGGGGGCAGCTTTGCTATCACCTCTACTTTATCAGGATCTACCTCAATTCCTTTACTTGACACCCGGTGCCCCAAGACTATGCCCTCTTGTACTATGAAATGGATCTTCTCCCAATTAAGAACCAGGTTAGTCTCGATGCACCATTTCAACACACGATTCAGATTTATCAGGCACTCATCAAATGCGTTCCCACGACTGAGAAATCATCCATTATGTCCTCTACCATGTTAGTGAATATATCCATCATGCACATTTGGAACGTGGCGGGTGCATTACATATGCCAAGGGGAATCCTCTAAAAGGCATAAATGCCATACGGGCAAGTGAAGGAAATTTTCTCTCTGTCCTTTGGTGTAATGGAGATCTAATTGTACCCTGCGTACCCATCCAGAAAATAAAAGCGTGACCTCCCTGCCAATCTGTCTAACATCTGATCAATGAAGGGAAGTGGGAAGTGGTCTTTCCGGGTGGCTAGATTTAACTTTCTATAATCCATGCAAATACTCTAGCCCATGACGGTTCTTGTAGAGATTAGTTCATTATTGTCATTGTTAACTACTGCCATGCCACCCTTTCTAGGTACAAATTGAACCGGGCTAACCAAACTATCAGAGATTGGGAAAATGATTCCTGCATCTAACTACTTTATCACTTCTTTCTTCAGAACTTCCTTCATATTGGGGTTCAGCCTTCTTTGGTGTTCCCTGGAAGGTTTATGTCCCTTTTCTAGCAGAATTTGTGCATACAATAGGCGGGACCGATCCCTTTTATGTCTACCATAGTCCACCCAATGGCAGTCTTGCACTCTTTAAGTACCTGCAAAAGTATTTGAGCATGCACATCTAACAAACTAGATGAGATACTAACAGGTAAGGTGGAGTCAGGTCCAATGAACTCATACTTGAGATGTGCTGGCAGTGGCTTTAACTCCAGTTTTGGTAGTTCTTCAATAGATGGCTTAGCTGGAGGAGTTTCTCCATTTTCCAAGTGCAAAGGCTCAAATTCAAGAGTTCTATCCCAGAACCCTCTACCCTCTAATGCTAACACCCATTCTGCCAGTTCTTCTCCATTCACTTCATCTAAATTTATTAAACATGGAGCCAGGAGGTCCTCAATAGTTAGCATCTCATCATCAGTCTGTACGATTACATCCACGACATCAATAAGAGAGTAATTGCTGAATTCGCTTAGTCGCCTCATAGAATTCTGCACATTGAATGTTATTTCTTCATCGTTCAGTCTCATCTTAAGCTCCCCCGTCTCAAAATATTCGAGTCTCATCTTATACTCTAAGATCACAAAATCTGCAGGGAATACATGTTTCCCTACCTGAATCAATACATCATCCAGGATACCAAAAGGGTCTTTTCACAGTCCTATCAGCCAACTGCAACAACATAGAGATGGGTCTAGCTCTTCCAATCCCTAGTCTCTTATAAATTACATGGGGCATAAGATTCATGATGGCCCTAGATCACACAATGCCTTAGCAAAAGCAAAATTTCCAATCGTGCATGAAATTGTAAAGCTCCCCAGGTCAGACAACTTCTCAGCAATTGGTCTGGTCACCACTGCATTATAGGTCTGAGTATGAGTAACTGTGGCCAAGTCGTGAAAATTGAATTTTTGGGACATCAAGTCCTTCATCATTTTTGCATACCCAAGCATCTCTTGCAAAGCATCAATCAATGGAATATTTACATGGATTTGTTTTAGCATCTCCAAGAACTTCTTATATTGCTAATATTTTTTGGTACATAGCTAGCCTATGAAAGAATGGTACAGGAGGTCTCTTCTTCCTAATGATTTGGGTTTGATCTTTATCAGCTGCCACCTCAACTACTGGTTCCTGGGTTATCTTAGCTTTATTCACAGTCTCAATTTGAATGTTATTTTATTCCTGGGCTGGCTTGACTGTCAGCTCTATCAGTTTCATTGAATCATCCAACTCAATGCACTGGTATGAGTGTCTCAGCCTGTCTGGTTTCTCGAGCTCTCGCTTGCTCTACATCCAAATCTCTGCCATTTCATAAGCTCACAACCATCAACTACTTCGGACCTTAATCTTTTGGATTTATCTGGGTGTTTGCAGGTAATGTCCCATGAGGGCGATTGTTTAGATGCATCGATTTGGACCATCTGTAGCTCAATATTATTGATAGTTGAATCATGTGCATTTACTCTCTCACTAATCTTTTCAATGGACCCAATAACCTACTGCATCATTGCTTCAAGTCTAGCAAACCCATCTTACTGCCTTCCACCATGCTGCTGCTGAGGAGGATGATACCCCTGCTGCTGATTCTGATTATTGTAACCTTATGGACTTGGGTAAGGTGGAATATTTTTAAGGGGTATCAAACCTCCCATGTTCCCATTGTTAAACTGTAGCTTATGTGGCCTATACTGCTGATTCTGCTAGCCCTATTTCTGACCACTCTGTCTTTGGCCTCCATAATTAGACACATAGTTCATGTCTTCGGGGTAGTGATGATGATCAGGTTCTGCATTCCACTGGTTACCCTTTGGTTGATTGATGCAAGATGTGCACAAACCCCAGTTGGTAGTATCTAGGATGTGTACCTACTGCTTTGCCCCAACTCCTTCACCTTTTTGGTGAGTATACTTTTCTGTGTTAATAGAGTGGCCGTATTTTCAGCTATAGAGTTGGATGGATCTAGGGGTACTGAGTGAAACACTGGGTGATAGGTGCATTCATGGTTATCCTTCCCGAATTATGTGCCATCTTGTCCAGCAGACTCTAGCCTCTCTCCATGTTTTACTCAATAATGCTCCACCAGCTGAAACATCAACTATGTTCTTTACACCATCTGACAAACCCATGTAAAATCGTTGTCCCAACATCATATCTGGAATACCATGGCGTGGACATATAACTAACATCCTTTTAAGTATTCCCATGTTTCATGCAGTGTCTCGGTTGGTCTCTGTTTAAAACTTAAAATTTCATCAATTTGCTGAGCAGTCTTATTGGGTGGGTTAAACTTCTTATGGAATTGCTTGACTAACTCCTCCCAAGTTGATATGGAATTTATGGGGAGTGAGTTTAGCCATGTTTGATCAGCTCCTCTCATTGAAAATGGGAACAACAGCAACTTGATTACTTCCCGAGTTACGTTGGGCTGCCTTTGGGTTTTGCAGATTGATAGGAAATTCTTCAAGTGCTGCTGATGATCCTTAACTTCTAACAACAAAAATAGTCCCTTATTCTGCAACAAGTGCAACATGTTATTCATGATTTGGAATGATTCAGCCTGTATCTGTGAGACAACAATCGTTGTGGCGAAAGTTTCAGCTATTGGTTGTGCCTAGTCATATGGAGCAGCCTCTGGAACTATTTGTACAACAGGGTTATCGTCGTGATCTCCCATGTCTATTTCGAACTGTTCAGTTGTTTGTTGTTGCATTTGTCCTGATTCAAGGCCTTGGAAACTTTCTCGGGATCTGATAATGCTTTAAATACTTCACAAGTTCTCGATAATTTTATAGGCATGCACCTGCACAACCAAGTCAACAACGTCAAAATTTCAATCTAAAAACTGTGTGTAGAGAAACCTACACTAAGAATATTCGTACTTCTTTTAATAGTAACTGATAACACCGTTAACTCCCTCCAACGTCAGCAAAACTTGATCACGCTGAACTATGCCTTATAAAGAGGACACGCAAACGTTGCAAGTATAGTCTGAGTATTTAGCCCAAAGTCGAACCTGCAGGAACTTAACATATAAATTACTTTTTTGGACTTATTAAATTCTACGGAATCAATTTTCTAAAAGTTATCAATAATACTTGATGGTATTTCTACTAACTACGATTGACAATAAATATAACTGAAAACTAACTACAATTGAAGTGTAAACAATAAGGAGAAAGTTCTAAGGCTATGATTTCCCCTATTGATGGAATACCTTCTACTTATGCTTCACATAGAATCACCACATCTCTATCAATCATGAGCACTCCCCTTACCATAAATCTCTCCCGAGTAATTACGATAATTTACCAGATGCTCTCTCCTGAGTTACACTAGCTGACTTTGTTTATTACATCTCACTTTAGATTGCACCCAAGGCTTCGTTATCCCTAATCCCGCCTTTAAACCCGCAGTTATAAATCCCTCTTATACTTTGGGAGTGGCGTTATTCAACAACTACCTAAATATGCACTCTCTCCCAAGTTATGCACACTAAATAGGAACATCTAATTGAGGATCCTGTCAATTAACTACAACAAACACCTAGTTGAACAAATAGAGATTAAAAATGGCAAACTATATTAACATAATCAAGAAGTTCATCCTTTAATAGGTTCCATCACAATCCTAGACAAAGGAAATAGCTACTCATGACGAAACAAGATGAAAATACTAAATGATTCATGATGATTAATTACAAGAAAACAAAAGAGATAGAAGAACCCTAATGTTTGGTTGATTTTACCACAAGTGTTTTTCCTCAAAAGTAGTCTAGAAACAAGCTTGACCACTATATTGGGCAAGTTTCTACAGCTTATAAAGGTTTGACAAAAGTTTCCCCGAATTTATGCTTTGGTCCCTAGGTTTCAAGACGTGAACAGTGCACCGCAGTCGTGATAGGACCGCGGTGAGAATTGAACTTTCTGTCTCGGATTTTAATCCACCGTGGTTCCAACGCGATCACGGTGGAATTTGCCCAGACCATTTTCCTTCTTCGTTGTGCTCGGGTACTTCTCGAGTGGGCGTTTTCTTCAAATTATCATCTCCAAACACTCTGTGGTGCTTCCTCAAGTTGAACTTTCCATGCGAAGCCAAAGAACACTATTTAGAGTATTTTAATGGCAATTTACCTATAAAACAACAATAAAGCATGGTCATATTAAGGTGTAAACATCACCTATATAGCCTAATATCAAGTTGGTATGCAGATTGTTGTTACCATATATTAAAGTTCATCTTATCCTTGGTTTCCCCAACAACAAGTCTTGAACAAGTAACTATAATATGATTCCTAATTCTACTTTCGGTATTGCTAATGTAAGTAACTATTCATCCTGTTCTGTCTTACTAGTCTCGTGGCAGAGGTAGAGTCCGGATTTAAAGCTTATGAGTTCGAGATTCTGAACCTTTTAGGTTGCTGGGTTCTATATTAATAATCAATACATATTCAATGAATTTTCATAAAATAAATACATGGTTTGGATCAAAGCTGCTGGAACCAAACCTATACCGTCTATTCTCCCTCTGCCCCCTATTTCAGGTTATCGAGTATGTACCCTATATCAATGAGCATAAACTTTTTAAATCATGTTGCATTAGATAGTATATTAAAATATATTTGAGTTATAAAATAAAATCTGAAGGAAGAAAACCAAGTTTCTAAAAGTGATGAATGTTAAACCCAAAGAGAAGTCCTTATATCAAAAGCAAAAAATTCGATCCATCATGTGTTATGTCATACTTTAACGTTTGTTACATCACCCTGTGTATGAGTTTCTTTCATCTTATTCTTGAAATAAACCTCCATATGTTTATTGGTTAGAATATTGTAAAATGTTTAAGAAAAATAGCTCAAAGTAACAATATAAAACAAGAAGATAAGTAGAATAAGAGAAGAGCTAATTTTCTTATTTCATCAAGGGTTCAAGTGTGTTTCGTCTCACATTTCATGTCTCTATTTATACTATTACATATGAAGGTTACAAAATGATTGTCTTAAACATGACATTAACAATTGAGATCATGGGGAAAGATCATGAGGAGGGGTTATGGAGGTGTGAGAGTTACAATCACAATGATGATAAGTAGTGGCAGGTTATTTATACCATGGGTGAAAGTAGTGGGAGTAGTGGACATTCAAATTTACTAAAGATTTTATAATTATCCCCCTTGAATGTACAAAAAGTAGATAATATGCCTCGTTAAAACCTTACCAAGAAAAAACCCCGGGGGAAAAATCTTAGTGAAGGAAAAAGGGTACACATATTTGTAATACACTTTATTTGTTGCCTCGTTAAAACCCTTACTAAAAAAACCATAGAGACAAAACCTAGGTTAATGGAAAAAGAGTACAACGCGTATCTTACTCCCCCTTCTCGCGCCCCCTTTTCCCCTTTTTGCAGAGAAGTCTGGGTTTCGACATTCATGGGGGAACAAATCGTTCCTTTTAAGAATTGGGTATTCGAAGAGTTGTCACCTAATGGATTAAGGTGTATTAGAGCACCTAGAGCAAATAACTCATGTAACTAGTTTGCACTACGAAAGATTAAGAGAAGGGCTCGAAATAACCTTGAGGGAAAGATGATAGGCACCTCTTCCGGTCCACAATGGTGGGTCCCCACCGAACTTAAACTATGAGAATTAGTCAATTAACAAGTAATCGATCTTAGCACGTATTTGCAAAAGTAGTTTTCACAGTCTTAATGCATATAAGATCAAGGAAGTTGAGATGGTCCAATGTGTCACGCCCCCCTTTTTCCCTTTTTGACAATGGAGAAGTCTGGGTTTCGACATTCATGGGGTAATAGCTTATTTCCTCTTTTGAAAATTTGTATATTTTGATGAGTCACCACCTAACAAATTATGGTGTGTTAAGGCACCTAGAGTGATTAACTCTTAGATCGGTTGCACTACCAGAGATTTAGGATAAGAGCTCGAAATAACCTTGAGGGGAAGGTGTTAAGCACCCTCTCGGTCCACAACGGTGGGTCCTGATCGAACTTATACTTATAAACTAGTCCTTTAACAAATAAATAGTTGAAACACATAATTGTAAAAATAAATCATGTTGGATATTGTATGACTCAAATAATAAGACAAAAAATTTGAACAAGTTGCATATAAAAGAGTAAATTTTATACATCGGGAATTGGGAAAAGGGGTCCTAAGTTGGAGCCTATAGGATCACCCCACAAAATGCTCGGTAATCACTCCTCAATGAGGGGCTACACGTGACATTAGTGCATAATCATCGTATCCCGTTCCACCTAATTCCCTCCCCTTGATCATAGCCTAATGCATTCTAGCAACCTTAAAAATTTCCTATGTAACTATCCTTAAAAATAGTACCGGTACGCTACGGCGTGCAACCCGATCCATATATTGTTGCGGTGTGCAGCCGATCTATTTGTCATCGACAACGCTCACTGGGGTGTGCAGACTCCGAGAGGGGCCCTTTACGGCCCAAGCGCAATATCAATCCATCTGGTGGCATCAAATCTAGGCCCTTGGCCTCATATCAGTATCACTATCTCACTGCTACAACGTGTAGACCAATCCAAAAGTATCCTCACAACACAGGCCCTCGGCCTTACTCAGTCAAAATTACATAAGCCCTCGGGCAACAGTAAAACATGATGCTCAACCCAAAAATATTGTTGGAAATATCATTTCAAGTGTTAAAGCAGAGTAAACTTGGCTGAGTTTTGAAAACAATGGAAAAATACATGACCGAGTTTAAGTATAAAATCAAAGCAATGAGGATATCAACAATCATCAAAGGGGTTCATATAGCTGGCACAAAGCCCAAATATGGCAATTAGCCCAGGTCATGATGATAACAAATAAGTTTCAGTCAGATACATGGTAAAATTATCAATTGGGACGGACTAAGTCAAAATCCCCAACGGTGCTCTACCCCACGCTCGCTATTCGGCCTGCATGTCACCTCAATATAGCACTACGCTATGCAATCCAGGGTTTCAAACCCTCAGAAAATCATTTATAATCATTACTCACCTCGAACCGGCAAAATCTCTAGCTCGCGATGTTCTTGCCCCGTAAGTCAGCCTCCACGCGCTCGAATCTATCTAAAATCAGAGCGAATACATCACAATATTTAAGAGAACAAAGATCAAGAGAAAACAATCAATAACGGGCACACTTCCCAAAATTACCAAAACTCGAGCCCTGGGCCCACTTCTCGAAACTCAGAAAGGTTTACATCAACGGGTTCCTTATCTCTCCACGAGTTCATATATACCAAAAGTTCTAAACTCTGACCTCAAATGACCCTTCAAATCCTAATTTAAAATCTCAAAATCCCAAGCTCTAGTTCTTCCAATTTTAGCTAGGTTTCCATGAATTTCTAGGTTAATTTCACACAATAATCACATTTTTGGTTCATAGAACTAACCTCCAATCAATCCTCTTCGAAACCCTCTTCAATTTCTCGCAAATAGCTCTCAAAATGCCCAACAATGGAGGAAAATATGACTTAGCTCGTGGAGGAAATGTCTTAAAGCCTATTCTGCCCAGCTCTGATTTTTATTCAATGCGATCGCGGTCCTAGGCACGCGATTGTGAAGAGCAATTTCCCAAGCCTCCAAAAATGTGCTATGCGAATGCAACCCTCCTGATGCGAACGCGATGCCTTGACTTTTTAATTTACGCGAACTCGGTCCAGATTAAGCGAACGCGATGGACAAATCTGCTGGGGCCCCAAATCCTCATATGCGAATGCGAAGCTTCAAAAACTCACCTTCCGCAATCATCAAAACACCTCAAAGAATACCAAAACTGTCAAATTGCATCAAATTCAAGCGTAAGTTCTTCAAAAACTTCCGAAACACGCATTCAATCAAAAACCCAACCAAGTCACCTCTGAATGACCTGAAATTTTGCACACACATCCCAAATCACATAGTAAAGCTACTGCAACTCTTGGAACTTCATTCCAACTATTGAATCAAAATCTCACCTACCAACCAAAATTCACCAAAATACCAACTTTGCCAACAAGCCAAATCCTTCACGGACTTCCAAAATGCATTCCGATCACACTCCTAAGTCATAAATCACCTAACCAAGCTAACCAATCATAAAAAGTCCAATCCGGGCTCATATAAAAATAAGTCCAATCTTGGTCAAACCTTTCAAATTTTAAAATTGAGAAGTTTTCTTGCAAATTCAGTTTGATTAACCTAAAACCAAAACCAATGATTTATATAGGTCATAATACACCACATAAGCTAAATCATGCCCGAGAACTGGTGATCGAAGTTTAAGAGGTCAAAACGACCAATCGAGTCATTATAATTTTGGCATAAATAACGAATTTAGATGGCTAAATCACCATAAAAATAATTTGAAGGATAATTACTGAAAATTTTATGAGTAAACGGGAAGAATAAATAAATTTGAATCCTTTAAAATTATAGAAAAATTATAAAAAATGATTATGCATATATGTTATTTTTAATGTATATATACATATTAAAAATATATAGAAAAAATTAGGTAGCAACACAATGCACACTTATGGAAGAAGTTTAGATAATTTAAACACATATATGAGTTAAGAAAGGGATGTCCTAAGTTGATTAGCCTATAGGATCAATCGGTGCATTGCCCAGTAATCCTCCTCAACTAGAGGGGCTACACGTGATATTAGTGATAATATGCTAGATATATGTAATTTGGCATCTGTTTGTGCCCCAGCTTGATTATGTTTTACTGCTCTTACATAGTTAAATGATGGTAAATGAGTGACTGGCATGAATGAGGACTTAAGACTGTAATCGGAGCTAAATTAAAGCAAGAAAAGCCCCTAGGAGCTGAGTACATGGGAAGACAAGAGAAAAAAGAGATGAAATGGAGACCTGGACTAGCGCGGCCACTAGCATGTTCGCGCTAGCGTAGTTAGTCGAGGCAGAATTATAAGGCATATGCGTGGTCTCTACCGCATCCACTAGCGTGATCGTGCTAGCCCAGTTCCAGAAAATTAAATTTTAGGGGTAAATCAAAAGTTCGGGGGTAATCCACTTAACCTATAGAAGGTCCAGTTCACCCTAGGGATGATTATCAAGGTTTTTATAGCTTAGTTCAAGGCAAGGAGAGGAAAGAGGCAAGGAGGATAATTCAACATCGAGTTCTTACTTTCTTCCTTTTGTTTTTACGATTTGTGATGAATTTGAATATTGTTATAATGAACACTAGTATGAGTAGCTAAATATTTAGTCTAAGGTTTTGATGGAACCTATTGAAGGATGAACTTCTTGTTATGTTAATATAGTTAGCCCCACTTAATCGATATTTGTTCAACTATGTTCTTGTTGTAGTTAATTGATAGGATCCTCAATTAGTTATGCCAATTTAGAGTGCATAACTTGGGAGAGAGTGCATATTTAGGTAATTGTTGAACAACACCACTCCCAACGTATATGATGGATCAATACCTAGGGGTTTAAAGGCGATATTAGGGATAAGAAAGCCTTGAGTGCAATCTAATGTGAGCTATAATAAACAAAGCCAGCTAGCGTATATTGGGAGCGTTCTAGTAAATTATCGTGATTACTCGGGAGAGATTTACAGTAAAAAGAGTGCTCATAATTGATAGAGATGATTAGGCAATTCTATGTGAAACATGACCGGAATGGATTCCATCAATAGGGGAAATCATAACCTTACAACCTTCTCTTAATTGTTTACAACTTAATCATAATTAGTTTTCAGTTGCTTATTTACATTCATTCTTAGTTAGTAGAAACATCCTTAGTTATTATTCAAAACATTTGGGAAATTGATTCCGTAGAATTTAGTAAGTCTAACAATAGTAATTGATAGGTTAATTCCTTGTGGGTTTGACTCCGGGCTAAATACTCAAATTATATTTGCAATGTCCACGTATCCTTATTATAAGACATAGTTAGGCATGATCAAATTTTGGTGGCGTTGTCGGGGAATTAATGGTGTTATCAATTACAATTGAAAGAAATATAAAAAATTCTTAGTGTAGTCAATTTTCTGTATACCCAATCTATACATTAAAAATTTTAACGCTTGTTGACTTAGTTGTACAGGTGCATGCCAGAAATTCATCGAGAACTGGTGAAGTATTTGAAGCATTATCAGATCCCGAGAAGATTTTCAAGGCCTTGAATCAGGCCAACCGAAATAATAAACAACAAACAACTGAACAATTCAAACCAGTCATGTGGGACTACGTGAAAGACCCAGCTGTGTTAATAGCACCATTAGCGCCTGTGACCTCTTGTGCCAGAGGCAGCTCTATATGATTAGGCATATCCCATAACAAAGAACTTGGCCACATCGATTTTAGTCTCGCAGATACAGCATGAATCGTTTCAAATCACGAACAACATGCTGCACTTGTTGCAAAACAAGGGACTATTTTTGTGGTCACAAGTCGAAGATCTTCAACAACACTTGAAGAATTTCATGTCAATCTGCAAAACCTAAAGGCAGCCCAATGTAACTCAAGAAGCAATCAAGCTATTATTGTTTCCGTTCTCAGTGACAGGAGCTGCCCTGACCTGGCTAACCTAACTACCCGTTAATTCCATAACAACTTGGAAGGAGTTAGTCAAGCAATTTGTGAACAAGTTCCACCCACCCAACAAGACTGCTCAAAAATTGATGAAATTTTGAGTTTCAAATAGAGACCAATGGAGACACTACATGAAACATGGGAACGATTCAAAGGGATGCTGATTATTTGTTTGCACCACGGTATTCCAAATCTGATGTTGGGGCAGCGATTATACATGGTATTCAGATAGAGTAAAGGGTAATGTTGATGCTTCAGTTGGTGGTGTATTTTAAGCAAAACGCGGAGAGAAGGCCAGAGTCTGCTCGACAAGATGGCACAAAATTTGGGGTGGACAACCAGGAATGCAACTATTGTGCCCTTAGATCCATCCAATACTCTTGCTGAAAACATGGCCACATTAATGACACAGATAAGTATACTCCCCAAAAAGGTGGAAGACTCAGGGCAGAAGCAGCATGTACACATTGTAGATACTACCAATGGGGGTTTTGCATTAGTCAACAAATTGGTAACTAGTGGAATGCAGAACATGATCATCAATAATACCCTGAAGACATGAATTATGTGTCTAATTATGGAGTTCAGAGATAGGGTGGTCAGAATTGGGGCCAGCAAAATCAGCCGTACAGGCTAGTCTAGCCACAGTTCAACAATGGAAACATGGGAGTTATGAGACCTCCTAATAATATGGCACCTTATCCAAGGCCAAAGTGATATAATAATCAAAATTAGCAGCATGGGTATAATCCTCCTCAACAACAGCATGGTAGATGATATAAAGATGGGTTTGCCAGAGTTGAGGCAATGATTCAACAGGTTATTGGGTCAAATGCAAAAATCAATGAAAGAGTAGATGCACATGATTCAGCTATTAAGAATATTGAAGTGAATATGGGCTAGATTTCGATGTCTTTGGATAAACGTCCTCATGAGAGATTACCTCCAGACACTCAAATAAATCTGAAAGATCAAGGCCCGAAGCAGCTGATGGCAGTGAGTCTATGAAATGGCACAAATTTAGACGTGGAGCAAGAGAGAGCTCGAGAAAGCAGACAGGCTGAGAAACTTGTACCAGTTCCCATTGAGCTAGATGATTCAACGAAGCTGACAGTACAGCCTGCCTAGGAAGAACCTAACACCCAGAATGAAGCTGAGAGAGAAGCTGAGATAGCCCGGGAACCACTAGTTGAGGTGGTGTCTGATAAAGAAAATACCCAAATCATTCGGAAGAAGAGACATTCAGCACCATTCCGATAGAGGCTGACCAAGAACAAAAAAGAGGAACAATACTAGAAATTCTTCGAGATGCTGAAACAAATCCATGTGAATATTCCATTGATTGATGACTTTAAGGAGATGCCTGGTTATGCAAAAATGACGAGGACTTGTTGTCCTAAAAATCCGATTTCCATGACTTGGCCATAGTGACTCTCACTCAAACCTGCAGTGTAGTAGTGACTAGACAAATTGCTAAGAAACTGTCTGATCCGGGGAGTTTTATAATTCCCTGCACCATTGGTAATTTTGCTTTTGCGAAGGCATTTTGTGATCTAGGGGCCAGCATAAATCTTATGGCCCTAACAGTTTATTAGAGGCTATGGATTGGAAGATCTAGACCCACTTCTATGTTGTTGCAGCTTGCTGACAGGACCACAAAAAAACCCATTGGTATCCTGGATGATATGTTGATTCAGGTAGGGAATTTATTTTCCCTGTAGATTTTGTGATCTTATACTACAAGGTGGATAAATAAATTCCCGTAATTTTGGGAAGACCGTTCTTGGCCACTGGGACAGCTCTTATTGATTGTGTGATTGGGGAGCTCAAGATGAGATTGAATGATGAATAGATAACATTCAATGTGCAAACAACTATGAGGCGACCAAGTGAATTCGCCAATTCCTCTCTTATTGATGTCGTGGATTTAATTGTAGAAACTGGTGATGAGATGATGACTATTGAGGAAACCATAGGTATTTCATTGGTTTATAAAAGTAAACACCAACCCTCTTGCTACATGTCTAATGAATTTCGATGAGGTGAATAGAGAAGAACTAGTAGAATGGGTGTTGGCGTTAGAGGGCAGAGGGTTATGGGATAGAACTCTTGAATTTGAGCCCTTACACTTAGAAAATAGAGATACTCCTCCAGCCAGGCCATTCTTTGAAGAACCACCAAAGTTGGAATTGAAGCCACTGCCCGCCCATCTCAGGTATGAGTTCCTTGGACCTGACTCCACATTACCTGTTATTATCTTATCCAGTTTGTCAAATGTGCAGGCACAACAACTCTTGCAGGTACTCAAGGATTGTAACACTGCCGTTAGGTGGACCATAGTATACATTAAGGGGATCAACCCCGCCTACTGTATGCATAAATTTTCTTGGAAGAGGGACACAAACCTTCCAGGGAACACCAAAGAAGGCTGAACCCAACATGAAAGAAGTTGTGAAGAAAGAAGTGATAAAGTGGTTAGATGCGGGAATCATTTTCCCAATCTTTGACAGCAGCTGGTGAGACTGGTGCAATGTGTGCCTAAGAAGGGTGCAATGATGGTGATAAAAAACAATAACAATGAATTGATCTCAATACGAACCGTCACGGGCTAGAGAATTTGCATGGACTACATAAAGTTAAATCTAGCCACCCGAAAAGACCACTTCCCACTTCCCTTTATTGATCATATGCTAGACAGATTGGCAGGGAGGTCACACTTCTATTTTTTGGATGGGTACTCAGGGTACAATCAAATCTCCATTGCACCAGAGGAAAGAGAGAATACCACCTTCACTTGCCTATATGGCATTTATGCTTTCGGAGGATGCCCTTTGGCCTATGAAATGCACCGCCCACATTCCAAAGGTGAATGATGACCATATTCACTGACATGGTAGAAGACGTAATGGAGGTATTCATGGATGATTTCTCATTGCTTGAAAACTCAATCGAGGAGTGCCTTAGAAACTTGACTCGTGTGCTAAAATAGTGTATAAAGACTAACCTGGTTCTTAATTGGGAGAAGGGATATTTCTTGGTACAAGAGGGCATAGTCTTGGGACAACGAGTATCAAGTAAAGGAATCGAGGTGGATTGTGCTAAAGTGGATGTGATAGCATAGCTTCCCCCTCCAACTTCATTCAAGGCAATTAAGAGCTTTCTCAGGCAGGCCAGTTTCTATCGGAGATTCACGAGAGACTTTTCAAAAATTGCCAGCCCTCTCTGTAAGTTCCTAGAAAAAGATAACCCTTTCTTATTTTCTGATGATTGCAGGGTAGCATTCGAGAAGTTGAAAAAGATGCTAGTCATAACACCCATAATTATTGCCCCTGACTGGGAGTAACCTTTCGAACTCATGTGTGACGCTAGTTGCTATGCAGTGGGGGCAATGCTGGGATAGCGGAAAGACAAGCTAATGCATCCAATCTACTATGCCAGTAGAATGTTGAGTAGAGCCCAGCTAAACTACACTGACTGGGAAGGAGATGTTAGTTGTGGTGTTTGCTTCCGACAAGTAAGAATGAGTCTAAGCGCGCCTGATTTGTTGGGTGCTACTACTGCAAGTATTCGACCTAAATTCGGGACCATAAGGGAACAGAAAACCAAGTCGTTGACCATCTATCAGGACTTAAGGGAGTTGGAAACTCAGTTGAGGTTGAGGATATTTTGGAAACCTTTCCAGACGAGCAGTTGCTCGCTACTAGCCTCGTGGAAGTTCCATGGTATGCAGACTATGCAAATTACCTGGCTAGCGGTATAGTTCCCCATGACCTTTCATCTGTACAAAAGAAAACATTTTACCATGATTGCCGCATATGTTATTGGGATGAGCCTTATCTGTTTAGAATATGTGTTAGTAATATGATTCGGAGGTGTGTCCCCAAGATAGAACAATCTTCTATTTTGCAAGCTTGTCACATATTGGCGCATGGATGACATTTTGGAAGGGTTAGGACGGCTACAAAAGTGTTAGCCGGATTCTTTTGGCCAACAGTTGTTTAAAGATGCACACTAATGGGTGAAGGGGTGCAATAAATGCCAGTGAACTAGGAACATTTCCCGTCGCCGTGAGATACCTATGAACTCAATTCAAGAACTTGAAATGTTCGATGTGTAGACTTCATGGTCCCCTTATCAGCTTCTATGGAAATAGGTATATACTTGTTGCTGTAGATTACGTGTTCAAATGGGTAGAAACTGTTGCACTTCCCACCAATGATGCGAGAGTGGTGGGATTTCTGAAGAAGAATATATTCACCTGTTTTGGGATCCCGAGAGCTATTATTAGTCACAGAGGCGCCCACTTTTGTAATCAAGACTTCGAGAAGTTGCTAGAAAAGTATGACGTGCTCCACAAGGTGGCAACCCCATATCACCCCTAGACTAGTGGATATGTTGAAGTGTCCAACAAAAAGATAAAAGTGTGCTAACCAAGACTGTGAATGCCACGAGAACTGATTGGGCAAAAAAGCTAGATGATGTACTCTGGGCTTATAGAACTGCTTTTAAAACACCAATTGGTATGCCACCATATAAGTTGGTGTTCCGGAAGATCTGCCACTTGCCAGTGGAACTTGAACATAAAGCTTAGTAGGCACTGAAACAACTGAACCTAGACATTGAGGCTACGAGCACAACAAGAATCACTGAATTGCATGGGCTTAACGAGTTCCGTCATCTCGCTTTTGAGAGCACAAGGTTGTACAAGGAAAGAATAACGAGGTTGCATGACCTGAACATTGTTGAGCGACATTTCAAACCCCGGGACATGGACTGCTCTATAATTCAAGATTAAGGCTATTCTCGGGTAAGCTTAAATCATGATGGTCTGCTCCATTTTGAGTAGTTGAAGTATTCCCTTCAGGAGCTCTAGATATTGCTTTAGAGAATATTCTCACATATTTCGAGTCAATGGGCAGAGATTGAAGTTATATGTAGGCATGAATGGATCAAAAGAAGTGTAAGAGATCCACCTGAAGGAACCTCAAAGGTCGAACGAGCCTTAAATACCCTTGTTTGTATCGTGTCGCAACGTTATATCACGCTCTGCATGGGAGGCAACCCATTGAATTGTTGTAATCATCATACCATGACATTAACTAAGGAATTGGTTTGGAGGCAACCCAACGATAGTAGTAGTTGATTATTGTGAGTTTTGAGAAGTACTAACCGATACAGGTGACAATGGGTAGATGATAAGGCCATAAAAATGGTAAGAACAAGTGAAAAATATTTAAAAAAATCATTCCTAGGAGCGTGCATGTACTACAAGCCACTCTTGTGGCTGCGCATAGGGGAAAGTGTTCTACTTCAGCTCAAAATACAAGCGCGACCGTGCTACGGAATGCTTTAGTGGCCGCGCTAATAGCACGACCGTGCTATTGAATGCACTAATGGCCGCACATATCGATGAGTGTTCTACCTGGACTAGCGCAGCTGCGCTCGTATCGCGCTATGACCGCGCAAGTACCGCCTAAAATCTGATGCGTTTGGTTGTTATTTTAATTTTCTTTTTTGTACGTTAATTTTTTTAATTTAGTCTAAATTAACCCCCCCCCCCCCACTAATAACCCTTCCTCTTCAATACCAACTCTTCCGCACTAATACATACACATTCAAACGCTCTCCCCAACCCTAAACCTCCCTTCTTCTTCATAAACTCCCGTCATTAACTCACTTCCATCTTTTTTAACTTTCCCCAAGTCTCAAGCACACTCCCCTCTCCTCTTCTTCGCTTCGCCTAACAATCTTCCACTACAGGTGTGCCTTTTAGGTACTATTTTTTCTTTTTTTCTTTCTTTTTATGATTTTCGTTTTTATTTTTTATTTCTATTTTTGTTTTTATGCAGTTGTTGTTCTTGCTTTGTTTAGTAGAAATCTATAGTATATGTTGTAGTAAGTGCTGGTGGAATGGTTCGCGGAGTTAGAGCGTGAATCAGTTATGCTTGTGGGTACATTGTGGTGGTTTTTGGGTGGTCAAATGCTTGAAATGGGTTGTGGGTACGGAATGCCCACAAGGTGCTTGTCTATATGCCTTAGTGACTGTAATAGCGTATTTGTGATCAATTATGCGTGTGAAGTCTGAGTAACCGCATTGTGTCACAAGTTTGTGTTGGGCTGTGCTAGTGTACTCCCATTTTCCAAGTACTACGGCTCCATCTCGAAAATTCCACACCACAGTTGTCTCTTCGAGTAGCCAAGCTG
The DNA here is from genome assembly GCA_034376525.1 of Nicotiana benthamiana. Classification (NCBI taxonomy): domain Eukaryota; kingdom Viridiplantae; phylum Streptophyta; class Magnoliopsida; order Solanales; family Solanaceae; genus Nicotiana; species Nicotiana benthamiana. The sequence continues at coordinate 81,552,304 of CM067325.1, read as the reverse complement.
GCTCGTCTAAGGCACACGGAGCAGCCCCTGCCCACCCCTTTGATAGTAACATATTTTTCTCTGATAAGTCTCAGGTCCGCTTTACGGATAAGACCTCTAAAATGCTATTCCGGAAAGAGACATTGACATAAGATTAGTGCAATTGGGAAGCCCTCACATGTATATTAAGCTGGTGCGATGTGGGTTGCAAACGTCCATTGATCAGTCGGGCGAAAGGCAATGTAATGGCGGTTAGAGAATTTTACGCCAATGTGAAAGAGCATGTCGATGGCATAGTCACAGTGCACCTAAAGGCAGCGAATGCCTCTATAAAGGCTATACAAACGGTGTACCAGCTGGCCCCTCACGTGGATCCTTATGATGACTTTTATGAGGGGTATGGCTGAAAATCCACACAGTAGGAGATGTTCTTTTTTTTTCACAAAATTTGGCAATTTATTTTTTTAATATAACTGTCGCTTTTCATTAATCTCAAAGAATATGTACATCATAGACCTCTATTGTAGTAGTTTGGACTAACTACTACATTGTTACAAGTAATCTCTGGATTATCCTAGCTATCTATACACAAGTATCATATCATTTACCATCTAAATACAATAGCTAAGGGAAGCAATTAAGTTGTCTCAGTCCAATCTGCCAATACTTGCAATTCCTGCCTCGAAGGTGTAGCAATAAGGCAATCTCTCTACATACCAATTCCTCCACAAAAGCAGCTCCTTCAAAAAGAATATGGTTCCTTGTTCTCCAAATGAGTGCAGTAGTGGTGACAAATGCAGAAGCTGTGATTGCATTCTGCCACTCTACTTTTGGCTTTACTACATATCCAGTGAATTTCAGTATCCCAGCATCAAATTGTTCTGGAATGCCCCAGCCAAACACATATTCTGGACCACAAACTGTTAGTGATAGGACATTCAAAGAACAGATGGTTGAATGCTTCAGCATTCTGTTTGCAAAAAACACAAGCTGCTGGAACTTGTATGCCCATTATCTGCAATCTTCGACTGTAGGCAGCCTATGATGAGCATCTAACCAAACAGTAAACTTATGCCTAGGAAGTACATTAGTGATAAGCAATAAGTTCTTCCATGCAACCTTAGTAAAACTCGGGAGCATAGTGAGGTATAGTTTCTGGATATGGAATTTGTCTAGCCTACATAACCTTTGGAATCTGCCAGCAAGATCTCCTTGCAGCTGAGGATTCTCCAGTATCATAGTTCTACAATCCAGTACCTTTCTGACCACCCAAGAGGCTGACTTTGGTATGGCAACTGTGTCAATGTTACCTTTCTTAATGTAATAGGAATGAACCCATCGAACCCATACGCAATCTTTCTTCCTAGCCAAATCTCGTAACAACTTAGTTATGGCTGCTTTGTTCCACACAGACAAGTCTAGGATGTTAAGTCCACCAGCAGATATTGGTTTGCACACCTTGTCCCAAGCTACCAGTGCTCTTCTGGATAGACTTGCTTTTCTAGTCCAGAGGAAAGTTCTACATATTGCTTCAATAGCTTTCAGTAATTTCTTGGGCATAATGAACACCTGTGCCCAATAGGTCTGAATGCCAAACACCACAGCTTTAATCAATTGGCTTCTACCTGCATATGATAGAAGTTTGGCTGACCAACAAGTGATTTTATCTGTGATCTTCTCAATTAGAGGCATATAATGATGGATAGCCAGTTTCTTAGAATCAAGAGGGATCCCTAGATATCTTAATGGAAGATGACCTTCAGTGAATCCCAAGACTTCAATTATTTCTTCTCTGATGTCTTGCTGCACATCAGCCAGATAGATTGCACTTTTGCTGATATTTGCCTGAAGGCCATATGCTTCTGAAAACTGGAGAAAGGCTTTATGCAATATCTGGATAGATATTAAATCGGCTCTGCAGAACATAAGGAGATCATCAGCAAAACATACATGAGATACATTGAGTTTTCTGCACTTGGGATGAAAATTGAAGTTCCCATCCTTGTGCAGCTGTTGAAGAATTCTGTTAAGGTACTCCATAGCCAATACAAAAAGGTATGGTGACATAGGGTCACCCTGTCTAATTCCTCTCTTAGCAGTGAATGGTTTAGTTAAGCCACCATTCATTACTAAGGAGTATGAGACAGATGTGACACAGGCCATGATCCAATGAGTAAACTTTGCTGGAAATCCCAAATCAATAAGAATCTGCTTCAGAAAGTTCCATTCCAAGGTGTCATATACCTTCCTCAAATCCACTTTGAGAACACATCTAGGAGAGACACCTTTCCTTGAGTAACCTTTAAAGATTTCATGGCTTAGCAAGATGTTATCAACAATACTTCTTCCTTCAATAAAGGCAGATTGAGCAGGCCCCACTAATTCTCCAATGACAACCTTCATCCTTCTGGTAATGACTTTAGACATGATTTTGTATACTGTAGTGCTTCATGCAATAGGCCTATAGTCTTTAACAGTGGCAGGTGCTTTAACTTTAGGAACAAGTGCAATGGTAGTAGTGTTGATCATATGGGGCATTTTGCAAGTAGAAAAGAAGTCCTTGGTAGCAGATAGGATGTCACCCTTTACCATCTCCCAGTTCTTAATAAAGAACTCCACTGGAAAGCCATCAACTCCTGGTTCTTTATCTTTAGGCATTTCTTTAACAACTTCAGTGATCTCTTCCAGAATTACCTCTCTAATGAGTATTCTTTGTTGGTCAAGAGTTAGGCATATTCCCTCCTTCATAATCTTAGAATTAGCACAGGGGAGTTCAATAGCACACTCCCCCATTAAATATTGAAATACCTTCATGAATTCCTGTTCCACAGATAAAGGATCAGTTAGCTTCAAACCTGTGTCTGTATAAATTTTAGGAGATGTTCTTTGAAACAACCTGTGTGCCTAGAAAGGAGGTTGTGTGGATGAAGTATGGCAAGAAGTTCCACTCCTCGGCACTCACCTTTGAAGGGAAGTGATGGTTGTATCTTATCAACAACCATCTGCTCCCGTCCTCCAACACTACGGAGATGAATGGCCCTCGAGTAGCTCTGATCTAGTGTTTCATCAATGGTCACAACTTTGACGTGGCCAAAGTGATTCATGAGGAGATATTCATCCGCTGTCCAATCAAAAGCTATGGGTTCTTTTTCCCATCATTGGTCACTAAAATTTGTAGGGCAGCTAGGGTGCCAGAAAATCTGGCAGTGGATGGTATAGTCCTAAAAAACGCTAGTTCGGGGCAGACAAGGTAGCCATTGCTAAGGAGCCGATAGCAGCAGGTGGTTTAGTAGTGACTCTGATGAATCTAAGGATGAGGAGACTAAACAGGAGGATGTAAGGGCGGAGCCAGGGGCCCATAAGCAAATGGCACCAACTGCAGCTCCATCTGGGACTGCAACATCGTCTAATGCTGCACGTGTTTCCCGATTCAGTGCTTTGGAGCAGGTGGTGGCTGGGTTGCATACCTCAATCACTGACTTGGGTACCCGGGTTGATATGGTGGCTGACCGGCAGGTGAAATTGGAGAAGAAAAGTTTAGGCTAGCTGAGAGCTCCGGGTCGTGCTTGCAACTTGAACCTAGATACAATCTCCGATCAAGAGTGATCTTTCAAGGGAGTTTCTTTACCTCACTGTTCCTTAATTTTTTATGCCATGAGGATATGGCTATCTTTTAAGTGTGGGGTGGGGGATACTTCAATTTGTGTATATACATGTAACAAAGTGACTGTTTGACATTTTCTTTTTCTTGATTGTGTCTATTTTTGTGGTTTGAGTGATAGTGAATCTAGGTATTTATTTACGTAAGTAAAGTAGGCAAGTGGACTTGTCCTGATGACGGATCTCTCTTGACGGGGTTCTTGAGGGAATAAGTCGACGTAGAAAAAAAAAATTTTAAAAATAGAATATAGAGACACTTTCTGATGATGGATCCTTATACAATTTTGAGGGAAGTAAGTCTAAAGAAAAGACCAAAATAATTTTTTTTAGGTAGTGTAGCAACTCCCCCTTAGTTTTTCTTTGGGCCACAGTTCTTTTTCAAGGGTTTAGCTTGAACCGGGTGTAAGTAGTTTTTGTTTATTTGCTTTTTCTTAGTACTTAGTTAGTATTGATGGGCTATGAGCTAAAATCGAAGAGAAACCTTTTGCGTTGATACACCTGAAAACATTAGACACTAGAGTGTAACGCATGTGAGCACATGATTTTTGCCCTACAAGAAAATATCTCCTAAAAATAGACAAAAAAAATAATTTCTAGTGATTTTAGGAATTTTTCTCTATTTATTTGCATTTCATGCATGTCTAATATTTTTAAACCACATAAAAAACTCCTAAAAATGATCACTTTTATATATTTAACTTTTAGTCTTTAGAAATTGGTGTTTTTACTTAGTTTTAAGTTAATTAGTTGTTAAAAATAATAATAAAATTTAATTTGTACAAAAATAGATTAATTTAGGATTTTAATTAATAAAAAATAAAATAAATAAAATAAAAGGAAAATGGGGAAAAGAAATTGACTTAGTCTTAGTGTAATGGGCCACCTCAAAGAACAAATACAATAGCCTAACTACCTTATACCAACCCAGCCCAGACCATTGACTCATTAATCCTTCCTCTCTTTATACCCTAAAGCCACATTAGCTGGTGGGGTAGACAAAAATCAGAGATATTAGCCCAAATTCACAAAGGGATAGCCCCCCCTCCCCACCGTACAAAATCTCATCTCCCTAAGGACCTAATTACTCTAAGACCTATACCACAAAAATGAATCCACCGTTTCCATGCTATTTCTGAAAAAGAGATGCTAGACTTTACACTCCAAAAGACAAAACAGATCCTGGCCAGAAGCTCAGCGGAAACACCATGAAAACCGATGAGAATCCATGAAGACCATCGACCTCCACGCGCACATACACGCGAAAGAACACAGAGATACAATTGCTTTAGTCATGTCGATTTTCAGATTTGTTATGGAGTCTATATGACTTTCAGAGTTTCGTTCCTTTCTGATTTTAATAGAAAATGACTCAAGTTCGGTCATGGAGTTTTGTTGAGCTTTACTATGCTTCATCGGTTCTGTAGCGATTGGTTGAGGTAGAAGTTTTCCGCCGAGGTCTGCGATTTGTCGAGATTCTGTCCGTTGGTTTTCCAGTTTGAGTTCTTGTTGTTGATTGAAGTTCCAGTCTGAAGCATTTTTGGATTCAAGAGCTGTTGCTCTCAAAGGTATGTGAAGTTCTCTTTGTAACCATTTTTGGACGTGTAAATGAAGAATCAAAAGATTGGATTCAACTGGTTGTATACTGATGCTTTGGCTTCAGGAATTGGTTTGCTCCCATTGATGCAATAGTGAAATGTGTACCCCCGTTGCCCAATATGTTTCTTCTCCTTTTTCTTCTAGGTTTTAGGATGGATTATAATAACTCTTTTTCGTTCTTCAGGATTTATATTATCTATGTCTCAGTAGGAAGTATTTGATTAGTCAATAATGTTAAATTAGTCTTTAAATTACTTGTCAATATTTTGCAAGGCATTTCTTCTGGTCTAAAAATCATTGCACGAGATTAAGAAAGTAGAACTTTCTAAAATATGGTAACAGAACAGTTGGGACGTTGATGCATTTCTGCACTCGTACGAACCATAATCGCATGGTTGAGGTCTCAATGTATCAATTGCTGCTGTGAATGTGAGAAGCTGTGCTCCTTACATGATTTTCAAAATAACAGTTGAGCTATCAAAACTAAATGATCAAGTTTTAAATAAAAACAGCTTACATTTGTGACCTGGAATCTATCTTTGATTGAGCTACCATAACCTGGCTTTACTTGTTCATTTAAAACAGAGGCTAGTGTTAGAAAATACGCTTAACTTGCTTTTTCCCTTTGCGTTCATACTCCTTGCGCATGAACTTTTGAAATCTTTTGATAACGAGTCCAAACTCGTTGTCTCCTTCCTCATCAATTTGCGGTTGACTTGTGCTCGCCTTTAGAGCTATTCTTTGCCTCCTTTGATCATCAACAAGAGGGTTAAGAATAGTAGATTCATAGGTCTTGAGATTACCTCTTAATGCGTCAATTGTGACATTTGAGACGCCGATGGATTCTTGGATTGCGTCGGCCTTTGATCGCCATGCCGGAGTTAGACTACTAAGGATCTTCCGTACAAGTTCTCTATCCGTGAATGTCTTTTTTGAGGGCATGTAGATCGTTTACGATTATTGAAAATCGTTCAAACATTTCGTCCACCTTTTCTCCTTCCTTCATGTGAAATAATTCATAAGCATGGGTTAGGAAATCAATTTTTGCTTCCCGTACCCGATCCGTTCCTTCGTATGTAACTTCTAGCTTGTCCCACATCTCCTTGGCTGTTGTGCAACACGATATTTTCCTGTAATCGTCAGCATTAACAGCACAATATAATAAGTTTATCGCTTTAGCATTATTTTGGACCTTTCGGATGTCATCCGCGTCATACTCATCCTCGGACTTGGGAACCCATTCATTTTCCACCTTCTTGGTTGGAATTTGATTTCCCTTTGTAAACACCTTCCAAAGGTGAAAACTGTTGGATTGAACGAAGATCATCATCCTCTCCTTCCAGTACGTGTAATTTGTACCATTGAATAGAGGTGGTCGTGTGGAGCACTGTCCTTCATCAATTCCTGCAAAAGAGTCACTAGTAGAAGCCATGGATGGTTCTCTCAAACTGTTAAGTCTTCAGAGAGTATGGCTCTGATACCAATTGTTAGAAAATACGCTTAACGCTAGAGGGGGGGTGAATAGCGTTATAATAAAATTTAGCGTAAACTTGCGGAAATTAAAATTTGCAGGAAATAAATAAGTGCGTTAAATAAACAAAAAGGAAAGAACGCACCGATATATTCTGGTTCACCACAACACGTGGCTAGTCCAGTCCCCGAGAGACTCTCTCGAGATTTTCCACTGACTTGTTAAGCTTACGGGTGCTCAACAAACCTTTACAACTTAAGGACACAAGCCTTAATACCTTTGCTCGGAGATACAACACTCCAAGACTTCAACCAAGGAAACACACGTTCCTTACAACAAGAGAATTACAATTCTCTTACAAGTGTATAAAACACTAAACACTCAAACAAAATACTCCTTAATGAGTAGATATGAGTAAAAGAAGTAAGCTCTCGATCACAACAACTTTGGACAAGAATATGGCTCTCAAAAGCTTTATGAAATTGAATATATAATGATAAACAAAAGTATGCAAGCTTATAGCAATGTAATGATCAGTTGTAGTATGTTGTTGTGTTTAAAACACTGAAATGAAGCTGTATTTATAGTTGAAAAACTTGGCATTACCGTTGCCTAATTGCCAATTAAGAGTTGCTGATTTTACTCACTGACAATCGATTGTCAAACCCCAACAATCGATTGTCTGCCAGTCAGATCAAAATTCAATCCCAGATTTTATGCTTGATAATCGATTACTTACAATCCATAATCGATTACTGGCAACGTTCAAAAAATCCTTTCCAAATTTTACCACAAACAATCGATTGTCCAGAATCAACAATCGATTACTCAGCAACGTTCAAAAAATCTTTTCCGGATTTTAATCAAAACAATCGATTATACAAAATCAAAAATCGATTACCCAATAACGTTCAAAAAATCTTTTCCGGGTTTCAATCAAAACAATCGATTATACAGAATCAATAATCGATTACCTGACGGTATTTGAAAACTTTACGACAACGGTCAGCTTCACAATCGATTGCACAAAGTCAATAATCGATTACTTATCAGTTTTTGAAAAACATTTTAGACACTGTCTCTTTGACAATCGATTGTCCAATGTAACAATCGATTATTCAATAAATTTGAAAATCACTGGAAGACACTGTCTCAACATAATCGATTACCATTATTTCATAATCGATTATTCTGAGTTTTGAAAAACTTTGATGGACACTGCCTCAGTCACAATCGATTGTCATTAGTTCACAATCGATTGTCATGCAGGTTTGAAAAACCTGATGCTCACTGTCTTACTCACAATCGATTGTCATTAGTTCACAATCGATTGTCATGCAGTCTTGGTTTAAAACAATCGATTATCATAAGTACATAATCGATTATCTTAGTTCAGATTTTTAAGGCATGTCTAAAAATTATTTTGACTACTGTAACTATGCATGATTTAAAATCATTTGACATTAAATTAAATATGCATGATTTTGGAAAATAGTTTTATGAGAGAAGCCATGTTACGAGTCAAGTTGTAGGATCAAGATCACAATTAAGAATGACTCAATTAAACTATAAAACTTTGTCTTGAGCTTGAATCTCGTTGTATATCAATTGTGTTGCTTGTTTCTTGAACTTCGTCATATATCAATTTTCGCTTCGTTTGTCATTCATCAAAACCTATACAAAAGAACACACGTTTTAGTATATTGCATTGAGAACGTGTTTCCAACAGCTAGGAGTTTGAATGTGTGATTACCTTGATGCCATTTGCCATATTGCGAATTTCAAGTTTTTGCATTGTTTGTTGCTTATGTCAGATGGCAGATTTAGTTTGTAGTGTATTTGAATTTTAATTTGTTCATACAATTTTTGATGTTAAGAGGTAACGGGAAATCCCTTTAATCTTTTCTTTAATCAATTAAACTCCTTTTGAATTAGAATCGAGGTGTGCCATAGTGCAAAATTAGATAACCCATGGCCCTCGTATTAATTTCTTATGACATAGATATAAAAATGACAAATGTTTGTAATTTGCTTTAGGAGGTTTAATATACTGTCGTGGTTGTGCAGAGTTCGCGTGACGTGATTACGATTTTCTAAAAATCAATTTGAAGTATGCATTCGCGCAACTTTGGTCCAATTTTCTTAATAATAATAATAAAGCATTATTAATTATGGACATGTACACGTGACATGATTTTTGACGCGCCAAACAAATGGGTACACGTACGCATGACTCGTTACAAAATAATTTTAATTAAAAGAAAGCAAATGCACATACATTCTAAAATCCGGGTTAACAAAATTTCTTACCCGAATTTCTGTATTCGCAGACATAAACAGAGTCAAATCTGTCATCGATTCGAGATTCTAAGCTGGTGACTTAGGACACCATAAATTATCCCAAGTGGCGACTCTGATTTTAATATAAATAAATCTCGTTTCGATTGTCACTTTATGTTGGAAAAAAACTCACTAATACATCTCTTCCGGGGGGTGTAGTGTAAAAAGGAGGTGTGACAGCTTTGGCGACTCTATTGGGGATCGAACCTAAAATCTCTGATTCAGGGTTCAAGAATTCGAGCTTTTAATGATTTTTACTTGGTTTTGTTTATTGTTAGTATTATTGATTATGTGAACCTTTTGTGCTAAATGCTATAAGTTTATCGCTTTAATATTGTTTGAATTGTATATAATTGTCTTCTTACGCCACCTATTTGAGTCTTCTAAAATTTGGTGCACACGTTCGCGTGACCCGCTTTTTCTATAGAAATTATACCAAATAGAATGAGGCTGGGCAAGTGACAAGGCCGGGTAGACTTCAGTGCTCCCAGTATGTCGCCCCCTCTTCGGCCCCAGTTGTCCGCTCGGGTACCCCAAGTCTAGACCAAAACCCCAGGATTTAAACCTAGAAGAACACAACTTCACGTTGGATCCCTAGTAGGAACGTTTGTTTGCATCATATGCAGTTGACTTGGGGGACTCAACACAGGGTTGAGTCCGCCTTGGACAGGTATACCCCAAAAAATAAAAGACCATCCTGATGCACTTATGTGCTACATGTTGCATTTATTCAAGGATAAAAGGGTCAATTGGCGGACCAATGATAGCTGAGGATAAATGAAAAAATGAAATAGAAAACATTGAAAAAAGAAAGAAGAAAGAAAAAAAAAGAAAAAAGATAGGGTGAAATGTGAAAAATAAAGCAAGTAGGCTCGATTATCTTTTCTGTCACATTTATCAAAAAGAAAAGAAAAAAAAGAAAATGAAAACCTTAAAAAGATTTTAGACTTTCCCATCATTTTTCAAAAATCAAAAAAGGAAAGACAAAAAAAACATATTTTCATTTCTCATTTTGAAATATTTTTTCAAGGATACCAAATGAAAATTCAAAATATTTTTATTTTGTTTATTGTTTAGATTTCCTTCCTAAAAAAAGAATCAAAAATGATTTTTTCTTTTAGGGATTTTCCTTAATAATTTCCCATAGAGTATTTGTTTCAGAAAAAAGAAGAAAAAATATTTGATCGTTAAGCTTGAGTTTAGAGTATGTTATAGATCATTGAGTCTAGAAAATTCATAAAATAGGAGGGGGTTGTTTCTTTTATCTCTCTTTTCTCATCAGAATAGTCATTAAGGTAAAAAAAAAGAAAAAAAAAGTTGGTTTGCTTACTTTATTCCCAATTATCCAGAACTACGCAGAGGTCTGATTCATGCGGGATCATGATACATAGGCAACCTACATATGGATCGATCGAATAATTATTTTATTATTAAAAGAAAAAGAAAAAAGGGTGAAATTATGGGACGTGAGAAATGAGAGGAAAAAAAGAGCGATAATCAGAAAGGAAAAAAAGGAAAAATGAGTAAGCTATGAAGTGCGAGAAACAAAAGAAAAGAGAATATTCAAATGGATTGGGATAATGCCAAGTGACCTTGTGACCCTCAAAGTCATTCTTGAACCGTTAATCGTTGCTAGGCGTACTGCATGCAATGTAATATTTTTTGTTGTTAAAGGCCCTAACGCTAACATGATGACTTCATTTTGTTCTTCTTTGTTCTCCTCATTATAGCAGAATGTTGGTTGGTTTGTGGTTCTTAAGGTAACTCATCCATACAACACAAGGTCAAAGGGCAAGGTAGCCATGGCTAGCAAACACTTGGACACAAGAATTATTGACCCGTCAAGGGAGTTTGTGGAGTCGGAGTCTGAATTGAAAGAGGAGGTCCAAAGGGTAAAACAGCAGATTGCAGAAATATATCAGTCTTGGATCAGGGGGCATCCTCCACCTTCATTCCTTTCTAACTACACTGCAAACCCCGCAACTATCTCACTACTATCCCAAATCCATATTCTCACTGTTACTGATATCGCCCCACAACCTTTTCACACTCTACCCGCCAAAGCTACCTCGTATCCCACTCATTTGGCCACTTATGCTCTTATAGCTCTTCCTACAACTACTTTTCCTCGATCCTCTAACGAGGCTGTGTTCTAAGTCCCTGATGCCAACACTATGATCCAGAACCAACTTTTAAAGTTTCGAAAGCATGCTCTCACGCTCCTCATTGAATCTCCTGATGAAAGTGAAAAGCCTGCTAAGATAGTGGGGAAAGATGAGATATCTATAAAGGTGAAACATACAAGGGATAGGGAGCCAGATGAGCGTATCTTACAAAGACTTGTGTTTGTTTCCTGACGTCCAACTGCCTGATGTGTTTAAGATGCCAAAGTTTGATTTGTATGATGGGCATGGAGATCATGTGGCCTATTTGAGAGGTTATTGCAATAACATGAGAGGCGTTTGTGGGAAAGCCAAATTATTGATGGCATATTTTAGTCAAAGTCTTGGTGGGGCAGCTCTAGAGTGGTTCACCTGCCAAGACGATATCAAGTGGTACACATTGGACGATATGGCTCAGACTTTTGCCCGGCACTTTCAGTACCACATAGAAATTGTCCCGGATCGCATGTCCCCCACCAAGATGGAAAATAGGCCTAGTGAAAGCTTTAGGGAATATGTGCTCATATGGAGAGAGCAAGCCGCTAGAGTCAATCCCCCGATGGGAGAAAAAGAGATGGTCGAGTACATTCTTCAAGCTCAAGAGCAAACTTACTTAGGGTATTTGATCACGGTTGTGGGTAGGCCTTTTAATGATGAGGTAAAATGGGAGAAATGGTAGAAGATGGGCTGAAGTCAAGCAAGATCATGACCTATTCTACTTTAAAAGCCACAACACAAGTAATTCAAAACGACACAAAAAGCTTGCTGGGTCAGAAGGAATACGATGATGTTATCATGGTTGTTTCAGAGTCACGACATGGACCAAAGGGTTTGCCTCACCAATATACCCAGCCTCAACTCCAACCCCAAACCTATCCCCGAGCTCTACATAATCCACCTCAGTATTATCTTTCGAACCATGTCCGGTCATCTGTCCAACCACCGGGTCACTCCCTATGGCAAGCGCCAGCACCGCATAATGCATTCTTGCCTTCACAACATTTTCGAGCACCCAACAACCCTAGAAAATAGGGGCATGGAGGAGAACAAAGGCAGAGAAATAGTTTCACGCCAATTGGGGAGTCCTACAGAAGCTTGTTTAAAAAGTTAAAGCATTCTGGCCTAATAGAGCCGCTCCTCGGCTATACTCCAGAACCATATGCAAAAGGCTTTGATCCTACTATATGATGCATGTACCACTCTAATGTCCAAGGGCATAGCATTGAAGGTTGTCGTTCTTTGAAAAGAGAAATAGAAAGAATGATTCAAGAAGGGGTAACTGTGATCAATGACAGTGATAGGGAGCATGCTAATCGTCTTGGGAACCTGCTGACTGAAGTTAATGATAATAAAGTTGTTAATGGTTTTGGCATACGCTCCATTTCTTTGTTAACCGGAGAGGAGTTTTTGTGGTTTATTTTGTTGTCATTTCTATTGTCCGAGTAATTTTCAGGGTTGTAATCCGAGTATTGTCTCGTTACTCAAACCCTTCTATCCTTTTATCTTGATTTGTTTGTTTAGTCGTAGTAGCTCGTTTAGTGTTGTCTAGGTTTGTTCCAAGGTTGTAACCCCAGTTTAGTTTGCTTCTTGTGTTGTTCTAACCCCTTTCACCATCTGTCTAATGCAATTTTCTATTTTCTGTCTTTTGTAGTCATTTGTTTAGTTCTCTTTTCCTTTTATAGTTCTTTTCTTGTTGACTCTAGTGACATAACATGCACGCCTAATTCTTAGCCTGGTCTGAAAAAGTTAGTTTAGTCATGAGCAATGAAACAATTTTAGGATGTAGGGATATTTGAGGGAAATAAGTGAAGGCATTTTGAGATCACTTCACGCCCAAATTGTGTGAAAGTAGGACAAATAGAACATAAAGAAACCCTATTTATATGCATCCTGCCACATCGGGTTGAAGCTATAGGCAAGTTTGCCCAATTTGACAGGGGTTGTTCGTGGTAAGGAGAGTGAGAGTTTTGTCCAATGGTGCTTTGTATTCCAGAGATATAGAAGGTGAATGTGTGGATATGGTTATCAAGTCTGGTACAATCAAAAGATGTTACGAATGTTTTCTGTCATTTGTTTAATTGTGTTATTTGTACTTGCATGTTTTGGAGATTAGAATGACGAAGGCATTTTGTTCTGCTATCTAAACACTTTATCCTTTGTTACCCCTTTGAGCCTTATTTATTTCCTTTCATACCCATCTTTTGGAATCAGTAGCAAAGATCAGAAACGCAAGCACGACAGATAAGTAAAGAAAAAGAGAGAAAAGAAGGAAAAAAATGATGAAAAAAGGGGAGTAGAAACGTAAAGAAAAAAAAAAAGAACAACAAAACAACAAAAAGAGAAATAAGGAAGGAAAAAAAGACAAAGAAAAGAAAGAGAAGAGAAATCGCAACAAGCAAAACAATTTCTATTTCATGAACTATCTTCGACCTGATTCCTTTGAAGGATACGTAGGCAACCTCACGGTCCGGTCTCATCAAAATAAAATTTAAAGGTCCCAAAAAAAGAAACTAGGGCAGGCGTTGTGGTTGTTGGAAGAAATTTGATTCCGAAAGTTGTAATTTTGAACCCATTTGAATTGTTTTGAGCCTTTGATACCCTTTCTTTATAACCCTATCTGAAAGCCTACGTTCTGGTCCAATTCTCATCAGTCTTAGAGAAATGCTAAGTCAAGCAAGTAGAGGTTATTCATATCAGGAGCAATGCTCACAGGCACTGAAAGGCGATTGAGAGATGAGAGAAATTAAAATAAGAGAGTCTTATGGTTGAAAACCTTCACAAGAACCATAAGGTGACTGTGAGTTGAGAGAAAGAACTAAATGAGAGAGGATTGATGGTGAAAACCCTTCGGGCACGACGAGCCAAATAAGGATCGTGAAGGAGATTAGATAATCAGAGCATTAAAGCCCAGTCTCACGGTTTAGGGGTACAAAAAGAGTTGAACATCAGACTTGCTTGACAGAATAGGCCACAGGTGCACGTCATGGTCATTAGAGTTGGTATCCATATCTGATAGGTTTCTACTTTGTATTTTCTTGTTATAGATCATGTCTTTCCATTGTCTTTCACTCTGTTCCTTCATTTTCTTTATTTTCTCTTCTTGAGTCTGTTTGGTCAGATCAAGTGAGAAATGACTTCAAAAGTTTCCACCAGCTCTCCAATTGCACGAAACGGGATCTAGCTAGCACATGAAAGTGGCATAAGTCAGGAAAGAACAATGTGTGAACTGAGCTGGCAACAATCAACATGCTTTGGGATTCATGTGAAATACAAAGGTTTGGTATATATCAATTCATGAATAATGCAACAGATGGAGGATTAGTGTGAACAGATCTAAGGTATTATCTGTGACGAGGTTGACAGAAAGTGGTTAACCAATGAATATCAAGGTCTTCCAAACAAAAATCAAAGTTATCATGGCAGGTGAAGGATCAGTAGACCTCAAGGCCAAGGCCAGTGGTTTAAGTCAAGAAAGAACCGCATACGCATTGAGTGGTTGGAAATTGACGTGCTTTGGGATTCATGTGACACAAAAAGGGTTTGGTAAATATCAGTTCATGAACGGTATTAGGTCTGAACGGAGAAGAGTTATTTTCTATAATAAGGGTGACAGAGAAAGTGTTAGTCAATAAACAAGTAATGTCTTTCAAGGTGAAGTCAAAGTTATCATGGCAAGTGAAGGATCAATCACCCTCGAAGTCAAATCAACAAACCAACCACCATATTTAAACTCACAAGTTTTCTTTGTCTGAAACAAGGATGAAAGCTATGTCCATATCAAAGTTTGGAAACTTGAATTTTTCATATGTAATTCCCTAATGCTTCTGACACAAAGGCTATTGAGAGGATTACATATCATCCCTAGGAAAAACACTACCTAGTCTAGGTTTCTCAAGTTATATTTTGTTATAGGAGACGCACTTCCTAGTTTGGATGATGTGAGTTTAAATCCCTGATGGTTTCACCCCTAGGAGACACATTTCTTAGTCTGGGTCTTTCAAGATACACCTGTAGGAGAAACACTTCCTAAATTGATATTTCATTCATAGGAGAAGCATTTCCTAGTTTGAGTCACTGAAGCTTCACCCCTAGAAGAACACTTCCTAAGTTGACTTTCACCCGTAGGAGACGCACTTCCTAAATTGATAATTCAATCATAGAATACGCACTTCCTATTTTGAGTCATTGAAGTTTCACCCATAGGAGGCGCTCTTCCTAAATTAAGAATTCATCCATAGGAGACGCACTTCCTAGTCTGGTTCATTCAAGTTTATCCATAGGAGACGCACTTCCTAGTCTGGTTCATTCAAGTTTATCCATAGGAGACATAATTCCTAAATTGAGAGTTTATCCATAGGAGATGCACTTCCTAGTTTGAATAATTGAAGTTTAACCCCTAAGAGACGCACTTCTTTGTCGGGGTCTTTCAGGATACACCTGTAGGAGACGCACTTCCTAAATTGAAAGTTCATTCATAGGAGACGCACTTTCTAGTTTTAGTCACTAAAGTTTTCACCCCTAGGAGATGTACTTCCTACTCTTGGTTATTTAAATTAACCCCTAGGAGACGCACTTCCTAGTCTTGGTCATTTAAATTCACCCCTAGGAGACGCACTTCCTAATTTGGTTCATTCAAGTTTTATTTTAGCATATGCATTTGCTAGTCAAAGTTTCTTGGTTTTACTCGTAGGAGACTCACATCCTAATCTAGTCTTTAGTTTACTCATATCAATGCATGAATAGTATAAGTGGTTTACAATATTGCTAACAACTCACAAATCTTCCTAGTGCAAACTGGGGCAGAAAATTTTGTTTGTTTTGTTTATCTTAATTTCAGGACCCTCCTGAAAAATGGGACCTAGATTAAAATTCAAAATAATCATAAGTAGAATAATCTAGCATAAATGTACCTCAAAGGAAGATAAATTGGTTTCAAAGTTTTCACGCTTGAGATAGGATTTAATTAGGAGTTTTCAAGACCCTCCTGAATAATGGGACCTAAGATCTCCGTCATGCCTCAAGATTTAGCATAAGCTCTGCTGTAGGAAATTATAATTCAACCTTAAAAGTTGTAACTCTTAAGATAAGGTTTGATTTTCATTTCCAGGACGCTCCTCGATAATGGGACGTAGCATTAAGGTCTACTTACATGACAAGATGTAGTGAAAGGTGTACCTTTAGAAGATATAGCTTAGTTTTAAAATTGTGATTAGTTAAGATTTGTCATGACCCTCGTCGATAATGGGATGCAGCTTTAATACTTTCTTAAATAACAAGATATAGAGGAAGTAATACCTTTAGAAGATATACTTTAGTTTTAAAATTGTCGTTATTTAAGAGTTGTCAGGACCCTCCCGGATAATGAGATTAGTTTTTAAAATTTTCAGGAACCTCTTGCATAATGTGATTTAGTTTTTAAAGTTTCAAGACCCTCTTGGATAATGAGATTTAATTTTTAAAATTTTCTGGACCCTCCTGGATAATAGGATTTAGTTTAAAATTTTTAGGACCCTCCTAGATAATGGAATTTAGTTTAAAATTATCACGACCCTCCTGGATAATAGGATTTAGTTTTTAAAATTTTAGGACCCTCCTTGATAATGGGAGTGATTTAAAATTTTCAGGACCCTCCTAGATAATGGAATTTAATATTTAAAATTAGGCTCTTCCTGGATAATGGGATTTAATTTAGAGTTTTCAGGACCTCCTAGATAATGAGATTTAGTTTTTAAAATTCTTAGGACCCTCCTAGATAATGGGATTTAATTTAAAATTTTGAGGACCCTCCTAGATAATTGAATTTAGTTTTAAAATTTTCAGGACCCTCTTAAATAATGAGATTTAGTTTTTAAAATTATCAGCACCCTCCTGGATATTAGGATTTAATTTAAAATTTTCAGGACCCTCATGGATAATGAGATTTGATTTAAAATTTTCAGGACCCTCCTAGATAATGAGATTTAGTTTTTAAAATATTCAAGACCCTCACGGATAATGAGATCTAATTTAGAAGTTTCAGGACCCTCCTCGATAACGGGATTTAGTTTTTAAAATTCTCAGGATCCTCCTACATAATAGAATTTAATTTAAATTTTTCAGGACCCTCATGGATAATGAAATTTAGTTTTTAAAATTTTCAGGACCCTCCTAAGTACTGAGATTTAATTTAAAAAATTTGGGACCCTCCTAGATAATGGGATTTAATTTTTAAAATTGTTAGGACCCTCATTGACATTAACATTTAATTTACAATTTTCAGGACTCTCATGGATAATGATATTTAGTTTTTAAAAATTTTAGGACCTCATGGATAATGAGATTTGATTTAAAATTTTCAGGATCATCCTGGATAATGAGATTTAGTTTTTCAAATTTTCAGGACCTACCTAGATAATGGAATTTAATTTTGAGTTTTCAAGACCTCCTAGATAATGAGATTTAGTTTTAAAAATTCTCAGTACCCTCACAGATAATGAGATTTAATTTAAAATTTTCAGGACTCTCCTAGATAATGAGATTTAGTTTTAAAATTTTCAGGACCTTTCTGGATAATGGATTTAGTTTTAAAAAATTTTAGGACCCTTATGTGATTCAATATAAAGCTTTCAGGACCCTCCTGAATAATGGGATATAGTTTTTACAATTTTCAGGACCCTCCTAGATAATGAGATTTAAATTAAAGGTTTCAGGTGTTAGATAATACGCATAACGCTAGGGGGGGGGGGGGGGATGAATAGCGTTATAATAAAATTTAGCGTAAACTTGCGGAAATTAAAATTTGCAGGAAATAATTAAGTGCGTTAAATAAACAAAAGGAAAGAACGCACCGATGTATTCTGGTTCACCACAACACGTGGCTAGTCCAGTCCCCGAGAGACTCTCTCGAGATTTTCCACTAACTTGTCAAGCTTACGGGTGCTCAACAAACCTTTACAACTTAAGGGCACACGCCTTAACACCTTTGCTCGGAGATACAACACTCCAAGACTTCAACCAAGGAAAAACAAGTTCCTTACAACAAGAGAATCACAATTCTCTTACAAGTGTACAAAACACTAAACACTCAAACAAAACACTCCTTAATGAGTAGATATGAGTAAAAGAAGTAAGCTCAAGATCACAACAACTATGGACAAGACTTTGGCTCTCAAAAGCTTTATGAAATGAATATAAAATGATAAACAATAGTATGCAAGCTTATAGCAATAGAATGATCAGTTGTTGTGTGTTGTTGTGTTTAAAACACTGAAATGAAGCTGTATTTATAGTTGAAAAACTTTGCATTACCGTTGCCTAATTGCCAATTAAGAGTTGCTGATTTTACTGAGTGACAATCGATTGTCAAGAAGCCACAATCGATTGTTTGCCAATCGTTCCAGAAATCAATCCCAGATTTTACGCTTAACAATCGATATTCTAAGATCAACAATTGATTATTGGTAACGTTCAAAAAATCATTTCCAGATTTTACGTAAAACAATCGATTTTACCATATCAATAATCGATTATTCAGCAACGTTCAAAAAATCCTTTCCAGATTTTATTTTCAACAATCGATTGTACAAAATCAACAATCGATTATTCAGCAACGTTCAAAAAATCTTTTCCAGATTTTAATATCAACAATCGATTGTACAAAATCAACAATCGATTACCTGACGGTATTTGAAAACTTTACGACAACGGTCAGCTTCACAATCGATTGTGCAATGTTAACAATCGATTATTTATCAGATTTTGAAAATCATTTTAGACACTGCCTCGTGACAATCGATTGTTATATACTCACAATCGATTATTTAATAACTTTGAAAAAGTCTGGAAGACACTGCCTCAACACAATCGATTGTCATATGTTCACAATCGATTATTTTGTGACTTTTAAAAATCTGATGGACTGTCTCTTCACAATCTATTGTCATTAGCTTCACAATCGATTATTCTGTGTTTTGAAAAACTTTGATGTACACTGCCTCATCACAATCGATTGTCATAAGGTTCACAATCGATTGTCATGCAGGTTTGAAAAACCTGATGCTCACTGCCTTAACACAATTGATTGTCATTAGTTCACAATCGATTGTCATGCAGTTTTGGCTTAACATAATCGATTATCATAAGTACATAATCGATTATCATAGTCCAGTTTTTAGAGGCATGTTTAAAAATCATTTTGACTCATGAAAATATGCATGATTTAAAATCATTTAGCATTAAATTAAATATGCATGATTTTGTACAAATAGTTTTACGAGAGAAGCCATATCATGAGTCAAGTTGTAGAATCAGGAACACAATTAAGAACGACTCATTTAAACTATAAAACTTTGTCTTGTGCTTGAATCTCGTTATGCATCAATGATGCGTTTGTACTTGAACTTCGTCATATATCAATTTGCGCTTCGTTTGTCATTCATCAAAACCTACACATAAGAATACACGTTTTAGTATAAAGCCTTGAGAACGTGTTTCCAACAATTTCCCCCTTTTTGATAATGGCAAACTTTAAGCGGGATATGCAACGTAAACAATTTATAATGACGATTCAAGACAAGTAAAGATATGCAATAAGTATGCGATTAGTTCCCCCTCAATATATGAATTCCCCCTCAATTTAAGCTTATAAATATTGAGAGTGCATACCCGTTATCTTCCCCCTTTTGCCATTAGCAAAAATAATATAAGAAGATGCCAAAGATGTAAATAAAACTTGTTTATTTATTGGAAAGAAAACGTGATTACTTAAAGAGAGTACAATAACTCATGTAATAGCAGAACAATCGATTATTGATACGAGATAATCGATTATTAGACGACAGAAACCGATTTATTATTGCGCGTCATGCTTTATAATTCCCCCTACCTTTAGGGCGATACCTGCAAAAATTCGTTAGACGTCTCCGACGCTCAAGTTAGAAATCATGTAAGATAAAAAGATGCAATGCATGACTTAGATCAACGTGGAGTCAAGAATCCCGAGTTCACTACGAATTCGGAAGAAGGACTCTTTCTCTAAGGGCTTAGTAAAGATGTCGGCCAATTGGTCTTTGGTTTCAACAAATTCGATTTCGACATCGCCCTTGAGATTGTGATCTCTTATAAAATGATGTCTAATTTCAATGTGTTTTGTTCGCGAATGAAGAACAGGGTTCTTCGTCAAGCATATGGCACTAGTATTATCACATCTAAGAGGGATATGATCAAGACTTAGGCCATAGTCCAAGAGTTGTTGTTTCATCCATAGGATTTGAGCGCAACAACTCCCCGCGGCTACATATTCAGCCTCGGTTGTGGACAACGCAGCACTTACTTGTTTCTTGCTAAACCAAGAAACGAGAGAGCTACCGAGCAAATGGCAAGTGCCACTAGTGCTCTTGCGGTCCAATTTGCATCCAGCAAAATCGGAGTCGGAATAGTCAACGAGTTGGCATGAAGAACCTTTGGGGTACCATAGACCCACATTTGTAGTACCAACAAGGCACTTCAAAATCCGTTTTACCGCAGTAAGGTGAGACTCCTTCGGACACGATTGATAACGGGCGCATAAGCACATGCTAAACATGATTTCCGGATGACTAGCAGTAAGATAGAGAAGAGAGCCGATCATACCTCGATACTTCTTAGTGTCGACTTCCTTACCTTTCTCATCTTTGTCTAGATGACCGGATGTGCTCATGGGAGTCGCCATTGCTTTTGCATTGTTCATTTCAAATCGTTTCAGCAATTCTTTGCAATATTTGGCTTGGCAAATGAACGTACATTCTTTCATTTGCTTTACTTGTAATCCCAAAAAGAATGTTAACTCACCCATCATAGACATCTCAAATTCGCTTGTCATTAAATCGGAAAATTCCTTGCATAAGACATTGTTAGTAGCATCAAATATGATATCATCCACATATATTTGAACTAATAAAATATCATTGTTTTTATGCTTAACAAAAAGGGTGGTGTCAACTTTCCCCCTAATGAAATCATTTTCCAATAGAAATTTACTCAATCTTTCATACCAAGCTCGGGGAGCTTGTTTTAAACCATAGAGAGCCTTTTTGAGTTTGAAAACATGATCGGGAGATTTAAAATCTTCAAAACCGGGGGGTTGTTCAACATAAACTTCTTCTTGTATAACACCATTTAGAAAAGCACTTTTCACATCCATTTGATATAAATTGAAATTCATAGAAGAGGCAAAAGCGAGCAATAGACGAATAGCTTCTATTCTAGCTACGGGAGCATATGTTTCTTCATAGTCAATACCCTATTCTTGATTATAGCCTTTTGCTACAAGCCTAGCTTTGTTTCTAGTGATTACACCATTTTCATCTAGTTTGTTTCGAAAAACCCATTTCGTACCAATTATGGTATGATTTTGGGGTCTTGGCACCAAATCCCAAACGTCATTCCGTTTGAATTGGTTAAGCTCCTCTTGCATTGCCAAGGTCCAAAATTCATCCCCAATTGCTTCGGAGATGGTTGTTGGTTCAATTTGAGACACAAAAGCAGTATGTCCTAAGGTGTTCTTAAGGGAGTTTCGGGTACTTACCTTTTCTCCGACGTCGCCAATTACCTGTTCGAGAGGGTGATCTTTGATTGTCCTCCACTCGTTAGGCGTTTTCGTTTCATTCTCCAATTGTGGCGCTTCCTCCGTTGGTTGTTCCAAGATTTCATCTTTATTTTCCTTAGGCGTTTTCACTTGTATTTTGTCGTTCAAGCTATCTAAAATACCTACAAGACACCGGAATCCTTTCTCGCCAAGCGAGCATTATTTTCGGCAAATACAACATGAGGGGATTCCTCCACAGTTTCGGTTCTTTTATTAAAAACCCTATATGCTTTGCTACGTGAGGAATAACCAATGAAAATTCCCTCATCGGACTTAGCATCAAATTTTCCCAATTGATCTTTGCCATTGTTATAAATAAAACATTTACAACCGAATACTCTAAAATGGGAGATATTTGGTTTCCTTCCCTTGTAGAGTTCATAAGGTGTCTTCATGAGTATTGGCCTTATGACTACTCTATTTAAGATGTAGCATGCGGTACTCACGGCATCCGCCCAAAAATGTTTGGGAATCTTGGCCTCTTCGAGCATGGTTCTAGCCATCTCTTCGAGACACCTATTTTTCCTTTCCACCACCCCATTTTGTTGTGGTGTACGTGGAGCGGAAAAGGTATGCTCGATACCGAGTTCGTCACAAAAGTCCGCAAAGAGATTGTGATCAAACTCTCCCCCATGATCACTTCTAATTGAAGTGACGGTTGTTTCCTTCTCGTTTTGAACACGCTTAAGAAAATATTTAAAATTCTGAAAAGCATCACTTTTATTGGCAAGAAAAAAAGTCCAAGTAAATCTAGAATAATCATCAACAATCACAAAAGCATAACGATTTCTTCCTAGACTTTCAATGCGAGATGGTCCAAATAAATCCATGTGAAGCAATTGCAATGGTCTAGAAGTTGAAACAATGTTTTTCGATTTGAAAGATGCTTTTGTTTGCTTCCCTTTTTGACAAGAATCACAAATAGAGTCATTTTCAAATTTCAAATTGGGAAGACCAATAACTAAGTTTTGTGAAATCAATTTGTTCAAAAGATGCATGTTTATATGAGCAACTCTACGATGCCATAGCCAAGTATCATCCTCTTTGCTCATAAGGCAATCCACATATTCGGGTGAGGAATTAGCAAGATCAACCATATAAATATTATCCACTCTAAAACCACGAAGGATAATTTTAAAATCACTACGTCTAAACACTAAGCATTCATCCGAATCAAATAGGGCAAGATTTCCCTTGTCACATAATTGACTTATGCTCAAGAGATTATGCTTTAAACCTTTCACAAGTAATATATGCTTAATAGAGGAATTTTCATCCTTACCGACCGATCCGATGCCAATAATCTTTCCTTTATTGTTATCCCCAAAAATCACACTTCCTCCTTCTTTGTGTTCTAGTTGAAGGAATTTGGATTCGTCTCCCGTTATATGTTTGGAGCATCCACTATCAAGGTACCATAGTACACTTGATCCCTTCAAACATACCTACAAAACAAGTTAATGCGTTTTAGGTACCCATGCCATTTTGGGTCCTTGAGGGTTAGGCATATTATAATGATGCGATTGAGTGATATGTCTATGTCGTGTAAAGCATGCAGGGGCAATATGACCAATGCGTCTACAATAATGACAAGTCACGTTGGGGTTATGCATCCTTCTAGGTTCATAGTAACTTGATGGACGAAAATGAATTACTCTATTTTCATTATGGCTATTGCACTTTCATGAGAACCATTTCTCCTACTATTAGTTCTAAAATGAGCAGCGTTTCTAGAGTAATGATCAAGTCTAGATGTTCTAAGAGGTTCAAAACTCCTTCTAGTGTTTGGCCTAGAATATGCATCATTTCTAGGGTAGTCATTTCTAGGTGGTAAGTCATTTCTAGGTCTTCTAAAATGTTCAACACTTGGTCTAGCATGCATATTTGTTCTAGGATTGCTATTTCTACAATAAGCATTTGTTTTATTAATCCTATGTTGAGCCTTAGGTGGTTGGGGTTTGGCGTCAACCTTTTCTTTAGGCTCATTCTTAAAGCCTATGCCATGCTTGGTTGATTTCAAATTAACAAGGACCTTATTCAAATTTTTGTGGGAAGAATTAAACTTATCTAAGGTACCTTTAAGTCTATCTACCTCAGTTTCGAGATTCATGCAAGAAGAGCAATTTTTAATAGAACTTTCGGGCTTGTCGGCGCTTCTTTTTCCGAAAAACTTGTTTTCCTCTTTCAGCTTCTCATTTTCTAAAACCAGTTTTTCTAACTCCTTTTCTTTCAAAGAAAGCTGTTTTTGAAAATCTTTTTCTTTTAGAGAAGCATTTTCTTTTATGCTCTTGACAGTTTTTGAAGCTTTAATAAATTCAGTATGTAGCTCATCAAAAGCAGTTCGCATTTCTTCAAGAGTAAAGAAGTTTTTAGAAGAGATTTGACATACCTAATCTTGCTTGTCTTCTTGCGCCATAAGACAAAGGTTTGCGGCTTCGTCTTCTTCTTCTTCGCTTGACTCATCTCCGGAGTCTCCTCCCCAAGAAATGTATGCACGTTGCTTCTTAAAAGGTTTCTTCTCCTTTTTGATGTTTGGGCAATTTGATTTGATGTGCCCGGTTTCACCGCATTCATAGCACTTTATTTGCTCGCCTTGCTTTTTGCCCTTTCGTTCATACTCCTTTCGCATGAACTTTTGAAATCTTTTGATAACGAGTCCAAACTCGTTGTCTCCGTCCTCATCAACTTGAGGTTGGGTTGTGCTTGCCTTAAGCGCTATTCTTTGCCTCCTTTGATCATCAACAAGGGGGTTAAGTATAGTAGACTCATAAGTCTTAAGGTTACCTCTTAATGCGTCGATGGTGACATTTGAGACGCCTATGGATTCTTGAATTGCGTCGGCCTTTGATCGCCATGCCGGAGTGAGACTTCTAAGAATTTTTCGAACAAGTTCTCTATCCGTGAATGTCTTCTTGAGGGCATGTAGGTCATTTACGATTATTGAAAATCGTTCGAACATTTCATCCACCTTTTCACCTTCCTTCATGTGAAATAATTCATAAGCATGGGTTAGGAAATCAATTTTAGCTTCCCTTACCTGGTCCGTACCTTCGTACGTAATTTCCAGCTTGTCCCACATTTCCTTTGCCGTTGTGCAACACGATATTTTCCTGTAATCGTCAGCATTTATAGCACAATATAATAAATTAATTGCTTTAGCATTATTTTGAACCTTTCGGATATCATCCGCGTCATATTCTTCTTCGGACTTGGGAACCCATTCGTTTTCAACCTTTTTGGTTGGAATTTGATTTCCCTTTGTTATCACCTTCCAGAGATGAAAATTGTTTGCTTGAACGAAGATTTTCATCCTCTCCTTCCAGTACGTATAGTTTGTACCGTTGAATAGTGGTGGTCGGGTGGAGCACTGTCCTTCCTCTATTCCTGCAAAAGAATCACGAGTAGAAGCCATGGAAGTTTCTCTCAAACTGTTAAGTCTTCAGAGAGTTGGGCTCTGATACCAATTGATAGATAATACGCTTAACGCTAGAGGGGGGTGAATAGCGTTATAATAAAATTTAGCGTAAACTTGCGGAAATTAAAATTTGCAGGAAATAATTAAGTGCGTTAAATAAACAAAAGGAAAGAACGCACCGATGTATTCTGGTTCACCAGAACACGTGGCAAGTCCAGTCCCCGAGAGACTCTCTCGAGATTTTCCACTAACTTGTCAAGCTTACGGGTGCTCAACAAACCATTACAACTTAAGGACACACGCCTTAAAACCTTTGCTCGGAGATACAACACTCCAAGACTTCAACCAAGGAAACACAAGTTCCTTACAACAAGAGAATCACAATTCTCTTACAAGTGTACAAAACACTAAACACTCAAACAAAACACTCCTTAATGAGTAGATATGAGTAAAAGAAGTAAGCTCAAGATCACAACAACTATGGACAAGACTTTGGCTCTTAAAAGCTTTATGAAATGAATATAAAATGATAAACAATAGTATGCATGCTTATAGCAATAGAATGATCAGTTGTTGTGTGTTGTTGTGTTTAAAACACTGAAATGAAGCTGTATTTATAGTTGAAAAACTTTGCATTACCGTTGCCTAATTGCCAATTAAGAGTTGCTGATTTTACTGAGTGACAATCGATTGTCAAGAAGCCACAATCGATTGTTTGCCAATCGTTCCAGAAATCAATCCCAGATTTTACGCTTAACAATCGATTGTCCAAGATCAACAATCGATTATTGGTAACGTTCAAAAAATCATTTCCAGATTTTACGTAAAACAATCGATTATACCAAATCAATAATCGATTATTCAGCAACGTTCAAAAAATCCTTTCCAGATTTTAATTTCCAAAATCGATTGTACAAAATCAACAATCGATTATTCAGCAACGTTCAAAAAATCTTTTCCAGATTTTAATATCAACAATCGATTGTACAAAATCAACAATCGATTACCTGACGGTATTTGAAAACTTTACGACAACGGTCAGCTTCACAATCGATTGTGCAATGTTAACAATCGATTATTTATCAGATTTTGAAAATCATTTTAGACACTGCCTCGTGACAATTGATTGTTATATACTCACAATCGATTATTTAATAACTTTGAAAAAGTCTGGATGACACTGCCTCAACACAATCGATTGTCATATGTTCACAATCGATTATTTTGTGACTTTTAAAAATCTGATGGACTGTCTCTTCACAATCTATTGTCATTAGCTTCACAATCGATTATTCTGTGTTTTGAAAAACTTTGATGTACACTGCCTCATCATAATCGATTGTCATAAGGTTCACAATCGATTGTCATGCAGGTTTGAAAAACCTGATGCTCACTGCCTTAACACAATTGATTGTCATTAGTTCACAATCGATTGTCATGCAGTTTTGGCTTAACATAATCAATTATCATAAGTGCATAATCGATTATCATAGTCCAGTTATTAGAGGCATGTTTAAAAATCATTTTGACTCATGAAAATATGCATGATTTAAAATCATTTAGCATTAAATTAAATATGCATGATTTTGTACAAATAGTTTTACGAGAGAAGCCATATCATGAGTCAAGTTGTAGAATCAGGAACACAATTAAGAACGACTCATTTAAACTATAAAACTTTGTCTTGTGCTTGAATCTCGTTATGCATCAATTATGCGTTTGTACTTGAACTTCGTCATATATCAATTTGCGCTTCGTTTGTCATTCATCAAAACCTACACATAAGAATACACGTTTTAGTATAAAGCCTTGAGAACGTGTTTCCAACATCAGGAACCTCCTAGATAATGGGATTTAGTTATTAAAATTCTCACGACCCTCCTAGATAATCGAATTTAATTTAAAAATTTCAGGACCCTCCTGGGTAATGGGATTTAGTTTTAAAATCTTTAGGACCCTCCTCGATAATGGGATTTAGTTTAAACTTTTTAGGACCCTCCTAGATAATAGGATTTTGTTCTTAAAATTTTCAGAACCCTTCTGGATAATGGAATTTAATTTAGAGTTTTCAGGTCCTATCTGGATAACGAGGGAATACAACTCAAGTTTTAGAAATCAGATGCCCACCTGGAAAACAAGGAAATATAATTCAAGTTTTGATAATAAGGTACCCATCTGGAGAACAAAGGAACACAATTCGAGTTATGGCAGTCAGACACCCACCAGGAGAATAAGGGAATAGAACTCAAGTTTTGATATTCAGGCACCCACCGGGAGAACAAGGGAACATAATTCGAGTTTTGGCAGTCAGGCACCCACCAAGAGAATAGGAGAATACAATTCAAATTTTGGTAATCAGGCACCCACCTGGAGAACAAGGGAACACAATTTGAGTTTTGACAGTCAGGCACCCACCTAGATATCAAGGGAATACAGTTCAAGTTTGTGGCAATCAGGCGCCCACCTTGAGAACGAGGGAACACAATTTGAGTTTTGGCAGTAAGGCACCCACCTAGAGAATAAGGGAATATAATTCAAGTTTTGGTAACCAGGCACCCACCTGGAGAGCGAGGGAACACAATTTGAGTTTTGGCAGTCTGGAACCTACCTGGAGAACAAGGGAATACCTTTCAAGTTTGTGGCACTCTGGAGCCACTTGAAGAACATAGAAATATAATTCAAGTTTTGGTAATCATGCACCCACCTGGAGAACAAAGGAGCACAATTCGAGTTTTGGCAATCAGATTGCCACCTGGAGAATAAGGGAATACAATTCAAGTTTTGGTAATCAGACACCAACCTGGATCAAGTGAAGGCAATTCGAGTTTTGGCAGTCATGTACCCACCTGGAGAATAAGGGAATATAATTCAAGTTTTGGTATTCAGGCACCCACCTGGAGAACAAAGAAACACAATTGAGTTTTGGCAGTCAAGCACCCACCTGGAGAATAAGGGAATAAAGTTCAAGTTTATGACAATCAGACGCCCATATGGTGAACAAGGGAACACAATTTGAGTTTTGGCAGTTAGGCACCCACCTGGAGAATAAGGAAATACAATTCAAGTTTTGGTAATCAGGCACCCACTTGGAAAATAAGGGAATACAATTCAAGTTTTGGCAGTCAGGCACCCACCTGAAAACAAGGGAACACAATTCGAGTTTTGGCAGTCTGTCACCCACCTAGAGAACAAGGGAATACAGTTCAAGTTGGGAGATCAAGCGCCTACCTGGAGAACAAGGTAATGCAGCTCAAGTTTTGGCAATCAGGCGTCCACCTGGAAAACAGGGGAATATAGTCTGGTTTTTTTGGTGATCAGGTAACCACCTGGGTAACGAGGGAATACAACTCAAGTTTTGGAAATCAGGTGCCCACCTGGAGAACAAGGAAATATAATTCAAATTTTGGCAATCAGGCACCCACCGGGAGAACAAGGGAACATAGTTCAAGTTTTGGTAATCAGGCACCTACCTGGAGAACGAGGGAATACAGTTCAAGTTTTGGCAATCGGGCGCCCTCCTGGAGAACAAGGGAATACAGTTCAAGTTCTTGGCAATCAGGCGCCCACCTGGAGAACAAGGGAATACAGTCCAAGTTTTGGCAATCAGGTGCCTGCCTGGAGAATACAGGAATACGGTTGAAGTTTTTGGCAATCAGGCGCCCACCTGGAGAATTAGAGAGTACAGTTCAAGTTTTTGGTAATCAGGTGCCCACCTGGAGAACAAGGGAATACAGTTCAAGTTTTTGGCAATTAGGCGCTCACCTGGAGAACAAGGAAATACAGTTTAAGTTTTTGGCAATCAGGCGCCCACCTGGAGAACAACGGAATATAGTTCAAATGTTGTCAATCAGGCACCACCTGGAGAATAAGGGAATTCACTTCAGAATAAAAATTCAAGCCAGCAACAAAAGAAGCTCGTGGCAAGAATGTGAGTCAATAGTCCGAGGTGATCAGCATAAGTTAGTCATAATAAAGAAAAAAAGAGAAAAAGGCAAGAAGTTAATCCAGATGCAGAAGTTGATGAACGATGTGGGCTGCTCAAGACATGTCCGAGGTCACAAGCATCGTGCGTCCGGTCCTGATCCAAAAGGCTGTGGAAGAATGAACTAGCACCTGTAACTAGCAAGCGCCAAGGTTTGAATCCAAAGTCAGCATGAAGAACCATTCAAGACTCGAGATCAAGCTCCAGAAGACTTATAGATTGGAATCTTGCAACTCATACTTGATAGGCTTAGTTAGTCTTTTCATTTCTTTGATTTGGATGTAATAACAGGACCGCGGACCAGAACCTCAGGGAATGGCACCTTGACCGGATCTTCACCTCGGCATACTACATCATCTCACTTACTCCCGAACTACACTGACATGGTTCCTTTATAGCCAAGGATATGTAGGCAACCTCGAAAGTAAGTTGCGGTCAAACCTTTCAAAAATGCTTCCCATGGAATATTCAAGCGAGCAAAAATTGCTCGTACCCGCTCACTTTATCTTTGGACGAAAACTCTCTGTGTTTCCGAGCAAAGAGGGGCAGCTGTGAGCATATGATTTTTCCCCTACATGAAAATAACTCCTAAAAATAGATCAAAAAATAATTTCTATTAATTTTAAGAATTTCTTTTTTGTTTATTTGCATTTCATGCATGTCTAATATTTTTAAACTATAGAAAAAGTCCTAAAATTTGTCATTTTTACATATTTAACTTTTAGTCTTAAGAAATTAGTGTTTTTACTTAGTTTTAAGTTAATTAGTTGTTAAAAATAATAAAGAATTTCAATTTCTACCAAAATAGATTAATTTAGTATTTTATTTAATAAAAGAAAAGAAAAAGGGAAAAATAAAAGAAAAGGAAAATGGGGAAAAGAAATTGGCTTATTCTTGGTGTATTGGGCCACCCCAAAGAATAAATTCAATGGCCCAATTACCTTATACCAACCTAGCCCAGACCATTGACGCATTAACCCTTCTGCTATTTATACCCTAAACAAACATTACGGAGTGGGGGGGAGAGACTGGAAAAAGATCAGAGTGATCTGCCGAAATTCACAAAGGGATAGACCCCTCCCCCTACAAAATCTCATCTCCCTAAGGACCTAATTACTCTAAGACCTATACTACAAAATGAATCCACCGTTTCCACGCTTTTTCAGAGAAAAGAGACGCTAGACATTAGACTCCAAAAGTCAGAAGAGATCCTGGCCAGAAGCTCAGTGGAAACACCATGAACACGACGAGAATCCATGAAGACCATCGACCTCCACACACACATACACGCGAAAGAACACGGAGATACAATTGCTTCAGTCATGTTGATTTTCAGATTTATAATGAAGTCTGTATGAATTTCAGAGCTTCATTCCTTTATGATTTTAATAGAAACTGACTCAAGTCCGGTCATGGAGTTTTGTTGAGCTTTACTGCTACTTTGTCAGATTTTTGCCTCGCTCGAAGTATTTTTATAGAATTCATTAAAATCTGAAATTTTTCTTTTTTTGAATTTTAGGAATTAATTGTATGATTTTTTGTGTTTATTTGTGTTTTTGTGCATTTTTAATATAATTCATATAAATACAAAACAGAATAGCATGTTTGCATTTAGAACTTAATTTTTACATTTTTTAGGTTTATTAGTTAATTAATATTGAAAATACGAAAAAAATAACAAAAATAGTTCTTTCGCATTTATTCTTTTAATTTGTCTTACTTTTCTTTATATTAGGAGTTAGTTAAATTGGAAATTAATTAGTGTAATTTTAGAATGAATTTGGATCTTTATTTTTAATTTTGCATATATAATAAAAAATCAACCAAAAAAAAGAAAAAGAAGAGGAAGAAAAAAACAAATAAAAGAAAAGAATTAAGTGAAGAGGAAATAGACAAACATGTGTAAATATGGGCCACTTGCAATTAAATCCAACCCAAAACTCCTGAACCCATCCAAATCGGTCCAAACCTGTCCCCTAATCTGGTCTCTCATCATAGACACCCCAAAACGACGTCGTTTTGGGGCACATAATCTCAGTC
Organism: Nicotiana benthamiana; assembly: GCA_034376525.1. NCBI lineage: Eukaryota > Viridiplantae > Streptophyta > Magnoliopsida > Solanales > Solanaceae > Nicotiana > Nicotiana benthamiana. Next base: position 81,521,056 of record CM067325.1, on the reverse strand, counting down.
GTCCAATTCCCATCATCTAACTGTCAATATTTGGCCTCAATTTTGAATAAAAATATCTGAAACTATTCATAACCGTAGAGACAAAGTCCACCCTCCTCGTACAAATTACTCACCGGTGTAACACCACCGACATACCACCGCTCCTCCGCCGTCCGGAAACCGCCTCCACAGGCGGCCGGTCTCCAATCGACCCCAAATTAACATTGTTTGCTCCCCGTCTCCTCCTCGTTCTGACCCCCCAAAAACCAACCCTCAAATCCCGGCCAAAGTTCTCGAATCTTCGTCCAAAGGAGTGACTACTCCGCCGACCATGGCGGTGCCGACTCCAATAGCCACCAAAAACACACCCTAGCCTCCCATTTGCCTCCTCTACCCAAAATCGAACCCCATTTCAAATGAACAACCCTGAAAATGCTCGAATTTTAGATCTGAGAACTGATTATTTTTCTTAGAGGACTGTCAAATCTCGATTTGAATTCTCAAATGAATATATATGTTTGTTCTTACCAAGAACAAATATATAACTCTATTTGGGGATTCGATTTGAATCCAGTCGAGTTGTGAAGACCCAAAATCAGTAAGTTTTACATTGTTATTCAATTATGCTTTATTTTTCTGATGATTCTATTTTCATGATTTGATTTTAAGTTTCTGACCATGTTTAGTTTCTGGGCCTTAAATTATTCATTTTTCTTTTAATTAGCCTAATTAAATTTTATTTTTTATTCTATGCTTATAATGTTTTACTTCCTGACCGATTATATTTTCATTTTTTCTTTGAATGATTTTGTTTTACATTATTGGTTGATTCTTCTTAGTTTAATTAGAAATTTATGCTTATGTTTAGTTCCTAAACCTTTGATTATTCATTTTTTTAGTCTGCTTGATTTTGATTTTTGTTTATAGAGTAATTTGAAGGAATGTCGACCTAATCTGGATTCATGGCCCAATATTATTAGGACTTTCAGTTTGCTCAGTATTAAAAAAAAACATTTAATACTAGAGTTTTCAAAATAGCTTTGGTTATAGTTAAATCTCTAGGTTTCATTAATAGTAATTCCTTATTTCTAATGTTAGGTGATCTTAGTTTGTCTGGATATAGATGTTTAGTTTTGTTTAGTTTAAGCTAAAAATTATTAATCAGTTTTTGAAAGTTGATATGGCAAAAAGGGTAATTTAAGTAGTTTAAAAGGCTAGTATAGGTCTTGGAAAATAGGAATCTCACTTGGAACTGATTTGGAAACCCCTAAAACATTCTAAATGGGATTCCAATTAGAGTTTTGAGATAACAATGATATAACTTGGCCAACAAGTTAAGAACTCATGGACTAAGTGAATAAAATCTTAAAATAAAAGAGGGACTAAGAGGTAAACACAAAAGAAAAGGGGTTGCCCTAAGTTGTGGCTATAAATAGGCAAGTTAGTGTCTTCATTCACAAGTTTTTGAACAGTCTAAATCCACAAAAAATGGCCAGGTTTTTAACAATCTGAAAATCCATAAAAAATTTCCAAGTTCAGCAGTCTGAAATCCCTTAGAAAATTTCCAAAAGTTTTTGAAGTATACAAATCCTAGAAAATTCTTAACATTTCCAGAGACTCTAAAATCCCCATCAGTTAAAATACTCAAAAGTTAATATTTAGAATCCAATCCTTGCAATTCAAATGCAAAACAAAATCAGAAATGCTATCTAATTTGAGTACCTGAGAGTTTTCCTTCAAAATTAAATCATTTAGAGCTTCAAAACCAATAAAAATTTAAAAAAAGTATTGTTCCATTGAAAGTCATTTTAATTTCAAACTCTAGGTTTTGGATTTACATTATTTAGCTGGGTTTGATTACTGAGATGTTTTGGAGTTTTTCTTGGTTGGGTTTCAAGTGCTTCTAAGATCATTCAAAGGTGCTTGTTTGGGTTATCCCGGGTGAATTTGAACGGGTCTCCATGTGTGTTGGTTTAAATTGAATCTGGGGTTTGATATTGCTTTTCCCTGAGCTCGTGAACCATTGATTTGTTGCTTGTGTTGTTGAAATGCTACTGACCCTTCCTTTCTCTTTTGTTTCATCATGATACCAGGTGCACATCTTCAAATTCACCTCCATGTACCTTTGATTTGGGACTGAAATGCAGCATCATAAGCTGAATCCTTGTTGTTTTGTTTAATTTGGATCCTTATGTAATAATAATCAATTGTGTATTGGGTGATGAGGTTCAAGGAAGTTTAATTTGGATTTATATTCATTCTATATCTGAACTAGACTGTATGGACTGTTGTATTTTTAGCCTACCAATTTGGAATTGATTCACTACATGTCTGCATAAAAATGTGAACTCCAGGAGTCAACCATATTTTAGTATTAGGTTTTACATTGTATTAGCTTAAGGTCTCCTTAGTTATTGTCATTGTTATCAAATTCTGGATTAAGTACATTGGTATATCAGTGAGCTAAATAAAGCAATGAGATTGGAAGTAAATTGTGTCTTGCTTGTGATTTGAATGAAACTTGTTGTTTCCTTGTTTACAAAATCGTCAGGTCCATTTTATTTATGAATAGTATTGTTTGAATGCTGCAAAAAATAAAATTTTGGCTCATTTAGGAGCCCAGCGTGCCAAGGTTTTTGTCAACAGCCCACTCAGGCTAATATAGTTTGCTGAACAGCCTTTTGTGAAGATTGGATAAGTTTTCTTCGTGGGCAACAGCCCAATATGCTAAAGGTCGAGTACACATTCATACCGCTAATTTAATTTAACAATATATGCTTGAGCTTTTGAGTTGGATAGCAAGTTCAAGTTAAAAATTAATTAAGTCTTATCAAAGACGCATCTTCTATAAAATAATAGTTTGCTCTAAGATTGGCCTTTCAAATAATAAAAAGAGGTGCACCGCGCTGAACGGAATTCATAAATTGTGTGGCCCTCTTTAAATATTTATATTAAAATACTTAGCAATTTGGGACATGCCGTTAAGCGAGCTTCATGGCTTCCCGTAAAGATAATAACACGTTAGTCTCTTTAGGCGTGTCTTTAATAATTTAATCTACCTAAGTGCGGGTGCACATTTATGTCACCCAAATCTAATCTCAATGAAGTTGAAATATGTCAAAAAAAGCGGATGCATTTAGGTGACGTGGTTCGCGGCATGTTTTAACAACATTGCAATTGTCTTCAAAATGTTAAAAGCAGTAAAATAATTTAAAATCGCACTATAGGATGAGCATGTATAAAAATCAGAAATTTAGCCAATTATAATAGTTTAAGCGACCGCGCTAGAACCATGGGATCCAAGGGTACCTAATACCTTCCCTCGGATCAACAGAATTCCTTACTTAGAATTTCTGGTTCCCATACTCCATACGGGCAGTCGAAAATTTTTCTCGATTTGGGATTCTAATATAATATCACTTTAATTGAAAAAACTCCCTTATACGTGTTTATCCTTCAGAGTAACCGTGTAAAAATAAAACGTGACATTACTTGTTAGCTTTTTATGTGACATCTCTATATGTCCAAAAAGTTGGCTCTCATAAATCAAAAACTTCGTTCGAAAAATATACTCTAGAATCTGCTCACGCAAAGATGATGGGGCTTTTTTCGATTAACAATAATGTTTATATCTCTACGATGATGCATCAAATGAAGGAGATGAAAATCCGACAGATCTTTCGTGAGCAAAATGCAATTTGTAGAATACAGTCGGACCTCTTTATAACAGTATTATTTATTTTGAATTTGTTTGATTTTCATAGTGAATGATTGTCATACACTTATAACAATATTTGACATTTAAATATATTTTGGTTGTTATAGACAAAACTTATCCAAAAACAAATTATTATTTTTTTATAATATTATATATAAAAGATTGATAAATATTTAAATTCAAAATTTTAAAAGATATAAATATTTCACGAATTAAATGCTAAATAAATCTAATACATTATTAAAAAATTCTTAACTACACGCACAATATTAAAATCTAAGGCACACAATTAAAAATACGAATAGATTACATTTAGTTATTACATCTTCAATATTAGATATATCATGTGTACATCTTCAAAAAAAAAGAATGACATGTATATCTTCAAAAAGTATAAATAAATATTTTAAGTATTTTTTGACATTTTTTTAATGTAAAGATAAATTATTTGTAAATCTTTATTTATAAAAATATTTGATATGCATATATTCATGGAACAAACTGCTATCCTTAAGACGATATATATAGTTATTATAAGTTGCACATTAAAGTTACAAAATATTTGCTTAAATATTTAGAATTATTATTAGCACTAATCTTAGAAATCTACATAAATATTACAGAGGGATAAAATATAACATAAAAGATTAATTTTGAGAATTATTTAATTTTTATAATAAAAGATTATTATATATGAATGTTATTATAGAGTTTTCTATTGTATTAACTATAAGAAAATTCTAAAGATGTAAATTATTTTGTTTTTGTCCATCTACCAGCGCTGCCATATTTTGTTATGCCTAGCCTAAAGCAAATAAAAAGAGAGCAACTTTTGTTAGGAATATTTCGGCAAGTTCTTGTATGTAATATTTTTAACTAGAAATTGTAATATATTTCCGTTTTCCAAAAAATATTTTGAGAGTTTATATGATTTTTTGCTTAATCTCAACTGAATTTGTGTACAGAAGAAATACTATCTAATTTTTAATTTTCAAAAATATTTTAGAATTTTGAATTAAACTACTCAAATATTCATATTTATAAAGAAAATTTTTGTAACAATATCTGAGGTAATATATAACGAAAACATAGCTAACATCTTATTGCTTGAATTAGTCCTTGTCAATATAAACAATAATATTATTATATGAAATAACAAGTTTTATGTCTTATAAGAATGCTACATTATAAATAAGTGCGAAAAGAAAAGATGAAAGACGATTGGAGATGAGGAATTTCTGACAATCTATTGGCATATGTGAAGAAAGAATTTGGTTTGTCATTTCAATTTAATTTTGGGAAAGTTGAAGTATCTTTAATCAATTGTGATTATTCAGAAAATTATCACTTATTTTTAAATTAAATTTTATGTTTCCGAGACCTTAAAAACCTTTTTTAGTCTCGCTTCGATTTATTTGTACAGTCCAAGCGTGTAGCCGGAAAAGCTTAAGTATGAAAATCTGTGAAAAATGGTAAAATTTGGCTATAAAAAAAATTAATCTGACTTCGGTCAATATTTTAGGTAAACAGACCTGGACCCGTGATTTGAAGGTCCCGGAGGGTCCGTAGGAAACTATGAAACTTGGGCGTATGCCCAGAATCGAATTCCGAGGTCTCAAGCCCGAGAAATAAATTTTTAAAGGAAACTATTTTCTGAAATTGTTTAAGGAAATTTGAAATGAAATTTGGTTAGAACATGTTAGTATCGGGTGCTTTGCGACCGCACTCCATTTTTTGCGGCCTGCACAGTGTCACAAGTCTTCAGGTTCACTAGATTGTGCGGCCGCGGTCAGTTTTGTGCGTTCCGCACATAGGGTCTGTCAGAGGTATAAATAGACGGGACTTTCAGTTATTTTTCATTTTTCAAAACCCTAGAAACATAATAGGCGATTTTTCAAACAACCTTTCTTCTCCAAAATATTGGTAAATGATTTCTAACTCATTTTCTTCACTCCTTAAAATCTTTTAACATGATTTGAAGTCAAAATTAATGATTTTCATGGAAACAATTGGGTGTTTTAGGAAGAACCTAGGTGTGACGACCCAGCCGGTCGTTTTTAGAATTTACGCCTCGATCCCCATTAACTGCTTCCCCTATGTTTGTTTATGCTATTTTGATTTGCCGGGACGTTCGGTGTTGGGTTTCGGAGAGTTTTTTGGACACTTAGTCCCTAAATGAGAGCTTAATTGTTGGAAAGTGGTCCATAGTTAGAACAGTGTGAAGATGACCTCGGAACGGAAATTCGATGGTTCCATTAGCTCCGTTAGGCTTGGAATGCCGAAGAATGAATTTTTTTTGAAGTTTCCGGTCTGATAATGAGTTTTTGATCCGTGGAATGGAATGGAATTCTGGAAGTTGCACTAGCTCCGTCATGTCATTTGGGGTGTGTGAGCAAAATTTCAGGTCATTCGGACGTGTTTGATTGGGTTTTTCATCGAAATTGTAAATGATGAAATTGGAAGTTCTTGGGATTGAAAACTTGAATTAATCTAGTTTCCGACATTGTTTTTGCTGGTTTAAGGATTGGTACAAATTCGAATGAGTTATTAGGTGGTATTGGTGCTTTTGATTGAGGTTCCAGTGGCCCCGGGATGATTTTGGGTCGTTACGGGAAGATTGGAGATGTGTTGTTGCAGCTAAACCATTCTTGCTTCTTATATTTTCGCATTTGCGGCTTGGGACCCGCAGATGCGGTGCCCAGAAACGGAAAAATAGCCGCAGAAGTGGCTTTTCTCCTTTCCCTCAGAAACCGCATAAGCGGTGCTATTCCCGTAGAAGCGGAGCCGCAGAAGCGGCTAAGGCATCACAAAAGCAAAGCTGCAGAAGTGACTCAGGCATCGCAGATGCGGGATCCAGTGCTTCCTTAGTTTCCGCAGAAGCGGCTCATGTTCCGGAGAAGCGGGACCGCAGATGCGGTCCCTTGTCTCCAGAAGCGGAAATCCCTATTCATAAATAGTAAAATCGAGGGTTTAATTTCAAAGTTGGAAAAATCAAATTTGAGCTCGGGAGAAGGCAATTTTGAGAGGGTTTTGAAAAGGAGATTATTGGGTAAACCCATCATTAAAATTCGAATTGAGGATCAAAATTTGGAAAAAAATTGGGCAAAGCTTCATAGGCTAAACTATTGAGTTTTGAGTGGCTGTTTGACCTCCAATTTGGGAGATTTTTATATGGTTAGACTCGTGAGAGTATGAGGATACTAAAAATATAAAATTTATCCGATTCCAAGACGTTGGTCTAAAGGGCATTTTGGTTATTTTCCCTAATTTCGCGTCTTATCTTTGAATTAAATAGTAGAATCTATTTCTCTAGATGTTATTTATGATATGTAATTGAATTGAATAGATTTCAGCCATTTGGAGTTGTATACTCGTGGCAAAAGTGTGATTTCGAGTTGATTTTTGAGCCGATTCGAGGTAAATGGCTTGTCTAACCTTGTGTGAGGGACCTTTCCCCTAGGATATGTTAATTGTTAATTGAATGCCTTGTACTTGAGGTGACGAGCGCGTACTTGAGCTAATTATTGAAAAATATGGTTTTTAGTTAAGATATTGAGACTGGGTTTCTTTCGTGCTTGCTTTATTTTACTTGCAATTATAACCTGTGTTAGATTAGAAAGACATGTTTAGTTTATTTAACTTGCCTACTTGCTAAATTGCCTTAACTGCATTACGTGAAGCATGTTAGGCCAGAACTATGTGTTGCTTTGTATTGTTGTACCTTATTTCTGAATATTCTCTCATTGTGGTTGTGCATTTACATTGGGACTACGGGCGTGAGATTATTATAGCTCCCCTCCCCCCCCCCCCATGTTTGTTTACTTTGGGACTATGGGTTAGATTCCCGGTAAATACCCCAGCACTTTATTTTAGGACTACAGGTTAGATTCTCGGTAGATCGCCCTTGTACTTTGTTTTGGAACTACGGGTTAGATTCCCGGTATATCCCCCTGCATCTTTACTTTGGGACTACGGGTTAGATTACAGGTAGATCCCCCCTGCTCATTGAATTCAGGCCATATTTCGACTCATTCGTTATTATTTTTATTGATGATATTTTGGTGTATTCACGGGGTCGGGAAGATCCTGAGCAGCACCAGAGGACCGTGCTTCAGACCTTGAGGGAGAAGAAGTTATATGCAATGTTCTTAAAATGTGAGTTTTGATTGGATTGAGTGTCATTAATAGGCCACATGATTTCAAGCGAGGGCATTCAGGTAGATCCGAGAAATATAGAGGTCGTGCAGAGTTAGCACAGGCTGTCCTCAGCCATAAAGATTCGCAGTTTCCTTGGCTTGGCGGGTTATTACCGTCGTTTTGTGGAGGGGTTTTCATCGATTGCAGCCCCTATGACTAGGTTGACCTAGAAGGGTGCTCCATTTCAGTGGACAGAGGAGTGTGAGGCAAGCTTTCAGAAGCTCAAGATAGATTTGACTACAACCCATATCCTGATATTGCCTACTGCTTCGGGATCTTGTACAGTTTATTGTGATGCCTCACGGGTTGGCCTCGGAGCGGTGTTGATACAGGACGCTAGGGTGATCGCCTACATGTCCAAGCAGTTGAAGATATATGAGAAGAACTACCCTATCCACGACCTTGAGTTAGTTGCTGTTGTTCATGCCTTGAAGATCTGGCGTCATTATTTGTACGGTGTGCCTTATGAGATTTATACTGATCATAGGAGTTTGCAACAGTTGTTTAAGCAAAAGGATCTAAATTTTTGCTAGAAGAGGTGGTTAGAGTTGCTGCAAGATTATAATATTACTATTCTGTATCACCCGGGCAAGGCCAATATAGTAGCGGATGCCTTGAGTCGTCGGGCGAAGAGTTTGGGGAGTTTGGCATATTTACCAGCTTCAGAGAGACCTATGCAATAGATGTCCATGCCTTAGCTAGTCAGTTTGTGAGATTAGATCTTTCAGAGCCCAGTCGGGTTCTAGCATATGTGGTTTCTCGATCTTTATTGTTTGATCGTGTCTGGAGCGGCAGTATGATGACCCTTATTTCCTTGTCCTCAATGACACGGTTCAGCACGGCGATTCCAGAGAGGTGACCATTGGAGATGACGGGGTATTGAGGATGCAGGGTTGAATTTGTATGCCCAATATTGATGGGCTTTGGGAGTTGATTTTATTAGAGGCTTATAGTTCGCGGTATTTCATCCATATGGGCGTCGCGAAGATGTATCAAGACTTGAGACAGCAATATTGGTGGAGGCGTATGAAGAAGGATATAGTTTGATATGTAGCTAGACGCCTCAACTGTCAGTAGGTGAAGTATGAGCACTAGAGACCAGGTGGGTTGCTTCAGCAAATAGAGATTCTAGAATGGAAATGGGAAAGGATCACCATGGATTTTGTAGTTGGTCTCCCTCAGACTGCGAAGAGGTTTGATGCCATTTGAGTGATTGTGGACGGGTTGACCAAGTCCACTCATTTTATCCCTGTGTGTACTACTTATTCATCGGAGCGGTTGGCGGAGATTTATATACGGGATATTGTTCGTCTGCATGGTATTCTAGTTTCTATTATTTCGGACAAAGGTACTCATTTCACATCACGGTTCTGGAGAGCCGTTCAGCAGGAGTTTGGTACTCGGGTGGAGTTGAGCACATTTTTTCACCCCCAGATGGACGGACAGTTCGAGCGCACCATACAGATTCTTGAGGATATGATACGTGCGTGTGATTGAGTTTGGAGGGTTTTGGGACCAGTTCTTTCCATTGGCGGAGTTTGCTTACAACAACCGTTATCAGTCCAGCATCCAGATGGCGCCGTATGAGGCTTTATATGGTAGGAGGTGCGGGTCTCCGGTGGTTTCGTTTGAGCCGGGTGAGGCCAGGCTATTGGTCACAGAGTTGGTTCGGGATGCATTGGAGAAGGTCAAGGTGATTCAGGATAAACTGTGTACGACCCAGTCCAGACAGAAGAGTTACGCGGACCGGAATGTTCGTGATGTTGCATATATGGTTGGAGAGTGGGTTTTGCTTCGGGTTTCACCTATGAAGGGTCATGAGGTTTGGAAAGAAAGGAAAGTTGAGTCCAAGATTCATTGGCCCTTTTGAGGTTCTAAGACGTATTGAGGAGGTTGCTTATGAGCTTGCCTACCTTCCGGCTTGGCAAGAGTTCATCCGGTATTTCATGTTTCGATGCTCCGGAGGTATCATGGTATCCTATGTTGAGGAGACAGTGGCTATATTGGACAGGCAGGTCAGGAAGTTGAGGTCAAAGAACATCGCTTAAGTAAAGGTTCAGTGGTGGGGTCAGCTGGCTGGGGAGGCGACTTGGGAGACCGATCAGGATATGCGCAGCCGATACCCTCATCTTTTCACTACTTCAGATATGTTCTCTATGCTCGTTCAAGGACGAACGAATGTTTAAGTGTAAGAGGATGTGACTACCCGGCCGGTCGTTTTTGGAATTTACGCCCCGATCTCTCATTAACTGCTTACCTTAAGTTTGTTTTTGCTATTTTGGTTTGCTGGGATGTTCGGTGTTGGGTTTCGAAGAGTTTTTGTGATACTTAGTCCCTAAATGAGATCTTAAGTGTTGGAAAGTGGTACGTAGACGGAACAGTGTGAATACGACCTCAGAATGGAAATCTTATGGTTCTGTTAGCTCCGTTAGGTGATTTCGGGGTTAGAGGTCCGTAGCTCATTAAGGCTTGAAATGCCGAATAATGAATTTTTTTTTGAAGTTACCGATCCGATAGTGAGATTTTGATCCGAGGGTCGAAATGAAATTCCGGAAGTTGCAGCAGCTCCATCATGTCATTTGGGATGTGTGCGCAAATGTTGGGCCATCCGGATGTGTTTTGTTTGGATTTTTGATCGAAATTGTATTTTGATGAAATTGAAGTTCTTGGGATCGAATCCTTGATTTAATCGAGTTTCCGACATTTTTAGGTTGTTTAAGGATTGGTACAAGTTCGAATGAGTTATTAGGTGTTATTGGTGCTTTTGGTTGAGGTCCCGGGGCCCCAGGATGATTTCGGGTGGTTAACGGGAAGATTGGAGATGTGTTGCAGCAGCTGAACCATTGCTGCGTGTGGTATTTTTGCATCTGCGACTTGGGAACCGCAGATGCGGCGCCAAAGAATCGGCTAAAGGGCTATAGAAGCGGCTTTGCTCCTTTCCCTCTGAAACCGCATTAGCGGTGATATTCCTACAGAACTGGAGCCGCAGAAGCGGCTTAGGCATTGCAGATGCGGGATCTAGTGCTTCCTTAGTTTTTGCATAAGCGTCTCTTATTCTGCAGAAGCGGGACAGCAGATGCAGTCCCTTTTCTGCAGAAGCGGAAATCCCTATTCAGAAATAGTGAAATCGAGGGTTTAATTTCAAAGTTGGAAAAATCAAATTTTAGCTCGGGAGAGGGTGATTTTGAGAGGGTTTTGAAGAGGAGATCATTGGGTAACGTTTCTTTAATCCTTTCTAGTTATATTTGATCATTTTGTAGTTAAACCCATCATTAAAATTCGAATTGAGGATCAAAATTTGGAAAAAAAATTGGGCAAAGTTTCATAGGCTAAACTATTGAGTTTTGAGTGGGTGTTTGACCTCCGATTTGGGAGATTTTTTTATGGTTAGACTCGTGAGAGTACGAGGGTTCTAAAAATGTTAAATTTATTCGATTCCGAGACATTGGCCTGAAGGGCGTTTTGATTATTTTACCAAATTTTGCGTCTTATCTTTGAATAGTAGAATCTATTGTTCGAGATGTTATTTACGATATGTAATTAAATTAAATAGATTTGGGTCATTTGGAGTCGGATACTCGTGGTAAAAGTGTGATTTCGAGTTGATTTTGGAGTCGATTCGAGGTAAATGGCTTGTCTAACCTTGCGTGGGGGACCTTTCCCCTAATATGTTAATTGGTAATTGACTACCTTGTACGTGAGGTGACGAGAGCGTACTTGAGCTAATCGTTGAAAAGTCCAATTTTTATTGAAGATATTGAGACTGGGTATCTTTCGTACTTGCTTTATTTTACTTGCAATAACCTTTGTTAGATTAGAAAGACATGTTTAGTTGAGTTAACTTCCCTACTTGCTAAATTGCCTTAACTGCACTACATGAAGCATGTTAGGCTAGAACTATCTGTTGCTTTGTATTATTGTATCTCATTTTTGAATATTCTCTAATTGTTGTTGCACATTTACATTGAGACTACGGACGTGGGATTCCAGTAGCCCCCCCCCCCCATTTGTTTACTTTGGGACTACGGGTTAGATTCTCGATAGATCCCCCTGCACTTTATTTTGGGACTACGGGTTAGATTCCCGTTCGATCCCCCATGTACTTTGTTTGGGACAACGGGTTAGATTCCCGGTAAATCTCCCTGCACCCTTTCTTTGGGAATACGGGTTAGATTCCCGGTAGATCCCCCTGCACATTTAATTTGGGACTATGGGTTAGATTCCCGGAAGATTCCCCCCCCTGCTTATTGATATTGAAATGGACTATAAGATGGTATCCTGGGAGGTCCTCGTTATAAGTATTGATATTGAAATGGACTACTGGACGGTATCCAGGGAGATCTTCGTTGTTGGTATCGATATGGAAATAGACTACAGGACGATATCCTGGGAGATCTTCGTTATTGGTATTGATATGGAAATGGACTACAGGACGGTATCCTGGGAGATCCTCATTGTTGGTATTGACATGGAAATGGACTGCAGGATGGTATTCTGGGAGATCCTCGTAATTGGTACTGATATTGAGCTGTTTTACTCTGTGTTATCTTATCCCCGGCATGTTGATTGTTGTTTGTGTAACCTAACTTACTTCACAGTTGTATTCCATTATTCTGGTTACTGTATACTGTTGTAAGCATTCTTATTATCTTGTTTAATCTCAATAGGGCCATGACCTTCCTCGTCACTATCCCACCGAGGTTAGGCTTGGCACTTACTGAGTGCCGATGTGGTGCACTCATGCCCCTTTTGCGCATATTTTCTTGTGCAGATCCATGTACCTCTACTCAGGTGTACTATCCTTGAGGCGAAGAGATCTAGCGAAGACTTCGAGGTATATCTGTTGCGTCCCCAGACCAAGAGTCTCTATTCTGTTCCAGCTTTAGTAGTTATTCTATCCTTTTATTTCAGTTGTTTAGACATTCTGGAGTTAGAGAAGTATATTGCATTTCTATTAGCCTATGGTTCCCGTGAGTTTCCAGGTTTTAGGATGAGATTGTAGATTTCCGCGTTTTATTTTTTATTTGTATATGCCAAGAAGCACTTATATACCGTTTTCTTCTAGTTTTGCTTAATTTTGTAAGTATCTTAAATCTCCGCATTGTTAGGCTTACCTAGTTGTAGGAACTAGGTGCCATCACGACATGTTCATGGAGGGTGAACTAGGGCCGTGACAAGTTGGTATCAAAGCTCTAGGTTCATAGGAGTCATGAGAACGGGGCGGTTTATTAGAGTCTCGCTGATCAGTACGGAGAGGTCTGTACTTATCTACGAGAGCCTATGTAACTATTTAGGAAAAATCTTCACTTCATTGATTTCCTTGTTGTGCGATATTTTTGACATCGGATCTAAACTTCTGTCTTCTATTCTCTCACAGATGGTGAGGACACGCACTACTCGGGATGATCAGGAACCCGTGCCCCCTACTGTAGCTATCAGAGGCTAGGACCGGGGCAGAGGTTGAGGACGCGCACATGGTGCAGCCAGAGCACCTACACGAGCTGCTACCGAGGCACTTCCAGCAGATCCAGCCGGAGCCCAGGCACCTGGCACGCCTACTACTGCCATTACTACTCCAGCCCTTCAGTAGACGTTGGATTAGTTCATGTATATGTACACCACCTTGGCTTTGGCAGGGTTGCTTCCCCTGGCTGCAGCCACATCCCAGGCCGGGGGAGGAGCACAGACTCCCGCCGTCCACACTCCTGAGCAGCGAGTGTAGGTTGAGCAGCTCCCAGAGATCATTCCTATTCCGCCTGCAGTACCAGATCATCCCATGGATGGGGCAGCTACTTTTGAGGACGAGCAGCAGAGTTAGAGAGGTTCAAGAAGTATGATCCTCCGGCTTTTAGTGGATTATCAACAAATGATGCCTTGGGATTTCTAGAGGAGTGCCACCGTATTCTTCGCCCTATGGGCATGGTAGAGTCCAACGGGGTTTCCTTTACAGCTTTTCAGCTTCGGGGAGCCGCATATAATTGGTGGCACACATATGAGATAGATAGTCCAGTCGAGGCTGTTTCACTGACTTGGACCCAGTTCTCGGAGATGTTTATGAGAGAGTTTGTCCCTAGAGTCTCAGGGATGCATGGCGCGCAGAGTTTGAGCATTTGCGCCAGGGTGCAATGACCGTTTCGTAGTATGCTATTCATTATACCAGATTGGCCAGACATGCACCGACTTTGGTTGCTACTGTCCGCAAGAGAGTTTGCAGGTCCATTGAGGGTCTTATCCCACCTATCAGATCTAGCATGGCTTGAGAGTTGGAGATGGACATTCCTTATCAGCAGGTAGGGAGCATTGCTAGGAGGATCGAGAGTATACATGCTAGGGGGCGAGAGGAGAGAGAGACCGAGAGATCTTAAGAGTTGGGCCACTATTCTGGTGCATGTGCCCCAGCAGCAGGTCAACATCGTAGGGGTTTTGTAGGTTGCCCCATTCATTCAGCTCTTTCCAGCAGCCAACAGTGCTCCAGCTCCACCTGTACCTCTGGAACCTTACTATGCACATCCAGTTTTTAGCGCGCCTCCTGTGCGGGGTACTTCTAGAGGTTAGTCCAGCAGACCTTGCCCTAGTCAGTCACAGCTACCGCGCCCTCCCAAAGCTTGCTTCGAGTGTGTTGACACATTCCATATGGTTACGGACTGCCCCAGACTTGGTAGGGGTGCATCTTCACAGACTTCTCAGCCACAGCGTGCCCCGCAGGGTTCCCAGGATGTGATTACGACTCCAGTCGCTGCCCCACCCGCTCTTCTAGCTAAGGGTAGAGGCCAGGAGGTAGAGGTCTCCCTAGAGGGGGATGGCTGGCCAGATATTATGTCCTTCCTGCTCGTGCCGAGGCCGTTGCCTCTTATTCTGCTATCACATGTATTATATTGGCTTGCCATAAAGAGGCATCGATTCTATTTGATTTGGGCTCTACTTATTCTTATGTGTCTTCTTAATTTGCTCCGTATTTAGGTGCACCTCGGGATTCTTTGAGTTCCCCCATTTATCTTTCTACTCGTGTGGGGGATTCCTTTGTTGTTGACTATGTTTATCGAACATGTTAAGTTACTATTCATGGTTTTGAGACCAACGCAGATTTATTGTTACTCAACATGGTTGATTTTGAGATTATCTTGGGCATGGACTGGTTGTCGCCCCATCATGCTATTCTTGATTGTCACGCCTAGACCATAATGTTGGCTATGCAGGTATGCCGCATATTGAGTAGATTGGCACTTTAGACTACACTCCTAGTAAAGTTATCTCTTTCCTTAAAGCTCAACATATGGTTGAGAAGGGGTGTGTAGCGTATTTAGCCTATGTGAGAGATGTCAGTATGGATACCCCTTCTGTTGGTTCTGTCCCAGTGGTACGGGATTATCTCGATGTGTTTCCAGCTGATCTTCCGGGAATGCCACCTAATAGGGACATTGATTTTGGCATTGATATGTTCCCGGGCACTCAACCCATTTCCATTCCTCCGTATTGTATGGCTCCTCTTGAGTTGAAAGAGTTGAAGGATCAGTTACGAGAATTCCTTGATAAGGGTTTTATTCGACCCAGGTTTTCACCGTGGGGTGCTCCTATCTTGTTTGTGAAGAAGAAGGAGGGTTCTATGCGTATGTGTATTGATTATTTCCAGTTGAACAAGGTTACTGTAAAGAACCATTATCCTTTGCCTCATGTTGATGATATGTTTGACCAGCTTCAAGGCTCACAGGTGTTCTCTAGAATTGACTTGTGCTCAGGATACCATCAGTTGAAGATTCGGGAGCCAGATATCCCGAAGACTGCCTTCAGGACTCGGTATGGTCATTACGAGTTCCTTCTTATGTCATTTAGGCTGACTAATGCCCCAGTATCTTTTATGCATTTGATTCACAATGTATTAAGGCCATATCTCGACTCATTCGTTATTGTTTTTATTGATGATATTCTGGTGTACTCCCGGGATCGGGAAGATCATGAGCAGCACCTAAGGATCGTGCTTCAGACCTTAAGGGAGAATAAATTATATGCGAAGTTCTCAAAATGTGAGTTTTGGTTGGATTCGGTGGCATTCTTAGGCCACGTGATTTCGAACGAGGGAATTCGAGTAGATCTGAGGAAGATAGAGGTCGTGCAGAGTTGGCCCAGGCAGTTCTCAGCCACAGAGATTTGCAGTTTCCTTAGCTTGGCAGGTTATTACCGTTGTTTTGTGGAAGGATTTTCATCGATTGCAGCCCATATGACTAGATTGATCTAGAAGGGTGCTCCATTTCAGTGGACAGAGGAGTGTGAGGCGGCCTTTCAGAAGCTCAAGACAGCTTTGACTACAGCCCCTATTCTGATATTACCTACTGGTTCAGGATCTTGTACAGTTTATTGTGATTCCTCAGGGGGATGGCCTCGGAGCGGTGTTGATGCAAGACGGTAGGGTAATTGCCTATGTGTCCAGGCAGTTGAAGATACATGAGAAAAACTACCCTGTCCACAACCTTGAGTTAGCTGCTATTGTTCATGCCTTGAAGATCTAGCGTCATTATTTGTACGGTGTGCCTTGTGATATTTATGTTGATCATAGGAGTTTGCAGCACTTGTTTAAGAAGATGATCTAAATTTGCACCAGAGGAGGTGGTTAGAGTTGCTGAAAGATTATGATATTACAATTCTGTATCACCCGGTCAAGGCCAATGTGGTAGCGGATGCCTTGAGTCGCCAGGTGGAGAGTTTTGGGAGTTTGGCATATTTACCAGCTTCAGATAGACCTATACAATGGATGTTTAGGCCTTAGCTAGTCAGTTTGTGAGATTGGATCTTTCAGAGCCCAGTCGGGTTCTAGCTTGTGTGGTTTCTCGATCTTCATTATTTGATCGTATCAGGGAGTAGAAGTATGATGACCCTCATTTACTTGTCCTCAGGTACACGGTTCAGCACGGCGATGGCAGAGAGGTGATCTTTAATGATGACGAGGTATTGAGGATGCAGGGCCGCATTTGTATGCCCAATGTTGATGGGCTTTGGGAGTTGATTTTATCAGAGGCTCATAATTTGCGGTATTCCATCCATCCGGGCACTACGATGATGTATCAAGACTTGAGATAGCACTATTGGTGGAGGTGTATGAAGAAGGATATAGTTGGATATGTAGATAGATGCCTCAACTGTCAGCAGGTGAATTATAAGCACCAGAGACCAGGAGGTTGCTTCAGCAAATAGAGATTCCTGAGTGGAAATGGGAGAGGATCACCATCTATTTTGTAGTTGGTCTGTCTCTGACTGAGAAGAAGTTTGATGCCATTTGGGTGATTGTGGACCGGCTGACCAAGTCCGCTCATCTTATCCCTGTGTGTAATACTTCTTCATCGGATCGGTCAGCGGAGATTTATATCCGGGAGATTGTTTGTTTGCATGTATTCCAGTTTCTATTATGTCAGACAGAGGTACTCAGTTCACATCATGGTTCTAGAGAGTCGTTCAGCAGGAGTTGGGTACTCGGATGGAGCTTAGCACAACTTTTCACCCCCGGATGGACGGATTGTCTGAGCGCACTATACAGATTCTTGAGGATATGCTTTGTACGTGTGTGATTGAGTTTGGAGGTTCTTGGGACTAGTTCTTTCCATTGGCGGAGTTTGCTTACAACAATAGTTATTAGTCACGCATCCAGATGGCGCCCTATGAGGCTTTATATGGTAGGAGGTGCAGGTCTCCGGTAGGTTGGTTTGAGCCCGGTGAAGCCAAGCTATTGGGCACAGAGTTGGTTCAGGATGCATTGAAGAAGGTTAAGGTGATTCATGATAGAGTCCGAACGGCCCAGTCCAAACAAAAGAGTTACACGAACCGGAAGGCTCATGATGTTGCGTATATGGTCAGAGATTAGGTTTTGCTTTGGGTTTCGCCTATGAAAGGCGTCATGAGGTTTGGAAAGAAAGGAAAGTTGAGTCTGAGATTCATTGGCCTTTTTGAGGTTCTGAGACGTGTTGGGAAGGTTGCTTATGAGCTTGCCTTACCTCCCAACTTGGTAGGAGTTCATCTAGTATTTCATGTTTCGATGCTCGGAGATATCACGGTGACCTATCCCACGTGTTGGATTTTAGCTCAGTCTATTTGGACAATGATCTATCCTATGTTGAAGAGCCAGTGGCTATATTGGACAGGTAGGTTAGGAAGTTGAGGTTAAAGAACATCATTTCAGTAAAAGTTTAGAGGTGGGGTAAGTCGGCACCGAGGAGGCGAGTTGGGAGACTGAACAGGATATGCACAGCCGATACCCTCATCTTTTAACTACTTCAAGTATGTTCTCTATGCTCGTTCGAGGACGAACCAATGTTTAAGTATAAGAGGATGTGACAACCCAGCCGGTTGTTTTTGGAATTTATGCCCTGATCTCCCATTAACTACTTCCCCTAAGTTTTTTTCCTGATATTTTGGTTTGCTGGGACATTCGGTGTTGGGTTTCGGAGAGTTTTTGGGACACTTAGTCCCTAAATGAGAGATTAAGTGTTAGAAAGTGGCCGGTTGTTGGAACAATGTAAAGACGACTTCGGAATGGAAATCTGATGGTTCTGTTAGCTCCGTTAGGGGATTTCAGGGTTGGGAGCATGTTCGGAACATATTTTGGAGGTTCGTAGCTCATTTTGGCTTCAAATGCCCAAGAATGAAATTTTTTAAAGTTTTCAGTCCGATAGTGGGTTTTTGATCCGAGGGTTGGAATGGAATTCCAAAAATTGCAGTAGCTCTTTCATGTCATTTGGGAAGTGTGTGCAAAATTTTGGGTCATTCGGACGTGTTTTGGTTGGGTTTTTTATCGAAACTGTGTTTTGATGAAATTGGAAGTCTTGGGCTAGAATCCTTGAATTAACCGAGTTTCCGACGTTGTTTTAGTTGGTTCTAGGATTGGTACAAGTTCGAATGAGTTATTAGGTGTTATTGGTGCTTTTGATTAAGGTTCCCGGGGCCCCAGGATGATTTCGGGCGCTTAACGGGACGATTGGAGATGTGTTGCAGTAGCTGAACCATTACTGCTTCTGGTATTTTTGCATTTGCGGCTTGGGACCCGCAGATGCGGTTCCCAGAAGCAGCTAAATGGCCGCAGAAGTGGCTTTGCTCCTTTCCTTCAGAAACTGCATAAGCGGTGCTATTCCCGCAGAAGCGGCTTAGGTATCGCGGAAGCGGAGAAGCAGAAGCGGCTCAAGCATCGCAGATGTAGGATCCAGTGCTTCCTTTGTTTCCGTAGAAGCGGCTCTTGTTCTGTAGAAGCGGGACCGCAGATGCGGTCCCTTGTTCACAGAAGCGGAAATCCCTGTTCAGAAATAGTGAAATCGAGGGTTTAATTTTAAAGTTGGAAAAATCAAATTTGAGCTCAGAAGAGGGTGATTTTGAGAGAGTTTTGGAGAGGAGATTATTGGGTAACGTTTCTTTAATCCCTTCAAGTTATATTTCATCATTACGTAGTTAAACCCATTATTACAATTCGAATTGAGGATCAAAATTTGGAAAAAAATTGGGCAAAGCTTCATAGGCTAAATTATTGAGTTTTGAGTGGGTGTTTGACCTTCGATTTGGGAGATTTTTTTATGGTTAGGCTCGAGAGAGTATGAGGGTTCTAAAAATATAAAATTTATAAGATTATGAGATGTTGGACTAAAGGGCATTTTTGTCATTTTACCTAAATTTGCGTGTTATCTTTGAATTAAATATTAAACTCTATTGCTCGAGATGTTATTTACGATATGTAATTGAATTAAATAGATTTGGGTCATTTGGAGTCGGATACTCGTGGAAAAAGTGTGATTTCGAGTTGATTTTTGAGCCGATTCGAGGTAAATGGCTTGTCTAACCTTGTGTGGGGGACCTTTCCCCTAGGATATGTTAATTGGTAATTGAGTGCCTTGTAAGTGAGGTGACGAGCGCGTACTTTAGCTAATCGCTGAAAAATTTTGATATTTATTTAAGATATTGAGACTAGGTATCTTTTGTACTTGCTTTATTATAACCTGTGTTAGATTAGAAAGACATGTTTAGTTGATTTAACTTGTCTACTTGCTAAATTGTCTTAACTGCACTACGTGAAGCTTGTTAGGCTAGAACTATCCGTTTCTTTGTATTATTGTACCTCATTTCTGAATATTCTGTAAATGCGGTTGTGTTTACATTGGGACTACAGACGTGGGATTCCGGTAGCCCTCCCCCACCCGGTCCCATTTGTTTAATTTGGGACTACGGGTTAGATTCCCGGTCGATCCCCCTGCACTTTATTTTGGGACTACGGGATAGATTCCCGGTAGATCACCCATGTACTTTGTTTTGCGACTACTTGTTAGATTCCTGGTAGATCCTCATGCACCTTTACTTTGGGAGTACGGGTTAGATTCCCAGTAGATCCCCCTGCACATAATTTTTGGGACTACGGTTTATATTTCCGGTGGACCCCCCTGCTAATTGATATTGAAATGGACTACAGGATGGTATCCTAGGAGATCCTCGTTATTGGCATTGATATGGAAATGGACTACAGGACAGTATCCTGGGAGATCTTCGTAATTGGTATTGATATGGAAATGGACTATAGGATGGTATCCTGGGAGATCTCCATTGTTGGTATTGATATAGAAATGGACAACATGATAGTATCCTTGGAGATTCTCGTAACTGGTACTTATATTGAGTTGTTTTATTCTGTGCTATCTTATCCTCGGCATGTTGATTGTTGTTTGTGTAACCTGACTTACTTCAGTTGTATTCCATTATTTCTAATTACTGTATATTGTTGTCAACATTCTTATTATATTGTTTAATCTCAGTAGGGCCCTGACCTTCCTCATCATTATCCGTTCGAGGTTAGGCTTGGCACTTACTAAGTACTGCTGTAGGGTACTCATTCCCCTTCTGTGCATGGTTTCATGTGCAGATCTAGGTACCTCTACTCAGGCATACTATCCTAGAGGCAGAGAGATCTAGCGGAGACTTCGAGGTATATATGCCGCGTCTGCAGACCAAGAGTCTCTATTTGGTTCCAACTTTAGTAGTTATTCTATCCTTTTGTTTCAGTTGTTTATACATTCTGTAGTTAAAGCAGTATATTACATTTCTATTAGCATGTGGTTCCCGTGGGTTTTCGGGTTTTGGGATGAGATTGTATACTTCCGCGTTTTATTTTTGAGTTGTATATGCCAAGTGGCACTTATATACCGTTTTCTTCTTGTTTTTCTTAATTTAATTTAAATGTTCCGGAAGTTATCTTAAATCTCCACATTGTTAGGCTTACCTAGTTGAAGGAACTAGGTGCCATCACGACATGTTCATGGACGGTGAATTGGGGTCGTGACACTAGGTCTTTCAAAAATTGGAGATTTGGACTTCGCTTTGAGATCTGATTTCAAAATAAATTATATAATTAAGTTCGTGGGGGAATGGGTAATCGGGTTTTGGTTCGAACCTCGGATTTTGACCACATGGGCCCAAGGGCAATATTGACTTTTGGGTAAAACTTTAGAAAACTTATTTTCATGCATTAAAATTGGTTCTATTAGCATTTGTTGATTAAATTAAGTAACTTGTGGCTAGATACGAGCGAACGGGCAATGGAATCAAGGGTAAAGCTATAATTGAAGCTTGAGTTGGTGTTCGAGACATCGAGGTAAGTGTTCTGTCTAACCTTAGTTTGAGGGATTAAGAATTGAGTACTATTTACTATTTGCTTCTTGTTGAGTACGACGTATATGTATGGTGATGAGTATCTATACGTTGGTGTCGAGCATGACCGTGAGTCATAAAATGATACTATTTATATTCTTAAATGATTCTACGAATGCTTTAGTGGGTGAATTCTTGATAATGAGTAAAGACTTGGTTTATTTTTGTGAAAGTTACTTATGATTGAGAAATGGTGATACTGAGATGAGTAAGAGTTGAGTTGAGATTGGTTATAGCTGATTTTCCTTTACCGGGACTTATTTATACTTGTACTTTTGAATTCCCTTGCCAGGAAGGTCTGGTTTATTGTTGATCCCTTGTTGGGATATATATATATATAAGGTTGCACGCTGCAACAAATGTTAAATGATAAGGAATCGGGTTGCGCGCCGCAACTATATTATTATTGCTATGTTGTAAATACTGAAATGTACTTCCATATTTTATTAAATTTTTGTCAAACTTGAGATGTTCCCTGAAACATGTACCCCTATCCATTTAAACTTTGTATTCCTGTTTATTTTTCGCCATATATTATACAACTGCATAGGTCTATCTGTAGTCTAGTCCTAGCCTCATCACTACCTCGACGGGGTTAGGCCAGACATTTACCAGTACATGGGGTCGGTTGTGCTAATACTACACTCTGCACTCTATGCGAGCAGCACTTGGTCAGGAGCAGTAGTTCGGGAGCCAGCCTTCAATCCACTGAGACACCGAGGTAGCCCTGTAGGCGTCCACATGCCTGACTTCTCCTCTACCTTTATTTATGTTCTATTATCTCTTGTATGCGAGATAGACAGTTTTACTTTCTTTCAAACGATTGTATGTAGTAAATCTTAGTAGTCCGTGAATGATGTGACACCAATTTCTTGGTAGAGGCATATATGGTTTCTCTTATTATTTTGGTTCATTTTATCTGAGTCTTCCGCTTAATATCATATTCCATTGTTATTTAAATGTTTATTGCTTGACATTGTATGTTGTAAAAAGGGATTAAAAATAAAAGAGTTAAGGATTTATAATTTCGTAGTTTGCCTAGCTTCTACGAGTAGGTGCCATCACGACTCCCGAGGGTGGGAAATCAGGGTCGTGACAAGTGGACATCAAAGCTCTAGGTTACATAGGTCTCACAGTTCACAAACAAGCTTAGTAGAGTCTGAGGGATCGGTTCGGAGACGTCTGTATTTATCCCCTAAAGGCTATAAAGTTAGAAAAACTATACATTTATTTTTTCCTATTGTGCAGTTTGGTTCTCAATGCTAATTGAATTTCTACTCTATTCTTTCGTAGATGGCGAGATACGCGCTTTCTCATCTACTGATCAGTAGCCCGAGCCCCTAGCACCAGTTCCTACAAGGGGCAGAGGGTGAGGCCGTGGCCATGCTAGAGGCTGAGGTAGGGACAGAGCTCAGCACAGGGAAACAGTACCCATAGCGGATCCTCACGTTGATTTTGATGACGAGGTTCCAGCCTCAGCAGTTCCAGTGGGCCCAGCTCAGGTCCCAGAGGGGTTTATTGCTATCCTAGTTCTTCAGGATGCTCTGGTCCGTCTAGTTGGCCTTATGGAGAGTGTCACCAAGGAAGGTTTACTTCCTGTAGCACCAGCCGTCTCTCAGGCTGGAGGAAGAGACCAGACTCCTACTACTCGCACTCTAGAGCACGCAGCTCCCCTATTTCAGACTCCAGCGACTTAGCTAGTTAGGGTAGTTCAGCCTGTTACGGTAGCTAAGACCGGCGATGGTGTAGCCATGTATGCCGATGCCTTGTGGTGATTGGACAGGTTCACCATCCTCTTCATTACTACCTTCAGCAGTGCATTTACTGAGGATCCCCAGGATTATCTGGACAGTTGTCATGAGGTTCTTCGGAACATGGATATTGTTGAGACCAATGGGGTTGACTTTGCTACATTTCGTTTATTTGGAATCGCTAAGACTTAGTGGAAGGATTTCTGTTTGTCTAGACCAACCAGATCGCCATCTTTGACCTAGGAGCAGTTCACACAGCTATTTCTGGAAAAGTTTCTCCCTATTACACAGTGAGAGGCCTATCAGTGACAATTCGAGCGCCTTCAACAGGGATCCATGACTGTCACCCAGTACGAGACCAGATTCATAGATTTGGCTCGTCATGCCCTTATTATACTTCCCGCTGAGAGGGAGAGAGTGATATGGTTCATTGATGGAATCATTAATCTGATTTGTCTCTAGATGGCTAGGGAGGCAGGGACTGAGATATCCTTCGAAGAGGCGGCCAATGTGGCCCGGAAAGTTGAGATGGTACTATCACACGATGGTGGTCATGGAGTAGACAAGAGACCCCATTATTTAGGGAGATTCAGTGGTACCTTGTTTGAAGGTAAGATTCATATGGTAGAGGCAATTATCCTGGGCCCTTTCAATCAACTCTTCAGGTTTCTCACAGTGCTACATGTAGTTATGGTCCTCAGATGCAGTATTTTGATCAGCAGCCTTACAGTGTACCACCAGCTCCTATCAGTGCACCATCGATCTATAGTTTTCAGGGTGGTCATTCAGGTCGCTAGGGTCAGTCTCAGTTTCCTCAGCTGGAGCATTCTGGTGGATGTTATGAGTATGGTGAGTATGGTCATATCTGGAGAGCTTGCCTAAGGTTAGTAGGTAATCAGTCGCAGCAGCAGGGTTCCCGTGCTATGGTTCCGGCACCAGGTGTTACACAGACTGTCGAGCCAACTAGAGGTGGCAGTAGAGGTGCTAGAGGTTGAGGTAGAGGATTTAGAGGTGGAGCTCAGACCGCTAGAGGTGGAAGCCAGACAGTAGAAGGTCATCCCAACGACGTAGTTTAGGGTGGTAGGCCCGGGGTTGAGGATTCAAATGCGGTTATCACAGATACTATTCTGGTTTGTGATAGAGGTGTTTCAGTATTATTTGATCCAGGGTCTACATACTTATATATGTCTCTTATTTTGCATTGTATCTGGTCATGCCTAGTGATTCATTGAGTATTCTTGTTTATGTATCTACATCGGTAGGTAATTCTATTGTGGTAGATCGAGTCCATAGTTCTCGTTTAGTTGTGATTGAGGGTGTTAAGACTCGTGTAGATTTGTTGCTTCTAGATATGGTTGACTTTGATGTTATATTGGGGATGGACTGGTTATCACCTTACCATGCTATCTTGAACTGTCATGCCAAGACTGTGACCTTAGATTTACTGAGTATGCCTCGTTTAGAGTGGAGATGGTCTCTTGGTCATTCAACCTGCAATGTTATCTCGTATGCGCTCGGTGTATGGTCGAGAAGGGGTGTTTGGCCTATTTGGCATATGTTCGTGATTCTAGTATTGAGGTCCCTTCTATTGATTATGTGCCCGCTGTTCGTGAGTTTCTTGATGTTTTCCCTTCAGACCTGCAGGGTATGCCGCTCGATGGGAATATTGACTTTTGCATTGATGTGGCTCCGGGCACCTAGCCCATTTCTGCCTTATCGTATCGTATGGCCCCGCCCGAGCTGAAAGAGTTAAAAGAACAGTTGCAAGACTTGCTTGAGAAAGGTTTCATTAGACCTAGTATTTCGCCATGGGGTGCATTGGTGTTGTTTGTTAAAAAGAAGGGTAGATCAATGAGAATGTGTATTGATTACCGGCAATTGAACAAGGTTAAAATCAAGAATAAGTATCCACTGCCGAGAATTGATGAGTTGTTCGATCAGCTTCAGGGTATTTTCAAATATTGACTTGAGATTTGGCTACATCAGTTGAGGATTAGGGCATCCATTGTCCCTAAGATAGCTTTCCACACTCGGTACGGGCATTATGAGTTCTTGGTCATGTCATTCCGGTTGACAAATACCCCAGAGCTTTTATGGATTTCATGAACCGAGTGTTTAGGCCTTATTTGTATTCATTTGTGATAGTTTTAATTGATGATATATTGATATATTATCGCAACTAGGAGGAGCGCGAGCAACACCTTAGAGTGGTTATTCAAACTCGGAGGGATAGTTAGTTATAAGCTAAGTTCTCGAAGTGCAAATTCTGGTTGAGTTCAGTTGCATTTTTGGGTCATGTTGTATCAGTAGAGAGTATTCAGGTTGATCCGAAGAAGATTGAGGCGGTCAAGAATTGGCCTAGACTAGCATCAGCTATAGAGATTTGGAGTTTCTTGGGATTGGCAGGCTACTATAATTTGTTTGTGGAAGGATTTTCATCTATTTCAGCCTCAATGACCAGGTTGACCCAGAAGGGTGCCCGGTTCAGGTGTTCAGATGAGTGTGAGGCAAGATTTCAGAAGTTCAAGATAGCTCTGACTATGGCGCTAATGTTGGTTTTGCCCATAGGTTCAGGGCCTTAAAGAGTTTATTGTGATACTTCTCGTATTAGGCTTGGTGCAGTGTTGATGCATGATGGCAAGGTCATTGCCTATGATTCACGGCAGTTGAAAATTCATAAAAAGACTATCTGGTTCATGATTGGAGTTCGAAGCCATAGTTCATGCATTGAAGATTTAGAGGCATTATCTGTATGGTGTGGCATTTGAGTTTTTCACAAATACAAGAGTCTCCAGTACTTGTTCAAGAAAAAGGAGTTGAATTTAAGGTAGAGAAGGAGAGTGGATTTGTTGAAAGACAATGATATCACCATTTTATACCATCCGAGAAAGGCTAATGTGGTGGTCGATACTTTGAGTAGGAAGTCAGTCAGTAAGCAGTCTTTCTGATATTCCTGTCAGTGCGAGACCGCTTGCTTTGGATGTTAAGGATTTAGCCAATCAGTTTGTGAGACTGGATATTTCTGAGCCCAGTCGTGTGTTAGCTTGCACGGTCGCTCGTTCTTCATTATTGGAGCGTATCCTGATCGACAATATGATGATCCCATTTATGTATCCTTAGGGACACAGTGAAGCGCGGAGTTGCCAAGCAGGTTACCTTTGGTGATGATGGAGTTTTGAGATTGCAAGGTCAATTTTGTGTGCCTAATGTGGATGGGCTCCAAGAGATGATTCCAGAGGAGGCCCATAGCTCCTGGTACTCTATTCATCCAGGCGTCGTAAAGATGTATCAGGATTTGCGGCAGCATTATTGGTGGCGAAGAACGGAGAAGGATATCGTAGCATATGTGGCCTATTGTTTGAATTGTCAGCACATTAAGTACGAGCATCAGAGTCCTGGTGGTTTATTTCAGATGATTGAGCTTCCCGAGTGGAAGTGGAAGCAATCACTATAGACTTTGTTACTGGAATACCGCAGACCCGGAAGAAGTTCGACGCAGTATGGGTCATTGTTTATAGGCTGACCAAGTCATCACATTTCATTCATGTGGCAGTTTCCTATTCTTCTGAGAGGTTGGCTGAGATCTATATTTGGGAGATCGTTTGCTTTCATGGTGTGCCCGTATCTATCATTTCGGACTGAGGTACGTAGTTTACCTCGCGCTTCTGGAGAGAAGTTCAGCAAGAGTTGGGAACGCATGCTGAGTTGAGCACATCATTTCATCCCCAGACGGACGGGCAGTCCGAGAAGATTATTCAGATATTGGAGGATATGCTCCGAGCTTGTGTCATTGACTTTGGAGGCTCGTGGGATCAGTTTCTGCCTTTAGCAGAGTTTTCCTACAACAATAGCTACTAGTCGAGTATCCAGATGGCTCTTTATGAGGCTTTATATGGTAGGCGGTGTCAGTCTCCAGTTTGATGGTTTGAGCGGGGAGAGGCTCGGTTTTTGGGCACGGATTTGGTTCAAGAGGCCTTGGACAAGGTCAGGATCATTTAGGATAGGTTTCGTATAGCTCAGTCCAGGCAAGAGAGTTATGCATATCACAAGGTTCGATATGTGGCTTTCATGGTCGGTGAGCGGGTATTTCTTTCAGTGTCGCCTAAGAAGGGCGTCATGAGATTCGGGAAGAAGAGCAAGCTTAGCCCTAGGTTCATTGGTCCATTTGTGATTCTTGATCGTGTGGAGAGGTGGCTTATAGACTTGCATTGCCACCGAGCTTATCAGTTGAGCATCCAATGTTTCATGTGTCCATGCTTCGGAGGTATCACAGAGATCCATCCTACGTGTTAGATTTCAGTACTGTCCGATTGGACAAGGACCTGTCATATGAGGAGCCGGTGGCTATTCTAGACTGGCAGGTTAGTCAGTTGAGATCAAGGAGTTTTCCTTTTGTTCATGTTTAGTGGATAGGTCAGCTCCTTAGGCATCGACCTGGGAGTCGGAGTTCGATATGCAGGGTCGTTATCCCTATCTTTTCCCCGACTCAGGTGCTTCCTTCTTCTATCCATTTGAGTATGAACGGTTAAATTAAATTCAATATTTCTTAGGCCTTGAAAACCTTTTTTAGCCTCAAATCGATTTGCATGCGCAGTCCGGGCGCATAGCAGGAAAAGCTTAAGTATGAAAATCTGTGGAAAAAATGGTAAAATTTGGCTATAAAATGAATTAATTTAACTTCGGTCAATATTTTGAGTAAACAGACTCGGACCCATGATTTGACAGTCCTTGAGGGTCCGTAGGAAAATATGGGACTTGGGGGTATGCCCGGAATCGAATTCCAAGAACCCAGCCCAAGAAATAAATTTTTTAAAGGAAACTTTTTTCTAAAATTATTTAAGGAAATTTGAAATGAAGCTTGGTTAGAACATGTTAGTATCGGGCCCGTGTTTTAGTTTTGGCACCCAGTACAGGTCTTATATATGATTTAAGATGTTTCTGTGAAATTTGGTGAAAAACGGATATCAATTTACGTGATTCGGACCTAAACTGTTAAAGTTGAGACTTGATGAAGTGTAAGAAAAGTTCTTTGAATTTGAGGTTTAATTCGCTTTTATTAAGATTATTTTGGCGATTCGATCGCACGGATAAGTTCGTATGATGTTTTTGAGTTAGTATGCACGTTTGGTTTGGAGTTCCAAGGGCTCGGTGAGTTTCGAGTAGGTCCGGAAGGTCATAGGCTTAATAACACACATATTGTAGGTTCAGAGCTATTTCAGCTCTCTGAACACGCTAGTGCAGTCTGCGAGAAATCATGTGCACCCGCGGAGGGGGCCAGAGTGGTCCGCGGTCGCTTTTGTGCGGTGCGCGGTGGGTGTTGTGTGGTCGTACTCCATTTTATGTGGTCCACACAGTGTTATAGGTCCTTAGGTTCACTGGGCTATGCGGCCGCGATCAGTTTTGAGGGGTCCACACCCCCTATCATGGGTATAAATAGACGAGACTTTCAGTTATTTTTCATTTTTCAAAACCCTAAAACATAAGAGGTAATTTTTCAAACAATGTTTCTTCTCAAAAACGTTGGTAAGTGATTCTAAATCATTTTCATCACTCCTTAACATCTTTTAACGTGATTTCAACTCAAAATCAATGATTTTCATGGGGAAAATTAGGTGTTTTGGGTAAAACCTAGGTCTTTCAAAAATTGGAAATTTGGACCTCGATTTGAGATATGATTTCAAAACAAATTATATATTTAGTTCTTGGGGGAACGGGTAATCGGATTTTGGTTCGAACCTCGAGTTTTGACCACGTGGGCCTGGGGGCAATTTTGATTTTTGGGTAAAACTTTGGAAAACTCATTTTCATGCATTCAAATTGATTCAATAAGTATTTTTTGATGAAATTAAGTAACTTGTGGCTAGATACGAGCGAATTGGCAGTGGAATCAAGGGGTAAAGCTTGAAATTGAAGCTTGAGTTAGTGTTCGAGACATCGAGGTAAGTGTTCGTTCTAACCTTATCTTGAGGGATTAGGAGTTGAGTCCTATTTGCTATTTTCTTGTTGTTGAGTACGACATATAGGTATGGTGATGAGTATCTATACGTAGGTGTCGGGCATAACCGTGAGTACTAAAATGATACTTGTTGTATTCTTAAATGATTCTAAGAATGCTTTAGTGGCTGAATTCTTGATAATGAGTAAAGACTTGGTTTATATTTGTGGCAGTTACTTATGATTGAGAAATGGTGATAACTGAGATGAGTAGGAGTTGAGTTGAGATTGGTTATAGTCGATTTTTCCTTGCCAGGACGTATATATACTTGTACTGTTGAATTCCCTTGCCGGTATAGTCTGCTTTACTGTTGATCCCATATCTGGAGTGTTATTATGATTACTGGCTTGCACGCCGCAACAAATATTATATTGAATTGGGTTTCATGCCGCACCAGATATTATATTGGATCGGGTTTCATGCTGCAATAGTTATGTGTGTGTGTGTGCGTGTGTGTGCGGGAGGGTATCGAGTTGCACGCTACAAAAAATGTTAAATGATAAAGGATCAGGTTGCGCGCTCCAATAGTAGTATTACTGCTATGTTGTAGATATTGAATTGTCCTTCCATATTCTATTAAATTTCTGTCGTATTGAGATGTTACCTAAAGCATGTACCCCCTTCCATTTAAACTATTTGTTCCTATTTATTTTCCGCCATATATTATACAATTGCACAGGTTTATCTGGAGTCTAGTCCTAGCCTCGTTACTACCTCGTCGGGGTTAGGCCAGACATTTACCAGCACATGGGGTCGATAGTGCTAATAGTAAACTCTGCACTCTGTGCAGATGCATGAGCAACACTTGGTTCGCAATAGTAGTTCGGGAGCCAGCCTTCAGTCCACTGAGGTAGTCTTGCAGGTATCCACAGGCCCGACGTCTTCTCTATCTTTATTTACGTTCTGTTATCTCTTGTATTTGAGACAGACAGTGTTACTTTCTTTCAAACGGATGTATGTAGTAAATCTTAGTAGTCTGTGAATGATGTGACACCAGTTTTTGGGTAGAGGCACATGTGGATTCTCTTATCATTTTGGTTCATTCTATCTAAGTCTTCCGCTTAATATCATATTTCACTGTTATTTAAATGTTTATCGCTTGTTTTTATATGTTGTAAAAAGGGATTAAAATAAAAGAGTTAAGGATTTATAATTTCGTGACTTGCATAGCTTCTAAGACTAGGCGCCATCACGACTTCCGAGGGTGAAAAATTCGAATCGTGACATTAGTTGTATAATTTTGGGAGATATTGAAAGAGAACAAAAAAAACATTCTGGTTCCAACTTCTAAACTTTTGAGAGAGATACATGGCTACCATCCTCTAATGGTATAATTTCTCTTACATTTAGCCAAATTTGTATTACTATTATCTCAATTTGATTTTTCATCTGTATATTGTGTTTTTTAACTTGTAGGCAAATCAAACTGAAAAGTCATTTCATTTGTGGAGTATTATTATGTTAGAACATACTATCAGGAACAAAATTATGCATTTCTTAATGATGAAAATGAGAGGAAAGTCGTGATGAACCAAAAGATCATCACTTAATTTACAAGTAAATTCTGTGTTTCGATACCTTAGAAGTCTCCCTTTTCTCACCTCGATTTGCGTATGTGGTCCGGGCAAATAATCAGAATGCTTTTATGTGAAAATTTGATAAAAATACTAATTTGGCCTTTAAGATTTAACTTAAGTTGACTTCGGTCAATATTTTGGGTAAACGAATTCAGTCACGTGATTTGACGGTCCCGGAAGGTCTGTAGGAAAATATGGGACTTTGGTTGTAAAAGGTCCCAAGCCTTAGAAATAAATTTTTGAAGAAAATCGATTAACTGAAATTATAAGAGTTTTTGGAAATTTGAATGTGTTTAAATCTGGTGGTATCAGGCCCATAATTTGGTTCGAGAGCTCGGTACAGGTCTTATATGGTATTTAAGTTGTGCTTGTAAAATTTGGTAAGAAACGGAGGTCATATGACATGATTCGGACTCTTAGTTGTGAAATTTGAAACTTAAGAGTTCTTGAGCTTTTCATTAATTTTTATGCTAAACTCATAGTTCAAGGTGTTATTTTAGCAATTTAATTGTGCAAGAAAGTTTGTATGATATTTTTGGACTTGCGTACATGTTTGGTTCTGAGCCTCGAGTGCTCGGGGAAGTTTTGAATAGGCCACGAAGTGAAATTGGACTTAGAAAAATTGATGGTGTGTTGCAGATGTGTAGCAGGCCTCTGATCTCGCAAATGTGAGATTAGGCACCGCAACTGTGACACAAGCAGGGGTCGCAAATGCAGTGATTTTGTCACAAATGTGAATATCCCAGGGCCATCCAATTCTCCAAAATTCGAGATATACTTCGCAAATGCAAAGTCTTTGCTGCATGCCCAGAAGTCTCAAATGCGACGATTCTTTTGCAATTGCGGCGGAAGTAAGAACTGCAAATATGACATATACCTCGAAAATGCGAAGGTACCAGTGTTCTTAAGGGTTGGCAATTGCGAACCTTGGCCGCAATGGTGACATCAGAGACCTATTAAATGAATTTTAGACGGGATTTCAACCATTTTTACAACTTTCTCAAAACCTGAACTCTCTTGGGCGATTTTCTAAAGAAAAGTTCTTCTAAGAATCAATTACCAGTCATTTATAACTCATTTTCTTTAAACTATAACATCTTTTCACATGATTTCAATCCAAAATCAAGGGGTTTTCACGGGGAAAATTGGTGTTTAGGGTAGAACTTAGGATTTTCAAATTTTGTGGATTTGGACCTCGATTTGAGGTCTGATTTCAAAAAAATTATATATTTGAGTTCGTAGTTGAACGAGTAACCGGGTTTTGGTTCGAACCTCAGGTTTTGACCATGTGGGCCGGGGTCGAATTTTAACTTTTTAGGAAATCTTTGAAAAACTTATTTTCATGCATTAGAATTGATTCATTTAGCATTTATTGATATCGTTAAGTAAATTATGGCTAGATACAAGTGAATTGGTTATGGAAACAAGAGGTAAAGTGGTAGTTGATGCTTGAATTGTGTTCGTGGCACTGAGGTAAGTATTTGGTCTAACCTTAGCTTGAGGGATTAGGAGTTGTGTCTTATTTTCTATGTGTTAAGTGTTGATTATGTTGTATTGGCATGGTGACGAGTATCTATACGTTGGTGTCAAGCATGCTTGTGGGTCTTATACTATGATTAATGTGACTCCATTTTGTATTGTTCATGCTTTATATGATGAATTTTATTATTGAACAAGGCATATGGAAGTTTATTGGTAATTGAACATTGTAAACCTTTGGCTCAAGTTTAGAATTGAGTTGTGAAGCAATTGTGGAAAAGAGAACAGGTTTATGATATTGCCTCCCTTGTCGGAATATTATTGCTTTTGATATTATCTCCCTTGCCGGGATGCTATTACTCGTGATATCGTTTCCCTTGCCGGGTTATTTTTGTTATGCTATTGTTCCCTTACCGGGATTTTATTTTGATGTTATTGATTCCCTTGCCCAAATTACTTTGTGATTGTTGCTTGGGTGAGGAAGAGTGTAAAGCATGAAGGGTGATTCCGTGCATGAGTTTTGATAATGTTAATGCACGAAGGGTGATGTCGTGCCGATATTGTGAGGTAAAAGCATGAAGATTGATGTCGTGTCGCACGATCTACAATGTCGTGCCATGATATCAGTGATAATGCACGAAGGATAATTCTATGCCATGATTATCTTAGGTCAAAATATGAAGGGTGATGTCGTGCACGTGTAATTGAGTTCTTGATTATTGTTGATAATTGAATTATGGTTTTCTTTACATTCTTCTATTGGTTTTTCTGTTGTTACCTGATATTCCTTGTAGCATGTTTTCCCACTTCCTATCTATAATTGTAAATTTCTATCTTTATTTTTCCGTTGTGTATGATTTAACTACACAGGTTATTTGGTAGTCTTATCCTAGCCTCGTCACTATTTCGCCGAGGTTAGGCTAGGCACTTACTAGCACATTGGGTCGGTTGTGTTGATACTACACTCTGCACTGTGTGCAGATCTTGGTGCTACAGCTTTTGGATCACAATGAGGTTGTTGCCTTCAGTCCATCAAGAGATCCGAGGTAGTCCTGCAGGCGTCCGCAAGCCTTGGCATCTCCTTCTATTCTTCCATACTGTCTCTACTATATATTTTAGAAACTTGTATTTATCTTTCGGACCCCTCTTAATAGTACTCCTAGACAGTCAGTGATATTGTGACACCAGATCTGGGTAGCTAATGTTTAAGGATTAGTATCGGTATTATTAAATGTTGCATGTCATTCTTTCGCTTTATTATTTCCGTTGTTTATATAATGTTAAGTCAAAACTATTAAAGGATTAAACATGGAAAAGGTAAATTAATTGGAATTGTCGACTTGCCTAGCTTTCACTACTAGGCGTTATCATAACTCTCGAGGGTGAAAATTCCGGATCGTGACGAAATCTTTGTGAAGCTGCTGATACAGACGCAATCTGGCACTTCCCTCAAGTAGATTTCATGATATTACATTTTTTTATTAATCAAAAAAGAAATCTATCTCAATTTCGAGGAAACGGTAAGTAATGATATTACTCCTTTTACATTCTTATTCTCTATTCATTAGAACAAATATATATCCTTTCTTTTTTCAGTGGGTGGAATTTGTATAAAAACATACAGCAAAAAATTAGAATTATCCTTGTTAGAACATGATGATAGGCTGTAATTACGTATTTTAGATGCTTATTACATTCAATTTTATAACACTTAAATTGAGTTTGAGCTTTAATCGTTTGTGTCTTGCACTAATTGTGTGTTTTATGCCTTGTAGGAGTGATTTCAAGCTATGTAGATGTTATGGAATGAATTCAAGTGGTTTGGAGCTTTGAAGTCTGATTAAAATCCCAAGGAGTTAAGCTGGGATAGTATTCAGGGATCAATGGATTATAGAGCAATAAAACAAAGAATCGAGTAGGCATACTGCACACTGTCTAGTAAACTGCACATAACATTTTGCTCAAAACTCCATTTGGGCTCCACAATATTTGGTTGGAAAGTTAACTCAAAAGGATGCAACTTTCATGTTTTAAGTTTTTCCAGATTCCAAATGGTATAGGGTGAAAAACACGATCGAAACTGTGACTGCGGACCTGAGGCGAGCTGAGGTAGTATACTAGGAAAGTACCGCACTCGTACCGCGCCCGAACCGCGGCCACGGACGTCCATGCCTTGAAGCTTGTCCCTTTTCGCGCAGGAGAAATTGAAATTGTTTGGGCCCGACCCTACTTGGTATAAATACATAGAAAACCAGTATTTTGAGAGTTTTTGGACTGATTTTTTATACAGATTCAACCCAGGGAGGTTGAGACACAGTAGGAACAAGGCGGGAATTCTTCTACGAGTTTTTCCTTCCTCTTCCTATTTTTCTTTGTTGATTATGAATTTTAGTATTATATATACATACTATTATGAATAGATATTTTAGTAATCTAGGGTTTTGATGGAACCTTTTGTAGGATAAATTCTTGTTATGTTTTTATATAATTGACTCGTAGCATTTTTCTATTTGTTCAACTATGTTTTTGTTGTAGTTAATTGATAGGATACTCAATTAGTTGTGCCTATTTAGTATGTATTACATAGTGCATATTTAGGTAGTTGTTGAACAACATCACTCTCGACGTATATGAGGAATCAATAACCAAGGGTTTAAAAGTGGGACTAGGGATAACGAAACCTAGGGTGCTATCTAAGTGAGCTGTAATAAAAACCAGCTAACTTGGGAGAGTATGTCTAGTAAATTATCTTAATTACTCGGGAGAGAATTAAAACACGCAGAGTGCTCATGATCGGTAGAGAATACTTAGGTAAAATTATAGAAGATATAGCGGGGAAAGATTCCGACAATTGGAGAAATCATAACTCTAGACCTCCTTAATATTTTCTACAACCTGTAGTATCTTTAGTGTTAATTTATCATTTTAATTTATTAGTTAGCTAGTTAAATACAAGAATCTTAATATCGATAAGTTAGGAATTTTTCAAGCTTGTATTCTTGGTGATAGTGAACAACTATAGCTAAACCTTAATTCTCTGTGAAATTCAACTCCGAACTTATAAACTGGATTATATTTGCAATAACCGCTTGTCCTTTTTATAAGGCATAGTTGGACGTGATCAAATTTTGACGCCGTTGTCTGGGAATTAACGGTGTAGTTATAGTTGTATATATTTCTAGGGTTCAAGTTTGTAATTTTATTTTGTTTTATTTATTGTATTTTTTTATAGCTGTTGATTTGAGAAACATGACATCTTGGAATTATGGGAATTTAGGCGTAGATAATTCTACTATAGATCCTCATACATATTGTGAAGGAAACCACCCGTATCAAATTATCAAAATATTTCCGAGAGCTAGTTATCTATACCAACTCAATCTTATTTTTTGAATGTGAGGGATGTGTGTGGTGATAAAAATGATCACTTTAATGATTGTGCTTACATTTCTTATCTTCCCCCAACCCCCTACTATGATGTTTTTACCTTTTTTTGTGAAGTTAATAGGAACAAAGAGCTTGGGGATGCAGACCCGAAAGAGATCAAGGATATGTTAAAGTGCCTGATGAAACAAAATAATGAAAAACAATTGCAGATAGAAAGGCAAGAGGCAACTATTCACAAGTTGGAGGGTCAATTGAGTCAAGTGGATTGAGCTTTTAATGCTTAACAAGCCAATACTGATAACAGTAGCCATGAAGAGCATAAATCTAAGGTGTTAATTGGGAAGGTCAGAGTAGAACATCAACAACCTAGCCAACTAAAATTTGAGGATGTTAATGTTGAAGAAGTGAGACTAGAGTCAGCCAAGGATAATGAGGATACAAATTTTATTGACTCTAGTATCATTAATGCTGAGGATCCTGAAAGTCCTGAAGCTCGTGTGTGTGAGCGTATTGGCCCTCACTCCAAACATTTTTCTACATTTTTCTTGGATAACGATATGGAAATACAGTCATCCGAGTTGATTGAGAAGTCAAGGAATAAGGAACAAGGTGCCTACATTTTGGAATGTTTCTTGCCGGAAAGACAAGACTATATGCCTCATCTAAAAGCAAAGAAGTGTAGAATAGTACAATGGTTGCTTGGCCCAATTATATTTGTTCCTCCACCCCTGGAGCATAGCCCAAAACTTGATGCCAAATTAGGGGTTCAATTCATAAACTCTAGGTGGAGGCAAAAAGTGATTCGCGTCGTGCCACGACATTAAATCAAGCGCTTGTTGGGAGGCAACCCAGCTTTATTGCTTTCTTTATTTATTTTTTATTTTTTTAATTGTATTATTTTTCTGGCGTCAATAAGCATGGAAAGCAAGGGTATTGGAAGGATGCAACAACAAATTAAATGGTTGGAACTAAGTGTGAGGTACCCGCACAAAGAACCAAGTTTGGGAGATGTCTGAGTACCTCATGAGCTGTTAGTGCTTCGGCCTTTGGCCTACCAGGGAGTCTCTTTTACCCTTTTATTAGTTATGATGTGCATTATCGATAATGCACAATTTTAAGTATGCGGTGAGGAAATTGTCTAGGTGACTTTCTATACTATTTTACTTGTGTTGGTTTAATTGAATAATTTTTTTTAATAATAGAAAGATTGGACTTTTTCTGACGATGGATCTATTAGACAACTTTTTTGAGGGATTTAAGTCTAAAGAAAAAATAAAATAAAAAAGATTTTTTTTGTTAGGTAGTCTAGCAATTCCTCCTTAGTTTTACTTTGTGCAGCAGTTCTTTTCAAGGGTTTTATTTGAACCGAGTGTAGTTAAATTTTAGGAAGAGGAGCCATTGTATTGTGTTTTGAATTGACGCAATATCTCTTGACCTTGTTATTCCTTGAGAATACTGAGTACTTTGGTTGTGATGCTTAGGCTCACTTTTTTGACTCTTGTATAACTACCTTAAATTGTATGATCTTAAATTTGCTTAACTGCTTTGACTAGAGTGTCTTGATGAGTGCAATCCTAAGTGAGTTATCTGCCATGTGTGTGTAAGGATTTATTATATTTTGTGCATTGCATTTGATGCCTAGAACTTGTTATGTGCGTTTGCAAAGCTAAATAGTAGTTTTGTTCAGTATTGGAAGTGATATAGGCGTTTCTTTGTTGAGCCATATATATGTATGTATATATATATATATATATATATATATATATATATATATATATATATATATATATATATATATATATATTTTACCCACCTAGTTGTTATATATCGTAGTTAAGCCCTTTGAGACTGTAATCATGTTTCTTTGGCAACCACATTACAAACCTTACGCATTTGTTTGAATTAACCATCTATTTGAACCATTGTAACCTCTCATGAGCACTTGAATTATTTATGAACTTTGTAAAGGTTAAAGTGTGGGGTGGTTGGTTTGGCTTTGAGTGTAACTAAATAAATAAGGAGAAAAGTGCACTGTTTTGAAACAGAAAGAACCACTTCAATTGAAAAAAAGAATAGTTGTATTATTGTGAAAAAAATTCCTTGATAAGTATGGGGTTTGAATGTTAAATTATATGTATTAAAGTTCTTAGGGAGATATAATCACTCTTATATCTTAGTATATCCTACTCGTACCGTAGCCTACATTACAACCAAATAAAGTCCAAATTGATCCTAGATTGAATGAGCTCGATTAGTAGAGTTATACACTACGGGCAAGCTTATGGTGCATCTTTTGTGGCATATAAATGTTATTTCTGAGAGTGAGTGAATTCTTTATACCTTGAGTTCCAAAGTATTCTTAAACTTTATTGTGTGGAACTACTCTTTTTTGTTGTGTGAGGGCACTTGATTCATGGATGAAAGGTAATGTCACGACCTCTATGTTATTGTGTGGAACTACTTGTGGATTCGACTCCAGACTTGTAAGCCATATTATATTTGCAACAACCGCTTATCTTTTTTAGGACTAGTGTTGGACGTAATCAGAATACATGCCGGTAAAGTTGATGTATGAAAATTATTTTCTGCAAATATAATTTTCTGAACCATAAAAAGTGTACAGACTATACATTTCACGGTTTAGATTAAGGATTACGTTGTTACTATTTTGATGTCAAATTTCCTTTCAAATGCCGGAGAAAGAGATAGGAGGTTAAAGGAAAGGGACGATCTGCTGTCAACCTTAAGGAAAATGATAATCCATATGTGCAATTAAGGAATCGTGAGAATGCGTACTGAAAGTGGAGGTTTTTTGTTTCGAAGGCTCAGATAACACTAATTAGTTGGTTTACTCTTTAAATTATAGATTGAATCTATAAATTTGTATGTTTCAATTTTTCCTCTTGGTTGATAGGGATTTCAACTCGCTTACCTTGTCAAGGTTGTTATGCATATAGAGTCCAAGGATTCTAAGAGAGAAAGCATTGAGAATCTGCTTTAAAAAATAATAGAATTAGTATATTAAATATTTCTTATTCTTGTGGTTCCACTATTATTTGAAGTTGTGAAAATATTGTTCTTATGAATTTTTTCCCCGTTTTAGCAAGGTACCGTTATGTTATATTCTGAAATTTGTTAGTTAAATATCATCTAAATTCAAAGATTTTCTATTTGACTTCGTTATGTTATCTAAAACAACAACAATCCAGTATAATCTTATTTAGTGGGGTTTGGGGAGGGTAGTATGTACGCAGACCTTACCCCTACCCTGGGGTAGAGAGGCTGTCTCCAAATAGACCCCGGCATCATTTCCTCCAAGAACTTCCCACCAAGGCTGTCTCCAAATAGACCCCGGCATCATTTCCTCCAAGAACTTCCCACCTTGCTCTTGGGGAGACTCGAACTCACAACCTCTTGGTTGGAAGTGGGGGTTGCTTACCATTTGAGCAACCACTCTTGTCTAACTTTGTTATGTTATTTATTGAACTTTATTGGTTGAAGGAATGACTAATAAGCACTTAGCTCTAATAATATTTTCATAGGTGGAACGTCAAATCATGTACTTCTATGCGTTTATATATGTAGTGCTTTTATATATACATTACAACTTATGTAAGGAATTTTTCTTTTATAATTTAGATTTTTAATGTACGTATACTATTCTACCTACATATATATTTTAATCAAATATTTGAATATTTTTTGAAAAAATTATTTCTTTTAGAAAGCCCACACATACTACAACAGTTGCTCTGTTAAAGTATCAGAATTTCGGATTAACAGTCCCTTAGTTTTAGCACTCTTCTCAACCTTCTAAAAATCTATGTCTTTCGTGGGAGGGGTGTCTATCAATGGATTTTATTTGAGCTAATAAACTACATTATATGCACGAAAGCGGCTTCATCATTTGAATTTTAATTATTTAAATCTTAATTATTAAATGTGTTTGTTTTTATTTAATGTAACAACCCGGTCGGTCGTTTCGAGGGTTATAGCCTCAATTTCCTATTTCTGCTTCTTTTTATGTTCTTCAACTACATCATATGTAACGACCCAGCCGGTCATTTTAAGAATTAACGCCGCAATCCCCTATTAACTGCTTTACCCCTGTTTGTTTTTGCTATTTTGATTTGCGGGGATGTTTGGTTTTGAGTTTCGAAGTGTTTTGGGGGGCTTAGACCCTAAAAGAGGGCTTAAGCCTTAGAATTTGGACAGTAGCCGGAGCAGTATGAAGACGGCCTCGAAATAGAATTTCGTTGGTTCTGTTAGCTCCATTGGGTGATTTCGGGCTTAGGGGCGTATTCGGATTGTGTTTTGGAGGTATGTAGCTTAATTAGGCTTGAAATGCCGAAAGTTGAATTTTTGAAGTTTCCGATTCGGTAGTGAGATTTTGATATCGGGGTCGGAATGGAGTTCCCGAAATCGTAGTAGGTCTGTTGTGTCATTTGGGATGTGTGTGCAAAGTTTCAGGTCATTTGGACGTGGTTTGATAGAGTATTTGATCGAAAGCAGAATTCGGAAGTCTTTAGAGTTTTTAGGTTTGAATCCATGGTTAATTAGATGCTTCGATGTTGTTTTAGGTATTTTGAGGATAAGTACAAGTTCGGAAGGTGGTATATGACTTGCTCGTGCTTTTGGTTGAGGTCTTGGGGGCCTCGGGGTGATTTCGGGTGGTTAACGGGTGATTTTGAGTTGAGTTTGGAAGCTGAAGGAATTCTGTTGTGGTCATAATCGCACCTGTGGCTAGGGGACCATAGGTGCAGGCACGCAGGAGCGCAGAGAAATCTGCAGATGCGGCCAAGAGAGGGGCAGGCTGGGATCGCAGAAATGAGGTCCTGGTTGCACCTGCGATTGTGCATATGCGGGATTTCTTGCGCAGATCCGACTCTAGTGTTCTCAGTGAAGTTCACAAGTGCGCACCTCGGACCGCAAGTACGGGTCTACAGGTGCGACTATTTAACCGCATGTCCAGTTTTGCTGGGACAGAAACTATAAATTCCACCCTCGCGATTTTTGACCATTTCTCTTAATTTTTCATTCGGGGTGAAGCTTTGGAGGGCATTTTCAAGGGAAATTTTCAGAGAAATTCATTGAGGTAATGCCTTTGGTCCTTAAGCTCGTTATTATGGTGATTTTTATGATTGTAAGCATGACATTTGAAGGAAAATCAGTGGTAAGTTAGGGGTTAGGGCTTGGTTAATTGTAAAGTTTTGAGTTGTGATTTGAGGAACCATTTGAGGTCCGATTTTTGTACTTTTCATATGAATGAACTCGTGAGAGTGTTTGAAGATTCCGAATTTATAAAATTTTACCCGATTTCGAGAGATAGGACTGGGGACGTTTTGGTTATTTTTCCTAATTTTGCGTATTAGCTTAGAATTAATTAGTTGAATTAGTTACTTGA
Organism: Nicotiana benthamiana; assembly: GCA_034376525.1. Lineage (NCBI taxonomy): Eukaryota > Viridiplantae > Streptophyta > Magnoliopsida > Solanales > Solanaceae > Nicotiana > Nicotiana benthamiana. Next base: position 81,479,904 of record CM067325.1, on the reverse strand, counting down.
AGTTATATTTATAATATGCAATTACTTTAAATAGATTTGGGCCATTCAAAGCCGGATACTCGTGGCAAGAACGTGGTTTCGAGTTGATTGAGCTGGTTTGAGATAAATGGCTTGCCTAACTTGTGTGGAGGATCTCCCCTTAGGATTTGGTACTGTTGATATATGAAATGCCTCATACGTGCGGTGACGAGTGAGTACTTGTGCTAATTGTTGAAAATCCTGGTTTCATTAAGTAACTATAACTGTGTTTCTTCCCTATTTACACTACTTGCACTATAAGCCTATGGTTAGCTAGGGACGCATGTCTAATTACCATACTTGCTCAAACTGCTTTAATTGAATTTTGTGCAGCATGCTAGGTTAGGAATACCTGGTTTACCTTGGTATGAAATTTGGATTGAATTGAATATTATCTGTGTTGTTGGTGTGTGTTTACATTTGGGACTACGGATCGGTATCTCGGGAGATCCCCCTGCATGTTTACTTTGGGACTAAGGATTGGTATTCTGGTAGATCCCCGCGCACTATGAGTTTGGGATGACACCCGAAAGATCCACTGCATATTTATATTTGGGGACTACAGAACGGTATCCTGGAGATCCCGGTTATTACTGCTGTGTGGAGTCATATTCTCTTTGTGTTTTCTCTCTCTGTTGTAGCAGTTGTAGTTCTTACTACCATGTGTTACTTCTTACTGTTAGCACTTAATTATATTGTCCTATTCTATACTGTTATACCTTGTTTTTCATCTAAACTCAATAGGACTTTACACATCACTACCCTACTGAGGTTAGGCTTGGCACTTACTAAGTACGTTGTGGTGTACTCATGCCCTTTTTGCGCATATTTTTTCACGTACAGATTCAGTTACTTCGACTCGGCCTACTACCCTTGAGGCAAGGCGATTCTCCAAAGACTTCAAGGTATACTTTTCCCGTCCGAAGACTGAGGAGTCCATTTCCATTCTATCATATAGTATCAACCCTTCTGTATTTACTTTTCTTTAGAAATTCTAGAGTTAGACACTTATAGCTATTCGACAGCTTGTAATTTCATGAGATTCCGGGTTTTAGGAAGTTGTTCAGTTTGAGAGTTATATTATATATGTCGAGCATCATCCTTAAACCCTCATCATGTTTATTCCATAGTTTTTATTTGTTTTGTCTATTGTTTTCCCCTTTTTCCGAAATTGTTAGGCTTACCTAGTCGTAGAGACTAGGTATCGTCATGATAGTTGATGGAGAGCGAACTAGGGTCGTGACAAACCTGTTGTATTCTTACTATCCTATGTTACTTTTTACTGTTACCACGTAATTATGCTGTCCTATTATATACTTTTATGCCTTGTTTTTCATCTAAACTCAGTAGGGCCCTGACTCTCCTCGTCACTACCCGACCGAGGTTAGGCTTGGCACTTACTAAGTACTGATGTGGTGTACTTATGCCCTTTCTATGCATGTTTTTTCATGTGCAGATCGAAGTACTTCGACTCAACTCTAGACCCTTGAGGCAAGGCGATTCTCCAGAGATTTCGAGCTATATGTGTTGCGTCTGGAGACCGATCAGTCCATTTCCATTGTCTCTTATAGTATCGGCCCTTCAGTATTTACTTTTGTCTAGACATTCTAGAGTTAGACACTTGTAGTCGTTCAACAGCTTGTTATTTCATGAGATTCTAGGTTTTGGGAGTTGTTCAGATTTAGAGTTATATTGTATATGCCAAACGACATCTTTAAACCCTGATCATGTTTATTCCGCAGTTTTTATTTGTTTTATCTGTTGTTTTTCCCTTTTTTGAAATTATTAGGATTACCTAGTCGTAGATACTAGTTGCCGTCAAGATATATTACGGAGGGCGAACTGGGGTCGTGACAAGTTGGATTAGAGCTCTAGATTCATATGAGTCATGAATCACAAGCCGATTTATTAGAGTCTCACGGATCGGTATGGAGACGTCTCTACGAGAGGCTATGTAATTGTTAGGAAAATTTCACTTCATTTGATTTCCTTGTCGTGCGAGATTTTGATATCACAATTCTAAACTTTTGTCCTCTATTCTCTCACAGATGGTTAGGGCACATGCTACTATAGATGATCAGGCACTTGTGCCCCTATTGGAGCCGTCAGAGGTTAGGGCCAAGGTAAAGGCCAAGGACGCGCACGTAGTGCAGCCAGAGCAACCTCGTGAGCTGCCATCGAGGTGCCACCAACACTTCCAGCTGGCGTCCCGGCACCTGATACGCCTACTGCTACTATTACTCAAACTCTTAAGGAGACTCTTGCACAATTCATGAGCATGTACACCACTCTAGCTCAGGGAGGGTGCTTCCCCTTGCTGCAGCTACATCTCAGGTCGGAGGCGGAGCACAAACTCCCGTAGCTCGCACTCCTGAGCAAAGAGTGCATGTTTATCAAGTCCTAGAGATTATTCCTGTATAGCCTGCAGTCCTAGATCAGCCCTAGGACAGGGCAACGACATTCGAGGATGAGCAGCTGAGGCTTGAGAGGTTCAAGAAGTACAAGCCTCCTCTATTCAGTGGTCTAGCATCAGATGATGCTTTGGGATTTCTAGGTGAGGGCTACCGTATCCTCCGTACCATGGGTATATCAGGATCATGGGGTTTTCTTCACTACCTTCTAGCTTCGAGAAGCCACCTATGAGTGGTGGCGTACTTATGAGTTAAATTGTCCGGATGAGGCAGCTTCCCTGACTTGGACTCATTTTTCAGATATGTTCCTAAGAAGTCTTGATAGTCGGACCATTATTCTGGTGCCTGTGCTCCAGCTGTAGTTCGTCATGGTAGGGGTTATATGAGTCGCTCCGTTCATTTATCTCTTCTTGCAGCCAGTGGTATTCCTGCTCTTCCTAGGCCCAGGAGCCTTATTATGTACCTCCAGTATCTAGTGCACCTCCTGCGCGGGGTGCTTCCAGTGGTTAGTCCCGCAGACCTTGCCCAAGCTAGTCACAATTGCCACGTCCTCCCAAAGATTGTTTTGAGTATGGTGACACACGCTATATGGTGAGGGATTTCCCCAAACTTATGAGGGGGTGCACCTCCACAGACTTCTCAGCCACAGTGTTCCCCTCAAAGTTCTCAATCTATGGTTACAGCTCTAGTTGCTATGCACCTTCTCAGCCAGCTAGAAGTGGAGGTCGGGAGGTAGAGTTCGCCCTAGAGGGGGAGGCCAGGCCAGATTTATGCCCTTCCTGCCGGTACTGAGGCGGTCGCCTCCGATTTTTTCATCACATGTATTGTCCTGGTAGAGATGCATCAATTTTATTTGATCCGGGCTCCACCTACTCTTATGTGTCTTCTTATATTGCCCCGTATTTGGGAGAATCTCGAGATTCTTTGAGTTCCCATGTTTATGTTTCTACTCCTGTGGAGATTCTATTGTTGTCGGCCATATTTATCGGTCGTGTGTGGTTTCTCTTAGTGGTTTTAAGACCAGAGCCGATTTAATATTGCTTAACATGGTAGAATTTTGATGTTATCTTGGGCATGGATTGATTGTCGCCCCATTATGCTATTCTTGATTGTCACGCCAAAATTGTGACGTTGGTTATGCTAGGTGTACCGCGAGTAGAGTAGGGGGTACCTTAGATCATACTTCCAGTAGAGTTATTTTATTTCTTAAGGCTCAACGTTTGGTTGAGAAGGGGTGTGATGCGTATCTAGCTTATGTGAGAGATGTCAGTATTGATACTCCTACAATTGATTCAGTCCCAATAGTATGGGATTTTTCTGATGTGTTTCTAGTTGATCTTCCGATCATGCCACCCAATAGAGATATTGATTTTGGCATTGATCTATTGCCGGGCACTTGACCCATTTCTATTTCTCTGTATCGTATGACCCTCCAAAGTTGAATGAGTTGAGGGATTAGTTATAGGAATTGCTTGATAAGGGTTTTATTCAGCCCAGTGTATCACCTTGGGTTGCTCCTGTCTTGTTTGCAAAGAAAAAGGATGATTCTATGCGTATGTGCATTGATTATCGCCAATTGAACAAAGTTACACTGAAGAACCGTTATCCATTGCCATGTATTAATGATTTGTTTGACCGGCTACAGGGTGCACAAGAGTTTTCTAAGATTGACTTCCGTTCAAATTACCATCAGTTGAATATTTGGGAGCTAGATGTCAAAAACTTGCTTTCAGGACTCAGTATGGTCATTACGAGTTTCTTATTATGTCATTTACGCTGACCAATGCCCTAGCATACTTCATGCATTTGATGCATAGTGTGTTCTGGCCATATCTTGATTCGTTTGTCATTGTCATAATTGATGATATTTTGGTGTATTCCCGGAGTCGGTAAGATCATGAGCAACATCTGAGGACAATGCTTTAGACTTTGAGGGAAAGGAAGTTATATGCAAAGTTCTCGAAATATGAGTTTTTGTTGGATTTCGTGGCATTCTTAGGCCACGTGGTATCGAGTGAGGGTATCAGGTGGATCCGAATAAGATGGAAGTAGTGCAGAGTTGGTCTAAACCATCCTCAACTATACAGATCCACAATTTTCTTGGCTTGGTGGGTTATTACCGTCGATCTGTTGAAGGGTTTTCATCTATTGCAGCCCCTATGACCAAACTGACCTAGAAGGGTGTTCCGTTCTAGTGGAAGGAAGAGTGTGAGGTGAGCTTTCAGAAGCTAAAGATAGATTTGACTACAACCCTAGTTTTGATATTGCCTATAGGTTCAGGGTCTTATACTGTCTATTGTGATGCCTCGAGGATTGGCCTTGGAGTGGTACTAATGCAGGTGATGGTAGGGTAATTTCCTATGCGTCCAGATAGTTGAAGGTACATGAGAAGAATTATCATGTCCATGATCTCGAGTTAGCTGCTATTGTTCATGCCTTGAAGATTTGGCGTCATTACTCTTCGGTGTGCCTTGTGAGATTCTTATTCATCACCAGATTTTGCAGCATATGTTCAAGTAGAAGGATCTTAATTTGCGTCAGAAGAGGTGGTTAGAGTTGCTGAAGGACTATGACATCACTATTTTGTATCACCCGGGTAAGGCCAATGTGGTGGCCGATACTTTGAGACACCAGGCAGAGAGATTAGGGAGTTTGGCTTATTTACCATCCGCGGAGAGGCCCATGGCGATGGATGTTCAGGCATTAGCCAACTAGTTTGTGAGATTGGATCTTTTGAAGCCAGTTACGGTTCTAGCTTGTGTGGTCTCTCGGTTTTCCTTGTTTGATCGTATCTAGGAGCATCACCAGGTGAAGTACGAGCACCAGAGACAGGGTGGGTTGCTATAACAGATAGAGATTCCATAGTGGAAGTGGTAGAGGATCACCATAGACTTTGTAGTTGGACTCTACGGACTTTGAGAAAGTTCGATGCTATTTGAGTGATTGTGGATCGGCTGACCAAGTCTTGCACACTTCATTCATGTGTGTACTACCTATTCTTCGAAGTGATTGGCAGAGATTAATATCCAGGAGATTGTTCGTCTGCATGGTATTTCAGTTTCTATCATTGAGATAGAGGTACTCAATTCACATCACGATTTTGGAAGGTCGTACAATATGAGTTAGGTACTCGGGTGGAGTTGAGCACAATATTGTTGGAACACACTTTCAAAGACGTTAAACTAAAGTCGTGTTCGTTTTTTGTAGGTTTTGATGAATGACAAACCGACGTGGATGCAAAGTTGACAAATGCCAAATCGTGACAAACCGACGTGGATGCAAAGCTGACAAAGGCCAAATCGTTGTGAATACGAAGATATCATTGAACAAACAAGGCGAGAATTATGGCTAACGGAACAAGGAAGAGTCCAAGTAAAGAAGAGTCAAGAACAAGACCAAGAGATGCATTGAAGACATTATTGAGTTGTTTGCATTGTGATCTTGATCCGACAATGGATTCAAGTCTTGGCTTCTCTCTAAAATCATTTTATCAAATCATGCATATCATAAATATTTTTGTTGACCAAAGTTTTGTGACCATGCCCAAACCAAAAATCGGCTTCCGTCGACGAGACGTTGGCTAGACGTCGGCTAGACATTGGCTAGACGTCGGCTAGACATCGTCATGGTTTTTGACATTTTCATTTTAGCCAAAATGGTTTTTGAAATATTATCATTGGTTTTCACTTCTGGGTATATTTAAACATATTCCAAATCATTATTTCATAAAAACCACACTTGATTTATGGTCGTCGTCTAAACACGTGGAAAACGTCATTTGACAAAGTGACGCGATGTTTATGACCTTGGAGACTTGTTTTTTTAAGAACTAAGTCTTGGTTTTCACCTTTTATACCATAAACAAGCTTTTCCAACACTTGGTTTTTGATTTGGAACACTTTGATTTTTGGGTTGGTTTTCAAAGATAAATAATCGATTATCATGTTCCAATAATCGATTATCTTGCTAATGTAGCAAACCACAACTTACAGAAGGTTCTGATAATCGATTATCACCTTCAGATAATCGATTATCACCTCATATAATCGATTATCATTATCTGATAATCGATTATTCTGTGTATCCAGCCCAAATCTTGAAAATACAGAAAGGTTGAACAATCGATTATCCTTTGGAGCATAATCGATTATCTAGTTACCGTTGCCATCCAACGACTAGTTTTTTGAACGTTGAAGTAAGATAATCAATTATGCAATTAAGATAATCGATTATTCTGCCTTTTAATTCAAAATTCTTGTCTAACTATTGAGCAGCGGTCACTTGATCCTTGAGGGCTATAAATAGACCCCAAAACCTCTCGTTTCTACAACAATTCTTCAACAATCTGATACACTTTCATTGCATTCAATTCATTCATATTTCATAGCTTTTAGAGCCAAAATCTTGAAGAAATTGTTGTGTTCTTGAGCGTTCTTAAGTCTACTCATATCTACTCTATAAGAGAGTCATGTTCTTGAGTGCTAAGTGTTTGTATACACTTGAAGGGAAGTCTAATCCCTTGTTGTTGTAAGAAGGAAGGTTTCATTCCTTCGGTTGAAGTCTTGGAGTGCGGTATCTCCGAGCAAACGTTGTTGAGGCTCGTGTGACTCGAGTTCTCAAGTTGTATTGGTTTGTTGAGCACCTTTAAGCTTAACGGAGTTAGTTGCAACTCGAGAGAGTCTCTCGGGAGACTGGACGTAACCACACGTTGTGGTGAACCAGAATAAATTTGGTTTGCTCCCTCCTTACTCCTTTTATTTCCGCATTTACTTCGATTTTATTCCTGCGATTTTTGTTAAACGCTATTCACCCCCCCCCTCTAGCGTTGGGCACTTATTCTAACAATTGGTATCAGAGCCATACTTTTTGAAAGACTTAACAGTTTGAGAGAAACGATCTATGGCTTCTACTCGCAATCTTTATGCAGGAATTGGTGAGAGACAATCAACCACGAGACCACCACTCTTCTATGGCACAAATTACACCTATTGGAAGGAGCGGATGAGAATCTTCATCCAATCCAACAACTTTCTATTGTGGAAAATCATCAAAAATTGTGAACAATTGCCGACTAAGGAAGTCGAGGATAAAATCGTCCTAAAGACGGAGAACGAATATGATGCGGAGGACATCAAAAAGGTGGAGAACAATGCTAAGGCCATCAACATGTTGTACTGTGCAGTAAACCCCGATGATTATTGGAAGATTTCATGTTGCACCACGGCCAAGCAAATGTGGGAGAAGCTAGAGGTCACCTACGAAGGCACCGACCAAGTCCGAGAAGCTAAAATTGATTTTCCCATGAATATGAATTATTTCGTATGAAGGAGAACGAGAAAATCGACGACATGTTTGAACGATTTTCAAAAATCGTCAAGACCTCCACGCACTCAAGAAGACGTACACGGACAAGGAGCTTGTACGAAAAATCCTGCGGAGCCTCACTCCGGAGTGGCGTTCCAAAGCCGATGCCATTCAAGAGTCAATTGGCATCACCAACGTCACTATAGACGGACTCAGGGGGAACCTAAAGACGTATGAGTCCACCATTATTAACCCTCCTTTGGAAGATCAAAGGAAAAGAAGCATTGCACTCAAGGCCTCCACATCACAACCTCAAGTCATTGAGGATTCAAGCGATGAGGATAACGAGTTTGGACTCGTTATTAAAAAGTTCCACAAGTTCATGCTTAAAGAGTATGAACGGAAGGGAAAGAGGCAAGGAGGACCACCCAAACGCTATGGATGTGGAGAAGTTGGGCACATCAAACCTAAATGCCCAAACACAAAGACGGAAAAGAAGACCGTCAAGAAACAAAGAGCCTACATCTCTTGGGGAGGCGACTCCGGGGATGAGTCAAGCGACGGAGATGAAGATGAGACCGCCAACTTATGTCTCATGGAACATGAGGAAGCACAAGAAGAGGTATGTGAAACTTCTCCTAAAGATCCTTATACTTATGAAGATATGCAAGACGCCTTTGATGAGTTATTTGGCGAATTTGTTAGCGCTTCTAAAACCATTAAGGATTTAAAGAAACAACTCTCTTCAAAGGAGAAGGAGTTGGAAAAATTGAGCCAAGATAATGAAAAATTAAGAGAAGAAAATAAATTTTTTGGCAAAAGAAGCGCCGACAAACCCGAAGGCTCAAACGAAAGTTGCAAGTCTTGCAAATCTCTCAAAGACCAAGTTGTAAAACTTAAGGGTACTTTGAACAAATTTAATACTTCTCATAAAAACCTCAATCTTGGAAATTTGAAATCTACTTAACATGGCTTAGGTTTCGAAAATAATATTAATATGAATGAAAAAGTTGAGCCAAAACCTAAACAACCTAAGGCTCAACCTAGGAAAGATAAAATTAATATTAATAGACAACCTAGAAATGATAATTCTAGGAACACTAGACAACCTAGAACAAACACTAGGAGAAATGTTGAGCACTTTAGAACATCTAGAAACGGTTTTCAAAAAGTGCATCAAAACTACGCTTCTCAAAATAGGGTAAATAAATTTAGACCACCTAGAAGCTATTATCAACCTAGGAGAATGCATAATCCGAATGTCATTTGCCATTATTGTAGTAGGATAGGTCATATAGCTCCAGTTTGCTTTACTAGGCATAGGCATATCACGATTAAACAATCACACTACCACTTTGCACCTAACATCCAAGGACCCAAAATGGCTTGGGTACCGAAATCTCATTGATTTGGTATGTAGGTATGCTTGAAGGCATCAAGTGTACTTTGGTACCTTGATAGCGGATGCTCCAAGCACATGACCGGAGATGCATCCAAATTTTTACAAATAAGACCCGCCAAAGGAGGAAACGTAGTCTTTGGAGACAACAACAAAGGAAAAATAATCGGCATTGGATCGGTTGGTAAGGATGAAACCTCCTCTATTGATAATGTTTTATTAGTTAAGGGTCTTAAGCACAATCTCTTGAGCAGAAGTCAATTGTGTGACAAGGGAAATCGTGTGATTTTCAATTCTAAATCATGTACGGTTGAACGCATTAGTGATAATAAGGTTATTTTACATGGTGATAGAATTGATAATATTTATACGGTTAACCTTGAAAATTCTTCATCAAACTTTGCTAAATGCCTCATAAGTAAAGAGGACGATATGTGGCTATGCCATCGAAGAGTAGCTCATGTTAACATGAACCTTTTGAATAAATTGGTTTCACAAGACTTAGTAGTGGTCTCCCAAAACTCAAGTTTGAGATGGACACCATTTGTGATTCATGTCAAAGAGGGAAGCAAGTAAAGGCCTCTTTTAAATCAAAAAATGTTGTCTCAACAACAAGGCCTTTACAACTTTTGCATATGGATCTCTTTGGACCATCAAGAACAAAAAGTTTTGGTGGGAATTACTTTGCCTTTGTCATTGTTGATGACTACTCTAGGTACACATGGACATTATTTCTAACTCACAAAAGTGAGGCGTTTCTAGTTTTCAAAAGTTTCCTTAAACGTGTTCAAAATGAAAAGAGCACAACAATTACATCCATAAGAAGTGATCACGGTGGTGAGTTCGAACAAAATCTCTTTGCGGAGTTTTGTGATGAACTCGGCATTGAGCATAACTTCTCCGCTCCACGTACACCACAACAAAATGGAGTGGTGGAACGTAAAAATCGATGTCTCGAGGAGATGGCTAGAACTATGCTCGATGAGGCAAAAATTCCTAAGTATTTTTGGGCGGATGCCGTGAGTACCGCAAGCTACGTGTTAAACCGAGCAGTCATAAGACCGATACTCATGAAAACGCCATATGAACTTTACAAGGGAAGAAAGCCAAACCTCTCCCATCTTCGAGTTTTTGGTTGTAAATGTTTTGTTCATAATAATGGAAAGTACAACTTGGGGAAATTTGATGCAAAATCCGATGAAGGCATCTTTCTCGGTTATTCATTGCGTAGTAAAGCCTATAGAGTCTTTAATAAACACACTTTAACTATTGAGGAGTCCCCTCATGTTGTATTTTCCGAAAATGATACTCACTTGGCGAGAAAGGGTATTTGTGATGATCTTGCAGATTCATTGGAGAAGATTAATCTTCAAGGCAATGTGGAAAAAGAGAGCCCAAAGAAAGTCCAAGACGAAGTCATGGAACAACCTTTGAAAGAGAAACAACCACAAGAGGAAGAGATGATGGTGCCTAGAGCTTGGAGGACGTCTAGAAATCATCCTCTCGATAAGGTAATTCGTGACATCGAACAAGGGGTATGTACTCAAAACTCTCTTAAGGACACCGTAGGACACATGGCTTTTGTATCACAAATTGAACCTACAACCATTTCCGAAGCAATTGAGGATGAGCATTGGACCTTGGCAATGCAAGAGGAGCTTAACCAATTCAAACGTAATGAAGTTTGGGAATTGGTGCCAAGACCCAATGATCATACCGTAATTGGTACGAAATGGGTGTTCCGTAACAAACTTGATGAAAATGGTATTATAATTAGAAACAAAGCTAGGCTAGTAGCTAAAGGCTACAATCAAGAAGAAGGCATTGATTTTGAAGAAACTTATGCACCGGTAGCACGTTTAGAAGCTATTCGTTTATTACTTGCTTTTGCTTCATCTATGGATTTTAAACTATACCAAATGGATGTCAAGAGTGCCTTACTCAATGGGTTTATTCAAGAGGAAGTGTATGTTGAACAACCCCCGGGTTTCGAAGACCTTGAGTCCCCCGACATGTCTTCAAACTCAAGAAAGCACTCTACGGTCTTAAACAAGCTCCCCGAGCTTGGTACGAACGTTTGAGTAAATTTCTTTTGGACAATAAGGTCAAAAGGGGGAAAGTTGATACAACACTTTTTATCAAGAATAAAAACAAAGACATCCTCTTGGTTCAAGTTTACGTAGATGACATTATTTTCGGTGCTACTAACGAATTTTTGTGCAAGGAATTTTTGAAAATGATGACAAGTGAGTTCGAGATGTCAATGATGGGTGAGCTCAATTTCTTCTTGGGATTGCAAGTGAAACAAATGAAAGAAGGGGCTTTCATTTGTCAATCTAAGTATTACAAGGAGTTGCTCAAACGTTTTGAGATGAACAACGCCAAAGCAATGGCTACTCCCATGAGCACATCTAATCACCTTGACAAAGACGAAAAAGGTAAGGAAGTAGATGTAAAGAAGTATCGAGGTATGATCGGATCCCTTCTTTATCTTACCGCAAGTAGGTCGGACATTATGTTTAGCGTTTGTTTATGCGCTCGGTATCAATCTTGTCCGAAGGAATCGCACTTAACTGCGGTAAAACGGATAATAAAATACCTTGTTGGCACTATGAATGTAGGACTTTGGTATCCCAAAGGTTCTTCATGCCAACTCATTGGCTATTCCGACTCTGATTTTGCGGGCTGCAAATTGGACCGCAAAAGCACGAGTGGAACATGCCACTTACTTGGTAGTTCCTTAGTATCATGGTTTAGTAAGAAGCAAGTAAGTGTTGCGTTATCCACCACCGAGGCCGAATATGTGGCCGTGGGGAGTTGTTGTGCTCAAATCCTTTGGATGAAGCAACAACTCTTGGATTATGGCCTTAGTATTGATCATATCCCTCTTCGGTGTGATAATACTAGCGCCATAAGATTGATGAAGAACCCCGTTCTTCATTCAAGGACGAAACACATTGAAATTAGGCATCATTTCATTAGAGATCATGTTCTCAAAGGTGATGTCGAGATTGAGTTTGTGGAAACAAAATATCAATTAGCCGACATTTTTACAAAACCTTTAGAGAAAGAGTCATTTTTCCGCATTCGTAGCGAACTCGGAATACTTGATTCCACGATGATCTAATGCGTGCTGTTGTGAAATATTTTTTGAAATATCACTAACTTGAGCGTCGGAGACGCCTAACTCTTTTTTGCAGGTCTCAAAATGGCCACAAAGTCAGGGGGAACAAATTCAAACCAACATGATTTGCATTCGAAATTTTCTGGAATTTCAGAAGCGCATAATCGATTATCAGACTACCATAATCGATTATTCAATGCTTCTGTGTCTGCAAAAATTTGGTGCAAAAATCAGGAAAATCGATTATCCAGAACAACATAATCGATTATCCCATTGTTCTGCAACTCCAGGAATTTAGCGCAAAGTACAGATATGGAAAATGTTGACGAGGTGCCGGAAACCGATGATGACGGTGACAGTGATGGCGGAGATGACGACAGCTCCTAGAAGTTTTTAGAGCTCAAGCTCGACTCTCTTTCTCTTTAGTATATGTTTTGAATAATTTTTTAATGCTTCCATTAAGTACTCCATCTTTATTCCCTTAATCAATAAAATTTTGCTAATGTCAAAAGGGGGAAGAAAAGGGCTATGCATAAATTGAGGGGGAACTCATTACGTATTTGGCACAAACGTTTAAACACCTATGCATATCCCCATCTCGGTTTGCCATTATCAAAAAGGGGGAAATTGTTGGAACACACTTTCAAAAACGTTAAACTAAAGTCGTGTTTATTTTTGTAGGTTTTGATGAATGACAAACCGACGTGGATGCAAAGTTGACAAATGCCAAATCGTGACAAACCGACGTGGATGCAAAGCTCACAAAGGCCAAATCGTCGTGAATACGAAGATATCATTGAACAAACAAGGCGAGAATTATGGCTAACGGACCAAGGAAGAGTCTAAGTAAAGAAGAGTCAAGAACAAGACCAAGAGATGCATTGAAGACATTATTGAGTTTTTTGCATTGTGATCTTGATCCGACAATGGATTCAAGTCTTGGCTTCTCTCTAATATCATTTTATCAAATCATGCATATCATAAATATTTTTGTTGACCAAAGTCTTGTGACCATGCCCAAACCAAAAATCGGCTTCCGTCGACGAGACGTTGGCTAGACGTCGGCTAGACATTGGCTAGACGTCGGCTAGACATCGTCATGGTTTTTGACATTTTCACTTTAGCCAAAATGGTTTTTGAAATATTATCATTGGTTTTCACTTCTGGGTATATTTAAACATATTCCAAATCATTATTTCATAAAAATCACACTTGATTTATGGTCGTCGTCTAAACACGTGGAAAACGTCTTTTGACAAAGTGACGCGATGTTTATGACCTTGGAGACTTGTTTTTTTAAGAACTAAGTCTTGGTTTTCACCTTTTATACCATAAACAAGCTTTTCCAACACTTGGTTTTTGATTTGAAACACTTTGATTTTTGGGTTGGTTTTCAAAGTTAAATAATCGATTATCATGTTCCAATAATCGATTATCTTGCAAATGTAGCAAAACCCCAACTTACAGAAGGTTCAGATAATCGATTATCACCTTCAGATAATCGATTATCACCTCAGATAATCGATTATCATTATCTGATAATCGATTATTCTGTGTATCCAGCCCAAATCTTGAAAATACAGAGAGTTTGAACAATCGATTATCCTTTGGAGCATAATCGATTATCTAGTTACCGTTGCCATCCAACGACTAGTTTTTTGAACGTTGAAGTAAGATAATCAATTATGCAATTAAGATAATCGATTATTCTGCCTTTTAATTCAAAATTCTTGTCTAACTATTGAGCAACGGTCACTTGATCCTTGAGGGCTATAAATAGACCCCAAAACCTCTCATTTCTACAACAATTCTTCAACAATCTGATATACTTTCATTGCATTCAATTCATTCATATTTCATAGCTTTTGAGAGCCAAAATCTTGAAGAAATTGTTGTGTTTTTGAGCGTTCTTAAGTCTACTCATATCTACTCTATAAGAGAGTCCTGTTCTTGAGTGCTAAGTGTTTGTATACACTTGAAGGGAAGTCTAATCCCTTGTTGTTGTAAGAAGGAAGGTTTCATTTCTTCGGTTGAAGTCTTGGAGTGCGGTATCTCCGAGCAAACGTGGTTGAGGCTCGTGTGACTCGAGTTCTCAAGTTGTATTGGTTTGTTGAGCACCTTTAAGCTTAATGGAGTTAGTTGCAACTCGAGAGAGTCTCTCGGGAGACTGGACGTAACCACACGTTGTGGTGAACCAGTATAAATTTGGTGTGCTCCCTCCTTACTCCTTTTATTTCCGCATTTACTTCGATTTTATTCCTGCGATTTTTGTTAAACGCTATTCACCCCTCCCCCTCTAGCGTTGGGCACTTATTCTAACAAATATTTCACTCCAAAATGGACGGATAACCCGAGCGTACTTAGATTCTTGAGGATATGCTCCGTGTGTGTGTAATAGAGTTTGAAGGTTCTTGGGATTAGTTCTTGCCACTGGCGGAGTTTGCCTACTGCAACAACTATCAGTCCAGTATTCAGATGGCACTATATGAAGCCTTATATGGTATGAGGTGTACATCCTCTATGGGTTGGTTTGATCCAGGTAAGGCTAGATTATTGGGCACAGACTTGGTTCAGGATGCTTCGGAGAAGGTTAAGGCAATTCAGGATAGACTCTGTACAGCCCAATCCAGACAGAAGAGTTGCGTGGACCGGAAGGTTCATTATGTTTCCTCTATGGATGGGGAGTGGGTTCTGCTGCGAGTTTCGCCCATAAAGGGCGTTATGAGATTTGGGAAGAATGGTAAATTGAGTCCGCGGTTCATTGGTCATTTTGAGATATTTAGACGGGTTGGGGAGGTTGCTTATGAGCTTATCTTACCTCCCAACTTGGCAAGAGTTCATTCGGTATTTCATGTTTCGATGCATTAGAGGTGTCATGGTGATCTGTCGCATGTGTTTGATTTTAGTTCTGTCCAGATGGACAAGGATCTATCTTATGTTGAGGATTTGGTGGCAATATTGGACATGTAGGTTTGGAAACTGAGGTCAAAGAACATTGCATCAGTGAAGGTTCAGTGGCGGGGTCAACCGGTTGAGGAGGCGACCTGGGAGACCGAGCAGGACATGCGCACTTGTTACCCTCATCTTTTCACTATTTCAGGGATGTCTCTTTGCTCGTTCGAGGACGAACGAATGTTTAAGTATAGGAGGATGTAACTACCTAGCTGGTCATACTAATAATTAAAGCCCCAATCCCATATTAAACTTTCCCCGTGTTTGCTATTTTGATTTTCCGGGATGTTTGGTTTTGAGTTTCGGAGTGTTTTAGGACACTTAGTCCATAAAAGAGATCTTAAGTCTTAAAATTTGGACCGTAGTTGTAGTACTATGAAGACGACATCGGAATGGAATTTCGTTCATTCCATTAGCTCAATTGGATAATTTTGGGCTTAGAGGTGTGTTCAGATTGTGCTTTGGAGGTCCGTAGCTTAATTAGATTTGAAATGTCAAAAATGAATTGTTGAAGTTTCCGGTTTAGTAGTGAGATTTTGATCTCGGGGTCGGAATGGAGTTTTGGAAGTTGCAGTAGGTTCGTTGTGTCATTTGGGATGTGTGTTCAAAGTTTAGGGTCATTTGGACAAGGTTTGATAGACTTTTTGATCGAAAGCGGAATCCATAGATCTTTAGAGTTTTAGGTTTGAATCCATGGTTAATTCGATGTTTCAATGTTGTTTTAGGAATTTTGAGGATTGGTACAAGTTTGGAAGGTGGTATATGACTTGCTCATGCCTTTGGTTGAGGTCCCCGAAGCTTCGGGGTGATTTCAGGTGCTTAATGGGTGACTTTGAGTTGAGTTTGGCAGCTGAAGGAGTTCTGTTTCTGTCATAACTGCACGTGCATCTAGGGTACTGCATGTGCAGGCAGGTAGAAGCGAATAGGAAGCTGCATATGCGTCCAAGAGAGGGGCAGGCTGGGATCGCGGAAGCGAGGTCCTGGTTGCACCTGCGATTGCGCATATGCGGGATTTCTAGCGCAAGTATGGTTCTGGTATTTCAAGTGAAGTTCGCAGGTGCGCATCTCGGACCGCAGGTGCGACTATTTAACCGCAACTGCGTTTTTGCTAGAGCAGAAATAATAAATTCCGCCCGTCGTTATTTTTAACCATTTCTCTCAATTTTTCATTCGGGGTGAAACTTTGGAGGGCATTTTCAAGGGAGATTTTTAGAGGGATTCATTGAGGTAATGCCTTTGGTCCTTAAGCTCGTTATTATGGTGATTTTTATCATTGTAAGAATGAAATTTGAAGGAAAACCAGCGGTAAATTGGGGGTTGGGCTTGGTTAATTTGAGAGTTTTGAGTGGTGATTTGAGGGACCATTTGAGGTCCGATTTTGGTACTTTTTGTATGAATGAACTAGTGAGAGTGTGAGGATTCCAAATTTGTAAATTTTACCCGATTCCGAGATGTAGGCCCGAGTGACGTTTTGGTCATTTTTTCTAATTTCGCATAGTAGCTTAGAATTAATTAGTTGAAGTTATATTTACATTATGCAATTACTTTAAGTAGATTTGGGCCATTAGGATTTGGATACTTGTGGCAAGAACGTACTTTCGAGTTGATTGAGTTGGTTCGAAGTAAGTGGCTTGCCTAACCTTGTGGGGGGAACTCTCCTTAGGATTTGGTATTGTTGATATATGAAATGCCTTGTACGTGAGGTGACGGGTGCGTACTCATGCTAATTATTGAAAATCCTGGTTTCATTAAGTAACTATACCTATGTTTCTTCCCTGTTTATACTACTTGTACTTTTAGGCTACTGTTAGCTTAGGGAAGCATGTCTAATTGACTTAATTGCCTTACTTGCCCAAACTGCTTTAATTGAATTCTGTGCAGCATGCTAGGTTAGGAATACATGTTTTACCATGGTATGAAATTTGGATTAAATTAAATATTATCCGTGTTGCTGCTGTGTGTTTACATTTGGGACTACGGATCGGTATCCGGGAAGATCACCCTGTATGTTTATTTTGGGACTACGGATTGGTACTCAGATAGATCCCCTTGCACATTTATATTGGAACTAAGGGACTGCACCCAGTAGATTCCCCCTGCACATTTATATTGGAACTAGAGGACTGCACCTAGTAGATTTCCCTAGTACATGATATTTATATTTGGGACTATGGATCGATATTCCAGTAGATCCCCGCGCACTATGAGTTGGACTACGGGACACACTTGGGAGATCCACTGGATATTTACATTTGGGGACTACAGGACGGTGTCCTGGGAGATCCTCGGTTGCTACAGCTTTGTGGAGTTATATTCTCTCCGTGTTTTCTCTCTCTGTTGTAGTTGTTGTTATTCTTACTATCCAATGCTACTTCTTACTGTTAGCACTTAATTATATTGTCCTATTCTATAATGTTATACCTTGATTTTCATCTAAACTTAGTAAGGCCCTGACTTTTCTTGTCACTACCCGGCCGAGGTTAGCCTTGGCATTTACTGAGTACCTTTGTGGTTTACTCATGCCTTTCTGCACATATTGTTTCATGTGCAGATCCAGGGACTTCGAATCAATCCTACTTCCCTCGAGGCGAGGCGATTCCCTAGAGACTTTGAGGTATATCTTCCCCATTCACAGACTGAGGAGTCATTTTCCGTTCTCTCTTATAGTATCAGCCCTTCTGTATTTACTTTTGTTTAGAAATTCTGGAGTTAGAAACATGTAGTTGTTCAAAAGCTTGTGATTTCATGAGATTACGAGTTTTGGGAAGTTGTTCAGTTCGAGAGTAATATTGTATATGCCGAGCAGCACTTTAAACCCTCATCATGCTTATTCCACAGTTTTTATTTGTTTTATCTAACACTTTTCCATTTTTACGAAATTGTTAGGCTTACCTAGTCTTAGAACCTAGGTGCTATCACGATTGTTCACGGAAGGGGAACTGGAGTCATGAAATCATGTCATGTCGGATCAGTTGGTTAGGGTCTGGAGTGATTTCGGAGAGGATTTGAGATACTTGTCTCTAAAGTAGAAGCTTATGTTGGAAAAGTCAATTGGATGTTGACTTATATGTAATGACCTCGGCTTCAAATTTTGAAGGTTATGATATCTCAATTAGGTGATTTTGGACTTAAGAGCGCATCCAGAATGTGATTTGGAGGTCCATAGTAGAACTAGACTTGAATTGGCAAAAGTTAGGAATTTGGCGATTTTGGTCAGCAATGGAAAATCTGATATCAGGGTTAGAATGAATTTCTGGGAGTTAAAGTAGGTTCGTGGTGTCATTTGTGACGTATGTGTAAAATTTGAGGTCATTCAGATGTGATTCGGTAGGTTTTGGTGTTGTTTGCGGAGTTTGGAAGTTTAGAAGTTTTTAGGCTTGAATTTGAGGGTAATTTGGTGTTTTGATGTTGTTTTGAGTGATTCGAAGGCTAGATTAAATTCATATGTTAATATATGACTTGTTGGTATGTTTGGTTGAGGTCCCGAGGGGATGGAGTGATTCTGGATGGTCAACTAGGAGTTTGGAACTCAGAAATTGCAACTGAAGATGTTGATGCTGGTGTTTCAGCTCCTGTGAAGTAGGGACCACAGGTGCAACGTCGCAAGTGCGCTTAAGGAGCAACAGATGTGAATATAGAGGAGTTTGGTCTTTTTCGCAGAAGCGGAAGGTGAGGTCGCAGTTGCGCTTCGCAGGTGCGGCAAATTGGCCGCAGATGCGAAACCTGGTGCATTAAGTGAGTTCTGCACCTGCGATGGAAATTCCACGGGTGCGGTGTCACAGAAGTGGAAATAGGACTGCAGGTGCGGTTTTTCTGGGCAAAAAACCTAGCTCGAGGTTTTGTTCTCCATTTTTTATCCTGGTTTTGAGGAACTCGGGAGAGAGGCAATTTTTTGAAGGATTTCGGGTGCAACGTTGGGGTAAATAATTCTAACCTATAATGGTATAAATTTCATGAATCTATGGATTTATTCATCATCTAATTGGGAAATTAAGATAGAAATTTGGAAATTTAGGGCTTGAAAATTGGAGAGTATATTTTGAGGATTTGGGTGATTAAATGAAGTGGGATTTTGATAAATTTGGTATGGTTAGACTCGTAAGTGAATTGGCTTTCTAGTTTTGTAATTTTTATCGAAATTCGGGGCTAGGTTGAGTAATATGGAATTTGGCCTATAATTTGGTATTATTTCTTGTGGGATTGGTTCCTTTAGCCTATATTGATCATACTGTATTGCTTGTGGGTAGATTCTGGACGTTCCGAGGCCAAATCGAGAGGCAAGGACATTGCAGAATAGGATTTTTCTCGATTTGAGGTAAGTAACGCTTTCAAACTTGGTTCTGAGGGTTCTAAACCTTGAACTACGTATTATGTGGTTAGTATTGAGGTAACGCATACACCAAGTGACGAGCGTGCGACATGAACCGCGAGAATCGTGACCTGGATCATTCCATGGCACTGCTTAACGACTCTTGCTTGTTGATATCTGAGTCTCCATTATGTGATAAAGTAATTGAGCAGTAAACATGCTAGATACCATGTTAGGGCTTTATGCCGATACCGTTGGGACCCACAATGGTCATTTCTTGATGTCATTCACTATTTTCACTATTATTTTGTACTCAGTCATATTCATGCATATCATATTATATCTCAGTCTTACTTTTTATTATTGACATATCATGTCATTATTCGGGCTAGTTTCCATGTCATTGTGAGCCCGTGAATGAGACTGGAGAGTGATGACTGAGTGAGGCCGAGAGCTTGATTATGAGTGGCAGTTATGAGGTTGAGATATACCCCGTAGCAGTTATATTGATTATAATAGCGCTTGGGCTGTAGGAGCCCCTCCGGAGTCTGCACACCCACAATGGGCGCAGATAATATTATTGAGGGATGAACTTCCCTGGATATGGATTTGTCCGAAGTATTGATATATGGAGATGGATTTATCCACAGGGTTGAATTACCCTTGTTCCTCTGTACTGAGTGACTTATAGTCAGTGATGAGTATGTTCCAAGATGGATTTCCCTAGGTCGTATGGCCATATACGATACCGAGTGATTGAGAGTTTATATATACACGTAGAGTTGGATTTCTCTTTTGCCTCGGTACAGAGTGACTTACAACCAGTATTGTATATATTTCGGGATGGATTTTCTAGGTCGGATGGCCATATTCAGTACGGAGTGGTAGAGCACTTGAGAGTGGGAGTACACTGTGCATTTCATACAGTCGGTGCATTGGCATGTAAAGGCATTTGAGTTATATAGTTTGAATGGTTTAGATATGTATTTACCTTATTACTTTGAGCTGTCTGTTTAACTGAAAGTATGACTACGTTTTCTGTACGTTATTTCTATTATATCTATTGAGGTTGAGTTCGTCACTACCATCAGTCCATAGTTTGGACTTGTTACTTATTGAGTTGGTGTACTCATGTTACTCCTTGCGTCTTGTGTACAGATCCAGGTATCTCTGGCCACGGTACGACTGCTAATCATTTTCTGTTGCTGATCACTAGAAATAGTACGGTAGCTGCTTGGCGACCATTTGCTTTCTTCTTCTCTAGCTTCCATGTAGTTGTATTTTGGATTTTCCCAGACTATGTTAGTCTTGTTATTATTAGAACGCTTTTTGTGGTTGCTCATAACTTAGTGACACCCCGATGATTGGGACTTTATTTTTCACATTTCTATTTTTGAGTTCAACTCTTATTTTCTGTATTATGAAATTCTGCTAAACATGATGTCTTTTGGCATAAGCTTTTAATGAATTTTTGTACTATGGTGGAGGTCGACTGGCCTAGTACTATTGATAGGCACCATCACGATCGGTTTGAGTTTAGGGTCGTGATACTTAACCACTACTTAATGGATTCGAATAAGTCTATCTGATTAAGATCCATTACAATGACTAATCTCATTAAGATGCTATTATCCACATTAATTGCTAACTGTCTCCATCGCATACCATTATCAACTACCACCACCATCATCATTAACCATAGATGCACCCACCACCATCCTCAATCATATTCATACATTCACCCACCTTAACTACCACTACCAACCACCCCATTACCATCAATATCCATATCCAGTACCGTCCATCATTATAAACTACCACCATCCATCATCACCTTCCTCGATCACACACCACAACCACCACCCACCATTATAACTATCACCCCCACCATAACCATCCTCAATCATAATCACTATAATTACCAACTATCACTAGTTACTTGTAGTAATCTGTATTCGAAAGTATATTAAAAAATTAGTAGCAACATAAAAACATAAATGTAGAAGAAACATAAAATTAATCCGAGCCCACCGAATTCACAATGTTTTATTAAGGAACTTAATCTCCTCCTAGTACCCGAGGCTTAAAACTATTTTCTTTCAGGATAGAATGGACTATCCTCACTGGTGTAGCGGTACTTCAAACCCCAATGACCAACGAACTCAAAGATCAGTAGCAAATCACACTTATTACTTTTTTTCTATTAAAAAGATAATGCAGAAAGAAGAAGGAGAAATAAGAATTTTCATAAGGCAAACCAATGAAAAATTTCATGTATTTATAGCCAAAAAGTTGAGTATACTAAGGAGTTGCAACTCTTCATTTTAAGATTGCAACTCAAGCTGGCTGTTTAAGCAAACCGTCAGATTTAAATTATAACGAAAAACTTAAAATGGAGGAAAAATTTAATTAGCGTTTTAGAAACGACTTACTTGAATTAAATAATATTGCGTTAATCTTAATATTAACAAATAAATTTGGTCCAAAAAATTAATCAATCAAATTTGAAGCTGAGAGAGCAACGACGACGACGACGCGAGGCTTGCCTTCTTCTCAACTCAGCTAGAAAGTGCAATTATATATATACTAATCAAAATTCTTTTCATCCTCCAATATGAGACAATGTCCTTTTGTCAAAGAGGAAAATTTATTTTTTAATTTTCTCTTTCATTTTTCATTCACTCTATTTTAAGCTCTAACAAGCTTAAAACCAACAGCTATTACCCAGAACCACCACCATCAACCGAAATCACCACCAACCACCATCTCTAGTCGTCATTTACAAACAACTCCATTAGCTATCACCACCACCAACTATATATATATATATATTTATTCTCAATTATAATCGCTATCGCTATTATCACAACTAGCTACCACCTAGAATCATCGCCATCAACCAAAATCACTGCCAACCATCACATCTATTTGTTCTTAACAAATGAAAAAGCGAAGTAAACGACCAACAAATTGCTTTGGTCCCATTAAGAAGCATGCTTTATCTTCATAATTTTGATTCATCGCCAAAAATGCACAAAATGAACTTGTCAAATGTCAAATAAACAAATCTTTCAAAAATCAGCTATGGGAAACCCTTTCTTCTACTGAGTACTTAATTTTTATGGATATTAAAACATCTTCTATGGCCACTTGATTAAAAAAAATCAATGAGTGCGGTCCCAAGTCCCAACGTCTAAGCAATAAAAATCTCATTACGAAAAGAAAAGATAAAAGGTTTTTTAAAAAGGAAGAGAAGAACATTAAAGATCCAATTTCTGTTTTAAAAATCCATTCTGTGGGAGTTCACAAATAGTGGATATTAAATAATAAATATTCCTTTTTAGGCACTCTACAATTACCCAAAATTCAAAAAGTAGAGGCCTAGTGGGTTTTTTTCCTGTGACGTTTTATGGGGAAATCGGTTCCTTCGCCAAATAGAATCCAAGATTTTGCCAGAATTATCAGCAGCTCCAATAACAGGATCCACGGCCCGACCCAAGTCAAACCACCCGCATCCAGAAATAGGTCAGTTCCATTCGCAAAGTCCAGGGCGGTGGTCGGCGGCGATTCATCGGAGCGGCGGCTAAAGTTGAAGACGAAGAACATGGAAGAAGCAAGCTCTAACTCCAATTCGAATACTTCTTCGTCGAACCAACAACGGCAACGGGTACCCCTTGCTGACGTGGTAGCTGACTGTGTGAAGCGGTGGTTCCAGGATACTCTCAAGGAGGCTAAAGCCGGTGACATTAGCATGCAGGTCCTTGTTGGTCAGATGTATTATAGTGGCTATGGTATTTCCAGAGATGCACAGAAGGTGATTGAGTTTTTGCTTCCGTTGAATTCTTCTTTTTTTTTTTTTTGGTCTTAGTTCTCTATATAGTGCTCGTAGTTTTCTTAGAATCTAGAAACTTAGTGATGTATAAATAACCTACTTTAGAAATTCATGCTTTCTATTGACAAGAGAAAACCCCATAAAACATGTTGTTGGAGAGCATTCTGAATTTAGAATTGCATAGAACTTTTTTTGTTTTGATGAGGATGGTGTTCGGGCCACTTGCATGCAACTTGACTATTCCACTTCGTACCTGCTATCTACCACTAGTAATACTTAGGTAGATAGGAAGAATTCACCTAGGGTTTTTTGTCTGCGTGGAGTTTACAATTGAACTTTTGACACTCTTTGTGCTTATATAGAGTGAAGCTGAACTGTTGAACTTTGGGAAAAATGGCTGTGAACAAATATTTATCACTGTCAAGCACATGAAATATCTTCAAATTGGAAATTCAAGCTTGTGGTTGCCTTGTAATACTAGAAGATACACATAATTAAGAGAATGCGTCCACCATGTGAAGACACCAACGGAATTGAACTCGAACTCTTTAATAATTCAAGAAAAGAGAAAAAAGAAAAAGAAAAAGAAACTAGTGTGCCTGCTCAGTTCAAGTGCTTATTTTCTTCTTAATCAAGGTACACAATAATTAAGAGGATGTACCATCATGTACGTGCTTACTTATCTCATCTATTATTCAAGAAGTGAAAAGCCAGAGTGTACCCGCTCAATTTTGTCTATTTTCACTAAAAGTTGCTCAAAATTTTCAAAGTAAAAAAGAAAATAGCACCAATCTTTCATCTGCGCAGAATTTGAGTTCTAGGTATGTTTGAAAGAGTGACAGTTCTTCGGTTTTCTCTCTCTACTTGTTGTGTCTGAGGATGTGGGAAATGCTTCTACTGATTGATCCATTTGGGTACAGGGAAGAGCTTGGATAAACCGAGCTTCAAAGAGTCGGTCATCAGCGTGGAAAGTGAGTGATAAACGCCCAGGTGTGTAGAAGTTCAGTTTACTGATTATATTGGTTTGGCGTAGTTTTATATTAGTCCAATTAGGTCTTCATCTTTTTCTTATCTTTTGCCCCCTTTTTAGGCTATAATGCTAGTGATTCTGATTCTGATGATACCGTGGAGGATGCAAAGTAAAATTGAAGCACTTTTCACGGGTAAAACAAGCTATAGCATCGTAAGTTCAATTGCCTTTATTTCTTTCACCCTTGTTGTGCAAACTTCTGAGGTTATGGTCTTGTTCTACTTTATATCTTAGTTGATTGAAAATTGTTGCACCTTCTAGGATGTCGAATCTCATGTGGTGTATTACAATGTCACTCTAACTAGATTACTTGATATTTGATAATTTTTCTAGGTGTTTGATCTCCATCTCTCCTTATTAGTCGGTGGACGTAACTTCTTTTGTTGTCGTGATTGAGAATAAAGTTGAAAACTTTCCTTTAGGGTCAATCGTCACGCTAGATGTCAGACAAAAATTGCATACCGTAGCTATTACCCACCATGAAGCCAAATGAACTTAGAGTGTCTCTTTCTTCCTTTTATGATTCCTTCCCACGAGCATGTCCTGTATGTTGCATGAGAACAAAACCTTCCTGCACAAGCATCTTACAAGCATGCAGATCTCCCTAGCGATTTTCTCATCAGAGTTTGGTGGGTCTAATATGTTCTTTGCAGATGCCCATCGTCCTGCTTTAATTGGGGCTATGATCTTATCTCACCCTACAAATGCCAGCTCCTTTCTCCATACGCTCCACTGCAGAAAACGTCCTTTTGTAGTTTTCCAATCCTCATGCGAATCGATGCTTGAACAATGATATAAAGCATGTGGGGACACTTATAAGTGACACCTTTACAAGAATTTTTTGCTGCCCTCAAACAAGAATTGTCTATTCCATCCTTCAAATCTCATTCAATCCTCTGTATTATGGTAGTCTCAGTTCCGTGTCCTTAAATTTTCCTCCGAGAAATAGGCCCATGTATGTAGTTGAAATGTTAGCCAACTTATACCACAAGCTAATGCTAATTCTAGAATGCTTTGTACTTCTCCAATCAGTAATAATTCTGAGTTCCCCAGGTTTACGTGTAGTCCAGATACAACTTCAAACCAAATCATGTGCTGCACAAGAATCGTACCTGTCTTGTCTGTGCTTCATAAGATGGACAATGGCACTATAAAAGACCGAAATAGAGATGTCTATCTTGTTCCTTCATTGCTTACCTCACAGTTGCTCAAGAAACCTCTAGCTATGGTTGTTCCACCAATCCACCAATGATGTCAATAGGTCTACTACCTTTACTCAATCAGCCAATAAATGCAAATGTCTCGATTGCCAAGTAATATGAATCCTCTATATTCATTCCGCTTTATTTACAATATTTAATTTCAAATTGTATAATTTGTTTTTAAAGCAATTTGGGTTTTCTAAATTTAGAAATTCTCTAAAGCTCACACTCATCCCTGCACAAACAAGTCTGAACTAGACTAAAAAGATTTTTCTTGTAGATGTTTGATCTAATGCAAGCTAGAGATCCTCACAGCGGATATTCAAAATATTTCCACCTCTTCTATTTTCCCCGAAGCCCATTCTGAGAAGGACATATATAGTTCACATGGTCATAGAACATTTTGATAACTTTGGTTTATCACATCTCAACGTCTAGCCTATTGTCTCATTAGCAAGCATACTTGCATCCAAAATCTCTCTCCCAAAGCATTCTGATTGTTGGATGTAGCTTATAATATGAGACCTTTACTAACAACACGTTTGCTACATACAATGTTAAAGTAAAAAATCTTTAATATCCCCCCCCTCGCCCCTTCCCCCTTTCTCTAATCATGATTATATATGAGTAACTAAAGCTTTGTTCAAAAAACACACATTGGTAGAAGTGGTCCAGGCACTTCATTGTGTCATATCTTGCCACGTCCCAATCATGTTGAGATAATGTTTTAGTGAGACCACTCGGTCAAGTGCTTTATCGTTTGAGGCCTGAGCAACTCTCTATAGCTTGTTAGACATTATCAAAGCTCTGAAGTTTTCTTAAGCTCTACCTTTTGTTCGTGGAAAATACCTAAGTTGCTCGCACTCTTCACTTTCGGTGCCTCACATGTGTCAGCATGCCGATGCCGATGCCGCTGACGCGAGCGCGGGCATGAGATCTGTATCAGATCAGATCAATCGATTTTTGTTACTTTGACCAAAAGCAGAAAAACTAGGGAGAAATTCGAGACAATTTACAGTTTGATTCTTGAAATCAAAACCAAATTTACGGTAGCTTTGATGTGAGTATTGCCGCTGTTGTGGATGGCCTTGAATGGATCCCGCAAGAACCAGTTCTTGCTTCTTTTGTTTCTTTTTCTTTTTTTAGGGAGAGGAGTAGAGAACTTCGAAGAGGACTTCGTGAAGAGAAGAGCTCTACCAAGGGAATTGGGAAAAGTGTAGGAGTAATAGAGTTCTTAAATGAGGCTTAATATTGGAGTTTACTTGTTAATAAATATTGTACCCTTTGATCTCCCTATAAGAAAATCAATGTAGTGAAAGCTTGACACATTTGCCAAGTCTTCAAGAGCTTTATTCCTATAAGAATTAGAGTTGCAGTTCAAACGTATAAAAATCAATTTTTTGTGAATGAAAGATAACTGTGCGAAAGTTATTTCTTATAATATTGACATGTTTCAAAATTTAGGCATATTTTTATAATGCTATTTTTAGATATTTAAATTATTTTTAACCAAATACCCGCACATGTATTTGAATACGGATCGGTACCCTTGGCTCTATAAATTTAGATCATTAAGCATCCGACCTCAAGATCCCACACATATAACACGCACCAGAGTCCGAGTGATTTAGGCTAATACTTTGCAATTCAACACCTCCGTGACTGGCGTTAAGAGTATTTTTCCTGATTTAGTGTTTGTAAATATTGTAGAAATTTTCCCGTAACTTCATTATCCTCAAGAGCTCCTGTCCATTGATTTAAATTTGTATATTTTCAAGGAAGCTATATCTGTTACTTTTATGAGCTCTAGGCGTACGACAGAAGATCTTGACTTTTCCTTTAAAAGTTCAGTGCAATCTCTCTTTTTTAACCAATTTTTGCGGGAATAGTTGCAGCATATCTCCCGTTGAGTAACATTTTCCTACAAGTGTTTTTTAAAGTTTTTTTCTTTTTTAATCAATGGAATAGAATAATCCGATTGAAGCGTCATGATCTTATGTCTGTAATGCGTTTTATGTCCCATAATAGGTATCATTCTTCTACTCTATTCTGGAAGTACCTATACCAAAAGCTCAGCGTGCAATTTGCATGAAATCTATTTTTCATCTTCAAACTAGTGAGTTTCAATAAATTTGTAGCCAGAAAAATAAATTATTATTTTTTTCCAAAAGTATTTTCTTTTATTAATTTTGCATAGAGAAAGGAATTATTTTTTTTGCCTGATCTTGTCATCACAAGTCTTCCCATTATATTCGTCTTTCCGTTTCGGATTGTTCAATTCCTTTGAACAAATTTTCAATGTTTGTCTCTACACTTGCGAACAACTTTTTGTACATCTTTAATTCCTTAATGCTCTTTGGCCTTAGCTTCTTGAAGCTTGGTTCTCCTTCAACAGAATAGCTATCCCTTTACTCTTGAACCATCATTTTGAAGTTTTGTTGCTGTAATGATGTATTTTCGACCAAAAAAAAATGATGTACACTAGTAGAATGTAGTGTAACTAAGGGTTCAAATTATGAGAATTGTTCTATAGTCACAAAGAACAATTGATGTACATTGACAAAGGTTGAATACAAATTTTCATTTTCGAGCAAAAAAAAAAAAATGATGTATTTTCGGATCTGAAATATGAAAGGCCTTTGTGTATCCCGTTTTCTAATAAATATGGCCAATCTCAGATGGTGGTTTAGGCAACTTAAGAAGCTATCCTATTCATCCGTGTGAATTTAGGAATCTCTCTTCCCACTTAGTTTTGTATCAGAAGTCTTTTCGGTCTTTCTATTATGGGAACTCTTCTCCTATTCATCCACATGATCTTTTTCCGGGATAAAGGTATAATCACGACACCACTAGTAAAAAGATAATCTCAGAAATCCTCCGTGACCTCCCTGGTAATATAAGAAATCCTCCATGACCTCCATGCTAATTTTATTTTATCTTTTTATAACGGTGGTGGTATCCTAGCCATTTTGCTCGCACCTCAACTGTCCTGCTATTTCCTATCAGCACATGTAACAAGTAACTTTACCACTAAAGCTTAATTGGATCGGAAGAATTCAACTAGAGTTTCTTCCTTTATGTTCATTCTACTTTATTTATCGTTTAGTCCTAAGTTGCACATACTTTTCGTTTTTTGTGCTGCACCCGTCCTGACACAGGACGGGAGCAGATGCGGGAGCGGGATACGTCTCGGTCAACTAACTTCAGATACTCTGACCTAAGGCCATTGAAAAATTTGGGGAAAAATTAAGATTTTGATTTCTAAAAATTAAAATAGAATAGATTAAGACATGAGAAATGACATACCTTCAATACTGTACTTTATCCCATACTTGCTGCTTTCTGTTTAAAAAAAAGCCAAGAATCCATAGGATCGTGTTTTGAGTTCGGACTTGTGGTAGATAGTAGCAGTGTTATAGATGGAGAGTTGGTGGAATGCCTTGAATGAGTTTCTTTTTCTCTTTATAGCTCTATCTTTTAATTTTTTTAACCGAATCTCTGCACCCGTATCCATATTTAGATCTGCACTCCGGGGTCTTAAAATTTAGATTTGCTGAATCCGACACTCAGATCCATTGCCATTGTTTTTAAGAGCGAGAAGCGCAAAAAAGCGATAAGGGCTCGCCTCACTTCAAAAGCGAAGCACACACTTTATTAAAGTGAAGCACAATTCTTTAAAAACATAATGTAAAATTATAAATAATCGAAAACTTCAATTTGAAAACTTAAAAGTAGTTATTAGGTACCACTAAATCCTACACAAACAACAACAACAACAACAACAACAACCCCTACTATACTGGGTAGTTTTGTTGTTGTTTTGTAATTTTATATACTGAAATATACACTAAAATGAGAAGGAAAAAGAAAGAAAAAATAGGAGAATCTATTCAGTACTGGATAAAGAAAGTAGAAGAAGAAGAAGAAAGAAAAAAGAAAAAAAAAGAGAAGAACGGAAGAAAAAGGAGAAGAAGAAATTATCTGGACGGGAGAAATGGTCAGCAAGGGTCGAGCTCGAGCGAGAGAGAAGGTTCAGCAATGGCGAGAACCCTAGGTTTTGTTGATGTTTGTTTTGTCGATTTAGGGGTCTGTTTTGTATAATAAAAAATATACCCAAAGTTTAATTTTTTTTTAAAAAGGGCCATCTGCGCTGTTTTAACAGAATTGGTCGCTTCATCGCTTACCTTGCTTTGTCAATTCGTCACTTCATCCATTGACACGTGCGCTTCCCTCGACCGATCCGCCGCAGGCAGGTGGAAACGATACGGATCGCTTCGAAGCGATCGCTTCTCTAAATACTGTACGTGCCCGTTGTTAGAATAATTGTGTAAATAAGAGTGAATAACTCTAATCCAATATGTATTAGGAGTAGGATATGTTATGTGTGTATATATAGGGTTCATTGTAGCATTGTAATAATATATCAATAATGTTTTTTCTCCCGTGCATTCTCACATGGTATCAGAGAAACCGTGAGAAATTTATCGTTGTGTCTCATTCCAGCGATATCCGGGAAGAAAGAACTAATTCATGGTGCAATTTTTCGGTGACCTAAGTGACTAATTGCGTCAAAGTCACTAATATCAGTGTTGTACAAAATCCGACACCACCACAAGGTTCCTAAAAGATATCCGACCAAACCCAGAAAAAATCACCAGAAAATAGCCATCCACGCGCCGTCACACGCATGTCGGAGATCTGCCGCCGGCGGCGCGTCTGCGAGACCCATTCCGGTCAGAATTTGAAAAAGTTTCTTCAGAACAGTTGGGTCGCCTACTAATTCCGAGCCTACCCATCCTGTTTTCGTTTGATTCCGATCATTTTGAGTTTTTTCCGGCTACTACACTGATTTTTCCGGCATCTACAGTATTTTTCCGACAAAATACAGTGTTTCCTTCATCCGTTTCAGCAAATTGTGAGTTGATTTTTTCTGTTATTTGGTGATAATCCAATGATGTCTTTGTGAGTCGATGCTTTCGGGTCTAGAAACCCGGGTTCTGGCAGTTCTGGTGTTATGATTACCTCAGAATCTTTAATGGGAGGTTCAAACCACTTAGCTTGGGCTTCGTCTGTCGAGTTGTGATATAAAGGTCAAGGAGTTCACGGTCATTTAACAGAAAAGGCTAGCGAAGGTGATGAAAAGGCCAAAGCACTGTGGGAGAAGGTCAATGCTCAGTTATGTAGTATCCTGTGGCGATCTATTGATTCCGAGTTGATGCCTTGGGACAAGTACAGGCAGTCATGGAAGAATTTGAGACACTGATGCCAGTTTCTGCTAGTATTGAAAAGCAACTAGAGCAACGACAGAAGATGTTTCTAGTTCTTACACTAGCTGGACTCCCTAATGACCTTGATTCAGTACGTAACCAGATTTTGGCTAGTCCGGCTGTCCCCACAGTTGATGAACTATTCTCTCGATTACTTCGCCTTGCTCTAGCACCAAGTCACCTAGTGAGCTCATCACAGACACTTGACTCATTTGTCCTCGTATCCTAGTCAATGGACAATCGGGCATCTCATACTATGGAGAGTAGACGAGGAGGAGGTCGTTTTGGAAGATCTAGACCAAGTGCTCTTATTGTCATAAACTTGGACACACTCGTGATGTGTGCTATTCTTTATATGGCCGCCCACCCAAAAATGCTTATGTTGCTCAGACTGGGACTATATGTATCCATGGATTTTCTTTATCTGAAGAGGAGTATAATGAGTTCCTTCAGTATTGAGCAAGTAAGTAGACATCTCCATAAGTAGCTTTTGTTGCTCAAACTAATACTTCTGTTGCTGGTAATTCTTTTGTTTGTGTTTCCCAGTCTAGTACTCTTGGACAATGGGTTGTGGACTCAACCGCTTCTGATCATATCTCTGGTAATAAATTGCTTTTGTCAAATATTGCGTATTCACAGTCTCTTCCCACTGTTACTTTAGCCAATGGGTCTCGAACCAAAGCAAAAGGAGTTGGACAAGCAACCCCCTACCCTCTGTCACTCTAGATTCCGTTCTCTCTGTCCCTGACTGTCCTTTTAATCTTGCATCTGTTAGTCGTTTGACTCTTGCTCTCCATTGTGGTATATATTTTATTGATGATTCCTTTATTATGCAGGACCGCAGTACGGGGCAGACGATTGGAACATGGCTTGAATCAGAAGGCCTTTACTACCTTAACTCACTAAAATCCTCCGGACCTAATTCACAGACGTATAGGACATCCAAGCTTATCCAAGCTTCAGAAGATGGTGTCTAGTTTGTCTAGTTTATCCACATTAGAGTATGAGTCATGTCAGCTCGAGAAACATACCTGAGCCTCCTTTCCTCGGTAGTATTGGGAGTCTTGCAGAGTCTGTTTTTTCTTTAGTTCATTCTGATATATGGGGTCCTAGTAGAGTCAGTTCAACCTTGGGGTTTCGTTATTTTGTTAGTTCCATTGATGATCATTCAAGATGTACTTGGATTTTCTTATTGAAAGATCGTTCTGATTTATTTTCTATTTTCCTGAATTTGTGCTGAAATTAAAAATCAATTTGGTGTTTCTAATTCGTACTTTTTGCAGTGATAATGCCTTGGAATATTTATCCTCTCAATTTCAGCAGTTATGACTTTTCAAGGAATTATTCATCAGATCTCTTGTCCTTATACCCCTCAGCAAATTGGGGTTGTAGAGAGAATTTTGTGCTGAAATTAAAAATCAATTTGCTATTTCTATTCGTACTTTTCGCAGTGATAATGCCTTAGAATATTTATCCTCTCAATTTTAGCAGTTTATGACTTTTCAAGGAATTATTCATCAAACCTCTTGTCCTTATACCCCTCAGCAAAATAGGGTTGCAGATAGAAAGAATAGGCACATCATTGAGACTACTCGCACACTTCTCATTGAGTCTCATGTTCCGCTGCGTTTTTTGGGCGATGCAGTTCTCACAACTTGTTATTTAGTTAATCGGATGCCTTCCTCTCCCATACATAATCAGATACCGTATACAGTATTGTTTCCCCAATCACCCTTATACTCTATTTCCCCTCGTGTTTTTGGGAGCACTTGTTTCGTTCATAACTTAGCCCATGGGAAAGATAAGTTAGCTCCTCGTGCTCTCAAGTGTGTCTTCCTTGGTTATTCTCGTGTTCAGAAGGGATATCGTTGTTACTCACCTGATCTTCGTAGGTATTTTATGTCCTCTGACGTCATATTTTTTTAGTCTAAACCTTTCTTTACCTCTGACCATTCTGACCACCTTGATATGTCTGAGATCTTACCTATATCGACCTTTACGGAGTCTACTATAGCTCCTCCTTTACCTTCCGTTACTGAAGTCTTACCCATTTCAACAGTTGAGGAGTCTAGTGTGGCTCCTCCTGGACTCCCTGTCACAGGAACATCGTTTTTGACATAACACCGCTTTTGACATATCATCGTCGTCCGCACCCAGCATCAGGCCCAGTTGATTCACGTCCTGCACCTGACCCTGCTCCTACTGCGGACTTGTCTCTTCCTAGTACACGATTGCACTTCAGAAAGGTATACGGACCACCCTTAATCCTAATCCCCATTATGCCGGTCTGAGTTATCATCGTTTGTCATCACCTTATTATGCTTTTCTATCTTAAGTCTACAGGCGAAGCATTGTCTCATCTTGGATGGTGATAGGCTATGATTGACGAGATGTCTACTTTACATATGAGTGGTACTTGAGAGTTTGTCCCTCTTCCTTCAGGTAAACCTATTGTTGGTTGTCGTTGGGTGTATGCAGTCAAGGTTGGTCCGGATGGTAAGGTTGATCGTCTTAAGGCTCGTCTTGTTGCCAAGGGATATACTCAGATATTTGGGCTCGATACAGTGATATCTTCTCTCCCGTGGCTAAGATAGCTTCAGTCCGCCTTTTTCTCTCCATGGCTGCTGTTCGCCATTGGCCCCTCTATTAGCTGGACATTAAGAATGCTTTTTTTACACGGTGACCTTGAGGATGAAGTTTATATGGAGCAACCATCTAGGTTTGTTGCTCGGGGGGAGTCTTGTGGCCTTGTATGTCGCTTGCGCCGGTCACTTTATGGTCTAATGTAGTCTCCTCAAGCCTGGTTTGGTAAGTTCAGCATAGTTATCCAGGAATTTGGCATGATTCGGAGTGAAGCTGATCACTCTGTATTCTATCGGCATTATGCTTCGAGCCTCTGTATTTATCTGGTGGTCTATGTTGACAACATTGTCATTACCGGCAATGACCAGGATGGTATTACTAAATTTTAAGCAGCATCTCTTTCAATACTTTCAGACTAAGGATCTGGGCAAACTAAAGTATTTTCTAGGTATTGAGGTCGCTCAGTCTAGCTCAGATATTGTGGTCTCACAACGAAAGTATGCCTTAGATATTCTTTAGCAGACAGGAATGACAGGTTGTAGACCTGTTGACACTCCGATGGATACGAATTCTTAACTTCTGCCAGGACAGGGGGAGCCGCTTAGCGATCCTGCAAGATATAGACGGTTGGTTGTAAATTAAATTATCTTACAGTGACAAGACCTGGCATTTTCTTTTCTGTGAGTGTTGTGAGTTAGTTTATGGGTTCTTCGCGTGATAGTCATTGGGATGCAGTTGTTTGCACTTTTCAGTATATAAAATCAGCTCCAGGCAAAGGTTTATTGTTTGAGAATCGCGGCCATATGAGCAGATCGTTGGATACTCAGATGCTGATTGGGCAGGATCACCTTCTGATAGACGTTCTACGTCTGGATATCGTGTCTTAGTAGGAGGAAATTTGGTGTCCTAGAAGAGCAAGAAACAGAATGTGGTTGCTCGGTCTAGTGCAGAAGCAGAATATCGAGCGATGACTATGGTAATATGTGAGCTAATTTAGATTAAACAGTTGCTCAAGGAGTTGAAATTTGGTGAGATTAGTCAGATGGGACTTGTGTGTGATAATCAAGCTGCTCTTCGTATTGCATCAAATCTAGTGTTCCATTAGATAATTAAACTCATTGAGATTGACTGTCACTTTGTTAGAGAAAAGATACTCTCGGGAGATACTGCTACAAAGTTTGTGAAGTCGAACGATCAGCTTGCAGATATTTTCACCAAGTCCCTCACTGGTTCTCGTATTAACTACATATGTAACAAGTTCGGTACATATGATTTGTATGCACCAGCTTGAGGGGGAATGTTAGAATAATAGTGTAAATAAGAGTGAATAACCCTAATCCAATATGTATTAGGAGTATGATATGTTATGTGTGTATATATATGGCTCATTGTAGCATTGTAAATAATACATCAATAATATTTTTCTCCCTTGCATTCTCACATACGTATCGGATGCCAGCACCCGAGTTCGAGCAACTTAGGTTTGTTACACCTAGTATTTTAAAAGGTATTTCCGGGGCGAGACACACAAAAAATGCCGCAAGGCAATGGTGGGGACAAAAGTCTCAGGAGGCGTACACCTAGCAATTCGGGGCGTACGCTCGAGCTTTGAGGCGTGTTTTTATAGTGAGGCGTAAGCCCGTGAGGCACTTTCAAATTAAAACAAAATTTGCTGAACAAGTCCTTAAAAATATAATACTCAAATTCTCAAAAGTAAGCTTCTAATTACTCAAAAGTTCTAAAAGAGAATTGAAACATTAAATTTAAAAGTCAAGACCTTTTTTTATTGCTAGAACCCCTAATTTATGGTCTTTCCCAATTCTTTATGTTGTTCGCTAGTTTGCTAGTATCTCCTAAAAATACAGATCAAAATAATTTTTTTGGTTGGCAAATACAAAAAAAACTCATTTTCCTCCATAGCAGCAAGTTCAATGTTCAAATTGCAGGTTCGTCATCCTTGTTGTTCCTCCACATAGAGAACTGTGTTTTTTTCAACTCAAGTTACTTGTGCTTGTAAGTGGTATATAATGGATTGTTTTGACTAGTTTTTTTGTGGGGATGGAGCATATCTATATATATTTTACACTTATCTATAGTTTTCTCAATTTTTATGCAATTTTACCTATTTAAGAATATTTATTGTAATTATATTATTTTATAAAATATTAAAAATTAAATACCATGGGGCTTCACCCCGTGCCTCCTCTTACGTCCATGCGTTTTAAAATACTGTTCACACCCTTCGGTGCCCTCCTTGAACATTCTATCAGAGTGCAATTGTTCGTCGATGCTATTGCATTAACATTCCTTGCTATTAGCCTGCAGTTGCCTTGTACTCTGTCCGTTTCAATTTGTGTGAACCTATTTCCTTTTTAGTCCGTGCCAAAAAGAATAACCTCTTTTCTTACTTGGAATCAATTTACCTTTATGCAATTTTTTATAGCCACATAAAGTATTTGTGTCTCATTTTACACTACAAGTTCAAAAGTGTTCTCTCTTTTCTTAAACTTCGTGTCCAGTCAAATAGGTTTACATAAATTGAAACGGAGGGAGCATTGCATTGAGTTGCTGACTCCTTGGGCTATTTGGTTCTAGACTATAGGTTCTTATGTATATCCAGCCGTACTTGATGAAAAAAAAGGTATGTCCAGTTATATCAATGAAGGATTTGGCTGACTTTGTTGCGCAACATAGTGCTAAATGCCTATTACACAAGCAATTAGGTTTACGTGAGAGGGACTAGTAGGTATTAGCGAGACAAGTGTTAACAGTTTGCTGTGCACTGCATGTCGAAGACTTAGGTTGACAGTTAGGCGTAGATGCAGTTTCTGATACAGATCTTGTCCCAATTTTCGAAAAAGGGGTTTCTTCATATCCACAATGACTATATTTGAAACAAGAAAGTTTAGGTACTAGTTCTGCATGCATGCAAATCTGTTATTTCTCGGTTAGTTATATATTATTTTATGGTTTTAAAATTTCTATCTAATGGAAACAAATGGACTGTTACTAAAGTGAAAGGCATGTAGATCACCATAAGAAAACACATGAGAACTTTTATATTTCCTTTGTTTCTGCTGATGTCTTTTTTTTTTTTTAAAATCCCCCCACCCCTTCTTTGAACTAGTATTATCAACATAAACAAGGTAATATACTTCTTGAGCCTCTAAGCTAAAGTGTTAACCATTGTGCACTCAAATTTGGAGATCTGTCAAAAGCTTTTGGCATTTGAATCTCTAGCTTATGAGGGACCTGCCTAATATAGTAAATGTTTCCTAATGGCGGTCTCATGGAAGTGAATGGTTGAGGTTAAAATATTTATCAAGGGCCTGGAGAGGTGAAATTCCTTCTGCTCCAAAATAGACCCAAAGAAAATCTTAGATTTGCATGTATCAGCAAAAACTTCCAGTATCTGTAAGTGGAAATTAGCGTTGTAATATGTTTGCTTCTTGTGGACTGCTAAAGTGGAGGAAGTTTCTGCTCTCTCCTTTTCCCTCAAAGAACAGTAAAATGGATCTCATATCGGTTTCTAGAAGGGAAAAGGAAACTAAGCATTACTTATAATTGTATTTGATATAGGCTGCGCCCTTCTAACCTTGATTGATGTCAAGGTAACAGGAATCAGAATAAGATGACTGTCTATGTTCAAGGCTAGATATGAAATTGCTTGAAAGGCATTTAAGATGGTACTTTTCCAACAGAAGATGGAACAAACTTGAATATTTTGTCCTCCTAATGGCAATCTATTTTTTAGTTTGGCTACTTTTTGCTCCACCACTTGGGACTATTTTTTGGTTCTGCCAAAGTAAGAGATAATAATTTGCTCATTCGCAATTTTAGTTAAGTCTTCACTAGTTTCTCGTTGTCTTTTGACGCATTTTATGCATTTCCATTTTGGCATTTACGAGATTGTTCTTACCAAGTAAAAGTGAGCCAACGTGCTTATTTTTAGGAAGCGAAGTGTGCAGGATATGACAATAGAAATACAACTATTGCCTGCAATTCTTTTGGAGTGCTGGGAAAACTAACCTTTTGTCAGCTTTATAACCTCTTTCCTTTAGTGATTGTCTTTTTTTTTTTTGGGGGGGGGGGGGAGGGGGGGGGGTTGGCGTCCTCGATTTTCTTTTGCCGACAATGGGGCACAACATAGTTTCCATGGTTGAAACTTTATATCCTATAATACACTAATTATAATTTGTTTTATGCAGTGTATTTTTGTGCTATGCCTATGCCAGCTGCCAATTCTTCGAAGTTTGGTAACAGACGTTGAACTGGACTTATTGTTCTGATCTTCATAGTCG
The DNA here is from genome assembly GCA_034376525.1 of Nicotiana benthamiana. NCBI lineage: Eukaryota > Viridiplantae > Streptophyta > Magnoliopsida > Solanales > Solanaceae > Nicotiana > Nicotiana benthamiana. The sequence goes on along the minus strand of CM067325.1, from coordinate 81,442,172 downwards.
TTTTTCATTGAACTACTCCATGTCCATAATGCTATTTTGCCTAACTGGACTGATAGCAAATCACTTTCTTTACAAATGTTTTTTTTCTGTGTCATGGTGGTTTGATCTTGTAATTCTGGCTTAACTGGGAAGAAAACTGGAAAGGCAATCATTCTTTGTTTTGTTCGTCAAGTCTGCTTTAGTGGATTTTGCTTTTCAAGTCTTCGTGTATGTTGAATGGACATTTGAAGCCTCAAGTTGCTTTGGTGTAATTGCATGCGAGAGAGTTGTTCCACTTGTAGCAAACAGCCAAACATCGATAAAATTTTGTAGTTTATCTTGAAACCGGATCCTAAATGTGAAACGACAAGTGGGGAAAAAAAAAGAAAAAAAAAAGTGTTCTGGTAGTACCATTCAAGGGTGTGGTCTAGCGAGTTTTCTTCTTGTTTATCTACGGCTTGATGGATAGATACTAGGTACATGTGCTATGGGGGGTCGCAGCACCTGGTAGAATAGTTGAGGCGAGACAGTTGACTAGGACAACTGTTATAGAAAAAAAAGTTCTGACGGGAATGCATAGAGGCACCTCAGAAGGAAATAATACTTATACAACAAGGAATGTACAATTACAAGAATATAGCTTCCTTGGGGTTAAATACTTAAATTACTAGGGGCATGTAGCTTCTTGTTGGAGCTCTTATTTTTCAAGAAAAGTATATCTTTTGTTGGATTCAAGAACGTTGATTTTCACGTTTCTGCTTCCTCCATTCCCATGGCATTTCAGGATTTCTGGCCGCCCACAAGCCAATGCGTTTTGCTCGAGCTTCTTTCTCCCACTAAAACCATGTAGAAAAGTTCTTTAAAACGATTGCATTGGTCAGTTTATAGCGAAATGAAATCTTAATTACCTTTTCCAACTCTGGACGCTTGTCATATGCAGTATAGTGCCAAGCCAAGCCCTTCTTCAGCATCACTTCCTATTAGAGAGGTCAAGTCAGGAGCAGAAGGGGTTTGGTTGGAAAAAAGTTATTCCAGGATTAATTATTCCGGGATTAATTATTCCATCTTTCATGGGGATAAAAAAATACTACAATTATAACTAATTTCGGAATTAATTATATCGCATTTTTTCCCAACTAAATATGGGATAAACTCTTCTTAAATTTAGTCTCAGGATTAATTATTTCTTAACTTTCATGCCGAACGACTCTTAATTGAGTAACTGGGAGAAGAAAGTGTTGTATCGGATTTCAGTACCTGTACAAATATGCCATTGCAGTATATATCTCCTACACAACGGCCATAGCGATCCTCCTCAAAAATTAAGACCCTTAAACTCTTGCCCTGAACAACTTTACTTAGTTCTTCCTTGGCCTCTTTACCATATGGCATTGCGCTTTCTGGTGCATCTATTCCCCTGATTTCTTATTCATTCGTTATTTACCAGTTTGATATATACCAAAACAAATGAAAAGATTTTTCCAAGAAAGCGTCTTGATACCTTAATCTGATCCTATATTTTCGAGTGAGAACTTCCTCATTGTTCACTGATATCACTCTGTTGACAAAAACTCAACTCAGAGAACTGAAAGTAATGAATGGTATGAATGGAAAAACAAAGGAAGCTATGCTTATGCAACTGACCGATATCCTGAATCTATGATTTGTTTGTGCAGTTCATCTGCTTTGGGATAATTCTTCTGAGCCCTTGCTTTTGATCTTTGAACTGCCGCAACTTGCACATCTCTTGGGAGACACGATGACTCTCTAGGATCTGTTGTACTCACATATACAGTTACTGTATCTCCATCTGCCACAGCCTTTGCATCCACCTAGCACATAAATACTAGGAGCATTACACTTATTTGAAGATTCAGAGGTTTAACAAGTTTTGAGATTGTAAAATTCTTACAGGGAGAGTATGCAATTCGAACTTGAGTCCTTGTGGATGTGATGGAGGAGCACTGTCGCTGCTCAGTTCAACCAGGGAGTGAGGAAGAGGAAGACCATAGAAAGCCAGTAAACCCTGAAATAAATATCAAATCTATGACAGTCTAGCTAGACATTATTACAAGTTGAAATTTTTTTGAGATTATTAGTACGTAGCGCCAAATTACTACCTCAACATCTGCTTTCTGATGTCTTTTCAAGGTCTGAATGACAAGCCTTGAAGCTTCTTCAGGTGTTTTAGGGGGAGGCTTTGTTTCTCTCCATGCGTCTGAAAGTTTCTTATACCTTCATTTTTCACCCAGAATTACGTGTACTCAAAGCCAAAGAAAACAGTCACACAAATGCAAAATAGATACACATAAATGGAAAATTTTATTTTGTGCCGCTAGTTGTATGAAACTCCTTTTTGTCTCACAAATTTGTGGACCCTGATTTTTGTGGATCCAAAAGTATAAGATTGGGGTCCACAAATTTGTGAGACAAAAAGTAGCCTTAGGCAACTGTGTTAGTTGTATGAGATACAAAATAAAACTTCTCCACATAAATTGACAGCTAATGTTGATAATTGGAGCTAGCTAGTAGTACCGAATTGCTTAGTGAAGTTTTACCAGTTAGCTTGAGCCTTCTTGGATGAGACAACATGCTTACACAGTCCTTGAGGAACCTTGAGAAAGCACAAACAAAGTTTATAATTTTATACAGGATCCAACTGAAACGGAACAACCCGGATCTTAAAATTGCTTGAAAATTGTGTTTTGGACCTCAATTCAGCAATTGGTAGAAGGACAATTCACATTCTTCATATCAAAACAGAAAATTCAGGTTAAAGGAACAGTACAAGCAAAAATAAATTAAACTTACCTGGGAGGTGATCTCAAAGTTGTAGAGATCGTGCGCTAGAGCTGAAACGCCGACGGTAGTATGTGTCACACCGTGATGGCCGAGGGAGTCGGAATCTGCTGAAGGTTTGCAACAATGACCATACAAGAATCTTAGAGCGTTTCCCATTCTTGGGGATCTAAATTATTCCTTGTCGTAGATTCTGGGAGAGATACTTGAAGCCCAAGAAGATGCAAAACAAGGGGGTGGGATTGGATTTAGCTTTTAGGTTAGAGCATAGGTAACTGGATTGGAGTTGAAGAAAATTGACGATCAAGTTTAGGAACCAATCAGGCAAAACTATGCAACGTAGTGAGTTGTGATTGGTTTAAGGATACGTAAAGTGCAACTTAAATCAATGACTATCTATCTGATCTGGCGCCTGACAGCTACTCTTGATACTTGTGAGTCAACGCCTCAACGGTACTTTACGTTCGCAACATTCCGTGTCCTACGCGTATATTGTATCTTGTAAACTGTAACTTACGGCTGCACAGTGGTCCGGTCCCGGCCCAGGACCGGCTCGGGACCACGGTTTTAGCGGGCCTAACGGGTCCAATAGGCCATTTTGGTGGGTCTGGGCTTAAACGGTGCTAAAGATTGTGGTGGGCCGGTTCAAGAGGTTAGGACCGCGAGCCCGGGACCGTTAGGAACGGTGGGCCATTCGCAACGGTCAAATTTTTTTAAAAAAATTTAAAAATGACCAACGGTAAGATTTTTAAATCTAGCCGTTGGCCTTCAAATTTTATCCGTTGGCCACTTTAAAAAATTGTCATTTGTCCCCCAAACTTTATTTTAACCCAAACTTTATATAATTACACTTTTCCCCATTTTTCAACTATAAGTACCCCTCACTCTTTCATTTTTACTCACCAATTCATCAATCTCTCAATCTCTATTTAATATCATTTCTATTACTTACTTTATTATTGCAATTTCGTGAAAATTGTGAAGTTGGTGAATTGAAGTATTCAAGTCTTCAACAATTTGCAATATGCAATAAGTTGTTCGGCAATTTGATACACTCGTTCCAACTCTTAATTTTTAAGAATATATTTTTGTGTGTTTTAGTTTGCATAATTATAATTAATATGATATTTTTTTTGAAAAAAATATTTGGCGGTAAGGGAAAAACTAAAATTGGTGAAAGTAGTGTCCAACCTACTACCCTCCCCTCAGCTTGCCGACCTTCTTCATTTACCCGTCCTACAGCTCCTATTATTCTTGATAGTGATAACCCCTGTTTTCAATTTTTCGATAGTCAATTTTGCTATAATGTTGCACCTGGTGAACAATTAAATGAAGAAATTATGAATGCTCTTTATTCTAATCAAACTATCTTAGAAAATGATGAGGAAAATGAGGATGTAGATGAAACCCAACCGGATTTTGATGATACACCTATTAGTCCTGTTAATAACCAACTGATGCCCCGGCCGACCCACATGTAGAAACCCCTACATTTAATAGACAACCTTCTAAACGCCCCGAAACATCAATTGTTTGGCATTTTTTACTCAAGAAGAAGAACAAAATAAGGCTAAGTGTAAAACTTGTGGGAAATTACTAGTGCATAAATATACTCGAGACCGTAGCGGTACGGGTACTTTGGCTAGGCACATAAAAACAAAACCTAGAGATAAAGCTAAATATTTATAAATGAGAGCGCAGCAAGAAGGGACAAGTGTAGATACTCCGGCTAACCCTAATACTGGTTCAAATATAGTTCAACCAGGAATTAACAGTGTGACTAGTGATATTTTATATTACGATCCTAACAGAGATCGTGAAGAATTAGCAAAGATGGTTACCGTTATGTGCTTAGCCTTTAGTTTTCCATCAAACCCTCATTTTGTGCAATATATTAGAAGAATTTTTAATCGTACTTACAAAGGTTGGCATCGCGCAACAGTTAAGAGCGATATTTATAAATATAAACACGAATATGAATAATATTTGCGTTATTTGTTTACTCATATAACTAATTGGATTTCTATTGCTACTGATATTAGTAGAAGTAATAATGACTGTGATTATCTAACCGTTACTAGTCATTGGATAGATGAGGAGTGGATAATGCAAAAGCGCATTATTGCTTATAGAATAATAAATTCACGGCACACATGTAAGTTTATTGCCAACACTGTTACTGATATTTGTAGATATTTTTGCATTAGAGATAAAATAATGGCAATATGGATAATGCTTCTAGTAACACAAGTGTTATAGGCGTACTTACAACAACACTGAATCCTGCATTTAGTAATTGCTTCCATGTGAGATGTATTTTTCATATTTACCATTTAACTGTTGGTGATGGAATAAGAATTTTAAATTTAGAAATTGAAAAGGTTAGAATGACTCTTAATTGACTTTTTTATTCAAACCGTAGAAGTAGAGTTATAGAATATTTTAAAAAATGTGATGAATATGGCCTTAGAGAAAGAAAGATCCTAAACCTTGTCCAACTAGATGGAATTATATGTACGAAAGTTTAGTCGTTGCATATGAGTATAGAAACCCAATTAATGCGACGTTTAGTTCTCGTGTTGGTGGTGAGCATGATGATAAAATCCTTACAAACCAAGATTGGACAAATGTTAAAATTCTTATAGATTTTTTAGAACATTTTCAAATTGCTACTATTGCATTTTCTGGGCAATATTATCCAACTATTTCAAACTGTTTAGTTTATATTGCAGCACTGTCTGATTTGTTTGTTGATTTTTCGGAGGGTGGGTAAATTTATCAACTTGCTATAAATACCATCAAAGAAAAGTTTAAAAAATATTTTTTCCCTATCCCCCTATTTATGGTGTTGCTGCAATGTTAAACCCTACAATGAAATTAGGAGGTCCTCACTTTTGGTACTCAAATTTTTATAAGAGCTTAGATCTTTCACATGAGGAATTTGCTACACTAGGAGATGCAAAAACATCAATTAAAATAAATGCACAAACAATCTATATTGCTTATCAACTTGCCTTAGATCATGCTAGGGCAAATGTTCCAACCCCTACTTCGACTAATACACAATCGTCTAAAATGGTTGCGGGCCTAAAAGCACTTAAATCTTGGACAGAGTTCAGGGGTTCTCAAGGTGACAATTTTGATGACACTTCACATCTAAATGAGCTTCAAGTTTATTTGTCGCAGGGACTTGAAAAGGAGAATCCAAACGTCACCTTTGATCTTTTGGAATGGTGGAAGGCAAGGGAAAAGCATTTTCCTGTTCTTGCAAGGATGGCTCCGGATATTTTATCTATTCAAGCTTCAACAGTTGCATCAGAGAGCGCTTTCAGTCAAGCAAGACTTCAAATAGGCAATCATAGAGCATCTATGAGGGAGAGCTTGGAAAAATCAGTACTATTCAGAGATTGGATCCGCGCAGAAAGAAGAAACTTTGGACTTGCAGAATCACAACCAGAGATAGACGACGCTTATGAAGAAAGGATAGCGGAACTTGCGGAGGATGCTGCTTCGTCCGGAAGCGGTGATGAACAAGCTTCTTTTCCGCCACAACCAACGGAACCTCCTCCGAACCTTGAAGGATTTATGAGATTTGTTAGAGATACAATGTAGATTATGGTGTAACTTGTACTTTGGCACATCTTCTTTAGTTTTTTTCCCTTTTAATGATGGTATTAGCACCTTGTTGTGCTCATTCCATTGGGGGGAACTAAGAAAGATATGCCACTTTTTGGTAATAAAAATTATAAGACATTCACTTGAATATTTCTCTGCAATATTTTTTTGGTCTTTAACTTGCAATTCTTTATAAGCAATAATATATATACATAACATACTATATATATATATATATATATATATATATATATATATATATATATATATATATATATATATATAACATACTATATACCATATATATACTATATATATTAAATATATAACATACTATATATAATATATATAACATCAAATACACTATATATATTAAATATATAACATACTATATATATAACATACTATATACTATATATATAATATATATAACATACTATGTACTATATATATACTATATTTATTAAATATATAACATACTATATATATGACACACTTTATACTACATAAATTATATATACACTAATATACTAATATACTATATATATATACTAATATACTACATATACTATATATATACATACATAACATGAAAAATATACTATATAAACAATATATACTATCACACACACACACACATACATACATACATACATACATATATATATATATATATATATACACATAATACACCCTTATATTTATATATACTCTACGTATATATATATTTTATATATCTATATAGATATATATAAGCAATTTATACTAGTATATATATAATTTACAAGAAAGTGCCTTAGATAAAAAAATTAAAACAAAATAGTCCGGAACGAAAAAAGCTCGTTAGGCCCGTATAGGCCCAAGAGCCCGGCCCATTTAGCCCAGGACCATGTGGGCTTAGGACCACCATGGGCCGGTTCCACCCATTGGGACCATGAAAACCGGGATCGTTTGACCCGGGACTGGTCCGCCTCAAGCCCAGGACCGCTAGGCCCGGTACATTTAGGCCCGTTGGGCCCGGGACCGGCCCAAATTATAGCCTTACTCTAATTAGTATTAAAACTCTCACTGTGCACAAATCGTATTAAAGAAATAGAATACTAATTATTTAAATTGTGATCTTTATTATTCGAGCATTGATCGCGTTGCTTTGATAAATAAAAATTCACCCTCCGTTTTTATTTTCAACATAATATATCTAATAAAAAAATCTATTATGAAAATTTTTTGTTATTCTATTTTTTTCTAAATTAATCATTAATATTTTCGTATATTATCTACTTACTTCATTTTTTAATTAATTCAAAGCATAAATGTCCTCATATTATATCTATCTCATTAGTTATATATATTTTTTAGATCTAACATAAAATTTAATTAATTTTTTCGTATTTAAGATTTTTACCTATAATCAAAATAATATCATATTTAGTACTAATTTGTGATATTGAATTTGTCCGTATTAAAAATAAAGAAGTTAGTTTGTTATTTTATTATACATCTACTAAAAGTTTTAATAACTTTTTATTTTGTATTACTTGACATAACCAATTAAAACTTCCTTCTCTTTTATTTCAATACATAAAATGTAGCTCACAAATATTCTAAAATTTGAGGGAGAAATCACACAAATATTTTCTTTACTATCCTAATATATGCTGATAACATAAATTTACCTTGTCTCTTGCATTGAGGTCAAACCAGTTAATAAGTAAGCTCTAAGAGTATTACACTATCAGAATTATTTGTTTTTGGGCCAGTTTTCAATTGATAAGCATACACAAAAATTTAAAAGCTAAAGTAGTATTACAAAAATATCTATTAATAATTTTTTGGATTCAAAAAATCATATTACAACTTTATGGAAATAATGGTCTTATAACATGCCTGAATACATGATCAAATTAACATATGCATAAACACATGATTAATCCTAGTCCAGCACTATTCATAGACATATAATTTAACAATCTCGTTAGAAGAAATCATGATCAAAGTATCATAATTAAGTGATATGAAATTGTAAACAATCTCTTAAAAAAATATCAACATACCTTTTCTCATAAAGGATACTTGTTAGTTAATGCCCAGTTCTACATTGACCCAATTGTATTCATTTACCTTTGAAAATCTAGGAAGGTCAAATAGTTAGATGTTCTATATCATTTGTTTTACAAATAAAAAATTTCAAATAAAATAACCTCTGAAACACTATTTATAAAAAACGATGAGTACTCACCTAAAATACGCATTTATTAAGTTCTCTTATAATTATTTTTGTATTAAATGCAGTTAAATTTTCTTTCTTTTCTAGCTTTAAGATGCAAATTTAATTTTTAATTTTATTAGTAAAATTAGATATATCAAAATTTTATTTTGTATTTTTAAAATTTTATTTTAATCATAAAAGATATTATTTTAATTATTTTGAACATATTATATCTGAATGGTGTAGCAATATTTTGACCGTCATATTATTTCTTTATGTAAATTTTCTTTCTTTTTAGTTTTAAGATACAAAGTTAATTTTTAATTTTTATTAGTAAAATTACCTATATAGAAATTTATTTTTATTTTTAAATTTATATTTTTTATTTTTCTATTTTATTTTTCATAAATAAGACGTTAATTTTGTGATATTATCTATAGTTTGAGCATTCTCATAATAGTTTTAATAACTTTTTAATCTCAAATAGTCTTTCCTTTTCATTTCGAATAGTAAACTTTTAATAATTTAACGTAATTATCCTATTTTTTAATCTGATATATAGTCTTATAACGTTTTATGTAGCTTTTCATTAACTTGTAACTTTATTTAATATCATTATAAAATACTATTCTTTAATATAATATAGATAAATATATAATTTTTTAATCATAAAAATAAAATATTTAGTTTGATTTAAAAATATTGCTTGAAAATTTTAAAGTATTTAAATTTTAATAATATTTTTTAGCATTGTATATTTACTTTATTTTATTTTTAAACTTATGATTTATAAATACCCTCACATTATCTCTAATTTATTTTATTATTCAATATTTTAAGTTTTTGATTTTGTATATTAGAATTGAGTTACGTGGACTTACCTATATTATGACTTTTCTTACAATATAAATGTCTTTCTTATCTCAAATTTAAATTATTTTTACCCATTTTTTCTATGATAAAAAATCTGAATTTATATTTTTTCTCTATTTAGTCTTTATTTTTGATATTATATTATTTAATTCCTAATATTATTACATTGTCATGTGAATTTTTATTATGTTTTTCGAATTTAATATATACTTCTATCACACTTATTCTAATATAATATAGATAAAAACTAAATTATTTTTTCATCTCAAATTCAAATATTTTTTTACCATTCTGTTTTCTAAATTGGACCGCATTTTCAAAATTTATGTTATGCTTTCAAACTTAAGCTAACTGCACTCAATCAAATAGTAATCATACAAAAATATTTTTTTAATTGTTTGAAACCATTATATCTTAATGTTGTCGTAATATTTACGTATAAAATATCTTTTTGCCCAATTTATCAGTATTAATATGACTTTATTATACTTGTTATTAAAATATTTTTTTCTGATTCTTTAATATTTTTCTTACCTTATCATATAAGATCTTATTTTTCTGCTTGAATTTATTAAATTTTTAAACTCAATAAATCTTTAATATCTTAAATAAACTTTAGTTTTATTTATATTTAACTTACTCCAAAATATAAATAGTCATATGTTATCTCAATTTACGTATCTCTATATTTTTTATTTTTTCTATTATATTTTTTTATTAATTTTTTACCTCCATATTTCTAGCTAATATAGAAGAAAAATCTATGAGTGGATCAATATATAGATACAAATATAAATATAAATATAGATATATAGAATAGATTTATCTAAGATCTAGTATAGGATTCATTAAACTACTTCCATTTATTATGTTTTCATTTATAATTTTTAATTATTAATGTTGGCTTAAAATTGCCAAGTGGCCTTTTTTTAAGCTTGCCACTTGACTTAACCTCATGCTTCACAACTCTCTTTTTAATATAATATAGATTCTATAAATATTGTAAGTGCTGAAATATTTACACATCAAGTCGCATATAAGGTGGCTTTCCGCAAAATCTTATCATTAATAATAATCGGGAACATGATTAAAATGATAACTAGACTAGTAAAACCATATAGATAGGTAAAAGAATTCTTCTGTCATCATTGTTGTTTACCCTAAAAACGGATAACAATTGAATTTATATGTGATTTTAAGGACATGTAATTTTACTTGGTACAAACTGAGAAAATATATAAATTGATATTGAAATTGACTGCAAATAAAAGCAAACTGAAATAAACATGTATCTTTTGCCCTCGAGCTGGGTCGCCCTCGAACCAACGAATATTCTACTGGAAAATATGAACAGAGTATTGAAAGCTTAAGAGAAAGGTAGTATATTGCTTTGTATTGCGTGAATATGATGCCTTTTACAAATGATCATATCCACTTTATATAGTAGGACAATCCTACCACTGTTGCAATTCTAAATACAGTAAGAAATCCCACGATTAGCTGCCTCTTCTTGATACGTACCGTGATTTCAACCGTGATCCTCGTCCGATCGCAGATATTTCGACTTTCCATTATTCGGCTCGGAAAGCTTCCCTCGTTCTTGCTCGATCTCTATCTTGCTTGGCCTCGATCTTGGCCGATCTCGGTCTCGATTGATCTCTTGTGCACAAGATCGACAATCTTTATATCATGGTTCGATATAACATGGGATCGAACCTTGACCTGCCACGTTCCAATCTTGATTAGTTATACGATAAATGGCAAGCCCGATTTTGACTTACATAGATACTCCCTCGTTTCTCGGAGAAAAGATGACGAGAAATGATATGAGCTTTTCCAATCTCGTCTCGATGGGGCATGACGTAAACAACGAACCCGACCATGATGTTAGCGAAAAGTGGATACTGAAACGTCCCGTCGGTTTGGATATTGAGGCATTAAATGCCTTTCAGTTGTTGTCGGCCACTATCGATTCTGAACCGTCGCCATCTATCTATAAATACCCTAGCCTTTTCCATTCAAACTTTTACACTCAAAGTCTTCTCTACCTTTACTTTCCTTCTGCAAATCTCTCTGTTTCACAATCTTCACACCCAAACTCCTTGAACCCTAATCGAACCGAGTACCATTCTAAATTGTTTCTTCTCTAGTTCATCAATGACTAAAACTTACAAACGTTCCGCAAAATGAAATCGCTTCTTCATCACGACCAGCCGGTGGTAAGACTCCGGTGGAACCCCACCTCGAGGAATCCGTTCTTCTAGGGTGCCCAACCAATGCTGACTCAAGCCCAAAAAGAATATTGCGATACCAGGCCAATGTGAACCGGTCTTGAGATACATATGCACCATCACCCAAGCATCCTTAAAAAGGTGAAAGAGGAGTGTGAGTAGGTGGACAAGGACGTAGTAGTTCCTGCTCCCGAGGAATCGATCACCACTTACATGGAGGGGTATCTAAGTTTTTACACTTACTCCTTCACGATGGGTCCCTTAGACCCTATCATCTCACCTTTTGCAAGAGGTACGATGTCACCCTTGGCCATATCCACCCTTCGTTCTGGACGATAGTCATTCTCCTCCGTCTCTTCACAAGCAAAATCTAGGGATGTCCCTTCACCCTCGATCACCTCATGCACCTCTACAGTCCCCGAATCTATCAAGAGGGACTGATTAAGCTTGTCCTTTGGGCCAATAGAGCCCCTTTCTCCAGTATAGACAAGTCTCGGGGTCGAGGCTAGATGGGTCGATTTATACAAAAAAGACTTCAAACCTAATCCCTACTGAAGATATGTCGTTCATTGAGAAGTGGAATATGAAACGTAAGTATAATTCACCTTGAATATTTAATCTGCTGTTTTACTTTTTTCTTCATTTGCTCATTCATATTTTAGTGTTGCAGCTGTGGTCTAGATGTCAAAACCAATTCCGAAACTTAAGCACTGGGCCGAGAGCCTAGTGTTACAGAGAACCTACTCCGAACGTGCCTAGATAGATTTTTCGAAGGGCCAGTGGGAGGCACGTAATCATGGTAGGTTTCTTCCCTAGAATGGCTATTGCTTACGTTCCTCCTTGAAATTACTTATCCTTTTTCTTTTGTAGGTATCGGGAAGAACTTTACAATGAGGTGGTCATCTGGGGATAAAGAAGTCTTTCCCCAACCACCTGCTCTGAAGCAGGTCAAGGAGAAGAAAAGGAAAGAGTCTTCGAGTTCCCCGAGTTCGAGAAGAAAAGACCGGCGAGGAGGTATCACATGCACAGGGGGGATGATGTCACTATGCCTTCAGACTCAATTCGCCGATTAAGGGATGAGACTGAAGAAGAGGAGAAACAAGACGACGCCTAGTCGGTGGTCCATGCTTGGGCTGGTGCTTCGACACAAAAGCCCTCCGAACTGGAGAAAGCTAACGAGTGAGCTTCCGCCGAAGTTCCAGAGCCACAAAAAGTCTAGGATGATCCATCCCAAACTAAGGTGATTGAGGGAGGAACCGAATGTGAGGCTTCTTGAATATTTGACAATGTCCCGAGGACGACCTCTGAGTGATTGATATCCCTGAGTCCCCTCAATTTTCAAATGCCATGATCTGCGAGGCTGCCAACTTGGTAGGTCGCGTTGGTGAGGGTCCTCAAGGGGTAGTTGACATTCACAACTACCTAGATGGGGTGGAGTTCAAAGCCATGGGAATGTCACCGAGCTTGGTGACCTACCGTGCTGAGGAAGACACCCTCATCAGACGTCACTGGTCTTCATCGAGCTCAAAACTAGTAGACCGATTCTTGGAGGTGTACCATAGTGCTTACTGTCTTGGAGGATGCCCGAGTCTCCCCCCGAGGATTTCTAGCTACTTGGGATGCTTGGTGACCGAAGAGGACCAAGTCGCAATAGATGTGGTGGGAGATGCCTGCCTGTTTAATGGGGCATGTTGATACCCAATTTTCCCATGTATATTTTTTATAAGAAAAATGCTTTCAAAATAGTATATATATGCATATATAAGCATTCCAAGTGTTTTCATATTTTTCTAATCTTTTAAATATTTTTAAAATCTATTTAGTGTCCATTTTTAACAGTACAAAAATCAATAATTATTTCCAAAATCATCAATTTTAGTGAATGATTTATTTCATTCCTACATTTATACCAAAATATATTTATGATTATTTTTGCACATTTTATATACCGATTTGGTATTTTTAAAGTTAAATTGCATATAATTATAATTTTAGCCTATTTGAAGATTTAATTGTGTTTATAACTACAAAATAGATTTTAGTATTTTTAATATGGCATTTACATATTGTTAATAGATTTGGTACTTTTAATTATTTAAAAAAAATTATTTTACTATTTTTAAAAGTAAATAAGGGGAAAAGTGGCTATTTAAATGCTGACAAGATTTTATTTCAATTATAGCCTAAATCAACCACCCAATTAAACCCCAATTTTAAACCCCATTACCCGACCCACGACCCACTCAAATAACCCACTCGAACGTTTTCTTTTAATCCCAGCCATTGATCTAACAGATTAACAACTCACACTCATTCTTTCATATTTTTAATTATACAAACCCCACCAACCCTAAAATCATTTTCTCTCAATCAGCCGCCTTTGAATCCCTTCGTTTCTCAAACTCTCTCGAATCTTCCTGGAACTCTAATCATCTCCTACCGTCTTCAACCGTGAAACCCACCGGAAACCATGGCTTCTTAGGCCATGAGGTCCTATATTCACCTCCTACTACTCCTATATGCTCGTTGCTTGAAGATTCGAGGACAGACCTCTTCACCTAGACCATTGCCAGCTCGAGATTTCACGGCCATCACCGGCCTTGCTTCAGCGTATTCTGGTCTTCTGAGCCTGATTCTTGCTTCTCTGACTTTGATTAGTGACATTTTTAAAGCCTTTATCATTTTAGGGTTCTTCTGAAACCCCTCGAGGTTTTCCTCCGATATTTCTAGATTTATTGTGTATCTATGCTCTATCTGAGTTTTCTAACGCTTCTCTTGGCTTTGCTTTAAAAAAATTAATTTAAAAAAAACCGCGACTCTTTTCGATCTTGGGTTTCTGAAATGTTCAAATGTTTCTTTGTCCTTTATGTGCATTTTTCTCTGGTGTGTTCTAGTAACATGTTCTTATCTGCTTCTCTTGCTATATTTTCCTATATTATGGTATCTTAAGACCTTACTGTGCTCTTGTGTTCCTTTGTTGTGTTTTCTATATCCCGTTCTCATACTATATTCTTGAGTTTCTTTCAATCATGCTCTTATATGCTTTCATATATGTTCTTTTCTTATGCTTTTCCGATGTTCTTGTGTTCTTCTACTATATTTTACCAAGTTCTTAAGTCTCTTTGTTTTCCTTCTGCTGAACCTTGTTTTAGTCCTGCTAAAAAAGACTCTTTAAGCATGCTTCTTCTACTGTATTCTTATATATTTTACTATTTTTCCTCTCTTTTGAACTTTGGTTAAGTTCCTTCTAAAAGTATGTTCTTCTACTATATTTTCTATTGTGTTCTTAAGTGTTCACTGTTTTCTCTTCTACTGAACCCTATTTAAGTCCCTTCTGAAGGGATTTTTCTTAAGCATGTTTCTTCTACTATCATGTTGTTTTCTCGTTATGCTTCGAATCATTTTATTCACTCTATTTGCTTGAACCTTCTACTGTGTTTGTATGTGTTCTCCTGAGTTTCTAAAAGAAACCCCTAAGCCTGTTTCGACTACTTGCTTCCTCATCTCTGTATTTGATTCAAGGTGGAAGCCCTAGAATTTAGGGTTCTGCTGAGGTTTGGTCATGTAATTGAACTAGGGTTCTATTTTAGAACCCTTGACTCTCTCAGACTAACTTCTGAATTTTTGAACTAAGTCTGAACTTCATTACTTACATGCAACTCTGAACTTTTAAATTTCTTCTACACTAGACTCTTCTACTGATTAGCATGACATTTCTTTCATATTTAGGTATGTCTGTATGGTTTATATGTGTGATAAATCTTTCTTCAAAAGGTTTTTGAACTAGTGGTTGATTGCGAATCCCCTTTTAATAGGTCTAATTAATTGTTACTGATACTCCTTAGGCTAAAACCTTTGCCACTTTTCTGGCTTGGTTCATTCATACCAAATCTTTGGATTTCTAATTTCTTGGCTGTTAGTTGATTCTCTTTCTTTAAATTTTACCATTGTGTATGACAAAGACCCTGTCCCTAAATAACCCTTATGTAATTTCCCTCAACTGCATGATTTACACAGTATTTTATTTAAAACCTTTCCCTAAATAGTTTTACCCATTTGCTTTTGAATCCCTTAATTAAAGAAAGCCTTGTGTAATTGATTTACTATCAGTCTTCAATTATTCTCTTACCTTATTTTCTCCTGTATTTCACACTATAAATACATGACCTTCTTAAACGTAATGCACACACGATTAACACACGATTAACGCACTTTAGACTTCACATTCTCAATTATACACTTTACTCTCTTCTGGGATCCTCTGACTGTTTGCTTGCAACTTGGCTTTACAATACTACTGCTTTTATTTTCTTCTTGGAAATTGCTATGTTGTAATTTAGTTTTTTCTGCCTCATCCCTATGTGTTTGCTTTACAGCTTCTACAATTTTGTCTACTTTGCTGTCTATGTTCACTATTAAATATGCTGTTCTCTTTGCATCTGCTGCTGTTGTGGATCCCCACACCCCATTCCCTTCTATGTATTTGAGTTAAAGTACAAAGCATGACAACATCTAAATTGTTGCTTATGTTTGGAGTTGATCCTTTAATGGGTCTTAACTCCCAAACAATGTGGCCAATATGGATGGTTGGGGTGTGCCAGCACCTCTAATTGCTGAGTCTGACCACCACCCTGTATCGGCTCTCCCCAGAATCCCCTCTATTGCACTCACACTCATTTCTAGCTTCTAAGTTCTACCTCCCTCCTGTGAGCCATGCTTTGGGACCTTGAGTTCCTTTTGAGCTTAGAGGCTTGAGGGTTGGCTCTTCCACACTACGGTATGTCTCAACCCTGTAATGAATTTGGGTGTAAGCACTGACCAGAGCTCATGAAGCTCTTGGGAAATCTAACACACCCAAAAAAAATGAGAAAGGCTTTGGATTTGGATTTTGTAGTTGGTCTCTTGTATGCTTCAGGTAAAAAACCTGAATCAGGCTCTCCTTGGCTAGGATTTTTTAGTTTTCTGATGTAAATTTACTTCTTAATTTTGGGTTGTAATTATCTTGTAATAACTATTGGGGTTTTACTGAAAAGGGAGGGGCAAACCATGCATGCAAAGGGGTGGATATCATGTTCATAGGTTTATTATACTTCTGTAATCATGTCCTGCTTTCACTTCTGCATTTTCACATAGAAATCTTGTTCACAAATTCTGCATTCTTTAGATATCCTGTCTATAGGTTCTACATTCTCCATGTAGAAATCACGTTTACAAGTTCTGCACTTCTGCATTTTTTTCATTTAAAAACTAGGCCTATTGGTTTTTCATTTCATGTAGACATCCTGTCTATAGGTGCTGCATTTCATACGTAGATACCATGTCTATAGGTGCTGCATTTCATACGTAGATAACCATGTTTATAGGTTTTGCATTTTTTCTTATCACGTAGAGATCATGCCTGTAGAGTTTCCTGAATTCTGCATATGCATATGTCACTAGGCAAACATACTTATTGGTTTAAATAAAAAATGATATTTTTAGATACCATGCCTATAGGTCTTCTAGACTCTTATTTCGACTAAAGAGAAGCGTTTAGAATGGATAATACATAGTAAACATGCCTATAGGGATAATCGATTCATCTCAATCAACCATTCGCCTATGAGTTAAAAATCAGTGACAACCTTGCTTAAATGTCTGCAGAACTTATGTTTCTGTAGTTAATAAATCTTTTCTAGATATACCTCTCTCCCGTATTATTAGATATCATGCCTATAAGTCTCACTTAAGCAAGCTATAGAGTAACTTGTAAATCGAACCAGATTCTATTAACTCCGGCCAGCAGGCAGGCCTGACTCGGGCTTCTCATATGAAATATGTAATAGCTCAATTCCCCACAGTTCATAAATTTAATCAGACCATCACCAGTACATTCGAGACATGCTAAACAATCATTTCTTTGAGTGAAAAGGCCTGCTTGAGACTTTTAACCATTATGTGCTTTCCCATATTTGCTTTATATTCTTTGTTTGTCACCCTAGATTTTCTCCTTTAAACAATAAAGCCCAGATCTCCCCTCTATTTTGGACTAGTAGTCCCAAATGCCTCCAGGACTGATAGGACTAGGGACGGGTAATAACATGCAACAGAAAACGAGACCATTTCACGTTTAATACCTTAACGAGGTGGGAAAGGGTAGATATGGATATGATGACCGGTGTGATAATACCATGTGTTGCTCCTCTTCTGATGAGTGATTAGCGGGTATTGCATTGACGTGATCCATATTATTTATAAACCTAGGATCCCGTTCCCTTTACTTGTTTATTTTTTTAGAATTTTACAAAGTACTTGACTTTCAGCTTCTTTAATGTTTTTTGCTTTAATTGCTTGAAACAATTATGTGAAAACCCCTTCCCTTTACTTCAGAACTTAAAAACTACTTTCTTCCCAAACTTCAGTTTCTTTAACTTGCAACCTTTACGTGAAAACTACCCTACATTTGTAATTCTTGCTTGTTAACTTATTATTTGCACTTAAAGTCAGAGTTATAGCATGGTCGGGAACCATACTTGTGGATCTTGAGGGGTGCCTAACACCTTCCCCTCGAGATAATTTCTAGCCCTTACCCAAATCTATGGTCTATAATTCAAAACCCTCTTAATGTCCTAATGCACTTAATCATTAGGTGGCGACTCCTCAATTCAGACTCTATCCCCAAAAGGAAAAGAGTTGTCCGCCCAAATGTCGTAAGCCCGATTTCGCCTGAAATAAAGGGGGCATCGACAGCATTGAAACCCTGTTGGGGACTTTTTTATGGCTTTCAACATTTCATGATATTTGCGATTTATGCTCCCCTAAATGTCTTTAATGTCTTTAAGTGTTTATTTTTCTCTCCTACCTCGAAAACTGACTTGGTTCTTTGGTTCTTTTCTTTAATGATTTCTTTTACCGCTTTCCTTTAATACTGTTGTAATCATGAGAAATTATTCTAATTATTACTTATGAACGAGCAAACACGTGACAACTTGTACAACATATTCAACATCGTCTTTCATCGTGCCAAATAAAATACCATAAAAATACTTATAATGAGTGGTTGCACCCTTCTGATGTTATCACCTCCTAAATCTGGCAAAGACATTTTTACAGTAAAACCACTCGATCAATGGTGTAGTCAGTGATTTCGTACCTTTCCCTATTGAGTTGTCCGATCAAGGGTACTAGTCTAATACCTCATATAAATCCTACTCTGTTTAATTGTGCATGCATCACTGGCAAAACCTAGCCGAGCCGGTTAGGTTATCTGCATAATGAATTTTTAAGATAGCCGTGTCCAAAGTCCACTGGGTTTCCTTGGAACCCAAACGGACACTACCACATTCTGTGCATTTATTTGAAGAACTAAATGCTGCTCATGCTAACTATTGATATTTATATAAGTCGAGTCTGGCGAGGGTAAGGGCCTAACACTTTTGTTTTGCAAAGATGAGACATGAAGTCCCCAGATTAGGCATGGTCACCAACATCCACCAGAAATTACTAAATTGGTGAGAAGATCTTCATTCCAGTGATCAGACCCTTGTCCGAAAGTACTTGGAGAATCTACCTTCCCTTTGGAAATCCAACCCAACAACAAAATTATTGAAGCTGCTACCCTATTCTGGGATTCTGATAGGTCTGTGTTTTGCTTCAGGGAGACTGAGATGACACCCCTATTAGAGGAAATAAGAGGGCTGGCTGGTATACCAAGGGAAACTCCGGGTCTACTAATGCTAGAGAACCGCAAAGGTCGAGGTTTTCTCAAGATGATGGGTTTAAAGAAGAATCTGGATTTAACTTTCCTGAAAGAGTCGTACATTCCCTTTGAATATTTGTATAAAAGGTACGGTCACAACAAATCTTACGGCACTTATCCTGACGAGTTCGCCCTTATATCATTGGGGCATATTCATCGGAGGTTATTTGTCTTCATGTTCTGCTTCTTGGGGATGATAGTATTTCCTATAAAGAAGGCTAGGAGCCATACCAGACTAGCCATGGTCACCAAGACTTTAATGGAAGGAATTGGTGGGCGACCCTTTAGCATAGTGCCTATGCTTATTGCAGAGATGTATAGAGCCATAGAAAAATGTCAATAAGGAGCCAAGCACTTTGAGGGTTGCAACTTGTTACTCCAAATCTAGCTCATGTAGCACCTCCAGAAGGGTGAATATATACAAGAGATCCATCGTAGGGATTGGGACGGTCATATTGCCTTCCATCAGCCAAGATAAACGAACTATATGGCCAATATGTTTGCTCGGCCGGAGGATGCCAAAGGATGGGTAGAATTGTCTGAAAATCTGAAAGAGTACCAAGTACAATGGATGTTCGAATGGATCCCTGCAGAAGAACTCATTGGCCGATCTCGGGACGCACTATTTTTAATACTTATTGGTTTGAGAGGAACTTACACTTATTTCCCCCTTCAAGTTATGACACTTTCTTCTAAGAAGAAGGTTATACCAAGTGTTGACAAGATGAGTCACTTCCGGGCAGAATTTCAAGCTTATGATGGCCCTTACAAGTGCCAAGCTCAGCATGTGGAACTGCAAAATCGTCCTAGGAATGGACACTATTGAGCCAGACAGGTACCATGCTGGTTATTCTCCATATTATCGGAACTGGCTGGAGGATAACTATAATAGTTTGGGTCAACCCGGGTTTATTCGAGGTCATAAGATCATCGACGAAAAGGCTGAAGTACATGTTAAGTACAACCAATTGCACAATAGGATTCCAGAATGTGAAAGTGAGCACCATGAAATTCAAGAAGCCAACAAAAAGCTGATTGAAGAATGGAAAGACATGGCTGTTAGCGCCAACAAACGACTGGGATACTTAGAGCGGGGTTTAGTAGAGTTGGAAAGGAAATTCGCCAAAAGGATCGAGGACTACCAGGATGACGAGGGAAATAAAGACGCGCCCCTAGCCAGAACCTACTTGTTGCGGGACTTCGCGAGCTGTCGAGTCTGGGGAAGGTCCTTCCGGGACCAAATAGCTAGGAATTTACCTTTTCGTTTATGAATGTAATAAGGCCAATGGCCATTAATGACATTTTATTTCCTGCTATTTGGTGTCGTTTCGTGATTTGTCATATTTTTATCAATAAAATAAGGCATTTAGCATTATAAGTTCTCCAAATTAACTTGTCGCTAGGCCTACCTCAGCCACAATGAGGCTCCCAAATTAGGACACGATTTACATTCCTGCACTATGTGTTTAAATATCATAACTTTCTCTTATAATACTCACTAACTTGCTACCTTGTTTTGTTTTTGCTTTGTTTATTCCCCACTCTGGCATTATCATCATACTCCAGAAGATCCAAGGGACCTCCACCTACTCCTCCTCCCAGTCCTATCAGAAACAGGAACAGAGGAAAAATGGAAGATTTGAGCAACACCAAGAAGGAGAATTCAGTTAAACAGGTAGATGTTACTTAGGGTATTTAGGTTTCCAAGGAAAATGCCTCTCCGCTCGAGCAGAAGTTGTTGAAATTTCAAGAAGAATTGGACCAAGTTCGGAACTTGGCAAGCTTATCATTTTCCAACACCGCCCCAGGCGTGAGTTTCCCGAATGCTAAAAACCCCAGACCTCCACAAAACATTCCAAAAGCACAAAACCACTCCACTCCTCACCACCATTGCAACACTTTCCACATATCTAACAATACTCCACTGCTCATCCCGGAACTTGTGAACTCCACAAATGACCATTTCCACCCTCACCACAACACCCCTATCTATGTCAAAACTGTGCCGCATCCTGCTAAACCTTTCAAGCGCACCTGAGTCTGATGATAAATACTCGCTTATCAGGAATCTGGCAGAAGAACTCAAGAAGTTGACTAGCAAAATTCAAGGCGTCGAGGGAAGTAAGGGGATTGAAGGATTAAACCACGAAGACATTTGCATTCAACCGGATATCGAACTGCCCGAGGGGTACAAACCTCCTAAGTTTGAAAAATTTGACGGTACAGGGGATCCGAGAGTTCATCTAAGAACATACTTCAACAAACTGACCGGAATAGAGAAGGACGAGAAGATTCGCATGAATCTCTTCATTATGAGTCTAAAGGGAGATGCTGTGTCTTGGTACATCAGCCAAGACCCAAAGAAGTGGTCGAATTGGATAAGTATGGCGTCCGATTTCATGGGCAGTTTCAGATTCAACACAGAAAATGCGCCAGATGTATTCTACATCCAGAACCTAGGAAGAAACCTACGGAAACATTTCGCGATTATGTTACTCGTTGGAGATCAAAAGTTGCTAAGGTCTGACCGGCTCTAGAAGAAGAATAAATGAATAGGTTTTTCGTCCGAGTTTAAGACCCATATACTATGAAAGTTTGATACTGATTTAAAGCTAGAAATTTTCTGACATCATCAAGCTAGGGGAGCAGACCGAGGAAGGTATAAAAAATGGTATGGTTATAAACTTTGAAGCTTTACGGGCTACCAACAAGGCTCTACAGTCTGGTGGCATGTCCAAGGAAAGGGACATGAGCACTGTAATGGTTGCACAGAGAACAAAGTCCACAATAAAATACCAAACCTACCCAATACCTCCACTTACATATCAACCTACCCCAAATTACCAATCACCTCCACCACCCACATACCAACCCGCTTCACCAAAATACTCCCAACCAGCACATGTTTACCAAACCTACAACACTCGACCACCTCACTATCAATCACCTCCTCCACGTCAAAACTTAGCTAGACTTCGACCAAATTTCTACCGCAAGCCTCCCAAATAGTATACCGCCATTGCTGAACCAATTGCCAGCTATACAAAAGATTCAAAGCTGTTGGTTATATCAATCCTATCCCTGCCGTAACTCCAGAAAACCCTTCCTAATGGGTCAACCCAAATAAAACCTGTGCATACCATTCTGGCATGAAAAGGGTACACCATTAATGAGTGCCCCTCCCTGAAGGATAAGATCTAGGTTTTGACTGACAACAAGATTATTGTGGAAAGGGAGCCAGCCCCGAATGTCCGCAATAATCCTCTACCAGACCAAAAGAATGGAGGTGTTCATATGATTGAGATAGGGGATGATTGGGATCCCAAGAGATCATTCAGTTTGATCACAGAAGGCGAGGATCCAAAGAAGCCAATAGTCACCCTTAATCCAATTGTAGTCCAGATTTAACCTTCTGAAGATGCCGAGGTGAACATGTCTATACCACTTGAGTTTGAAACACAGATTTCTGCAAAGGCGCCAACACTAATTGAGGTCGATTTTGGGTCCTCGAAGGTGCCTGTACCATTTGATGTTGCTGTAGTACCTTCCGAAGCAAGGTTGTCTTTTCCGGTATTAATGACAGCCGTAATCCCATTCCACACGAAAGCCGTACGATGGGACTACATAGCCGAGGCAAGAAGGAAAGGGAAAGACAAGTTCGGGGAGGCAGTTGCAGCACAGGGTATGACAAGGATCGGCAGGGTTTACACTCCAGAACACTTGGGTGAGTCAATTAAGCAAACCTTTGGTCGACAAACCATAACAAAACCTGGGCCCAATAATCTCTGGAGGAAGATACAAGCAAAGGAATGCTCAGACATTGATCAGCTGAACAAAACACTGGCATAGATTTCTATCCTTGCTCTACTACAAAGTTCTGATGCAAACAAGAATGCCTTGTTTAGAGTGCTGAATGAGGCATATGTACCAAGCAACATCACCGAAGTATAAATGGCAAACATGATGGGGCATGTATTGGAGTAACAAGATCACTTTCCATGAAGATGAATTGCCACCAGAAGGTTTGAGTCACAAGAAGGTGTTGCACATCACCGTGCAGTGAGAGGATTATTTTATCACCCGGATCCTGTCGATAAGGGGTCCAATCTTAACTTCTGTCTGCTGGTGACACTTAGAACATTGGGGAAAGGGCTGCATGAAATCAAGGATGGGGCCATCAACATTAAGGCTTTCGACGGGTCTCAGAGGTCTACCATTAGGGAAATTAGCCTGTGTCCACACATGGGGCCCACTTGGTTTGGTGTTCATTTTAAAGTAATAGATGTACCAGCATCGTACAACTTGATTTTGGGACGGCCTTGGATTCATGCCGCTGGGGCTGTAACGTTAACCTTACATCAGGCAGTGAAGTTTGAGTGGAATCACCAAGAGCTAATTATTCACGGCAATGGTAGCAATCCCATATACAGTCGCCAAACCATTTCGGCCATCCGAGGGAGAAGGAAGATAGGTAGAGAAACTTACCACCACATCGAATGAGTAAACGTCGTTGATAAGGATAAGTGGTGGGATAACAAAATTGAAAGCATACTGAGCTGGAGCAGGTATGAGCCTAGAAAGGGACTCAGCAAGAATCTCCTAGGAATCGTTAAGCCCATCAAGATCAAGAAACACGACACCACTTTCAGATTGGGGTATGAGTAGATTTGGGATGAACTCAACAACTGGTCGCCACCATGGCGCGGTCCTTATTACCCATTTGAGCAGCCAATACCCCATTTGGAGCAGGCCTTCCAACCGGCCGAAGTTATCTATGGGTCAGAAGAAGAAGAAGCCCTAGCAGCAATGAGGAATTTGTTCCTAGAAGACAATGATATGGACTGCTATGTCATTTTTGAGGAGGAGGGGGAGGAAGGCCCTTCTATACAGGCTGTAAATAGAGGAGCACACCTCAACAACTGGACTATGAGAACCAGCAGAGCCCAAAAAGCTTCGGGGGTAGCAAGGCTGAACAAAGGATCTTGCATTATCGTTTATTTTACTAATTGACTTTCTTTTCGCATTTTTTGACTTCGAAGTAAAAGATCAAATGTTCAAAATAGTTATGAAATCTATCAAAGCACTCCAGGTTCTTATAAATCTTACTCTTATTACTTTCCCTCATTTACTTTAGTCATATTATTACTATTACTTTTCTTGATGAACCAACGAATGTGGAATGTAACGAGACAACGCAACAAATGGACATAGACTCAGAGGAAGATGATATACCGAATGAGATTGTCAAAGAAGTTGAGAATTTTGAGAATCGAACTAAGTCCAATTTGGACGAGACTGAGGTTATCAACTTGGGAGATGTGAAAAATTTCAAAGAAACTCATATCAATGTTCATCTTTCACCGTTGGAAAAGGAAGAGTAAACAGAATTTCTATAGAAATATGAGGACATATTCGCCTGGTCATATGATGACATGAATGCTTTGAGTGCGTCTATTGTGGCACACAAACTACTAACCAACTCGACATGTCCACTGGTAAAGCAGAAGCTCAGAAAATTCAAACCTGACATGAGTTTGAAAATCAAGGAGGAAGTCACCAAGCAAGTCAAAGCTAAGGTTCGGAGTTGGTGAAGAATCGCTACGAGCAGTTGCTGCTTATAGATAGGAAGAGAATGAATGCAGTTTGCCATGGTCAGCTTTATCAGAACAGAATGTCCAGAGCTTTCAACAAGAGATTCAAACCAAGATAGCTGGTATTAAAGAAGATTTTTCCACACAAGGTGAAGCCAAAGGGAAGTTCTCTCCCAACTGGACAGGCCCATATATGGTTCAACAGGTTCTAACAGGAGGAGCCCTTATACTTGTAGAAATGGACGGGGAAGCTTGGCCAAAGCCAATCAATTCAGATGCAGTCAAGCATTACTACGTGTAACTTCATGATTTCCCTATATTATGTAATTTGATCTACGTCTGACCTAATTCCCGTTTGAGAGGGAATTTGTAGGCAGCCTTATGGGTTCGATCACAATTCAATAAAATTTTCATTTCCCCTGCAATTGAAAACTGGGGCAGCATTTTGAGGAGGACCCTAAAAATTCTGAAGTAATTTCAACCGATCACCGCAAGCAGCCGTGAGAAGCTCCAGCCCAGTAAACTAGGGCAGAATTTTTAGGAGAATCCTCAAAATTCCAGAGCAAGAGAGGTTGCAATGTCTTGAACTGTGTTGCAGCCATTTGTTCATCTAAAGAAAACTATTCTTAGTTATGTATTTATGCTATATGTTTATTAAATCATGCATGTCTATTAGAAAAATTGTTCTATTTAGCAACATTACCTCAGGGATACCCGCAATATCACTAAATTAGAGCCGAGCCGGTCAAGCGAGTCTAGCAGGGACACATGACTAACCTTTTCCCCTTTAGAAAGGTCATGATTTTTCTTTGGATGTAGGCACCCAAAATCACAAATTTATATACTCATACTATTCAGGAATACCACTTTCAGAATTATCGCTTCACAGATGATACCACGTACAATATCCCCAGCAGTCGCAATATCACAATCAACTACCAGCTATCAGCTAAGTATCATCTTGCCTTTTATCCCTTGCATAAGGCTACTATTTTGCCTTCCGAGGTTAATCTTTACCTCCATCTGCATTTCCTACATTGCATATGGCTACTATTCTGTCTTCCGAGGTATAAGGCTACTATTCTGCCTTTCGAGGTTAATCTCTACCCCCATCTGCATTTCCTGCATTGCATATGGCTACTATACTGCCTTCCGAGACTAAGCTCTGTCTCCATATGCATTTCCTACATTTCACAAGGCTTCCATTCTGCCTTCTGAGACTAAGCTCTACCTCCATCTGCATTTCATGCATCCCACAAGGATACTATTCTGTCTTACGAGACTAAGCTCTGTCTCCATCTACATCGGCTGAAAGATCGCCACTCTATTTATGTTTTTGCATGGCTGAAAGATCTCCATTTCATTTACATCTTGCATCGCTGAAATATCGCCACTTTATTTCCTTGCATTGGCTAAAGTATCACCACTTCATTTGTATCTTTCATTGGCTAATATATCGCCACTTCATTTACATCTCACATTGGCTGAAATATCGCCACTTTGTTACATCTTACATCTACTGAAATATCACTACTTTCATTTACATCGTGCATCGGATAAAAGATCGCTGCTTTATTTACACATGCATCGGCTGAAATATTGCCACTTATTACATTTTTGCATTGGCTGAAAGATCGCTACCTCTTGCATTGCATGGCTAAACAATTGCCTCATACTGCATTTCATGGGCTGAAAGATCGCCAAATTATCCAAAGGCGTCATTGTTCAGAGGCACCATCTTCATAGCCCGATAACGCTATGCCATGGCCTGATGACCCCTTTTATCTCTTGCATATCATTATTTAAAGGCATGATAGCTCGAAGACATCATCCTCATAGCCCGAGGGCATCATTCCATGGCCTATGAATCCTTTGTTATACGCTTCATGGCCCAGGATATTATGGTCTAAGGATGTCATCCTAACGTCCATAGACAACATTCATGGTCCGATATGAACTTGCATCACGTTTAAATTTACGCACAATATATGCTTGTGTTGTTTATTTGCAGGTAAACCACTGAGTGAAGACCGTCTCAGCAGGAGCGATCCCGCACCAGTTCCCGCAGCCCTACTAGATTCTTAACTAAGCATCCTAACTTGAACATCACAACTGTTCTTGAAAAAAACCTCCATCGGCATACTTCACCGATGGATCCTGAACTACATACGGCCTGATTCCTATTAGATCAGGGATATGTAGGCAGCTCAGAGAACAGAGCATGATCAACCTTTTCAAATCACTTTGCCTCATCAAAATTGGTTTTCATATCTTTACCCGACAACTCTTTCATCCTTCCCAGGTAAAGAGGGGCAGTTGTTGATACCCAATTTTTTCCTGTATATTTTTATATGCAAAATGCATTAAAAATAGTGTATATGTGCCTATATAAGCATGTCCAATTATTTTCTTATTTTTCCAATCTTTTAAAGATTTTTATAATTAAATTAGTGTCTATTTTTAGTAGTACAAAAATCAATAATTATTCCCAAAATATCAATTTTGGTGAATGATTTATTTTATTCCCACATTTATACCAAACAATATTTATGGTAATTTTTTCACATTTTTATAAACTGATTTGGTATTTGTAAAGCTAAACTGCATATAATTGCAATTTTAGCCTATTTTAAGATTTAATTGTGTTTATAATTAAAACATAGATTCGAGTATTTTTTATATAGTATATATATATTTTTAATACATCTGGTACTTTTTATTGTTTTCAGAAAATTATTTTACTATTTTTAAAAATAAATAAGGGGAAAAGTGGCTATTTAAATGCTGGCCAGATTTTATTTTAATTATAGCGTAAATAAATCGCCCAATTAAACCCCAATTTCAAACCCCATTACCCGACCCATAACCCAGTCAAATAACTCGCCTAGACCTTTTCTTTCATGCCAGTTGTTGATCTAATAGATCAACGGCTCACACTCATTCTTTCCTTTTTTAATTATACAAACCCACCAACCCTAAAACCATTTTCACTCAATCACCCGCCTTTGAATCCCTTCGTCTCTTAAACTCTCTCGAACCTTCCTGAAACTCTAATCGTCTCTTATCGTCTTCAACCGTGAAATCCACCGGAAATCATGACTTCTGAGGCCATGAGGTCCTATATTCACCTCCTACTACTCCTATATACTCGTTGCTTGAAGATTCGAGGACAGACCTCTTCACCTAGACCATTGCAAGTTCCAGGTTTCACGGCCATCTCCGACCTTTCTTCGGCGTATTCTGGTCTTCTGAGCCTGATTCTTGCTTCCCTGACTTCGATCAGTGACATTTTTAATGCCTTTATCATTTTTGGGTTCTTCTAAAACCCCTCGAGGTTGTCCTCTGATCTTTCTAGATTTATTGTGTATCTATGCTCTATCTGAGTTTTCAAACGCTTTTCTTGGCTTTGCTTAAAAAAAAACTCACATTAAAAAAAAACCCGACTCTTTTCGATCTACGGTTGTTGATATGTTCAAATGTTTCTTTGTCCTTTATGTGTATTTTTCTCTGCTGTGTTCTTGTAACATGTTCTTATCTGCTTCTCTTGCTATATTTTCCTATATTGTGGTATCTTAAGACCCTACTGCGCTCTTGTGTTCCTTTTTTGTGTTTTCTATATCCCGTTCTCCTACTATGTTCCTTGAGTTTTCTTTCTGTCATGCTCTTATATGTTTCCCTATATATTATTTTGTTATGCTTTTCTGGTGTTCTTCTACTATATTTTACCAAGTTCTTAAGGCTCTTTGTTTGCCTTCTGCTGAACCTTGTTTGAGTCCCGCTAAAAAGGACTCTTTGAGCATGCTTCTTCTACTGTATTCTTAAATAATTTGCTATTTTTCCTCTCTTCTGAACTTTGGTTAAGTTACTTCTAAAAGTATGTTCTTCTACTCTTTTTGAATATTGTGTTCTTAAGTGTTCACTGTTTTCTCTTCTACTTAACCCTATTTCTGTCCCTTCTGAAGGGATTATTTTAAGCATGTTTCTTCTACTATCATGTTGTTCTCTCGTTATGCTTCGAATAAGTTTCTTCACTCTGTTTGCTTTGAACCTTCTACTATTTTTGCATGTGTTCTCCTGAGTTTCTAAAAGAAAACCTTGAGCCTGTTTCGACTACTTGCTTCCTCATCTCTATATTTGATTCAAGGTGGAAGCCCTAGAATTTGGGGTTTTGCCGAGGTTTGATTCTTTCTTCCCTGACTTCGATCAGTGACATGTTTAAAGCCTTTATCATTTTAGGTTTCTTTTAAAACCCCTCGAAGTTTTCCTCTGATCTTTCTAGATTTATTGTGTATCTATTCTCTATCTGAGTTTTCAATCGCTTTTCTTGGCCTTGCTTTTAAAAAAAACTCACTTTAAAAAAAAACCGACTCTTTTCGATTTAGGGTTTCTGAAATGTTCAAATGTTTTTTTGTCCTTTATGTGTATTTTTCTCTGCTGTGTTCTTGTAACATGTTCTTATCTGCTTCTCTTGCTATATTTTCCTATATTGTGGTATCTTAAGACCCTACTGCGCTCTTGTGTTCCTTTTTTGTGTTTTCTATATCCCGTTCTCCTACTATGTTCCTGAGTTTTCTTTCTGTCATGCTCTTATATGTTTCCCTATATATACTTTTGTTATGCTTTTCCGGTGTTGTTCTACTATATTTTACCAAGTTCTTAAGGCTCTTTGTTTGCCTTCTGCTGAACCTTGTTTGAGTCCCGCTAAAAAGGACTGTTTGAGCATGCTTCTTCTACTGTATTCTTAAATAATTTACTATTTTGCCTCTCATCTGAACTTTGGTTAAGTTACTTCTAAAAGTATGTTCTTCTACTCTTTTTGATATTGTGTTCTTAAGTGTTCACTGTTTTTTCTTCTACTTAACCCTATTTTTGTCCCTTCTGAAGGGATTTTTTTGAGCATGTTTCTTCTACTATCATGTTGTTCTCTCGTTATGCTTCGAATAAGTTTCTTCACTCTGTTTGCTTTGAACCTTCTACTATTTTTGCATGTGTTCTCCTGAGTTTCTGAAAGAAACCCTTGAGTCTGTTTTGACTACTTGCTTCCTCATCTCTATATTTGATTCAAGGTGGAAGCCCTAGAATTTGGGGTTCTGCCGAGGTTTGGTCATGTGATTGAATTAGGGTTCTATTTTAGAAGTCTTGACTCTCTCAGACTAACTTTTGAATTTTTGAACTAAGTCTAAACTTCTTTACTCACATGCAACTCTGAACTTTTAAATTTCTTCTATACTAGACTCTTCTACTGATTAACATGACAGTTCTTTCATGCTTATGTGTGCCTATATGCTTTATATGTGCGATAAGTCTTTCTTCAAAAGGTTTTTGAACTAGTGATTGATTCAGAATCCTCTTTTAATGGATCTAATTGGTTGTTACTGATGCTCCTTCAGCTAAAACCTTTGCCACTTTTCTGGCTTGGTTCATTCATACCAAATCTTTGGATTTCTGATTTCTTGGTTGTTAATTGATTCTCTTTCTTTAAATTGTACCACCGTGTATGTCAAAGACCCTGTCCCTAAATAACCCTTATGTATTTTCCCTCAATTTGCATACTTTACACATATATTTTATTTAAATCCTTTCCTTAAATGGTTTTACCCGTTTGCTTTTGAATCCCTTAGTTAAGGGAAGCCTTGTGCAATTGATTTACAATTAGTCTTCAATCATTCTCTTACCTTATTTGCTCTTGACTTTCACACTATAAATACATGAACTTCTTAAACACAAAGCACACACGATTAACACATGATTAACACATTTTAGACTTCGCGTTCTCAATTTTACACTTTACTCTCTTTTGGGATACTCTGACTATTTGCTTGCAATTTGGCTTTACAAGACTACTGCTTTTCTTTTCTTCTTGGAAATTGGTATGTTCTATTTTGTTTATTCTGCCTCATCCCTATGCGTTTGCTTTATAGCTTCTACAATTTTGTCTACTTTGCTGTCTATGTTAAGTTTTAAATATGTTGTTCTCTTTGCATCTACTACTGTTCTGAATCCCCATACCCCATTCCCTTATATGTGTTTGAGTTGAGGTTTAAAGCGTGGCAACATCCAAATTGTTGCTCATGTCTGGACTTGATCCTTTAATGGGTCCTAACTCCCAAACAATGTGGCCAACATGGCTGGTTGGGGTGTGCCAGCACCTCCAATTGCTGGGTATGACCACCAGCCTGTATTGGCTCTTCCCAGAATCCCATTTGTTGAGGCCGCTTTGTTCTTTATAAAGAACTTCCATCCGGCCGTGTTGCCCTTGTAAAATGTTTTGATGATTATATAAAACTTTTTTCCTTCCATGGCTTCTAAGTCTGTTATCTTTTCGTTGATTTATACAAAGGTCAGAGTGCCTTAGCATAAAATAATGTAGTTGTATTCGAAGGTCCAAGGTCGAGATGGTAAGGACCGATAGTAAGTACTGCTCTTGACCTTGTTTGATTGGTAATCCCTGAGCGACTGTTCGAACTCAAATTAAGGTAGCTCTTAAGCTTAATACTTAGTCCCAGATTTTGGGTAATAATTTGATCTTGAATCAAGGCGGCCTTTGGGCTTGATAGATAATCCCCAAGTGAGGATTTCCTCGAACTCGACTTAAGGTAGCCCTTAGGCTTTATGGTTGAGTGAGGACTTTCTCGTACTTAAAATAAGGCTGCCCTTAGGCTTTGTAATCAAGTGATATTGATCTCTCGAACTCAAAATAAAAGTAGCCCTTAGGCCTTTTATTTTTGCTTTCTTTTGTGTCTTTTTCAAGGCCATTTTGGCCATTGTAAATTTTGTATTTGGTCAATCTGGGCTTTGTAAAAAGTTCATTTATGTACATATATATGGATTTCTACCCTTATCAGCTCCAACATTTTTTCCATTGCTTTATTATTCGTATTTAATAAGGTTGGGATGCCTTTGCATGAAATAATAAGGTTTTGTTCGAGGGTTCAAACAAAGCCTTGATTTATTACCTTTCTGGGTTAAGGCATTATCGGGGTTGAAGTTACGGAAGTTTTCTCCCGAAAATATCTTAAGTTTAAGATTCTGCCGAGGGTAGAGATTTTTTTCTTTTTTGAAGGCCTATTTTTGTTACGTATTTCAGACATCTCCGAATCGTGTTAAACTGGCTACAGCCTTATAGCTTGGGTGTAGCCTAGTGAGCTTTCTTAACATAACAGTCCCCGAGTGGATGGACATAAAATTTAAAATTTGGGAGTTGCCTGACATGTCTTACATCCTGATATTTTGATAGCTCGATCTATTTTGAAATTGGTTTCCGAACTTGAGGGATTGATCATCAGAACTTTGATTATAATCGGCGTAAATCGGCCCTTATGCCCATTTTCTTAAAAGATCAAAAGTATGGGATTGTACAGTGGAAATTTTTCCAAGACATAAGATAGTTGCACGGAAAGTACTTCTCTTTATTATTTTCAAAATAGTCACACATGCGTACATGTTTTATGTCAGAGCTCGAGAAATCTACGTGGGCACGATTTATATTGACCGTTTGACCCTTATAGTGAATCCTACCTATCGAGACCCTTCCATTTTGAAATACTTTTCTTGCTAGAACAATCCGATATTCAAGGGTAATCTCCCTAGTATTCGAGGTTGATTATAGAGAAATCTCGGATACTGTGAACATAGTTTTTGATACCAATACATAATCGACCTTTGATTCTAAGCTAGCACGATCCATTGTTGACTCATTAGAAACCTCACCATAAAACCCATTTGGGAAAAAAGCCGGTCTAAGGAAAAAAAAGTGCAACATGTGCTTTTAAACCTAAAGGCTTCATGTCGATAAATCCATCGTTGTTTCTTGTTGACCACCTACAAGTGTTAGTTTAAGACAAAAGGAGATAGAAAAGGGTCGTACCTTAGAAGTAATATCATTTTAGGTGAGATACGTTCCAATTGCTCAGTAGTTGTTCCCCATTCATTGTTCTGAGCTTGTAGGATATTTTTCCGGTGACTTCAAGAATCTAGTATGGTCCTTCCCAGTTCGGGCCCAATTTCCCTTCGTTCAGATATTGAGTGTTGAGGGTGATTTTCCTTAGTATCGAGTCCCTAAAAATGAAATATTAAATATTGGCTCTTCGAATGCAGTATCTCTCGATCAGTTATTTTTGGGCGGCCAATCGGACAAGGGAATCTTCACGTCTTTCATCTAGTAATTCGGCTCGTATTCATAGCCTCATTATTTGACTCTTCTGTCGCATATCAAAACCTGGTGCTTGGTTCTTCGACCTCGATCGGTATCAGAGCTTCGATGCCATAATCTAGTGAGAATGGGGTAGCCCTAGCACTAGACTTTGATGTTTTATGATATGGCCGAAGAACCTCGAGTACAATTTCCTTCCACTATCGTTTTGTGTCAGTTAGCCTCATCTTAAGGTTCTAGATAATGGTTTTGTTAGTCGATTCAGCTTGTCCATTTCCGATAGGATGATAAGGTATTGGTACTATTCTTTTAATCTTGTGATCTTCGAGAAATTTAGTCACCTTGCTGCTGATGAACTACTTCCTATTATCGCATACAATTTTGTAAGGCGTCCTGCATCGACATATGATGTGATCCCAGATGAAGTCAATGAATTCCTTCTCTCTTACTTTCTTGAAAGCATGTGCTTCAACCCACATAGAGAAATAATTAGTCATAAATAAAATAAATTCAGCTTTAACTAGGGCCCATGAAAGAGGGCCAACGATATCCATTCCCCAATTCATGAATGGCACAAGACCGAATGGAGTAGCTCCCCAGGTTGATGAATCATCGATGCATGTCTTTGGAAGTAGTCACATTTTTGAATAAACGCTTTCGCATCTTTCTCCATGTCTACTAGTAGTATCCGGATCTGATTATTTTGTGGACCAATGATTTGGCACTGGAATGATTTTCGCAAATGCCCTCGTGGACTTTCTTTAGAACGTATTCTATATTCACCGGTCCCAAACATAATGCTAACATGCCATCGAACATCCTTCTGAACAAGGTCCCATCTTTGAACAAGGTGAATCGTGCTGCCTTTGTGTGAAGGGATCTCGATTCTTTTGAGTCTGAGGGAAGCTT
The DNA here is from genome assembly GCA_034376525.1 of Nicotiana benthamiana. NCBI lineage: Eukaryota > Viridiplantae > Streptophyta > Magnoliopsida > Solanales > Solanaceae > Nicotiana > Nicotiana benthamiana. The sequence continues at coordinate 81,408,076 of CM067325.1, read as the reverse complement.
TTTATTCTTCAAATACTCTATGTATTTGTTTCTCCAATCCCAAGTCAAACTTGTGGAGTTTATCTTAATGTGTCCTTCCTCGACTACTGACATCATAAGTTGTATGATAACCCCCAAATTGAGTTTGTTGTCTTCAACCGATGACCCTAGCTTTGTGAGGGAATTGGCTTCGCTATTCTGTTATCGAGGCACATGTTGTAAGTCCATTCCTTGAATCGGTGTAAAGTTACTTATAGCTTGTCCAAGTATCTTTGCATTTATTCCTCTCAAACTTCAAAGGTTCCGTGAACCTTGTTCTTCTTGGACCAAGACACCACTTAATGCTATCTTCGATACTGCCAGATACAAGTAAAGCTGTTCACTTGCTCTCGACGTGTAGAGCAGCAGTGGGCTCGATAAGTAGGGCTAAGATCCTCCATGGCCTGTTGGCATTCTGGGGTCCATGTGAAGTTAATCTTTTTCTTCAACAATGAAAAGAATTGATGGCTCTATCAAAGGACCTCGAGATGAATCGCCTCAGGGTCCTCTGCATAGCCTTTACGTTGTCTACTACCGTTATATCCTCGATGTCTTTTATTTTGACGGGGTTGATCTTGGTTCCTCGATTGGATATCATGAAGCCAAGAAATTTTCTAGAGCCGACCCTGGATACACATTTTTCTAGGTTGATCTTCATATTGATTTCTTCAGTATACTGAAAGTTTCCTCCAAATGCTTTAAATGGTCTTCTGCTCGCAGGGATTTAAGTAGCATGTCATCAATATAAACTTCCAATAGATTTCCCTATTTGTTCTTCAAACATTCGATTTATTAGGCGTTGATAAGTTGCACCAACTTTTTTTAATCCAAATGGAATTACATTATAATAGTAGGTTCCATACTTAGTGACGAACGAGGTCTTTTCCTGGTTTTCCGGGTTCATCTGTATTTGGTTGTACTCGGAATAGGCATCCAGAAAACTAAGGATCTCGTGGCCAGCCATGGCATCAATCATGCGATTGATATTAGGCAAAGGAAAAAAATCCTTGGGGCATGCTTTATTTAGGTCTTTGTATCTACACATATTCTAAGTCCGTTCCCCTTTTTAGGGACTACCACTATGTTTGCTAACCATTTGGGATACTTTTCCTCCCGGATGGATCCAATTTTGAGAAGTCTGGTGACCTCGTCTTTGATGAAAGCGTGTTTCATTCAGATTGGGGTCTTCTTTTTTGCTTCATCAGATGGAACTTTGGGCCATGCTTAGTTTATGGGTGGTGATTTGGTATCAAGCAAAGCAATCCATGTTAATTTTAAGGAATTGAATAGGTTTTTTCCTAAGCTGGGGGCTAGCCCCGTGCTCAAGTTACGTTTTTCTCGGGCTAGTGTTCGATCAATATTGTTTGTTCCAGCTCTTCCATCTTTGACTTAGTGGCGTCAGAATCATCAGGGACTATGAGATATCGAGGAACCCCATAGTCTTAATCCTCGTCGGTCCCCTACTTCTCTAATTGGGTCGAGGCCACTGCCTGTAGTTGCTACTAGACTTCCTATTTTCCCTTCAAATTTGAACCCTTCGTTGATGAGAAAGCTGATATCAATATTACTTTGTCGACATAAAACATTTGCTAGGCGGTGAGTTGCTACCCATAGACAATTTTGACTACCTCTGCTATTGGGAACTTTAGATCCTGTTGAAGGGTCGAGGGCACCGCCCTCATGTCGTGGATCCATGGCCTCTCGAAAAGGGCATTATACCTAATATCTCCCTCGATCATATGGAACTTTTCCTTTTGAACAGTCCCATGTTTCATTTCGGAACACCTAACTATGAGTCTCTGAATTGAGTTTACACCGTTGTTTTCATACAATGACGAACCTTTTGCTAAACTCTTCTAGACTAGATTCTTTCTACTGAATTTTTACAAGGGCATGATAAAGTTTCCTTTATGTTTAACGTGTTTGTATGCTTTTATACTTCATGAATCTTTCTTCAAAAAAGGTTTTAAAACTTGTGATTGACTCAGAATTCCCTTTAAATAGGTCTAATTGATTTGTTTGCTGAATTTTTTTATGTTAAAAATCTTTCCCATCTTTTTGACTTGGTTCATTCATACAAAATCTCCGCCCTCATATATCTTGGCTGTTAATTGATTTTCTATCCTTAAATTACACAACCATGTATTTCAAAGACCCTGTTCTTAAATAGCCTTTATGTGTTTGCCCCTAATTTACTACTTTACACAAAGTGTTTATTTAAATCATTTCCTTAAATGGTTTTACCCGTTTAAATCTAAATCTCTTAGTTAAAGGGAGTCCTATGTAATGGATTTACAATTACTCTTCAATTATTTTCTTACCTTATTTCCTTATGACTTTCACACTATAAATACATGACTCTTTTCTTTCACAGTACACACAATTTTAATAATCCTCCACTACTACAATTCACAATTTTTCTGAACTCTTACTCTTACATAAGAGAGCTCTCTCTTCTTGTACGCATTCTGACTTTCACAAGACTACTGCTTTTCCTATTTGTTACCTTGAAACTGGTACGTCCTATTTCTAATTAACAACATCACCACAGTGTATTTACTTACAAATTTCTACATCTTTGTCTCTTTACTACTTCTATAGATCTAAATACTTAAACAAGCATGTTGATTTCTTTTGTTTGTTTATGTTATGAACTCCTCTTCCTTGTTTCATTTATGTGTTTTGAGTTATAGTTTAAAACATGCCAATATGAAAGCTATTGTCTATGGATTAAAATTGATCCCTTAGGGGATCCTAACCTCTAAAACGATATGTTGTAGTAGGCTTATGGGTGTTCCAACATCTCTCATTGTTGGGTTATGCCCATTAGCCTGCATTTATCTCTTGAAATTCCCCATCCCTTATATCCCTATGTGTACTATTTCCCTTTCCCTTTTCTCTCTTGGAATTTTGCACTTGCACTCTCTCTCTTAGTTCCTAAGTTCTGCTCCCCTCTTGTGAGCCTTGCCTTGGGACTTTGAGTTCCTTCTGAACTTGGACACCTAAGGGGTAGCCCTTCCACACTGCACTTTGGCTTACTATGGTGATACATTTGGGGTGTAAGTACTGCCCGGAGTTCCAGCCGATGCATAAATTAAATGAAATGGAGATCTTCCAGCCATGCAAAATGTAAATAAAGTGGCGATATTTCAGCCGATGTTGAATTTAAATGAAATGGCAATCTTCCAGCCATGAAAATCGTATATGGAGATAGAGCTTAGCCTCAGAGGGTCAAATAACAGCCCTATGTAATGTAGAAAAATGTATATGGAGGTAGAGCTTAACCTCGAAAGGAAGGATAGTAGCCTTATACAATACAAAAATGCAAATAGAGATAGATATTAGTCTCGGAAGGTAGTATGTTAGCCTTATATAATGCAGGAAATGCGGATGGAGATAGTGCTTAGTCTCGGAAGGTAGAATGGCAACGTTATGCAAGAGATAAAAGGTGAATAGTAATAAAATTTCCATAACTGATTGCCGGTGGCTGGTTGCGATATTGTGGCTCCTGGGGATATTGCGTGCGGATAGAAAATGTGTATAGTTGATGGTTCAGAGGGTCGTATTCCTGAGAAGTATGAGTGTATAAATGTATTCATTGTTTTGCAACTCGGGTGCCTGCATCCAAAGAAATATCGTGAGTTTTGCAGGGGGGAAATGTTAATTCGTATCCTTGTAAACTTTCCTGTCCTGCTTGGTTCCGTTTTCAGTGATGTTATGTACCATCGAGGTAGCGTCCCTAAACAAAGCAATCGATAATAGATTTGCATGATTTAGTAAAATTGTAACATAAATACATAAAATAGTTTTCTTTAGAGAACCAACGATCGAAATGCAGTTCCAGACATCGCAACCTCTCTTGCTCCGAAATTTTGAGGGTCCTCCTCAAAATTCTGCCCAAGTTTACTGGGTTGCAGCTTCTAATGGCTGCTTTTGATGGTCGGCTGAAGTTAATTTAGAATTTTGAGGGTACTCCTCAAAATTCTGCCCAGTTTCCAATTGCGGGAGAAATGAGAATTTTATTGAATTCTGACCAAACCCATAAGGTTTCCTATGTATACCCTCTTAAATGGAAATCGCGTCAGACGTAGTTAAAAGTACATCATGTATGAAGGCATAAAGATTACACATAGTATTGCTTTACTACGTTTGAATTGATTGGCTTTGCCAGACTTCTCCTTCCATTTCTGCAAGTATGAGGGCTCCTCTGGTTAGAACCCGATGAACCATGTACGGACCCTTCCAGTTGGGAGAGAATTTCCTTTTGGATTCATCTTGATGTGGAAAGATTTTCTTCAATACCAGCTATCCTAGTGTGAATTGTCTTGGCTTGACTCTTTTGTTGAAGGCTTTGGACATTCTGTTATGATAAAGTTGACAATAACAGACTGCATTCATTCTTTTTCCATCTATGAAGGCTAACTGCTCGTAGCGACTCTTTACCCATTATGTGTCGTCAAGTTCTGCTTCTTGCATGACTCTCAACGAGGGAATTTCTACCTCGGCTGGAATGACTGCCCCTGTACCATAAACCAACATGTAGGGAGTTGCCCCGGTTGATGTGCGGACTATGGTGCAGTATCCCAATAAAGCAAATGATAGCTTTTCGTGCCACTGTTTATGCTTTTTTATCATTTTCCTTAGTATCTTCTTGATGTTCTTGTTGGAAGCCTCTACGGCTCCATTCATTTGAGGTCTGTAAGTTGTAGAATTCTTGTGTTTGATCCTGAAGGTTTCACACATGGATTTCATCAAGTCACCGTTTAGATTGGAACCATTATTAGTGATGATTGACTCCGAAATTCCAAACCGACAACAACGCGGTTACAAACAAAGTCTGCCACAACTTTCTTAGTCACGGCTTTGTATGATGCTGCTTCAACCCTTTTGGTAAAATAATTGATTGCCACTAGAATAAACCTGTGCCCGTTTGATGCGGCGGGCTCGATAGGTTCGATGACATCTATTCCCCAAGCGGCTAACATCTATGGTGAGCTTGTTGCAGTAAGCTCGTTTGGAGGCACCTTTATCATGTCTGTATGAATCTGGCAGCGATGGAACTTTCGAGCATACTGGATGCAGTCTGTTTCCATAGTCATCCAAAAATAACCTGCCCGGAGTATCTTCTTAGGTAAGATAAAACTGTTCATATGTGGATCGCAAGTCCCATCATGGATTTCTTTTAGCAGTTTAGATGATTCCTTGCGTCGACACACCTTAGTAATTCTAAATTCGGAGTCCTCCTATACAGGATTCCACTGCTGTGAAAGAAATTGTTAGACAACCTCTGGAGGGTGCATTTCTGAATGGGATACGCAAGCTCTGGGTATTCTCTTTTTGTCAAATATTTCTTGATATCGTGAAACCAAGGCTTTTTATCTGCTTTTTTTTGACATGAGCATAGTAAGCTAGCTGATCCTGAATCTTCATCGGAATAGGATCTACTAAGTTCTTATCTGGATGCTGAATCATAGATGATAAGGTTGCCAATGCACCATCAAACTCATTCTGAACCCTGGGAACATGCTAGAATTCTATCTTTGTGAACCTTTTTCTCAAGTCCTGTACACCATGCAGATAAGCGAGTATCTTGGAATTCTTAGTCGCCCATTCTTCTTAGACCTGATGTATAAGCAAATCTGAATCTCCAATCACTAGCAATTCTTGGATGTTAATGTCGATGGCCATCTTGAGCCCTAAAATACAGGCTTCCTACTCGGCCATATTAATGATGCATGGGAACCTGAGCTTGGCGGATACCGGATAATGCTGGCCGACTTCTGATACTAGGGCCGATCAGATTCCAACTCCTTCGATGATTCGAAAAACATTCTCCAGCCATCATAGGATTATGCAATGTCTTCTCCTATGAAGGATACCTCTTCATCAGGAAAATACGTCTTTACGGGCTCATATTCTCCATCCACCGGTTTTTCCACAAGGTGATTCGCTTGTGCCTGTCCTTTGATTGCATTCTGAGTCACGTAGACAATGTCGAATTCACTCAGCAAGATTTTCCACTTGTCTTACTTGCCAGTGGGCATGGGCTTCTGCAAGATGTACTTTAACGGGTCCATTTTTGATATGAGATACGTGGTGCAAGCACAGAAATAGTCCCCCAGCTTCTGAGCTACACAAGTTAAAGCATAACAGGTGCATTCTAACAGGGAATACCTGGCCTCGTACGGGGTGAACTTCTTGCTGAGATAATAGATGGCCTGCTCTTTTCTCCTTGTTTCATCATGCTGCCTGAGAAGACAACCAAACATTCCATCTAGCATCGCAAGGTAGAGTATCAGGTGTCTACCTGGCTCGGGCAGAACCAAGACCAATGGTGTTAACAAGTACTCCTTGATTCCGTTGAAGGCCCTTTGGCAGTCATCAATTCATTTGGTGGCGACGTATTTCTTTAGCATCTTAAAGATCGGCTCACAGATGGCAGTAAATTGTGCTATGAACCGGCTGATGTAGTTAAGTCTTCCCAAGAAACTCATTTCTTCTTTCTTGTTCTTTGGTGGCGGCAGTTCCTGAATAGATTTGACCTTTGTTGGATCCAATTCTATCCCTCGGCGACTCACTATGAACCAAAGCAATTTCCTAGCTGGAACCTCGAATGCATATTTCGTGGGATTCAACTTCAGGTTGTATCCTCTCAGTCTATTGAAGAATTTCCTTAAATTGTCCATGTGATCCGCAGCTTTCTTGGACTTAATGATGACGTCGTCTACATACACTTCAATCTCCTTGCGTATCATGACATGAAAGATGGTATTCATGGCCCTCATGTAGGTGGCCCCATCATTCTTTAACCAAAACGACATCATCTTGTAGCAGTACATCCCCATGGTGTAATGAACGCCATTTTCTCAGCATCTTCTTAATCAATCCATATATGATGGTATCCAACAAAACAATCAACGAACGACCGCAACTCGTGTTTGGCGTAGTTATCAATCAAGATGTGCATGTTTGGCAAGGGGAAGTCATCTTTTGGACTGGCTCGGTTGAGGTCCCGGTAGTCGACACAGACTCTAACCTTCCCGTCCTTTTTTGGTACTGGCACAATATTGGCTAACCATGTCGGATACTCTACCACCCTAAGAACTTTAGCTTTTACCGGCTTAGTGACTTCTTCCTCGATTTTCAAACTCATATCTGTCTTGAAATTTCTGAGCTTCTGCTTCACAGGCGGACAAGTTGGATCAACCGGAAATTTGTGAGCCACGATGGATGTGCTTAGACCATTCATGTCATTGTATGACCAGGCGAATATGTCTTCATACTTTCTGAGAAACTCTGTATATTCTTTCTTTTCTAGCGGTGACAAATGTACGCTGATTCGTGTTTCTTTGATGTTTTCTACATCTCGCAGGTTGACAATATCAGTCTTCTCCAAGTTAGACTTAGGCCTATTCACGAAATTTTCAACTTCCTTATCAATCTCTTCTGGTATATCGTATTCTTCTAAATCTATGTTCATTTGTTTTGTTGTCTCATTACATGTCACAATCATTGGTTCATCAAGTAAACTAATGGTAATGCTGTTTGAGTATAATAAGCATAAGATTTATAAGAATGTTAAATATTTTAATAAATTTCATGAACGTTTTGAACATCGAAGCTCTTTTTTTGAAAAAAAACAAAATGCGAAAGGTAAATAAACTAGTAAAACAAAATAGCGTGTGGGCTTTGATGGACGCTATGCTCTGGTAGTTCTGATAGACAAGGAAAATATGCTTGGTAATTTGGAGTGGGTTGATATGTGAGCGGAGATATCAGGTAGGCTTGGTATTTGAATGGTGATTTGGTTCTCTGTGTAACCTTTATGGCTCATACGTCCTTATTTTTGGATTGACCACTGGACTGTAGAGCTTTGTTGGTGGCTTGCAAGGCTCCAAAGTTAGTGACCATACTACTTTTGATACCTTCTTCGATCCTTTCCCCTAGTTTGATGATGTCGGAAAATTTTTATTCTTCAATCAGCATCAGCCTTTCGTAGTACTGTGGGTTTTGATCCCGGACGAAAAACCTATTCATTTGTTCTTCCTCCAAGGCTGGCCTGACCTTAGCAGCTTCTGATCTCCACCAAGTAACGGAATGTCTGCGTAGGTTTCTTCTTTAAGTTCTAGATGTAGAACATATCTGGCACATTTTTTGAGTTGAATCTGAATCTGTCCATGAAATTAGACGCCATATTCACCCAATTTGACCACTTCTTCGGGTCTTGGCTAATGTACCAAGATAGAGCATCCTTTTTCAGACTTCTCATAAAGAGCTTCATGCGAATTTTTTCATCTTTTCCTACTCCGACCAGCTTGTTGCAGTATGTTCTCAGGTGAACCCTAGGATCTCCTGTACCATCAAACATTTCGAACTTCAGAGGCTTATACCCCTCGGGCAGTTTGACATCAGGCTGTGTCCATAAATCTTCGTAGTTTAGTCCCTCAATTGCTTTACTGTCTTCAACGCCCTGTATCCTGGTGGTCAGCTTCTTATGTTCTTCAGCCAAATTCCTGATAAGCGAGTCTTTTTCATCGGATTCAGTTATGCTTGAGATAGGCATAGTTTCCACATATATAGGGGTTTTGTTGTGGCAATGTTCTTTGTGGGGTTCAATGGTTCCAGGATGAGCAACGAAGTGCTGTTGAGAGTCTGTCAGTGATGGTGAGGAGTGAATGGTTTAGGACATTTTGTGGAGGTGTGGCCTTCCGAGTGACTTCTGGAGCAGCAAGGGAAAATGACAGATTCGCCGAATTCCAGACTTGGTTAAGCTCTTCTTGGAACTTTAGTAACTTTTGTCCTAGCTGAGAGGCATTCTCCTTGGAAACCTGAATACCCTAAGTAACTTCTACCCTTTCAACTGGATTCTCCTTTCTGATGTTGCTTAAATATTCCATCTTTCCCTTGTTCCTACTTCTGATAGGACTAGGAGGCAGAGTAGGTGGAGGGCCTTTGGATATTGTGCAATACGCTGATGATGCCAGAGTTCATGAACTAACCTTTAGGGAGGGGAATAAACAAAAGGGAAAAACAAAAAGCTAGCAAGTTAGTAAGGATTATAAGAAAAGATGTTGCAATACTTAAACACGTAGTGCATGGAATATAAAACGTGCCCTAATCTTTGGGGACCTAGTTGTGCCTGAGGTAGGCCTAGCGACTAATAAATTTGGAGAACTTAAAATGCTAAATGCCTCATTTTATTGATAGGAAAATAAGAGGAATCCCAAAAAAACACTAAATAAAAGGTCACTAATGGCTGTAGGCCTTATTACATTTTCAAAGGAAAAGAAGACTCATATCTATTTGGTCCTAGAAGGACCTTCCCCAGATTCGAAAATGCTGGCTCCTTCGTACACCTCTCCCAGCTCGTGCAAACCTAGCAGCAAGTGGGCTCTGGCCAGATGTCCGCCTTCATCTCCTTCAACAACTCGGCAATCTTCGACCCTCCTCAGAAACTTCTTTTCCAACTCCACTATACCCCGCTCCAAACAGATCAGTCATTTGTAAGCTCTAACAACCGTATCCTTCCATTCTCCAATTGACTTCTGATTGGATTCTTGTATTTCACGATGCTCATTTTCGCATTCCCACATGCTCTTACGCAGTTGGATTTCTAGAAGAGAAGGAAAAGTTCCCAAATACTTGCGGACGGGTGTCTGATCATTGGATGAAGGTCTTCCCACCAGCTTAGCAACCTTGGGTAGATGTTGGTTACATTCTGAATCTGAGGACTTCGTGCCTCATTTTATGCAAAACAAATCATTAAGTCTAGCAACCCATGAGCATGATTTCTAGGCGTAGTTGATTATAAACACTTTATAGTTGAAAAAAGAGTGTAACGTCCTACATGCATGATATCTAGAAGGATGCTTATTACTTAATCCTATGAACGGGTTTGCCTAGTGATGGATGCAGATGTAAGAATTCAGAATGTCCTATAGGCATAATATAAGGCATGCTGTTTATTATTTAAACCTAGAACAAGTTTCCCTAGTGATAGATATATGCATATTGTTATTAAACCTAGGATCGTTTGCCTAATAACATATACATACTGAAGTGCAGAAAAACTATGATCATGGTTTCTATATGCAAAACTTAGAGACAAGATCTCTATATGCAGGAGTACAACACTTATAGGCAATATTTCTAAGATGAGAATCCAGAAGTTATAGGCAGGATTTCTGAAAATGATAACGCAGAGGTTCAAAAAAATTCCTATGAGCAAGTTATCTACGTGAATATAGTAATTTATGTGAATGCAAGAATCAGAAAAATCCTGTAGGAAAGTTATCTACCCTTTGCATACGTTCATCCACATCCCTTTCCACTAACCATCCCCATAGTTATTACAAATTATTACAGACCAAAATGAACCAGAAAAGTAAAAAAAATTACATCAGAAATCCAAGCTTCATCCAAAGAGCCTAATTCAGACTTAAAGTCTAACAATATGAGATAAACCAACTTCCAGGATCAGATTTCCAAAATCCTTTCTCTTATTTGGGTTGTGTTAAAGTTCCTAGGAGTCTCAAAGGGCTCCGGGAAGTTCTTACACCCCATACAGATTGTAGGATTAGATCAAGGTGTAGTGTGGAAGGGCCAACCCTCCAATATCCAAGTTAAGAGGGAACTCAGTGTCCCAAAGCAAGGCTCATAAGAGGTGGCCGAGCTTAGAGGCTAAGAAGAAGTGCAAGTGTATAAAGAGGGAATTAGGGAAAGCCAGGGCAGGCAGGTAGTCACGCCTAGCAATTAAGAGTGCTGGCACACCCCTAACCAGCCTGTTAGCCAAATCTTAAGAGTTAGGATCCATTGTGGATCAGGTTCAGACCTGGGCAGCAATATGGATACTTCCAGGCCATGAGCTTTAACTTTCACACATAGAAGGGGTGGGGGTATGGGAATTCATGAAAAATAGCCGATGCAAAGTGAAAGTAGCACATTCATTGCAGAACATGAATATCAAAGTAGACAGAAGTATAACACATACGGAAGAGATTGAAATTAAAATTGAGACATACCAGTTTCAGGGAAACAAATAAAGGAAATCAAGAGTCTTGTAAGCCAAATTGCAAGCAAAAAACTCAAGAGACTACAGAAGAGAGTATAGTATTGAAAGATTATCCTAATCGAGAGTGTGAGAATATATTTTAAGTGTTCGATAATCGATGATCTGTATAGAAGGGTCATGCTCCTTTTATAGTGCAGAAACCAAGTAAGAAAGGTAAGGGAATATTCATTGAAATCAATCTCCTTTTAGTTAAGGGATTCTAATTTCAAGGGGTAGAACCAATTAAGGAAATGGGTTTTGATAAAAACCTTTTCAAAGTAGCACAAAAGGGTAAATACATAGAAATCATTTAAGTAAAGCATTCAATGGTTCACGGTTTGGGAAAAATATGGAAATGGAATCAATCAACAACCAGTAAAAATTAGAAATTGAATTTTGGCATGAATGAATCTAACCAGAAAAGGTAGGAAAGGTTTATTAAAGAAAATCAGTAACAATCAATCAAACCTTATTAAAAGAAATTCTAAATCAATCACAAATTGGTAAAACTCTTTTGAAGGAAGAACCCCTTATATATAAAGCGTACAGACATGTCAAACAGGAAAGAACTGTCAAGGTAATTAGAAACAATCTAGTATGGAAACGTTCAGAGTCACAAACAAAGAGGCTTAGGTTCAGTACTTAGGCTCAGACTTAGTTTGAGAGAATCCAGGGTCCCATAATAGAACCCTAGTCCAAAAACAAGACCAAACTTGCCAAAACCCCCAAATCCTAGGGTTTTCAACTCGAATCAGATGTAGAGACGAGAAGGCAAATAACTGAAATAGGCTCGGAAGTCTCTTTCAGAGACTTATGAGAAAACAAACAGGTAAAATAGCAGGTTCGAAACAACCATTGCATAAAAGCTGATTTGAAGCATATAGAATATGTTTTGAGAAAAGCTTGGAACTTGAACAAATTAAGAGGACAAAGAGGTAGTGTAAATTTAAGGAAACATTAGAAAGAACTTCAAACAAAGTCCAAAAAAAGGCAAATAAAGAACTTGTCACACTTAGTAGAAAAATGCAGTAGAAGAACACAAGAACCTTAGAAAAACTTATAGCAAAAAAAACATATAGAAAAACATTGTAAGATAGTCATACAAGAGCATGGTAGAAGGAAGAATACAAGAACACAGTAGGAGCAAGTACACGTAAAAGAAAAGGAAAGTTAGAAATAACTCCAACATTTTAGAAAACCCTGGATTGGAAAAAGAAAGATCTAAAACACGCCTAAAGCAATTACACATTTTTAAATTTGCGAGGGCCATGGAATTTGGCTAAATGGCATGACTTAGATTCTAAGGTTAAGTTAAAACTAATTAAAAGTGGGCCACAAAATTGAAATTTTATTTGGCGCTACGCCCCTCAATTCAATTTAAAAGGGTATTCAAAACTAAAATTCGAAGGGCCATGGACTATTATCTATTATGGCTTGCCTCCATAGTTGGAGAAAATTAATCAATCAAAATTAATGGGAGATAATTCTACCATAGTTTATGTTAACAACTTATTTTTGGCATAAGGGAAAAGGTTCATAGCGGCCTTATGGTTCAGGGACTAGTGTAAGGCCTGAAGAACTTGCAAAACATATGCCACTGCATCTCGGAACCAAGAAAGATCCCAAGTTGAGGAAGCAAACCTCTTCTGAAAATTGTAAACCCATTTCGAAACCCCCAGTAGCTACCAAAACTAAACACCCCTAACCCTTTTTAGAACAAATGAGTGCAAGCATTAAAACAAAGCACTAAATATTCCATTTTGATTTTAAAAATCAGGTTTGAATCATAATCTTCGAGCATTCAAGAACCCATGTATGAAATGTAGGCAACACTAAGCTAACATGCTACTGAAAGTTATAAACCATAATTCCAATCTTTTTGCGTAAGTTAACTTAACCATGTAATATACAAAACCAGACTCTACCCAACCTATAAGTTTTGATGAAGGCTCAGGCCCAATATAAGAGATCCATACTCAACTTTGAGTCTATACCAAACATATACTGATGCATTTTAAAATGATAAACCTCTCCCTAACCCACTTCACCTACATGCTAAACTTCAATTGTAATAGTTTTGCAATAAACAACATACCCCCACGACTTGAGTTCATAAACACATCTGGGACTGAAAACCAATTGACCCTTCTAGCAGTAACAAAATATAAAGGGTCGAACATACGGAGATCGAGGTCGAACACAGAATATAAAGTGTCGAACACATTGTAATAATAACTCTATTACAATGCCAATGTAGAACTCAAAAAACCAACTTCATATTAAACATACCGAGCTGAATTAACAAAATCACTTGAGAAGTAAACTAAATATAAGGAGAAAATCTAACATCTAACAAAAGAGAACACGATCTTAATATATTTCCATCACAAACGCTTCATAAGTCATTTTTACATGCCTAAAGTCAAAAGTGTATACCTGGAGAGTAAAACAAAGAAGGAAAAATATGAGACAAATGGAGTAAAGTCAGCAACCAATACTAGCAATATCACAACCTCATATTCAGGAAATTGAACTTGCAAAATCAGTAATAAATCTAATAGAACAGTGATTTCAACACTAGTTGACACACAACTTTCTAAAAGCCAACGTCAACCATTTTCAATCTACGTGAGCCATAAAACTATTTTCAGAAATTCCCAGAGGTCTCAAAGTTCAAGGAAAACTTAAGCCAACATCAAACCATTTTCAATCTACATGAGCCATAAAACTAAACTTAATGAAACAGTAATTTTTGATATTTTTAGCTAATTTTTCTTTTTTGGAGAAATTTTTGCTACTTTTCCCTTGTTTAGCCTAAGGTTTCAATGCCTTTATAGGTAAACAATTAGGGAAAACCTTCATATTATTATTTTATCTTTTAGTCCCTATTTAATTCCGTATTTTGTTACTTCATCCTTCATTTTATGACTTGTTGGCCAATTCATGGTATGAAAATTTTAATACAAACCCCTACTAGAAGCTTCTAGGTCTGTTATCCGAAGAATCCCCTACTTCATTACCCTTTTAAACACCTGCATTTACCTTCCCACAATCCAATCAAAACCCTAGGCTGCTTTGGAGCGGGTCAAAATGACCCAATAGCTCAAAGCTGACTCGGGCCAAACTCTTGAGCCTTCCCATTTACTAACCAACCAAGACGAAAAACCAATCGATAAGTAGTAGTTCAAAATCTGGAAAACAAAGGCAAACAAAAGAAATTAACTCTAATCTAGTCTCTTTTGGGCCTGGAAACCTCTATTGACATTGAAAACCCAAAATTTCCAAGCCATTCCACAGAGTCTCAAAGACTCGTGGAGTTTGGGTCCAAAACAAAAATAAAAATGTTTTCAAACTAAGCCCTTGAAGTCATTACTAACTAAAAAAGTCTAGAACTAATCATGCAAGCATATAAAATGAAATAGAAGGGAAAACCAGTAAAGGCTAAACTGACGAAAACAAGGTGTAAGAAAATACAAAAATTAACAAACTAAGCAAAAAAAAATACCATTTTTGAAGGCTAAGAGTCAAACTTGAAAGAACTCCGACCATTCGAGGGCAATTTTACCAGACCTCAATGAATCCGAAATGGGTTGAAACTCACATTAATCAGCGGCTCTTGACAAAGCCATCAATTAGTGTAAGTTTCAACTCAAAGCATGCCAAAAATCAACGAAAAGGGTTGAAGAAGCGAAAGCTTGACAATTCCGGCCATTTTGGGATTTAGGGCTCATAACCTATGATTTAAAATTTGAGCAGCTCAAGCCACATTCGAAGGATATTGACTACAGATTAGGGACGAGGGGGTTGTGGTAGTTAAGGGGTGAAAATATTTTTGGGTATTGGTGGTGGTGCCGCCACCCTAAGGCGGTGGGAATTAGGGGCGGCTAGGGTTTTGCAAAGGCTGTATCTCGAGAGAGATTTGAGGGAGATGAGTGTGATGGGGGGAGGCCACGTTTTCACAGTTAAATAGTAAAGGGTCCCTAGTTCTCCATTGTTTGATCAAGAAACAAGGATGGCTCAGATTTGCCCATGACCAAACGGGGTCGTTTTATAAAAGGGGGGCTTGGACCGGGCGAGGAGATGGGTTTGGGTTGGGTAAAAGGGTGGTTTGGACGGTTTCTTTTGGTTTTTTGTTTGGGCTTTCCCAAATTCAGGGTCCTCGGCCTTTTATATTTAAAATAAAATAAGTTTTTTTCTTTTTTTGTTCATTTCTTTTAATTTTATTTAAGTCCTAAATCAACTTTTAAACTAGATTTATTAAACCAATTATTCAACAAAGTATTTTCAATAACTAATTAATTTCTAAATTAAAAGAACCTACAAAATTCAAATAATTTTTTAAAAAAGAAATGCAAAGTGAGTCATTTTTTGATTTTTACCTTATAAATAATCTAACTATTAATTAATCCTTAAAATGCACAGCTAACTCTTAAATTCTCATGCAACACATTTTTTGTATTGTGCAAACAAATTCAAACATTTAATAGAAAATACCACGAAAATTCAAAAAATTTTAAATAAGGAAAAGAAATTGATTTTGTTTTGAATTTATGAGAGTAATTCATATAGGGCCAAAATCACGTGCTCACAGCTGCACCTCTTTGCTGGCAAACATGAAGAGTTTTCGTGCAAAGATAAGTGAGTGCATACGAGCAATTTCTTCCCGTTTGAATACTCCGTGGGAAGAATTTTTAAAACATTTTGACCGCACCTTGCTTCGGAGGTTGCCTTCGTATCTTTGGCTAAAAAGGAATCAGGTCAGTGTAGTTCAGGAATGTTTGGTAGCTGGGACTACCATGAAGCTGTGATTACACTGCTGTTGTTGCTGCTGCTACTGCTTACTGGATCCCCTTAGTACACTATGTCAAAATAAAAAGAAGATAGACTAAACTACGATCTACGGATTACAAGAGAACCTACCTATGTCTTCAAACTTGCATTTGATCCTTGTTGCCTCGTTGACTTGTATTCTTCTTGTGAAATTCCTTTTTGCCGACTTGTGATCTGATATGTTTCCTTTTCTCCAGGTGGATGCCTGATTGTTGAACTTGAATTGTGCTCCCTTGTTCTTCAAGTGGGCTTCTGATTGCCGAAGCTTTGAATTTTATTCCCTTGTTCTCCAGGTGGGCTCTTCATTACTGAATCTTGAATTATATCCCCTTGTTCTCCAGGCGGGTGCCTGATTATCGAAACTTGACTTGTATTACCATTGTTCTCCAGGTGGGCTCTTGACTGCCGAAACTTTGAATTGTGTTCCCTTGTTCTCTAGGTGGGCTCCTGATTACCAAAAATTGATTTGTATTCCCTTAATCTCCAGGTGAGCTCCTGATTGCCAAAACATGAATTGTATTCCCTTATTTTCCAGGTGGGTGCCAAACTACCAACACTATGAATTGTATTTCCTTGTTCTCCAGGTGGGTACCTGATTCCCAAAAATTTGAATTGTATTCCCTTGTTCTCTAGGTGAGCTCCTGACTACCGAAACTTTGAATTGTATTCCCTTATTCTCCAGGTAGGCTCCTGATTGCCAAAAATTGAATTGTATTCCCTTGTTCTCCAGGTGGGTACCTGACTACCAACAATGTGAATTGTATTCCCTTGTTCTCCAAGTGGGTACTTGATTGCTAAAAGCTTGAATTGTATTCCCTTATTCTCCAGGCGGGCTCCTGATTACCGAAACTTGAACTGTATTCCTTTGTTCTCCAGGTGGGATCCTGATTACCGGAATTTTGAATTGTATTCCCTTGTTGTCCAGGTGGGTTCCTAATTTCCGAAACTTGAATTGTATTCCCTTGTTCTCCAGGTAGATACATGACTATCAACACTATGAATTGTATTCCATTGTTCTCCAGGTGGGTACCTGATTGCCAAAACTTTATATTGTATTCCCTTATTCTCTAGGAGGGCTCTTAATTACTGAAACTTGAACTGTATTCCCTTGTTTTTGAGGTGGGTGCCTGACTACTAAATTTGAATTGTGTTCCCTTGTTCTCCAAGTGGGTGCCTGACTACCAAAGTCTTGAACAATATTCCCTTGTTATCCAGGTGGGTGCCGATTACCAACACTTTGAATTGTACTCCCTTGTTCTCCATGTGGTTGCTTGACTACAAACACTGTGAATCATATTCCCTTGTTCTTCAGGTGGGTTCCTGATTGCCAAAACTTAGACTGCTTTTCCCTGTTCTCTAAGCGGTTAACTGATTTCAACAAAAGAATGACAAAATAAAGGAAATTTTATGCCCCATTTTGGTAGCTGGGCACATATGTGAGTGTTAAGCTGAATCATGTTACCAAATATTACTAAGAATTTGAAAATTAGAACCCATTATCCAGGAGGGTCCTGACAACTCTTAGTTAAATGACAGTTTTAAAAAACTGAATTATGTTTTCTAAAGGTGCGATTCCACTAAATCTGGTTCTCTAAGAAAGTATTAAATTTGCATCCCTTTATTCAGGAGGGTCCTGATAACTTTGAACGAAAGAAAATTTTCAAGACTAAGCTATCTCTTCTAAGGTATTACTTCTTCTACATCTTGTTGTCTAATAAAATAATAAGGTTATGTCCCATTATCCAGGAGGGTCTTGATAACTCTTTAACTAACGACAATTTTAACACTAAGCTATATCTGGTAAAGGTACAACTTTCACTATATCTTGTTATCTAAGCCCACCTTAAAACTACGTCCCATTATCCAGGAGGGTCCTGAAAAATCCTAGTTAAAAGACGGTTTTAACCTAAGTTAAATCTACTGAAAGTACGACTTCCACCACCTCTTGTTATCTAAGCAGACCTTGAAACTACGTCCCATTTTCCAGGAAGGTCCTGAAAAATCAAAATCAAGTCTTATCATACTTCCCTACGATAGAGCTTACGCTAAACCTTGGTTTGTAATGGAAATCTTGAAGCTAAGTCCCATTATTCAAAGGGGGTCCTGACAAATCTTAATAACGTCAATTACAAATCTAGGTTATATGTGTTGGGTACTGCCAATTAAAGCTACATCTCATTATCCAAGAGGGTCCTGACAATCCAAAGTCCAATTTCATCCTAGGAGTGACAATTATTTATGGCTGAATTATACTACCCTACAACAGAACATACGTTAAATATTGTTATCAAATTGAGATCTTAAAGCTAAGTCCCATTATTCAGAAGGGTCTTAAAAACTCCTGATTGAACCTTATCTTGAAACATGCGAACTTTGAGACCAACTTATGCTCTTGAAATTCAAAATTATTTTAACCCAAGAAAGTCATCCATAGTATCTCTTAACTGCATCAAAATTGATGGCCATTTTTACACACTTTCCTTCTATATTTGTTAAACTCAAAGCCCCATTGGACAACACTCTCGACACGATGAACGACCCCTGCTAATTTAGGGCGAACTTGCCCTTTGCCTCCACCTGAAGGAAGATACATTTCAATACCAATTGACCCACTTCAAACCTCCATGGGCGTACTTTCTTGTTATATGCTCTGACTATTTTCTGTTGATACAGCTGGTCGTGACACACTGCAACTAATCTTTTCTCATCAATCAAACTCAATTGCTCTAGGCAGGATTTGACCCACTCGTCATCATCAATTTTGGCCTCAGCGACAATCCGAAGGGATGGGATTTCAATCTCTGCTGCTATCACTGCTTCTGTGCCAAACACCAACAAATACAAAGTTTCCCCTACTGAAGTGCAAATAGTAGTGATATAACCCAATAATACGAATGCTAGTTTCTCATGACATTGCTTGGAACCTTCTACCATTTTTCAAAGTATCTGTTTTATGTTCTTGTTGTCTTCCTTAACTGCTCCATTCGCCTTAGGGCGGTATGGCGTGGAATTACGGTGCGTAATCTTAAACTGCTGACATACCTTTTTCATCAAATGACTATTAAGATTTGTACAGTTGTCCGTGATGATTACCTTTGGGATCCCGAATCGGCAAATGATATTTGAATGTACAAAGTGGACCATGACTTTCTTGGTCACAGACTTGAAAGTTTTATCTTCAACCCACTTGGTGAATTAATCAATAGCCACCAGGATGAAACCTATGCCCATTGGATGCTGCTGGCTTGATGGGACCAATGACATCCATGCCCCAAGTAACTAAGGGCCATGATGTAGACATTGTGTGTAATTCAGATGGCGGGGAGTGAATCAAATCTCCGTGAACCTAGCATTGGTGACATTTGCGCATGAAACTGATACAATCTTGCTCCATGGTGAGCCAATAATAACCTGCTCGGAGAATCTTCTTCGCCAAAACATATCCACTTATATGCGGTCCACAAACTCCGAAATGTACCTCAGCCATGATGGTCGTCGCTTGTCTAGCATCTATGCATCTCAACAACCCAAGATCCGACGTTCTTTTGTATAATACCCCTCCATTGAAGAAACATTTGCTTGATAAGCGAATAATTGTTCTCTTTTGATCACTTGTGGCTTGTACCGGCTACACACCCATCTTGATATATTCTTTGGTATCGTGAAACCAAGGTTCACCATCAAGCTCCTCTTCCACCATATTATAGTAAGCATGTTGATCATGGACTTGGATATGCAGCAGGTCAACATAAGCCTTATCTGGATGATGTAGCATCAATGCCAAGATAGTCAAGGCATTAGCAACCTCATTGTGGATTCTCGGAATATGCCTGAATTCTACTGATCAAAATTGTTGACAAAGATCATGTAGACATTGCCGGTATGGTATGAGCTTCAAATCTCGTGTTTCACATTCCCCTTGAATCTGGTGTACATAAAGGTCCGAGTCCCCTAAGACCAAGACTTCCTGGACACCCATGTCTGTAGCTAACCTTAAGCCCAAAATACGTGCCTCATCTTCTGCCATATTGTTAGTGCAATAAAAAATAACGGGGTATTGGTGCCCCGTTTCAGAAATAAGTACTCCTCCTATCCCAACGCCCTTTATGTTGGCAGCCCCATCGAAGAATAGTTTCCATCGTGGCTTCTCGACCTGTTCCACTTCATCAACATGCATCACCTCCTCATCCAGGAAATATGTTTTCAGGGGTTCATACTTTTCATCCACCTGGTTCTCGGCCAAATGGTCAGTCAAGGCAAGCTTCCCTGTGGGCATAGGCTTCTGAAAGATGTACTTCAATGGGTCCATGCGCGAGATGACGTAAGTATTATAAGATGATAGGTAATTTTTCAACTGCTGTGCTACCCAAGTTAGGGCACAACACGTCCTTTAAAGATGAGTATACTTAACCTTGTATGCTGTGAACTTCTTGCTAAGGTAGTATGTGGCATGTTCCTTCCTACCGTTGATATCGTGTTGACCTAACACACACCCAAATGAACTTTCTAGTACCGTCAGATACATAATTAATGGACTCCCTGGTTCCGGTGGGACAAATACAGGTGGGTTTGACAAATTTCCCTTTATCTTATCGAAAGCTTCCTGACATTCCTCCATCCACTTGAACGCAACATCCTTTTTCAATAACTTAAAGATAGGCTCACAAGTTGTCGTGAGCTGAGCAATAAAACTGCTAATATAATTTAATCTCCACAACAAATTTATCACCTCAATTTTGTTCCTTGGACATGGCAATTATTGCATGACTTTAATCTTTGACGGATCTAGCTCGATGCCTCGACAGCTGACTATGAATCCCAAAAACTTCCCTGAAGGCACACCGAATGCGCATTTCGCAGGATTGAGCTTGAGATTGTACCTGTAGAGCCTCTAAAAGAACTTTCTCAAGTCTCTGACATGGTCAGACTGCTTCCTGGATTTTATAATTACGTCATCCACATAGACCTCAATCTCCATATGTATCATATCGTGGAATATTGTAGTCAGTGCCCTCATATAAGTTGCCCCAGCATTCTTCAGACCGAAAGGCATGACCCTTTAACAGTGTGTTCCCCACGGCATGATGAATGCCGTCTTCTCCGCATCCTCTTCATCCATTAAGATCTGGTGGTAGCCCGTGTAAAAATCCACGAAAGAACCAATATCATGTTTTGCACAATTGTCAATCAATATGTGGATGTTCGCCAATGGGAAGTTATCCTTTGGACTCGCCTTGTTGAGATCGTGATAGTCGACACACACCCTGGTTTTACCATCCTTCTTTGGAATAGGCACAACATTGGATAACCAGGTGGGATACCGCATGACTTGAATGACCTTTGCTTCAAACTGATTTGCGACTTCCTCTTTGATCTTTATGCTCATGTCAGTTTTAACTTCCTCAACTTTTGTTTGATGGGAGGGCATGCCAGGTCAGTGGGCAATTTGTGAACCACCAAGTCAGTGCTTAGGCCCGGCATGTCGTCGTATGACTATGCAAAAATGTCTTTGTATTCAAGCAATGCTTCGATTTTCTCTTCCCTAAGCTACAACTTGAGATAGGCACTTATTTAGTTTCTCTGATGTTATCTGGGTCCCCTAGATTGATTACTTCTGTATCGCTCAGGTTTGGCTTGGGTTTTTCCTCAAAGTGGCTTAATTCTTTACTAATTTCTTCAAATGCCCCTTACTCATCATGCTCTCATTCATCCTCACATTCTATCTCTTGAATTACTACTTCAGAATTAGATTGGCTTTCAAGACTGGGCCGAAGATTCCATATGCGTGTCATGTCATTGAAGCCAGCATAAAGAGAACTGTACAAGAAGGAAAATAAAAATAATGAAAAATAGAAACTATCAGAACTGATGAAAAGGGAAATTGCATTTCATTGAAATTGAAAGATAACAAGGTTTATACATCCAAATAGACGGAACATAGACTCTAAATTACAACCCTGGAATAATCCAGTGAAATTGAAAGAAAAATCAAAACAAACTACCAAAACTCCTTCTTGGTCGGGAGAGGAGTAGCTTCCCAATTGTTCATTTTGCACAGTGCCCAACAAATTGCACATCTTCCTTGCTCAAGATCTTTCCTACTTCTACCAAATTCACATCTTCAAACAATTTTTCGAACCTTTCATGCAATTCCTTATCAGGACCAACCACAAGACCGAGGCTTAATGTTGTCACAAACTTCTTGGTGCCAGGCCTCACAAATGATCTGGAGAGACGCGGCACAGGCTTGGGAAGGACCCATGCTTTCTGCTTCATCTTTCTTGCTCTCTTTATGTCTGCAATCGTGGGCTTGAACCCCAAACCAAAGGTGTCATGTTTTTGGGAAGAGACACCGGTTGTACGGTATCTTGATGTGACGCCCCAAATCCTTTCCTAGAATAAACCCATTTCTCAACATTTCAACAGCCACTATGACTGATGTCGCAGCTACCTTCGACATTGCAACGCACTCCCCCTTTGGAATTTTCTTCATTGATATTGTGTCATGAACCTGATATACCCAAGGCCCCATGTCATCCTCAGCCTCAATGAATGGTACGACAAAATCACTATGAGCATACAGATTGTCCTCGCCGTGCACAACTATTTCCTGTCTATCCCGTTCAAATTTCACCATTTGATGCACAGTAAAGGGGACCACTTTAGCGGCATAGATCCAAGGTCGCCCCAATAGCAGATTGTATGAGACACCCACATCTAACACCTAGAATTCTATGGTAAAGTCAAGTGGTCTGATTGTTAGCTCGAGTACAATGTCATTTACCCCACCGTCGAACCCTTGCACATAAACACTGTTCTTGTGAATTCTTTCATCATCCACTTTCATCTTGTTCAACGTGGAAAGAGGGAAAATATTTTCACTTGAACCATTGTCGAATAATACTCGAGTAACCACAAAATCTTCGCAATTCACTGTAAGATAAAGGGCCCTATTGTGCTCAGTACCCTCTACGGCCAACTCGTTATCACAAAAAGTGACTCTTTTTACCTCAAAAATCTTGTTGGCTATCTTTTCCAAAGTGATTGGATGAGATTTTGTCAGGAACATGGACCTCATTCAGGATCTTCATCATTGGCCGATGGTGCTTGTCCAAATGAATCAACAATGGTAATAGTGAGATTTGAGCAGTCGTCTTCCTTAATTGTTCCACAATAGAATAGTCTTACACTTTCATCTTTTTAGAAACTCTTCTGATTCCTCTTCAATCACAGATTTCTTCTCCAACACTGAGTTATCCTCGGAGGGTTTGGGTTTTCTCACCTCCTCGGGGGCATAGCACCTTCCCGAACGGTTCAATTCATGGGTTTCACAGACTTCTTCTCTAACCTATTTCTCCTTGTAAGTCACCAATACTCGCTCATAATTCCAGGGGATGGCCCTGCTGTTGACTATTAGTAACTGAGTTACGGATTTGATATTGACGGGCTCTATGCGAGCACCTTCCAGAACCACAACATGCTTGCTTGCCACTCTTAGTACCACCACTTTTGCATTTTCTTATTTCACTATCCCATCTCCAGGGGATCCCTTCTTGACTACAGCAAAAGGCTTGTCGCTTGTTCCACTCAACTTAAACATTGACATCTCATTTGATAGTTCTTCAATTGGCTTCCCCTCACTGGCTCGGATCATCATAATAGTTTGTGAAGGCTTTTTGGGCTCTCCCTCTTTGTGCACTATCTCAATCATGTTCGTTTCTTGATGGGCAGCCAACGGGTGCTGGTTAATATTGGGTGCTTTCGGAGCTTGCACCTCAATTCAATGCGAATCAATGAGCTCTTGGATAGCATTCTTCAGATGCCAACATTTCTCTATGTCATGCTCTGGGGCACCAGAGCAATACTCACAACTAACAGAAAAATCAAGATTTCTCGGGGGAGTATTACTTTGCTTTGATCATCCTCAACATATATAATTGTCTCAACCTGTGGAATAAGCTGGTATAAGATTCTCCCAATGGAGTGAAAGTTTTCTTTTACTGCGATCTCTCATTCTTGAAAGCTTGGTTGGCCCGGAAAGCTGGTCTTGGGAGATTTTGGTAGGCCTTTTGAGATGGATGGGCATTTTTTGAGGCTGGGTAATTATTTTATGGGGTTGGAGCATGCCATTGTGCGTGGGTGGGAGGTTGAGTATATGTTTGTGCATCATGGACGGAAAAAAAGGGATCAGGGGTTAGGTATTAGTGTGGTGGTGGACTATATGGAGTGTGGGGATAGGTTTGGTGGTGGGGTTGAGATTGGTTGAAATATTGTGAACCCCAGGGCCCAATCTAAGTTCATGAGTGTGTTGCTACCTCCTCCTTCTTCTTCTTTTCGATCGCTCCCCCAGTACCGCTTTGGATGGCCTGGGTAGTTGCTTTGATTGCTGAATAACTCATAATTTTGTTAGATTTTAGCCCCTCCTCTACAATGCTCCCCATTTTTACTACTTCATTAAAGGACTTGCCCACTGTCGATACAAGGTGGCCAAAATAATTAGGCTCCAAGGCTTGCAGGAAGTAATCTACCATTTCACTATCCTTCAATGGAGGGTCGACCCTCGCTTCCTACT
The DNA here is from genome assembly GCA_034376525.1 of Nicotiana benthamiana. NCBI lineage: Eukaryota > Viridiplantae > Streptophyta > Magnoliopsida > Solanales > Solanaceae > Nicotiana > Nicotiana benthamiana. Next base: position 81,383,606 of record CM067325.1, on the reverse strand, counting down.
CCCTCCAACAGAAGCCATACTCTCTAAAGCTCTCATTATGCTTCTTTTCCAGTTTCGTCAAGGACAAACAATCCAGAATGATTTCAAGATTGTACTGAAAATGGTAGGGGAATGCTTGGGCTATATCGTCCTATGTGTACCACTGACCATGATCTTGTCGGGTGTACCATTCCAAAGATGAGCCACTCAAACTTTGACTGAAGTACGCCATCAATAATTCATCTCTCCCCCTACTCCTCTCATATTGCTACAAAACCCCCCAGGTGTGCCACTAGATCACCATGCCCGTCATACAAGTCGAACTTGGGCATCATAAAGCTTGCAGGAAATTGTACATCTGGGAACAAACATAGGTCTTATGTATGCCATACTCCCTTGGCCTCCCAGCCTCGCATTTCTCAGAATGATTGTTCTATACTTTTGACTTTCCTGAGCATCTCCTCTTGCTCAGGATTTTTGGCTAGTTTCTCATCCTCTGCAGGGAGTTCGAAATGAGGAGTGTATTAATAGGGTTCCGGAGATTTGAAAGTGGTCTCTAAGGGGTAATACTGGTTTTCCTAGTCTTGAACAAAGGTTTGCTGGGTGATCTGTGGAGTATGGGGGGTGGGGGTGCCAAAATGATATGAGCAGCTGGTGGAGGAGGGTGTGGAACAAGTTTGGGCGGTGGAGCTGGGGGTGTCTAGGAAGTTGTCCCCTGGTATTGTTGGTAGATGGGGAAGCTTGGAGATGGATTAGTGGCAGGGTGATCATGTGACTGGTCTAATGATGGGATGAAGGCCGGGTGTGCATGGTAAGCTGGTGGTGGTTGCCCTTTTACCCACGCTTGATACATTTCAACTATTTGTTGCTTCAATTTATACACCTCTTCTTTCATTGCGTTGACATCCAACTCTTCCACCTCTCTTGAGAAATCAATGATACTTGCGTCATGCTCTTGATTGGCCATGGTCAACTTGTTTTTGGAACATGTGTTGTAGGCGTGGGTTTCCAGAGTTCCGCAAAACTATTCACCTATTTATATTGAATAAAAAACATCAAAACTTGTTAGCGTTTAGGTTTTACCATATAGGCAACCACATATTCGGGGATGAATGCACATAAGAAGTTATCGATTTCTATTATGCGATGGATCGGCTGCGTGCGTCATCCCGGCTTTTTCCTTATTCAACTCCTTCTTTTCTTTTCTCTCTTGTTTCCTTTTTTTTATTCATCTTGTTTTGCCTGCTTCTCTTTGTTTTATTATTCTCTCCCTTATTTTGCTATTGTTTTTCTCTCACGAACTCTTATTTTTCCTCTCTTTTCTTTTCTCTCTTTTCCTTATTTCCTTTATTTTCTTCTTATTTTTTTTTCTCTTTTGGTTATGGTCAAATCCTATGTAGATTGCCTACATATCATGACCCCCCATGAATCAAACCGAGCGTAGTTCTAGTAGATAAGTATAGAAACACTTTTTGGAAATGTCGATTTTCATAAAGTAAAACATTTTTGGTTACAAATACAAAACAAATGGACCCGAGAAAAGAAACTAATAGACTCCGACTAAAAACAAGACAAACAGACTTTGACAGAAAATGGAAAACAACAGACTCAACAAAAAACTGCAGACCCAAATAAAAGAAAATACAAGCTCGAGTGACAATCACGAATAAATTAATGCCTCTAATGCTCTTGGGTCCTGCGGGACATCATTCAGTCTTGCCGCAGGCCTGCGTGCTAAATCCCCTTTAAAGTGGGGGAGGTCTACCATCACTTGACGAACGAAGGTCATTGCGGTGGCAAAAAATATGAAGCTCGTCATATATTCACACCTATTACACTTTATTGTGATGTAATCACAGACCCTCCAGACCTTCTCTCTTATGACACCCTTTTCTGGCAACAATCGTCCAATCTGATGGGCCTTGGCTTCCAAAGTTTGTTCGGCTACTCGATTCAGTTCTTGAAATTGATGCAAATTTCTTTCTAGCCGTACTATTGCTATGTAACAGTGCTCTCTTTCAGCCTTAAGTCCTCTGCCTTCTTACCCATTTTGTTTTTATCAATGATGACCCTCTTCCTCAATCTCGCAACCTCGTCGTCGTACCTTTCTTTTGACTGTTCAATCATGCATGCTCGTTCTTCCGCATTTTTGGCCAATTGCTTTCCGTCCCTGGCTAGCTCACCTTTTGCTTTGTTCAAGTCAAAACCATATTGTCTTACTTTCCGCCTCAGGTTGTCTATGAGCTTCACTTTCACACTTCTGGTGGGATTTTCTGTGTCAATTTTCATTTTCTGAATTTAGGCTCACAAGGCTTCATTTTCTCTGGCTAGTCTTTTCCTTTCACCCCCTTCCGCTGCGGCTTGCAAACTATTCTCGAATTGAAGGTATTTGACTTGTTTTTCTAGTTTTCCTATTTGTATTCATTTTCCTTGTCTAACCAGTCCCACTATTATTGTGATGCCTCAACAAATTCCTGAAGATGGGGTCTTTTGACTGGCTTTCCAAACTCCACTTCACGTTGATACCAAGAAAGGTACCCCGGTGCAACTTCGCCTTTAGACAGGTCACGTACTCGAGTGTTTATTGTCAAGTACTAGCATTCACTCAAAATTTGGCAGACTGCTGCTTTATGAAACTAACCATTGGGACCAATCTCGACCACGTGGTGACTAATGTCTTCATCCATGGGAACCATTTGGCATCTCCCTACTATTTCACCACCCGGTATGGGCATAAGGTTGGATGCTCCTGAGACCCATCAAAAGGAATGAGGCCCGGTAGCTGGCATATATATAATTTCATCGATGGGGAGCCACCCAAACGTCCACTCTATTTGACTTGCACCTATGGCACGGAGATACGATACCCATTCTGTGACTCCCTATGGTAATCTAAACCAATCAACTCTGGTACAAAATTCCTCTATGCACCTCTTTTATGATGACCCATAACTCATGAATTGAGTATGATGGAACATGTGTTCAATCATCCAAATTTGTAACAACAAGTTGCATCCTTCAGAGAAGTCTCCTCCGGCTTTATAGGCTGTGCGGGCACGAAAGACTTTAGATAATATCATAGGTGCGAGTTTTTCGCTTGGGTACACATTCTTCCATGCTGCAGATTTTAGATTGTGTACCCGGCTAAGTTATTCTAGGTTCAAAACCCGGGTATATGTTTTAGACTGTGTACCCGCGCGGAAAACTCGAGTCGAGTAGGGGTCTACATACCGGGAACAAAAAGTCCATCTGGCTTAGTAACTTGTCCGAGCCTCTTTCTTATTTCAAGGTATGAAACTAACAGAATAGGGAGCCTCGACCAACGAGCACATCCCCAAAGATTAGAAGAGAAGAGTTTCGCGACAGTTTATATACATTTCAAATAATATCAAAGAGGTAAAAGTAACATTTAGCACATTAGACCCAAACATGTAATAAAATCAGATAACATATAAAGCCAAACATAACAATTCATCTAAACTCGAATTCAGAACCCTGAACCAGAGATTCTAGGTTCTTGTCCCTAGTAGAGTTGCCAAAGCTGTCACACCTCCATTTTTACAATACACCCCATGAAGGGCGTAGATAAGAGAGTTTTTTCCAATTAAAGGACAATCAAAACGGGATTACTTGTTTAAAGAAATTCAGAGTCGCCACTTGGGAGATTATAGTTTCCCAAGTCACCAGTTTAATTCCTGAATTGAGGAAAAGGGTTGACTATGTCTTACAGTCTCCGAACCGAAAATCCGGGTAAGGAATTCTGTTAACCTGGGAGAAGGTGTTTGGCATTCCCGAGTTCCATGGTTCTAGCACGATAGCTCAACTGTTATATTCGGCTTAATTATCTGATTTTAGTACATTTTAAGCCTATGTAAAATTTTTAAATTTAATCGCTTTTATTCATTTTTAGAAATATTGCAACACTGCTAAATATCTTGAACCACATCACATAGATGCACCGGGGTCTTCGACATATTTTAACATTGTTGGGATTTGGATTTGGGTCACATAAATGAGCACCCAAGTTTAGGAAGGTGAATTATTTAACTAACGCGCCTAAAGTAATTACGCGTTTTTAAATTTTTGAGGGCCATGGAATTTGGCTAAATGGCATGACTCGGACTCTAAGATTAAGTTAAAACTAATTAAAAGCGAGCCATGCAATTGAAATTTTATTTGGCGCGACGCCCCTCAATTCTATTTAAAAGTGTATTCAAAACAAAAATTCGAAGGACCATGGACTATTATCTATTATAGCTTGCCTCCATAGCTGGAGAAAATTAATCAATCAAAATTAATGAGATAGAATTCTACCACAGTTTATGCTAACGGCTTATTTTTGGCGTAAGGGAAAATGTTCATAGTGGCCTTAAGGGGCCTAGCGTAAGGCCTGAAAAGCCTGCAGAACACATGCCTCTCCATGCCGGGCCCAAGAAAGAGCCCAAGTTGAGGAAGAAAACCTCTTTGGAAAATCGTAAACCCATTTTGAAACGCCAGTAGCTAACAAAACTAAATGGCCCTAACCCTTTTAAAAAAAAAAACGAGTGCAAGCATTAAAACAAACCACTGAACTTTCATTTTTGATTTTAAAAATCAGTTTTGAATCATAATCTTCAAGCATTCAAGAACCCATGTAAGGAATATAGGCAACACTAAGCTAACTTTCTATTGAACCTGGTAAATCATAATTTAGATCTTTGTTAACTTGACCATGTAATATACGAAATCAAGCTAAACCCAACCTATAAGTTTTGATGAATGATCAGGCCCAATATAAGAGATCCATACTCAAATTTGAGTCTATACCAAACATATACTAATGCATATTAAAATGATAAACCTTCCCCAATCCCACTTCATATACATGCTAAACTTCAATTGTAACAGTTTTTCAATAAATAGTATACCCCCACGAGTTGAGTTCATAAACACATCTGGGACTCAAAACTAATTGACCCTTCTAGCAGTAACTGAATCTAAGGGGTCGAATACATGGGGATCAGTAATTCTAATAATAACTCTATTACAATGCCAATGTAGAACTTAGAAAACCAAAATCATGATAAGCATACTGAGCTAAATGAATTAACATAATCATTTGATAAGTAAACTAAATATAAGGAGAAAATCTAATATCTAACAAAAGAGAACATGATCTTAATATATTTCCATCACAAACGCTTCACAGGCCATGTTTACATGCCTAGAGTCAAAAGTGTGTACGTGGAGAGTAAAACAAAGAAGGAAAAATATGAGACCAATGGAGTAAACTCAGCAATCAACACCAGCAATATCATAACTTTAGATTCAGGAAATTGAACTTGCAGAATCAGTTATAAATCTAATAGAATAGTGATTTCAACACTGCTTGACCCAGAACTTTCCAAAAGCCAACATCAAACCATTTTCAATCTACGTGAGCCATAAAACTATTTTCAGAAATTCCCAGAGGTCTCAAAGTTAAAAGCAAACGTAATGAAACAGTAATTTTTGATATTTTTAGGTGATTTTTCTTTTTTGGAGAGATTTTCGCTCCTCCCCCTTGTTTAGCCTAAGGTTTCAATGCCTTTATAGGCTAAGAATTAGCGCAAACCTTCAGATTCTTATTTTATCTTGTAGTCCCTATTTAATTCCCTATTTTGTTACTTCATCCTTCATTTTATGACTTGGTGGCCTAGTTGGTCTGAAAATTGTAATACAAACCCGTACTAGAAGCTTATAAGTTTTTTTATCCAAAGATTCCCCTATTTCATTACCCTTTTAAACCCCTGCATTTACCTTCCCACAATCCAACATGGGTCAGGGTAGCCCTAGACCCATATCAAATAATTTGGCTGCTTTGGAGCGGGTCAAAATGACCCAAAAGCTTAAAGCTGACTCAGGCCAAACTCATGAGCCTTTGAGGGCCATTTACTAACCCAACTAAGACGAAAAACCGATTGACATCTTATACAAAAAATAACTCGATCATCTTTAAGTACTAGTTCAAAATCTAGAAAACAAAGGCAAACAAACAAAATTAACTCGAATCTATTCCCTTTTGGGCCCGGAAACCTCTGTTGATATTGAAAGCTCAAAATTTCCAAGCTAGTCCACAGAGTCTCAAAGACTCGTGGACGAGACGAAAACAAAAATGAAATTTTTTTCAAACTAAGCCCCTGAAGTCATTACTGACTACACAAGTTTGGAACCAATCATGCAAGCATATAAAACGAAATAGAATGGAAAACCAGTAAAGGCTAAACTGATGAAGATGAGGTGTATGAAAATACAAAAATTAAAAACCTAAGCAAAAAAATACCATTTCTGAAGGCGAAGAGTCGAACTTGAAAGCACTCCAACCGGTCGAGAACAATTTGACCGGACCTCGACGAATTCGAAATGGGTTGAAACTCACATTAATCAACGGTTCTTGAAAAAGCCATTAATTAATGTAAGTTTCAACTCAAAGCATGTCAAAAATCAACGAAAAGGGTTGAAGAAGAGAAAGCTTGACAATTCTGGCCATTTGGGATTTAGGGCTCATAATCTGTGATTTAAGATTTGAGTAGCTCAGGCCACATTCGAAGGATATTGACTAGAGATTAGGGACGAGGGGGTTGTGGTAGTTAAGGGGTCTAAATTTTGGGGATATACATGGTGGCGCCGCCACCCCAAGGCGGTGAGAATTAGGGGAGGCTCGGGTTTCGCAAAGGCTGTCCTGGAGAGAGATTATTCATTTCTTTTTAATTTTATTTAAGTCCTAATTCAAATTTTAAACTAGATTAATTAAACTAATTACTCAACAAAGTATTTCTAATAACCTATTTATCCCTAATTTAAAAGAAGCTACAAAATACAATTTTAAAAAAAAAATACAAAGTGAGTCATTTTTTGTTTTTTACCTTAAAAATAATCTAATTATTAATTAATCGCTAAAATGCACAACTAACTCCTAAATGCTCATGCAACACATATTTTGTATTGCGCAAACAAATGCAAACAATTAACAGAAAATGTCACAAAAATCCACGACATAGCAAATAATGAAAAGAAATTTATTTTGTTTTTGAGAGTAATTCATACAGGGTGAAAATCACGTGCTCACAGGGTTAAAAAGGGAAGGCTAATTTCTGGCCGTTGATCTTGAGGATCAACAGTCCAGATTTAAACGGGTAGGTGGGGAACAAGTTGGGTCTTTAGGATTGGGACGGGTAATTTAGGTTTAATTCGGGGTGGAATTGGGGTCAATTTTAAGGTTAAAATTGAAAGGAAATGAGGCTGTAATTGAAATAGAAATGGACTAAATGTTAAATAGCCAGTTTTTTCCTTTTTATTTTATAACATTAGTAATAATGATTTTAAAAAGAAACCAAAAACAATGAGCGAACAAATAATATATATATATATTATTCTAAAAATACTAGAAATAATTTTATAATTATAAAATGGCATTAATCATAAAAATAGGCTATAATTGCAATTACATGCAATTTAGCTTTAAAAATACCAAATAAATTTGTAAAATAATAAAAAATCACCTTAATTATATGTTGGTGTAAGTATAAGAGTGGAAATAAATTATTCTCCAAAATGATAATCTAGGAAACAATTATTGGATTTTGTACTGCTAAAAATTAGCAATAAATTGATTTTAATTCTTTAAAAATTAGAAACAAATACCAACACTCTTGGGCATGCTTATATATATTCATATACATGCTTTTTTGAAAGTAATTTATATAAAGATACATAGAAAAAAATTAGGTATCAACATGCGGTAAAGTTAGTCGATCAACGGTGTAGTCGACGGTTCTGCGCCTTTCCCTCTTGAGTTGTCCACTCAAGTGTACCAGTCTAATATTCCATAGAAACCTTACTCTGTGTAATTATGCATGTACCATGGTCAAACCTAGCCAAGTTGTTATTGTGTCTGCATAATGACTTTTTAAGATAGCCTTGTCCAAAGTCCACCAGGTTTTCCCAAAACCCAAACGGACACTACCACATTTTGTGCATCTATTTGGAGAACTAAGTGCTTCTATGCAAATTATTGATATTTAGTAGTCGAGTATGGTGGGGGGGGAGGGGGTAAGGTCTTAACCTTTTTTATTGTAGAAACATGAGGCACGAGGTCCCTAGATTCGGCATGGTCACCAACATCCACCCCAAACTGCTAAGCTGGTGGAAGGATTTTCACTCCACTGATAAGACGCTCGTACGACAATAGTTAGGGAACCTACCCTCTCTCTTGGTAATGCAACCCAACAACAATATCATAGAAGCCACTACTCTATTCTGGGATTGTGATAGGTCTGTGTTCCGCTTCGGAGACATTGAGATGACACCCCTGCTCGAGGAAATAGTACGACAAGCTGGTATACCATGGGAAACTCTAGGTTTATTAATGCCAAAAAATCGCAGGAAACTCTGGTATACATTGAGATGTCACTCTTTCATCTTTTTATCGAAGGATTTTTACCATTGACATGGCTAGGACATCTAGGACAGTTCCCTAGCGGAACGACACTAGATCGTTGTCCCCATTACCTAAGGAAGAAACTAAAGCGATTCCCTCTTTGGAACAAAGTACCCCACCTGATCTCGACACGTCAGAGGATTTTGAAGTCGATACTACTTTATATATGATAGGACGGTGCAAGCACATGTCTCAATACATTAGCATCGTGACCGATATTAGCAAAGCAAAGAAAGATTGCTGATAGAGCGATGTAGTAGAGATGGAGATTCTCGATCCCAATGATAATATAACTAATTTTAAGGATGGCTTCCTTCATGTATACACATACCTATTCATCATGGCCCTTGATAAACTGTCGAGTCTCCTCTCCTAGAGATCGACCCAGTTATCCTCAACTTTTGCGATTGATATAAAGTGACACTTGGTCAGATCTACCTTTCTTTTTGGAGGATACTGTTGATTCTACAATATTTCATTGAAGGGGTTGAGGCTAAGGTTTTTACCCTCAATCATCTGATCAAGGTGTACAACCCTCGACTGTATCGAGGCTTAATCAAGCTCTGCCATCTGTCTAAAAATTCTTTTTCACGAGCGTCGATGAGTGAAGGATCGAGGATGGATGAGCAGATTTATCCGTGTAAGGACCTTGGATGTCATCTCGGTCGATAGGATGCCATTTTTGAGGAGGTCGAATGCCCGACGTAAGCAATTTTAGCCTTAGCCGCTTTCCAACTACTCTTTCTTTTTTATGTAATAATCTCTTAGTGCTTTCTGCAACTGCTCTTGGAACCCAGAGGTTGAGCGAAAAGTTCCTATATCTCTTCGGTCTTAGACCGGCTCGGCTAAGAAGCATTGGGTGGCTAAGAATCATGGTGAGGTTCCTTTACCGCCTATGCTTCGTAGTTTGTGTTCCTTTCTAAGCCCTTGACAAAAATTTATTGTAGTTATTGCGCTGGTGCAGGTCTTGGAAAGAATATGTAGATGAGGGTGCCCCCTGATGGTAACGTAGGGGCCTTATAGCCTGACATGAGCAAGAAGAGGAAAAGCATGGCAGCTGTTGTTCGTCCTGTGGCAAAGGAACCAGGTCACTCGAGCGTCGAGCCACTGCCGGGACTACTGCTTTGACCTCAGAGTCGAATCATGATACCAAAGGAGAGGATTATGAAGGAAGCCCCCTAAGGAGGATAATGATGTCGAGTGTGAGACACTTGCAGGCGCCTTGATCGAAGGCTGCTGAGTCCAGAACGGCTGGCTTCGATCGGTCTCGAGGGTCAGGGGTCCTTGAAGAGGATGTTGATGTAGCCTCGAATCGTGCGACCGGTTTTGCTGTATCTTCCACCAAGGAAACCTTCGGCATTGGCCTTGAAGTGTTGCGGCTCAGAGATTTCTATGAATGAAGGTTGCCACTTGGAGATATTTGTGACCTGAATGCCCTTATGTCAGGTTTTCCGGTCTTGTAGGGGGAACTGTGGGATGCCCACGGGATGATCTGCGCCGCTACATGGACTTCTCTTGAAGGAAGAGACTTTATTTTCCAACATCTTTGATGGAATTATTGATATAAATGATCGGTATTTCTGGCACTATTAAAGCGGCGGAGAAGTCCATGCAGCGGGTGATAGTAATTTCTCGTGCATTTCTTTTGTCCTCGAGCATCATTCTTCGTCTTTCTTACTTTCCCTCCGTAACGTAGTGTAAGGAGATGTATGATCATGCCATCCTCCAGCTCTGTGGAGAGTTTTCATACCATGAAAAGGAGCGTAAGAAAGTTACTTTGAAGCTGCGGGATTCGGAGCCTCGCTCTGTGGGGGAGATAATGACCAGGGGGAACTTTGCGCCGCTTTGGAAATGGCGCTTTGGGAGAAGGCCAAACTTGCTGCTCAGGTACTTTTCCTTGTTCATAACTGACCTTTTACCCTATACTCACATAATTTCCATATTCATATATTCATATTCTTACCCTTCTCATGTAGGTCGAGTAGAGTGGCTCGCAGATTAATCAATTGAATGCAAATTCTCTGGGTAGAGAGAGCAAAAGTAAATAGTGGCTAGGGAGTTAGCAAAGTCCCTAGATCTTCTCAAGGGTGCTCACAGGGAGATTGTCACTTTGGCGGCGGCTAAGTCCGAGGTCGAATAAGATGCTGCTACTTATCTAAAGGATGCAGCCACAACGCATATAATAGCTCAAGACATATCCATAGCAGCTGAGCAGAAGCTAGTCTGAGCCATCGGGCATGCTAAGGTGGATGCGAAGAGAGAGACCTTTGAGGAACTCTAGGCCAGAAGCATCGACCTGTCAGCTAATCTCACGGAGGCCCGTGCAGTGGAGGAAAGACTAGCACTTTTGATTGCCCCTGCTAAGGGCGAATATAATAGTGATGGAGAATAGTCTCCGAGTCTTTTTATATACCTTCTATTTTTCTTTGTATGCTTCCCCCCAGGGAATGAATAGTGTAAAGATGTCTTTCTTTTTGACTATTTAGAAAAGGAGTTTTGATTCTGTCATCCCTTCTCCTTGCCCTTTTGCTTTAGTGTTTTAACTTTTGCCTCTCGGTGTCGGCCCTTAGAGGCCTTCTCCCAGATGAACCAGTGCCGTATGACTAGTCGTTCCTCGAGGTTAAATCAACATCTCATCTCGAACTGATGTTTGTGACGTCAGGGTCTCCCTAAGGTCCTGCACTTTTTCTGAGTCATGTGGGAGCTGGAGTGATCTGCCAGTATGATCCCCTTGGAGAGGGTGACGTCAACACAGCTAAAATTAATTGGCCTTCTTAGGTAAGCAGATAGTTTTTGCTTTTCCCCTATATATTTTCTCATATGTCTCTTAAGTGACAAATTTGTTGTTCTTGACGAGGCTATCTCTTCTGCAGAGCCTGCCGTTTGTGCTTGTCGTTCTGCTTCCCTATTTCAAAAGATTTGTCTCAGATCCTTACTTTTCCCCCCAAGTTTTCCGTAGCCATGGCCACTGCTTCGGTATCCGATTATCGGGTGGAGGGGAGTCTACCGTGTATTTTGAATTCGGTTAGTGCCAGTGGCTCGGCTTTGACGTCGGGAGAGTGAGGCTTGAGATGCTTTCCCTCGAGGAGGGCTGTCACGCTGGAGAAACCTTCAAATGTTTCGAGGCATCAAGAGCATGTGTCGAGGATCATTTCATCAACGAGGGAGTAAAACCTCTATATGATCAGAAAAGAATGCAATTGCAGGGAAGGAATGATTTTGCAAGTACCTCTCCCCGAAGAGATTGTCATGACTTATGTTGAGGGATTTTTGAGCGTATACACTTATGTTTTTGCGCGGGGTTCCCCAGATCTAGTTGTGCTAGATTTCTGTCGAAGATATTAAGTAATATTGGCGCAGGTTCATCCCTATCTTTGGAGAATGCTGCAAGTGATGCGATATTTTGTGAAAAAGGCCGGGTTAGAATTCACCTCAGCCACCTCGTGATGTTGTATATGCCATTGCAATACCGGGGCATGATTGCTCCTCCCCATCAACTACCCGAGCTTTTGTAATTTTGCAGCAAGGAGGATGAGGACCTTGGATGGATGAAATGGTTCGTTCTGATCCGAACGAACGATGTTATTCCTGGAGAATTTTTGCCAATTCCTAAGAAATGGAACTTCACACGTAAGTTCAACATATAAACTGTCTTCGTTTCACCCTGAGGTTTTCTTCGTAAGGATATCTTTCTATTCTTTATTTGTAGTAACCCGTCCGACAAGGTCCTTTATATAGCCGAGTGGTCTTGTAAGCTGGTAGATTGCCCGATTTATGATAGGAACCGGTGGCGAGATCTATCGAAAAGGAGATAGGATGCAAAGCATCACGGTAAGTGCCTGGCGCTCTGCCTCCTAAGAAATGGCATCTTTCCTGCCAGCTTATTTGATTTATCTGTCGCAGGCGTTATTTGAAGGTGAGGCTGTGTCCCCTGGGGGAGGAGGAGAGGTTGTTGGCCTAGGTATCAAGGAGTGCCGATAAAAGTAAAGATTTCCTAGGGTGCAAAAAGGCTTGTAGCGAGGCTACTTTTTTACAGAGGTTGAAAAAAAGCGACTCGGTCGATCATTGACCTTCTAGGAGTTGAACTCCACCGGATCTTGCTTCGATCTTCGGCGAGGCTCAGTGTTTTGGCCATATGGCGAGTTTTTACTGCTATAAGAATGTTCTGTCCCGTGCTATTATTCTTTTTCCGTATCTAGATTTCTTTCATAGGCCTTCGACGGAATTAAAGCCCAACTGCTTCGTTGCGAGGCCTCGTTGTGGGTGGCTCTTGATAGGGAGAAATCCCTCAAGATTATTTGTACAGCAGAGGAAAGCGAGCTCGTCTCTTTATTACAAGAGGTGGACTGGAGCCGAGTTCGGGAGGCCCTCCTGGAGAAACAGGTACCCTGCATTTCATGTCAGCTTGTAATCCCTTTTTATCTTGGCATCTTGATGTTTTGCTTTTTTAGTTGAAAGGCAAGGCAGATGAGCTAAGATAACAATGGGGCAAGGTTGGCCAAGTCAAACGCAAATTCACCGAGCTGTAGGCACATGTGAATGCCCATTTTGTGGCAAAGGAAAGGGCTGAGATTGGAGTTTACACTCTTGAGGCTTAAATCAAGACCGTTTGTGCCAACGATTCGCTTAGATGAAGATGATCGCAATGCTCTCATCCGAGATTTTGAGGGCAAAAATCGAGGTAATGAATGTTCGGGCTGAGGTTGTGATGAATAATACCAGGGCAGGGCAGAAAGTGGCGGCCTATTCAAGGAGCACTGCCACTGCTAAAGTTGAGCAGAAAAGGACCCTTAATCATGCAATCAATAGCAAGGAATATTTAAGGTGCAGATCCCGGAGGGAAATCCTCGAGGAGATTCATGCCAGGGGCTTCTATCTCTTGGGGGAGATCGAGCAAGCCAAAGAAGTGGATTATGATGCCAAGTTCCTTATGTCCGATGTAGAGGACGGTGAGGAGGAGGCCATTGGGCCATAGCCACCGAAAGAGGGAACATCTATTCCATGCCTTCTTCTTTGTGCATGTAGCTTTCATAATATGTCATAGGTTGATGTTTTTCTCCACCGCCAATATGCAAATACAAGAGGGGGAACCCCACAGTTTGTATCTTTTGTACTCTTGTTTGTTAGGATTTCAATCGGGTCAATTCGACCTTTGGATTGATAAAAATCACCGAACCTACAACATGGCCCTAATGTCTGTTAGGCCGGTAATAACGGTTTTTATTGTTTTCCCTAAGGCTCACATGCTTTAACCGTCTTTGGGTTCAGTCTTCGAGTCAGGATTCCACTCGAGCTTAACTTACCCTCGAGTTTTATGTTGCATGGGCTTACGATAGTGGCTCTTTCTTCGGGTCAGGATCCCACTCGAGCTTAATTTACCCTCGAGTTTTATGTTGCATGGGCTTACGATAATGGCTCTTACGCCTTTGGGTCGGAGCGACCTTTTATATATATGGCCCTTAGGCATGTATAGTTAACTTTTTTGGATCCAGTCTCCGAATTTGGTTATGATTCAAGATCATTTTATTCCTCAAGATTTCAATTCTCAAGCTGGCGACAGTGGCTCTTACGCTGTTTGGTCATTGAGACCTTTTGGTGTGCAGCCCAGAGGCTTGATTGGTTGGAGATAATGGCTCTTACGATTTTTCCTACGGGCATTTTGTTGCCTTTGTTTTCCTCTCATTAAGGTATTTTTGAAATAATTTTTCCAAACCTGTCGTCGGTTCTTGAAGAACCTCAATTTCAAGTCGTTAGCGACAATGTTCGAGCACCTAGAAATTCTGGAAGGTTCCCGTTATCGAGCAGTCAGGCCAGTTCCTCTCAGAGCTGCCTACAATTTTTGAATCGGTGCCTATGCGAGTTGTGAAAGTCGCAAATCAAATTGTAGTTCCTTTGGAAGGATTCGAGTGTACCGTTCTGGGCTATTTGACAACCTTGATTTTTCTAATGGAGAACATGATGCCTGGCACATTAACGTTGAAGCTATACTTTGATAGGCGGGGCACCGCTGTTGGCCCCGCATATCTGTGGAAGCCACATCAATTGAAGGGTCCTCGAAGGTTATGTCCTTGGTTTACCAATCTATCATTGCGGGGCAAATTTTGCTTTTGAGTATTTCTCTTATCATCGAGGTATGGATGGTACCTCCCTTTATTCGATCTTGACTCCTTCGCCAAGAGCCTGCTCGGGTACTGAGCCCGAAGAGGCTCCCAACTGGTCCTCCTCGACCCTGATCTTTGACTGGTATCGATTGTGGACGTCGGACCAAGTTACAGCGAGATACTCTGTCGGTTTTTCTTTCAGCTGCTTTGATGCCACCAAGCTTTGCTCATTTAGGCCTTGATTGAAGGCCTGCACCGCCTAGTCATCAGAGACCGGGGGTAGCTCCATTCGTTCTATCTGAAAACAAGAGACAATTTCTCGCAGCATTTCTTTATCCCTCTACTTAATCTTGACTACGTTGGACTACTTTGTTTCTACCTTGAAGGCACCGGCGTGCGCCCTTATGAAGGAGTCTGTTATCATGGCAAACGAATCTATGGAGTTGGGAGCTAGGTTGTGGCACCACAACAAGGCCCCTTTAAAGAGTTTTTCTCTAAATTTCTTCAGTAGGACTGACTCGATCTCATCGTTTAATATGTTATTGCCCTTCACCGCACATGTCTAGGCGGTGACGTGCTCGTTGGGATCTGAGTTCTCATTTTATTTTGGGAGTTCTAGCATTCTGAACTTCCTTGGAATGGGTTTTAGAGACGCTTCCTCAGGGAATGGTCATTGCACGAACTTCCTTGAATCAATACCTTTTAGGACCGGGGGTACGCCCGGGATTTGGTCAACTCTAAAATTATAGGTTTCGACTTTTTATTGTTGGCTGTTATCATTTTCTCACCTGAATCAATCCTTTTGATGAAATCCTCCAACATTCTCATGATGGCAGGATCATCTACCGATCCGTCATTGCTCTACCTCTCCGGTCTCCATTCGACTGGGGGAGTATTTTCCGGCGCTACTCTACTATGAGTCTTTGGATGGCTTTGTAACTAAGCGATAGGCAACTACTGTGCTATAGCATTTCAAAAAAACGTGAATAATAGCTTCCTATGTATATCGAGCAGGGGTTTTTTGGGCTTCTAGTTGGTCGCCATGCTATATGCTTCCATCGGTAGGCAGGTTTCGTCGACTTGTTGTGCGTTCTGTGAATGTGCATCCTCTAGGATCAGTCCGGGCGCATTATCAGGATTCTAGGGTCGCATTCCTGCAGCCGGAAGAGCTATGACATTTTCCCCATGGTTTTCGAGGTTGTTGTTCTCGACTCTATTTACCGAGCCAGACATTTTGACCTAAAATCAAAAGATCTTGGATAAGAAAAAGTGTGAAAGATAACTTGAATTTGTGCAATGAAACTAGCAAGAAGATAATCACTATTATTTTTAGCCTCACGGTGGGCGCCAAACTGTTTACTGTGAAAATGGTAACAACAATTAAATTTGTAAATGGGATTCCAAAAATATGTGGTCTATTTTTATAGTAGTGTTTAGAGCAGATGATGATACGAATATGAAGTTCAACAATAAAATATGAGCTAACATAGTGCAGTAATCAAATTGAGGGGCTTGCTGCCTTACCTTCGGATTGGTCAATGGAGGACCTCGAGGCTAAAATATAGGCTCTATCTCGAGCTATCAGGGGTAGGTGGGTATGGGAAATAGTTAGATTACGATTAAGAAAGGCTCTTTATGTCCTACACCTAGTAATAAATGAAGAACAAATATGAAACTAATAATGTTAAGAGTAGCCTCGAGCTAGTAAGGACGAGCGAGTTTAGAGAGAAAAGAGAGAGGGGGGGGGGGAGAGAGATATTATTGATCTGGTGGATAATAGTTGGAGCAATCTCAGCCCTTTACAAATTGGCATGGATTCCCTTTATATAGGAGACTGAATACAATTTTGTACAAAGTGAATTAAATTTAAAGATACGGGGATGGGACAGCTAGGAACGGTGCTAGACTCTACTTATCCTGGCTGCTCACCTCGGGAATCCCCCATTATCTTTGTTGGGTCGCAGACGAAACTCAGGGGAGGGAGCTCGATCATAATCCTACAGCCTCGATATGCTGATATGACTCCCCAAATGCACCTTAGTGGGGAGAAATTGACTCCCTTAATTTTCATCGCATACACTTACAATAACAACTATCAGTTGATTATTTAGATGGCTCCATATGAGGCTTTATATAGGAGGCGATGTAGATTTCCAGTGAGTTATTTACAGTGGCGTAAGTTTAGGCTTTTGGGCACAAACTTAGTTCAGGATACATTGGATACGATGAAATTAATTAAGGAGTGGCTTCGCTCGGTGCAATGAAGACAAAAGAGTTATGCCGACAGGAAGGTCCGCGATGTGTTTTACATGGTTGGGGAGAAGGTTTGCTGATAGTTTCACCCATGAAGTGTGTTATGAGATCTGGCAAAAAAGGAAAGTTGAGCACTCGATTTATTGGGGCGTTCGAGGTTCTTTAAAGGATTGGGGAGGTGCCCTATCAGCTTTCTTTGCCACCTAGCTTGACAGGTGTGCATTCAATATTTCATGTTTCTATGCTTTGGAAGCATACCGCCGATCTATCTCATGTTTTGGATTTCAGCATGGTTTACTTGGATGGTGACTTGACTTATGATGTGGAGCAAGTGGCTATTTTAGAGCACCAGGTATAAAAGTTGTGATCAAAGGACATAGCTTCCGTAAAAGTGCAGTGGAGAGGTCACCTGTGCAGGAGGCTACTTGGGAGACTGAGCGGGAGATTCAAGGCAGATATCCACACCTATTTGAGAATTCAAGTATGTTTCTATACCCATTCGAGGATGAACGTTTGTTTAAGAGGGGAGGATGTAACAAAACGGCTGGTCGTTTCAAGAGTTATATCCTCGTTTCCTCATTTCCTGCTTTTTTGTGTTGTTCAGCTGTATTTTGACTTACCAGGTTTGTTGGTTCAAGCCCTGGGTGGTTTGGAGTGAATTGAGACACTTAGTCTCGTATGAGTATGTTTATGTTGGAAGAGTTGACCGGATATTACTTATGTGTAAATGACCTCAGATTTGAATTTGAATGGTTATGTTAACTTCGTTAGGTAATATTGGACTTAGGAGAGCATCCGGAATGTTATTTCGAGGTCCGTAGTAGAGTTGGGCTTGAATTGGCCAAAGTTTGAATGTTGGCAATTTTGGTCAGCAGCGGAAATTTTGATATCAGAGTCGGATTGGATTTCTGCAAATTGGAGTAGGTTCATGGTGTCATTTTCACTTGTGTGTAAACTTTGAAGTCAATCGGACTTGATTTGATAGATTCGGCACTCTAATACTGATCAGATGTTCTTGGGAGTGAGCACCGCACCAAATTGCTGCAGGCCACAAGAAAGGAGTGCGACCCCAGCAGCATTCTGCGGCCCATAGTGGAGGAAGGCTAAGGAGATGTGGCCGCAGAAAAATTTGGAACCATAGAGATTGGCAAAGTTCGGGTGCAACGGAATTATGCGGACCGTACAATGGAGGTCCAAAAGGCATTATATAAGCGAGGCTTAGAGTTTTATTTCACATCTTCAACTTTGGGAGCTCAGTGTGTGGCAATATTTCAAGGCTTTTTAAAGAAATTTATCAGAGGAAGTGATTCTAACTCGGATTTGGCTAATATACATGAATATATCATTGATTTGATCATCCGATTAGTGATTTGAGATGGAAATTTGGGAAAAATTGTAGGACTTTCATAAAATGAATTTTTGGGATTTTGAATATCGATTCGAGGTCGGATTTGAGTGAAACCAGTATGATTGATTTCATAATTGAATGGGTTGTCAGATTTTGGGACTTTTGCTGGGTTTCAAGACATTGGCCGGGGGGCCGACGTTTGAGTTGACTTTCTAACATTTGACCTAAAGCTTGGATTTGATTCCTTTAGCTCGTGTTGATTGTTTCAAATTATTTGTGGGTAGATTCGAGGCATTCAGCAGCCGATTTGATAGGCAAAGGCATTGACGAGTAGGAGTTTGCATGATTTAAGGTATGTAATGCTTTCAAACTTGGTTCTGAGGGTTCAAATCTCCCAACTACGTGTTATGTGGTTAGTATTGAGGTGACGATATGCCAAGTGACGGGCGCGCAAGCGTACACCATTAAAATCGTGACCTGGTTTGTTCTTTGGCACTGTTAAATAACTCCTTGTATTTGATATCTGTTTTTCCATTATGTGACAAAGTAATTGAGCAATAAAACATTCTAGATATTATGTTAGGGCTTCACGCCGATACTGTCGGGACCCCTAATGGTCTTTTCTTGTTATCATTTTACTAATCTCATTGTTATTTTGTACTCAACTATATTCATGCATTTCATATCTTATCTTAGTCTCAGTTGTATTATTGGCATATCATATCATTGTTTTCGGGCTAGCTTTCATGACATTTTGAGATCGTGGATAGGACTGGGAGTGATGAGTGAGTGAGGCCAAGATCCTGATTATGAGCGATAGTTATGGGTTCGAGCTACACACCACAACAGTTATATTGATTATGATAGCGCTTGGGCTGTAGGAGTCCTTCTGGAGTCTGCACACCCACAGTGGACGCAGATGATATTATTGAGGGATCCTGGACATGGATTTGTCTGAAGTATTGATAATTGGAGATAGATTTCTCCACAGGGTTGGATTACCCTTTTTACCCGGTACTGAGCGACTTTTAGTCAGTTATCAGTATGTTCCAGGATGGATTTTCTTAGGCCAGACAGCTATATATGCTTCCGACCGGTTGAGTGTTTATATATATGCCTAGAGATGGATTTCTCCATAGGTTTGGATTTCCCCTTTTTCCTTGGTACTAAGTGACTTATAGTCAGTGTTGTATGTGTTCCGGGATAGATTTCCATGGGCCGGATGGCCATATTCAATACTGAGTGGTTGCACACTTGAAACTGGGAGTACATTGCGCATTTCACACAGTCAGTGCATTGACATGTAGAGGCAGTTGAGTTACATATTTTAAACTATTCAGATCTGTATTCACCTTATTACTTTAAGTTGTCTATTTAACAGAAAGCATGCCTACATTTATTTATGTTGTTTCTATTATATCTATTGAACTTGAGTTAATCACTACCTGTTAGTCCATAGTTTGGACTTGTTACTTACTGAGTTGGTGTACTCACGTTACCCCCAGCACCTTATGTGTAGATTCGGGCACTTTTGGTCCTAGTGGCAGTCACTGGTCGAGGCTTAAGGCTTTAGGAGACTATCACGATATTTGCATGGCATTCACAGGCCTTGACTCTCCATCTCTATCTCAGATATATTTCAGTTCATTTCCTTGAACGTTGTAATTGACTATGTTTTCTTTTTAGACGCTCATGCACTCAGTGACACCCTGGTTTTGGGCTGGATTTTATCTTATCTTGGAATTTCTTATGTTCAAACAATTTCTTTAAATGTTAAAGACTTCCGTTAAACGTTTTTAAAATTGTTATTGTTGTGTTGGTTTTTTGCATTAAGGCTATCCTAGTTCCACGATAGGAGCCACCACGACAGGTTGAATTTTGGGTCGTCACACCTTCAACCACCCAAACCCTAAAAAACATGAAAATCATGACATGCAACACAGTAGTAAGCAAAGAACGACCCAAGAAGTTGAATGAGAAATTGAATGCTAATCAAGCAGAAGAACCTCAAAAATCTGTTGATTCTTTCCGGTATGTGACTTGGGGGTGGGGGGGATAACCAGTTTCATCTAAAACTGAACAAGTAACATCTGGGTTAAAATTTTCCACTGTTGGTTTTGAAAGTGCAGAAAATCTTGAGACTAGGTTTGTATTGGTTGGCTCTACTATTGCTGTAGAAATCATTGGTACTAAAGATATTGGTGGTAAAAATGAAGAAGAAAAACAAAAGGAGAGTGAGAGTATTGAAGTAGATATGAGGGGAAGGGAAGAAGAAAAAGTGAAGTGGCTGGATTTGGTTCACCCCATTAGGTATAAATTACATGAGGAGATAGGTGCAACGGTGGTCTAGAGTGAAGAGATTAGTGATAATGAGGATACCATAGATGAAAGAGCAGGGATAGAATCACAACAGATAGGTGATGGTTCTTGTAATAGAAGTGCAACAGAGGGGCTGGTTAGGTCAAGGAAATGGTTTCATGAACCAGTTCCTTCTTTTGCTAAAATTAGACAAGAAGACCTTTATGAACTGCTGCAAAGGTGGTAGATAGTTAAAATCCAAATAAGAAGAGCAAAATTGGAATGACTCCGGGAAAGGGCATGTGTGGAACTAATAGATTGTTTTCTCCTTCTATCACTATACCAAATCATCCCACAAGAAGAAGAACTACAAAGAGCCAGTAGAAGTAGAGTGAGGTCAATATAAAAATGATATTGGCTGAGAGTGTCAAGAAAGGCACTTCGAAAGAAAAGAAAAGGCTGATAAGCCAAGTAGAGTATTCCAGATTTAGGAGATGAACCCGGTTCTTGAAGATGTAGATAATGATGTGGAAGTACCCACACCTCGTGCCAAAAAGATAAATACTTCTCAAAAGAATTATTAAGAAATAGAGGCTGAGGCAGAGGGATTGACTATGTCTGAAAGAACCAGGTCTACCAAAAGGAGCAAGAAGGATCAAATAGTGAAAAAATTAGTGAAATATGTTGAGATTGAGAAGCTGTAGAAAAGGCTTGTTGAAGTAGAAGCTGAGAGGTATTTTCTCAAGGCCGAGATAGAAAGAGAGAATGAGAAGAACGATGAAATTTTTCAAGATATGCTGAAACTGTTTCAAGCCAAGAACCAAGAACCTGGTCCTTCCCAATGTTATATTCTTCATATCCAAGTAGTAACGAGTTCTTTATAAGACCTAAGTGGGATATTTATCCATTTTTTCTCACGGTTTTATGTTTTTATTTCTTTTTATACTTTGTGATATGATCTTATCGATTAATGAAATTTACTGCTTTTGCCCTAAGTATTTGTTGATATTCCTTAGATGGCTAATACTCTTAGATTGAAAAAGATAAAATTGAATAAGTGATTATATTTGAAGTAGTCCCGGAGCCATGATTTATGTCTTAAAAATCTAGTTACTTAATTATGCATTTTTTTAATGATTCCAAAAGAGGGAAAATAAGGTGTACTTTTTCCTTGGATTTTGATGTTTATAACCTAATAAACCTGGCCTTTGATTATTCGTGACTTCAAATGGATAGTTTTCTGACAATGTGTTTGATGTTGAGCTTAGTTTAAACAGGTTCCATGTTTCTGGCCGGTTGTTTCATGAGTTACAGCCCTGTTCCCCCCATTTCCATATCTTTATGCATTGTTTAGCTGTATTGCGTAGTCTCAAGTTGGTTGGCTCGGGTTCAGAGTAGTTTGGGAGAGGAATGAGACACTTAGTCTCTTATTTAGAAGCTTAAGTTGAAAAATTCAACAGAATGTTGACTTATGAGTAGATGATATCAGATGTGAATTTTGATAATCTTCTTAGCTCCGTTATGTGATTTTAGACCTAAGAGTGTGTTCGGAATGTAATTCAGAGGTTTGTGGTAGATTTAGTCTAGAATTTGCGAAACTAGAATTTTGGTGTTTCTCGGACGATAGCTAAAATTTGATAACGGGGTCGAAGTGAAATTCTAGAAATTGAAGTAGGTCTGCAGTGTCATTTGAGACATGTGTGCAAAATTTCAGGTCATTCAAACGATGCTGATAGGTTTTGGCATCATTTTGAAGAATTTGGAAGTTTAGGAGCTCTTAAGCTTGAATTCGAGGGTGATTTGATGTTTTGATGGAATTTGGAGTATTCCAAAGTTTTGAATAAGTTTGAATAGTGGTATATGACCTTTTGGTATTTTCGGTTGAGGTTCCGAGGGGCTCGGCATGATTTCGGATTGATAATAAAAAAATTGGAACTTGGTTTTAGCAGCTGAAGCTACTACTTTTGTCATTCTGCACCTGCGGATTGAAGACAGCAAGTGCGATGTCACAGATGCGAGAGGGAGACTGCAGATGCGAAGAATTGGAAAGATGAGAAAGGATGCAGGTACGCACAAAGGATCACACCTGTGATACTGCAAATCGGGTGTTTGACAGAAGAAACGAGATCTGGACTTTAAGTTAAAAATGCACCTGCGAGAGACTTTCCGTAAGTGTGGTGTCGCAGAAGCGACATGGTGACTGAAGATGCAGAAAACACGGGGAAGAAAGTATAAAAGGTTTCCTTCGCGAATGTTACCTAATTTCTCCAATTTTTAAGACGTGTTTTGAACTTTGGGCAATGATTCTCAAGAGGAATCAATGATTGTTAGTTGGGTACGCTATATGGACATTATATTTTGTGTTTGTGATAATTTTTCCACTGTTGAGTCATAGAATTTGTGGGAAAGTGGAGAGAAGTTGAAGGTGTTAGGCCTTGCATTTTGGAGATTTTTCGTCGAGGATTTGTTGAACCATTTGAAGGATTTTAATGATTTTGGTATGTATAGACTCGAGAGTGAAAGGAGTTTCTCGTTTTGTAATATTTGTTGGATTTTGAGATGTGGGGTCGGGGGCTAGGTTTGGATGAATTTTGGTATTTTGGGTTGAATTGCTAATTTTTGGTTCGAAATTTATTCCTTGGCCTATATTGATTGCATTTTATTGCATTTGGTGATTCGAGACATGTGGAGGCCGATTCAAGTGGCAAAGGTGCAGCGGAATAGGATTTCGCTTGGTTTGAGGTAGGTATTGCTTCCAAACTTAGATCTGGGTTCGAAACCCCAAATGATGTTTTATGTGATTAATATTGAGTTGGCGCAAATGTCAAGTGATGGGCGCGTGGGCGTGCATCGTGAAAATTATGGCCTGGTTCATTCCAAGGCAACATTTAGTGGCTCTTTCTTGTTAATATCTGTGTTGTGATTATATGAGTAAGGAAATGAACCGTAAATCCTGCTAATTATCATGTTAGGGCTTAACACCAATACTGTTGAGACCCGAGTGGTCGTTTCTTGCTATTATCTTATTAGTTTCATTGATATTTTTTTACTCAGTCTTGTTCATGCATAACATGTCATGTCACGATCTCGGTTATTGTTATGTGACACATGATATCATTGATTCGGTCTAGTTTCATGGCATTGTGAGCCCGTATGTGTGAGACTGGATGACTAAGTGACACCGAGAGCCTGATTTGAGTGACAATTATGGGTTCGATCTACACATTGTAGCAGGTTATTAAATATGCCTTCGTTGGCTTGTTATAGAATTTGGGATGAAAGGAGCCCTTCTAGAGTTTATACACCCCTAGTGAGCGCAGATGTTATTTTTTAGGGATGGATTTCCCTGGACATGGATTTATTCATTGTAATTATAATTGGAGATGGATTTTTCCTCAGGGTTGGATTACCCTTGTTCCTCAATACCAGTTGGCTTCAATTCAGTGTTATATATATTCCGGGATGTATTTCCCTGAGCGAGATGGCCATATGTGGTACCGAGTGGTTGAGCACTCGAGAGTGGGAGCACACGGTGCATTGTCATACAATTTTGGCATTTATATATAGAGATTTACTGAGCTTCATACTACAGTAAGACCGAGGGCCTATGTTGTGATGATACACAGATTATGATTATGAGGCTGAAGGCTTGAGATTTGTACGCCACAAGGTGGCTTGTTGATATGAGGCCGAGAGCCTATATGATTATTCCACGAGATGTCTTGATATTGCGCTTGGGCTGTAAGGGTCCCCTCCAAGAGTCTGCACACCCCCAGTGAGCATGGGTACCCATTGTGATATGCGATATAGCCTGAGTGGCTGGTATTGTTCTATGTGTTGCCCAAGAGACTGATTCTATTGGTATTGTGCCCGAGGAGCGGTTGTTTATGTATTTATTTTTTTCTATTTGCCTGTCATTTAATTGCTTAATTGTTAAAATGGCACTCTAAAGAAGCTTAAAGTGAACTAAAGTGACTTGCATATTTTCACTGTTTCATTGCTTTTACTGGTTTTTACTACTTCTTTATAGTCTATTCGTGTGCCATTACGTGATTTCTTATTGCTCAAACTATATTTATTATACTCACTGAGTTGGAGTACTCACTTTACTCTCTGCATCCCGTGTGCAGATTTAGGCGATTCAGGTCCTGCTTGCGAGGGTTAAGAGCTTCCAGCAGACTTTGGAGATTCATTAGGTAGCTGCTCGGCGTTTCGCATCCTAGTGTTTCTCCCTCTATCTTATTTTCTCTTGTTTTTAGTTATGTAATAGTTGTGTACTCTTTCAAACTTGTATTTTTATGATAGATGCTCATGACTGGTAACACTCCAATGTCAGGTTCTGTCTATTTCGCAACTATACTATTTCACCTTATTTTTGGATTACTATTATGTTAAAGAATTAATTGTATCGATTTTATTGCTTAAATAGAATCATGTGTGTCGGTTGGCCTTGTCTTCATCAGAGACGCCATCACAATCGGGTCCATGTTTAGGGTCGTGACAAATTGGTATTAGAACCTAGGTTACATATGTCTCACGAGTCATGATCAAGTTTACTAGAGTCTCGCAGATCGGTACAGAGACATATGTATTTATCCTCAAAAGGCTGTAGAACCTTTAGGAAAAACTTCATATTTTTGAAACTTTTGTCAGGCAAATTTGTTGATCCAAGTACTAAACTTCTATTATTTTATTATCTTACAGATGGTAAGGACACGCCCTGCCGGTCAGGATGGACGACTACTTAACCACTAGCTATTTCCACTAGAGGCGGAGGATGCGGTCGTGGTAGTGGTAGGGGCAGGGGTATGGCCTCCACAGCAGCTAAAGCAACATCCGTAGAACGACCAACCATCCCAAATCAGGATCAACTCCTATTTATGGATGCTCCAACAGCACCAGCTCAGGCACCAGCTATGCCCATTATGATTTCGAGTCTGCAGAAAACCTTGGCTTAGATTCTATTAGTATGCACTAGCCTAGCTCAGGTGGTTGCAGTTACTGCCGCAACAACTTCTCTGGCCGGGGGATAGAATCAAACTCCTGCCGCCCGCACACCTAAGCAGGTTGTGCAGGGACTTCATACAATGGAGGCACATCCAGCCCTGCCGGTTGCAACTGCTCAGAACTATGTAGCTCCTGCCATACAAGAGGACGAGCAGCGCAGGTTGGAGAGGTTTGGTATACTTCAACCTTTGACATTCAGTGGTGTAGAGGGCGAGGATGCCCAGGGTTTCTTGCACAAGTGTCAGAGGATTCTTCGCACAACATGTATTCTAGAGACCGGCGGGATCACTTTAACTACTTTTCAGTTTTTCAGAGTTGCGTTCACTTGGTGGGAGGATTTTGAGAGAAGTAGGCTTGTTCGTGCAGCACCCCTTACCTAGAAACAGTTCTCTGTTCTCCTTTTAGAGAAGTATGTGTCACAGTGGAGCTGTGCAGGCAGTTCGAGTGGTTGCATCACGGAGAGATGAAGCAATTTGAGATGAGGTTCTTCGAGTTAGCTCGTCAATATTTGGTTTGTTATGATAGATAAAGAGAGGATTATGAGGTTTGTTGATTGCCTCATATATCAATTTTGTATTCTCACGACTAGGAGAGGATGTCTGGTGCTACTTTTGAGGAGTGTATTGACATTTCTCATGATATTGAATCAATTCCTCTCCAAG